>OY998149.1:20094309-20694309 GCA_963921925.1 Sphagnum tenellum | reverse complement strand
TAATTAGTCATGATAATTAATTGTCATAAACCTAATTTATATATATAAAGAGACATATTTTGGATATCTAAATCACTTATTTTGAAATGATATTACATGTGGATATTATATTTAAGGTTGATTCTTCATCTAAGGTTATCTAAATCATCTATAGATTATTTCAAATGAATTTGCATGCAAGTATTACATATTAGCTTTGGTTTTCATTGAAAGATCAAACTACATATTGATTATTTTGAAATGACCTTACATTTGAGTATTGCATTTCAGATTGGGCCTACATTTCAACTAACTTAAATCACTTAAAGGTTATATTGAAACAAATTTGAATATGAGTATTGCATTTTGAAAAACACAAAGAAAAGGTATATATATTACCATTTGGTAATACTTTTAAATTAAGTTCTTTCACTTTCTTTTAAAAAATAGAAAATGACATTACATTGTTTTACATATGTTTAAGCTTTAAAATCTGCCCAAAATGCACCCTAGTTATTTGAATTATTATAGACTTGTAAATTTTTTAAATTAATTTATATGTCCTAAATTCTAAACCTAAACCATAATTCTAACATTAAATAATAAATTTTACATTAAACCTTAACTCATTATATTATCAATGTGACCAATTTTGCATTATGTTCCTTTTTATATATGTTAAATCATACTATAAGATGAATAAATAATTTTGAAAATATGAATTTCATGATGTATTGGTGAGGAATCAAATATTTTAAAATATTTTAATGTTTCATGGTTAATGAATTATCACAATATGATATGAGTATTGCATTTAAACAAAAGTGGGTTAAGAAATATTCAATTTTAACAACTATGGAACATATGGAAACAAAAGATATTCATAATTATGTTATAGATCTAAACAAGTGATAAAATCAAAAACCAATACAATGAGCAAAGTCTAAAATGTAAACCATAAACCTTGATATATATGCACCAAATTCCTAAACATTAAATCATAAAACATAATTTTAAAAACTCAAATGATATTTTTCATAAGCCCTATTACAACCCTAACTATACAAACCTTAACAAAAAAGGAATCTTAGTAATATATGCTTTAAACCTAAAAAATTATACAAATTATATAATGAAAAAAAAAACATAAGAAAAAATTTAAAAACCAAAATTTAAAACTTTTAAACTACAAAGATATACTCACAAAAAAAACCCCTTAATTAAATTAAAAAAAAGCAAAACAACTTTTGTAAAAAACCAAAAAAAAAGATGTCTCTTACCTTTGTGTGATTTTTCCAAACTAATTTTTTCCACTCTTTTTGAAAAATATATAGAATGAAATTATATTACTTCACATATGTCTAAACCTTAAAATTTTCACCCCAAATTTAACCTAATTTAGGTTAATTACTATATATTTGTAAAAAAATTGTTAATTAATTTATGTGTCCAACTTTAAACCTAAACCATAATCCAATAGTACATATTTATATTAATTACATGAAAAGATATATTGTAATATCCATTCCATAAATCAATAAGGTAAATAACATTTAGTAAAATATGGATTAACTAGACCAAAATGGCTACAATTATGACATTGTTTCCACTATAAATTATTTGTAATAATTACATATGGGGACCTATGTTCATCATCCATGAATTAAGGCGAATTTTAATAAATTGATAAGTAGGATTAAGGGCTAGGGGTGAAAAAAATGAATAGGTAATTAATTAGGTATTTGGTTATGTAAAAAAGATAGGTAGGTAGGTGAACATATTGAGAGGTAAGAAGGTGGGTGCATAGGTAAGTAAGTAGGTATATAGGTTAGTAGTTGGGTTAGTAGGCAAATTAATAAATAAAAAAGAAGTTCAAAAAACAAGGTAAATTGGTTGTTAGAGTAGGAAAGCATGTAGGTAGGCAAGTTAGTACCTAAGAAATATGTTACCTTATCAAGGTGTCTAGGTTTGTAAATTACTTATATCAATAGGGTAGTTGTGTATATAAAGTTTGTAAATAGTAATGTAACTAAGTTAATAAGGTAGGTAGTTAGTACAATGGTTAGATTAGTAAGGAAATTTTGTCACTAAGATATGTAGTTAACATGATAGTTACGTTAGTAAGGTAGGTAAGTGTAGTTAAGTTAGTAGGATAACTAATTATTAAGGTAGCTATGTTAATAGAGGATAATTAATAAGGTACCAAGGTTGATACAATACTTTAAAAAGTAAGAAGGTGAGTAGGGTAGCTATGTGTGAGGTCAGGTCTAAGAAAAAAACAGTCAAAAACAAACCCAAAAAAAAATACAATGGTCAGCAGTGAAAAGTAATGGATTGTGATGAACTTCATATGATGTCGAATGAAAAAACGCAGCCCATCCAGTGGACAGAATGGCCAACTGGTGCATTGGTGGCTGTTGGTTCACTCTGGCTGAATGAGATGACAATCCCCTTTGTCATCTTCTACAAGGCACCAAGAAAAGGAGGCTCCATCCATGAGCTCAACAAGTTATGGGATTCGCATCCATGAGCTCAGCAGTTCATGTTGTGTAACTGTTGTGTGGGTGTGCAATCAGGAAGCAACACATCATAAAGACGCCCCCTCCTACTGGTTATGGGGTAAAGTTTTGGCTCCAATTGGAACCACTGTGTGTGGGTGACTGCTCCGTAGTGTATGCATCTGAAGAGAGGATCCACATCCATCAAGGGAAGTTTTTAGTTTGAACCTGCCTAAAGGTAAGCCACGAGAGCATAGGGTGAACCAACACCCAGCTCGGTACCATGGTAAAAATCTCAAAATCCATTAAATTATTTGTTATTATTACAAATATCCCATGCTCAGCCTAAATCAGGGTTTCTGAGTTCAAATTTAACATTTTTTGGGTTTAACATGGCCACTAAGGGGCCTCATTAAAAGACGTGAAAGTACAAACATGGGTGCTGGTTCACTCTGGCCCGCGGTGAGCAAGTTGCTCTTTGGTCCTTATCATGTCTTACTGAAGCATATCCTTGTCAGCAGATGTCAGCAGCTCCTTCGGTAAGACACACCTGTGTTTGGTGAAGGGCATGTTTACCCTAGCCAATTGACATGCAAAAAAATCCACACTAAAAAAGTGCACCTGTCAATAGGTTATGCAAATGTTTTTTTTAGAAATCTTGAGACAAGAAGGAATTTTTTTGCAAGTCAATTGACATTCAACTATTGTTTTTGCCATGGCCTGACATGCCATGTCATATGACATGTCATCATCAAATATCACATGTCATATCATGCATGCATCTCATGTCATGATTTCTCATGCAAACATGCACATTACATTCATGGCATTTATCTGTAGCCAACATTGCACCATGACATGCACCATACCTATTCCCTACGGCCATATAACTCAAAATGGTTACCCCATGTGAGGAGAACTGCACCCTATGACCTTTGCTCCTTAGTTGTTACACAAAGCTGGGTAAGGCAGCACTATCAGGGCATTATGCCCTAACAGCAATGCAGTACCCTATACATAATTCTGTCATGATAAACACTGATGTTACACATGTTTACCATGTCACAGTCACATCACTTCAATAACATCCCTACGTTACACTATCACGTTCTTTCCATGCTATACCTAGATGTTACCTATCCTATAATTTAAAACACAAAGTGTGCACGTCAGTTGAATCCTTTCTCAACTAGACAGACAGCACGTGAAATTTTGAAATTGTGAGGGGTCTCTTTTTGGGGGCAGGAAGATGGACATAAAACGAGTATTGGACAACTCACATAGACTTAAAATCTTTGGCAGCTTGAAAAAAAATTGGGCGGTCCACAGAATGAAGCAAAATTTGGGCAAGTTGGCAATGCTGCCTAGGTGATGTGGAGTGGAGGCAACCTAGCAATGTGAACTTGGTGACACAGCCAAGTGGACCTGGTGAACTGATGAAGTCAACTCAGCAAAATTACCAAATAGCCAAATAGCTGCTAAATAACAATGTGAACTTCATAATTTTGCAAAGTGGACTTGGGATAGAATCAAAGTCAACTTCCCAGAATAGCCAAGCTCACTCATGCAAGCCATGCTTTCCTGCATAGCATGTGGCCTTACCTTCCTTTTGCTAGGTTTAGTCAAGGCAGTGCCTGTAAGGCATTTATAAAACTATGTACATGACCCCACATTGCCTGATGGTGTTGCAAGAGTGGACCAAGAGACCTGCCAGCCATCAGGCAGCATGAAGGGAACCCTGAGTCTTCCAAATGCAGAATTAATCCTTCCCATTGGCTTTCATTACTTCTCTTAGGAGTAAATGAGGATGGATAGAGAGGCTGCTGCAACATGACTCAATCACTAACACCACTTACTGTGGAGTAGCATTGAATCAAAGCTAAGACAGAAGACACTAATCAACAGCTCTAGATCATCTAGTTAGTCACTGGCATTCCAAGTGACCACATTTCAAGGTGGCACACTCTCCTACATACTCCATGCTCCCACATTTTGCATACATATCCATCAAGCTACTCCCCACAAAGACATCTGAATCCCATGCACTTTCAGTGATCTGCTTGTGACCACACCTACCCTGTTCAGGTGCATCCAAGGCACATGCATTCAGCACCAACATGAAAGTACAAAGTCTAGTTGAACATCCTTAGGTGTCGCATTTGTCAAAATGTTCCACTGCTTTCTGTGCTTGCCCAATTTTCAAATGTCCCAATATCATGGTGGTCCATCTCATCACATTTGGAGATGACATTTTGTTGAAAACTCTCCAAACATCCTCCATGTTCCCACATTTTGCATACATGTCAACCAACTTATTGCCCACAAAGACATCAGAATCCCATCTACTTTCAACAATCCACTCATAACACACCTGCCCTCTTTAAGTGCCTCTGTGTTGGCACATGCATTCAATGCCCCCACAAAAGTAATAAAGTCTGGTCACAGATGGACTCCTATTGCATTTGTTGAAGTAGTTCCAGTGCCTTCTACCCATGCCCACACTCTCTGAGCATCCTCCATGCTTGCACATATTACATACATGTCAATCAAGCTACTCCCTGCAAGCACATTTGAATTCCATCCACTTTCAATGATCTGCTCATGAACAAACTTGCCTTCATGCAGTGCAATTCTGCTGGCACATGCCTTCAACACCCCACAAAAGTAACAGAGTTTGGCTGCACACCTTGTTGCATTTGTTGAAATAGCTTTAGTGCCTTCCATCTTTGCCTGCATTTCACATAGCCCAATATCATGGTGGTCTGAGAGACCACATATCAGGATGGCATCTTGTTGAAAATTCTCCAAGCCTCCTCAATGCTCCCACATTTTGCATACATGTCAATCAAGCTATTGTACACAATGACATCAGACTCACAAATATTTTTCAATGATCCATTGATGAATAAGCCTATCATCTTCAAGTGCTTGTAAACCAGCACATGCTTTAATCGTGTGATTAAAAGTGAATTTACCAGGATTCATTCCTTCTTGTTCTAGTTGTTGGAAAAGCTGCATTGCCTTCTCAGGTTGCCCACCCTTCACATACTTCTTAAGTTTCATATTACATGCAAAAATGCTTGATTGCACTATGCCTAATACCTTGTGGACACCTCTGCTGCCACCCATGGCAGGTTTCGTTAGTCCTCAAGCCAGAGTGCTTGATGTGTCTTCTTATGTTTGAAATCTGGGTACTTTTCATTTGCCCTACAACCAGAAACCCAGATCATGTTGATTAGCCATGTATTCTTGACATCCCATCCAGGCATAAATGTTATCAAAAGAATAGAGAAAGCCGCACTGACATTCCCCATCAGCAAGAGTATTATATTAGAACACATTGCATATACTTACATTTTCCAGCACACTACTATCCTACCAGTGCAAAGGACCTTAAAAGAATTTCTACCAAGTCTAGACCAGGGCAAGATAGCAACCAAGAGAGTCCAACAAGAGCTATGGCTCCATTGACAAGTAAACTCTGACAAGTTTGACATTCAGTCACCATCTCTCATCTGTGATACCACCATTGTGAATGATCCAAAAAGAACTCCCACTATAGTTTCTCTGTCTGATTTCCAAGGATTGCTGGAAAAATTCCTTTGAATCATGTACTTTGCTCACATAAAAAGCATGATGAGGTATTGCATCCTGCCTAGATTGTGTACAATCTTTCGATTTGACTGAGAAGATATCACTGTAATCAGGTCAAGATTTTTCAAAAAACAAAGCACGCCAGATTGATTGTCATCCGCCCACTTGCAATGGCCTTGAAACCCTCCAAAACCCTGGCACCCTAAAAAGGTGGAGCACCAGTGACCCTAAGAGCTGGAGCACCAGTAATATACTCTACTCATTGGTAGGGGGATACCCAATTTGTTGGCCAAAAGATTCTTGAAATCTGAAAAGAAAGTTGGAGAAATTTTGAAGAGTTATGCTCAGAGCTGATCTAGGTGTCTTTGATGATTGAATTTGTAATTTTCGTATTCACAGTAGGTACACGTTGGGTGCACCTCAAGGTCTATCTGTATGGGAATAATGAATGGGCAATTAGTTCACATGAATAGAAGTAAGCTGATTTCACAATGCAGACTCCTTGAGAGAGGGGTCCCTCTTTTGTTGATTTTGTTTTTGTTTCCTTCAAAACTTTGCTCAGTCTACACACTAATATTGAGACTGGGCCATATTAAACAAGTGATGAGAGTTTGGTGACAAGCCACCTGTTAGAGCACCTTGAAATATACCTTCTATTTTGGACTAGTGGGTGCCCCTGGCCGAAGGCCACTGTGAAGTCCCCCCTGGGTGCCTGTAGTTTTTTATTTATTCTTATTTTTTACTCTTTATTTTTTACTGCCCTGGACGCCCTGCCCTGGACGCCCTGCCCTGCCCTGCCCCGCCCCGCCCTTACCCTTCCCTGCCCCTACCTTGGTATTAACCCCGGGCAGCCCGCCGGAAAAGGGAGGAAAAAAAAAAAAAAACCCTGGTATTAATCCTGGGCAGTCCACCGAAAAAGGGCCGGAAGAAAAAAAAAAAAAAAAAAAAAACCCTGGTATTAACCCTGGGCAGCCCGCCGGAAAAGGGCGGGAATTTTTCTCCCTCCCCTGCCCTGCCTCCCCCCCCCTGCCCTCCCCTGCCCTGCCCTGCCCCACCCGGTCCTGCCCCCCCCCCCTTCCGCCACAGAAAACGCTCCCAGCGCGGAACTGTCCGACTGTATGGGCCGGTTCCGCCGCATCAATTAAAACACGGAACCGTCGTCGGACGGACAGACGCACAGACACACTGTTGTAATTATATATAGGATTGTACCTATGTTTATGACGTTCAAAAAGGGTACTGATTATTTTTCAATTCTCATCCAAAACATGAAATTGGACCAATATAAAACCGAGAAACAATTTAAGTGTAACACGCAAGCTAGTCATTATAACTGGCCAATGGACAAGAGTGATTTTATTATGCATGGGCAGTGTCATCAGATCCTCTTAAAATTTGGTGCCCCAAATAGCATTTCTTTTACTCAAACTGACATGTACATGTAGTGAAAGTTGTACTTCATCCAAAATGTAATGTGGAGGGCATCAGTGTTGCTACTCTGATATAACAATTACATGGTATGATGAAGTTCAGTGTCAAGTATGTAGCTTGTACATGTTTTTAACATTTCCACCCACCATTTCCCTCCCCACCAGCCAGAATTTGGCTTTCTTGATTGAGTAGAGGGCTTTCTCTTATTTGAGGCAATGATTTTCTGTGGCAAGGTCTTGCTAAGTTTGTAAAACACAATTGAGAAAAACTTGGAAAAACATCTTTTTTGGTGTAAAAAGTATTATTTCCAGGAATAATTCTCCACTTTTGTGTATAAATCAAAAGTTGAAGAAAAGTATTGATATGAGGCCCAGCCAAAGTGGCCTTAAATACATAGAGTGTCCAATATGAGAGCACTTCCACTGCACAAACGTACTTGTAGACATTTCCCTCAAAATCTGGAGTGACCTTAAAAGAAGATAAGGAAACTCTTGGAGTGAGCAGGAGATAATGTTGCATATGGGTTGTCCAAATAGACTATTAAATATCAGTCAGCTATTAGGGTCAAATATTGAACTCAAATTAATTTCTCAAAATGAATAGACCAGAGAGATAGAGCAAAGCCTCCTACCATATGCCAAGAACTTGTAATCCACTTGTCCCCAAATTATTCGATAGGAAAAGCAGGGTATCTCTGCACAGAACTCCTTTAACATGTGAACTCTATCCTCAACTTTGAGAAGAAAATACTTAGTCAGAAAAGAACTGTCCTTCCTAGCTTCCAAGGGATTTATGAAAAAACTACCTCTCAGATATTCTACATCCAGAGGAAGTTCTTTCTAGATGGAGCATGAAACTTGGAATGGTCATATGCTTTGCACGTAAAATAGAGAAGCACTAAACCAAAATGAAGGCAAGGCTGTATATTGCTCATCCATCAGCTCTGCAGTGGGGACCCTTTGTTCAGTGTGCATCACTATCAGTTCATCAAGGCAAATCATTCTAGTATTTTGAACCAAAAAAATTGGCTGCCAGGCACCCCAATGCAACATACTGCTATGACCTCTGTCTGGTATGTTTTCCATTGACCCTGAAACCTTGGCCTATCTGCCTGAGAAGGCCTATAGTATAATGAAGCTGTGCATAGAGGCTGTGCGATTTTCATTGTGAGCTCCTCAGGATGGACACTGAAGTACATCGTGCGTAACTTCCCAAAAGTGAAATCCAATCCTGGATGTGGACTGTTCATTTGAAAGCAAAAAATATGCCAGTAAGTTTACATGGATATGTTGTTTGTAGATGTTCAAGACAGTACATTCTTGGAGAGAAATCTCCGAAAACTTGCAGTTGTTCTTCCTATTGATACTGAAGTTAGCAGCTAAGACAATGATGAACACAGTCAAGTGGACAGCAATTGAAGCAAGTGATGTATGCACTCATGGAGATTATCAGTGATGGCACATACCCATCCCGATGTGTTAGCAATTTTGTGGTACCTGCCAATATGTCAACCTCTTTTGTGCATTTGACTTATCAGTAGCTGCCCATTCCCAAAGACAATTGGACAATTGTATACAGAACATTTCCAGTCATGAGAGAGTAACTAGATTCTTCCACAGCAAAGACTTAGGCAATCCCCAGATGCAAATAATTATGCAAACATTTTAACTTAGTTTTACATATTCATCTACAGCCTTTTATGATATATTGAATCTGTGTGAGATGTTGTGCAGGCATACCTTTGTGAAATTTGTGGTGAGCAAATTGATTGAAGAAATTGAAACAAGGTACAGGCTCCAAACATTGGACTCTCCCATATGCAAATAGGGTTTGGGTCTTTCAGCCTTACTCGAATTTAAAAACTTTATCACTAAGGGTGGCCTCATGCTGATTTAGTCTTTGCCATCTTATGCATCAAGAGCTCAATTTTGATTGATGCTTACTACTCACAGGATCCTGTCCCACACCCAGTTGGCAATTGGGCTATCTGCTAAAAGATTAAAACAAAACAGCAATGCATTTGCAAGTGCAATTGCACAATAACTGAGAGTGGGAACAAAGCACATTTTGCAAAGTAAATAACTCAGATTCTGACACTGAGTGTCAAATTATCTACATGCTAATGTTTTTGTGACCCATGTTAGAAAATGTGATAGTCTGTTTTAGTTACCTGTCTCTGCAGAATATCCATGGGTATTACATGGATCCTTGAGAAACTTGCTCATTCCTAGGACTATGATCAGTTCTTGAGATGAAATTATCTGTTCCTAGTTGGTATCAAATCCAAATTCTTGTGAAACTTTTTTTCCCCTCCACTTACATCTAAATTGTTCATTTGAGTAGTTCACGTGTGAGCAAGGATTTGAAGTATTTGGTTTTGTCATCCATTGTGCAATTCTGCATCTGTGAAGTCACCTGAAGCCCTAAAGAGGAGGCACAACTCAATCCAAGCTTCATTGTCATTCTTCTTTCTTTTTTCATTTTGGAATGGGGAGGAAGATTATGATCCAGTTGTGGTAAAGGGTCAGAAGCAAGTGTTTTTTCTGAGGCATTTGGACAATTTCATTTGTTACAGTTTCCAGCCAAAGGTTGCTAGCCTCTTGAGGTGCAGACCAGAAGGAATCACAGCAGTTCATTTCTCAGGGAAGCAACAAGGTTTTTTCTGTGTTTGAACATCAATGTTAACAAAGGCAGAGGGTATAACACTGGAATGTCAAGCAACTTCAACTCTGTCTGGTGCAATCTATTTACAAGAAAATGTACTCTACAAGATGCCACACTCTCTACTTAATGCATGTTTGAGATCTCTCTACAGCTGATGAATATAGGTGTGCATGAGTTCTAAGACTGTCGTCAGTGAACTTGCAAAATTCTATCCTCCCAATCTACCAATCTGTTTGATTCAAAAGTCTAGGTGAGAAACATTTGCATCCAGAAATGAAGACAACCACAGGTCTCAATTTTTCTAGTTTAGTTCCAGATGACGAGCTAAAGCAAACCGTGTTTCACATTATTCACAGATGAAACAATTTGATACTTGTCAAAACACTTTGTTGACAACAGTCTCCAATGCTTTTACTCACTTACAATCCACACTGCTTTAGATCGCAGATGCATCTGGCATAGACAGTATACAATCCCCTAGATTTGCGTTGAGAAACATGACTGTAATTTAGTCAACTAGAACTAATTCTAGTTACTCCATAAACATGTCATGTATCCTTGCCACTGAGTAGAAGCATCCTGGGCATGGGGAATGCTAAGCGTTTCAAGCAATTCAGCAAACAGGTTAGAACCCTGAAACATAGGGATGCTTTCTTCTCCTTGTTGTAAACCCTGAGAGGGCAGAAGAAGAAAGAAAAACACAAGAAAGCTTAATAGTCGTTGTTGGGTCTAGTGACATAGGGATGCGTACCTATTGGCGCGTAGCAGGCTCTTCCTCTGGTCGGCCTCCTCCCTCCCCATGTGGTGGTGCTCTCGTGCCCTAGATAAGGGCTCTAGTCGAACCTGAAGTTGTGGTAGGCTTTTATCAAATGTGCATTATCTCAAGTCCATCCAGAGTAGATGAAGCCGTTTGCAATTTTTGTCAATTCGGTGTCAGCAAGCAAGAACGGCATCAGGGTTTCGTACGGTGAAAGTGTAAGTGCCAGCAACGACGATTTCGTAAATGGCATAACCATCTTCAACCTTGACGAATTTGACTCCCTCCATTTTCAACACAAGCCGCGAGGCTTCAGTGACGGAGTTTAGAACTGTGGTGGGAATAAACACTGTCCCTGTGGTTTTTGTTGGAATGGTAGTCGTAAAAGTGATCTCGCCACTAGTGCGTTTCCATTCGCTCATAATTTTTCCGTGCACCGAATTGTGGCTCGCCTTCACCCATGTCAAACTCCAGATATAGTACTAAAGGACACACTTGTTCACACTTGTTGTTGAGGGACTACGATCTCAACCTGTTCTGTTGGCTAAACCTGTTGATACCACATGTGAACAACCTATGGACGGTTTAGTTATCAGAATTAAACATGTAGTTCTAGGTGATTGATTTTAAGGATGAAATTTGGCTTTTAAGGGGGTTAATGTTAACCCAAATTTTTAGTATGTATATAGTGATTAGTTAAAATCAACTAGTAACCAATGAAGTAATATAACTTTAAGACTATTTTAGTTTTTGGATAATAGTTTTTAAGTTAACCGGTTTGTTATAAGAACTAGTAACCGGTCTATTACAATAGGGTGTTTGCACATTATAGTGACCTTATATGGATATCACAATGGCAATTTTTTTCTATTCCCTAGAGACAAGAAATAAATAAAAATAAAAAAGACTCACTTATTTGAAGCTATCATAATCAACCTTCTAAGAATGAAAAAATCAAATCAAAAGCATGGATAGCTAATAAGTGATGCACTTTTGAACTTTGTCCACACTTTTTGTCACACTTATAAAACTTATGAATATATGGATTTTTATTTTACAATGTGCTAGTTTTATGTGTTTGAAACTTAGGGATATTGGTGAATCATGTATAAGAAACTAGGAATCCATTGAATAAATGGAATGTGATTTTAATTTATTATGTTATGGATTTTTTTGAAATCCCAAAAACTATAATTATTTTAAAGGCCCTTCTAAGCATTTAAAAATAACTATGTAAAAAAAATATTTTGTGATTTTTTTATATATCTTATAACATCATATTTGAAATTGGAAATGGAAAAAAAAATTACTTGCAATATCATTTAAATATTCATTTTTTCAGCTAGTTTTTAATTACACTAAAAATAAACTTTGAAAAGGGATTCTAATCCACTTAAATTGTGACACCTCAATGTACTTTTGCCCAGTAATCAGTTCGTAATAGAACATGTTAATTTAAACTTGTGACTAGTAATTTTGTCATTTTGATTTTGAAGTTTATATTGACAAGTGACTATTTAAGTTGAAACATCACTATGAATTGGTATAAATAGAAGGACTTAGAGCTAGATCAAGGGATCCTTTTTTTTTTTAGCTCTTGGAAAGTTTTTGAATTACAAACTAGTTCACTTTGATTTTCTTTTGAAGCTTTTCCTTTCTATTTTTTGGAATGCAAGACTTAGTTTGTTCTTCATGAATAAACAAGAGAATTAAATTTTTTTGTGTTTTGATATTTCAGATTTGGAAAAAAACCCATACTTGTTGATAATTTTAGTAAAGTAAAAATAAAAAATAAAAGAGAGCATGTAAAATTAAAAGGAATAGAAAACACCCTTAAAATTGTCCAATTAGGATCGGCAACAATTTGCTCAATGGCAAGTTTAAGCTTGAACAACCTTTGAACCATTAAAAATTTGGTTGCAAATTGTGTTTTAGTGGGGTTTAATAACAAAAGTTGTTTTTTTCATACGACAACATCATGTTTACCATATGACAACACAATTCATTTTGCCCATGTTGTTTTGCCCCAATATTCCAATAGCAAGTCCAGACAATGAACATCACAACCTTGAAAATAAAAACTTGGAAAATGAAGAATAACAAGGTTAACCACACTTCTCATAGTTGAAGCATTGATTGTACAAATGTGTACAATGTTGTTGACTCCAATGGTTTCAATGTATCCAACTAGTGCATTACATATGTAATGGGCATCCTTTCGCTTTCCAATTGTGTGAATGGAACCTATGAATACATCGCCACTTAGATAAGCAAACATTACATTCAGTAATGGAGGTTGTGCAATGTTGTCCCAACCATCATAACAAATGATTGTTCCATATTTGTGAATCAAATTTCATGTCCTCTTGGTTACCTATTTGGACACGTCCATCTTGGATTGCTTTAACAAATTTGTGTGTAATCGATGGTATATGATGGGTGTTTGTGGTAGGTTCAAGATTCAAGGTTGCTCTCATAATTTCTATGAACATTGGGTGTCACACAACATTGAAGGGGATGTTCGTCTCATAAAATAAAATTGTCCACTTCTTTTCCAAATCTCAATTTTTGGTTGAATTCAATCCCATGGGGAATGAAACTTGTCAAAAGGTTCAAATGTTGTTATTTGTGGATTTGTTAGAACCCTTTTGTGTTGTTTGTAGGGGGGGTGAAAATTTGAACCCCTTCCATTGAAACATATTATCCTTTTATTGAAAGATTCAACACTTCCATGGCCACATTTTTGGTTCACACATCCGAGATATGGGTTGATACTTCCATGTTGTTTAGTGCTGGAAGGACAAGTCCACCACATCAAACAAATAATGCCTTCACTCGTGGATGTGTTTTTGAACACAATGTAACTCCAATTTGCCCATTGCCATCATATCAATAACCCAAATAGAAGAGCATTTTATCTTTGCAGTATGAAATAACATTGCAACAAAACTTGCATTGCACCTTCCCTGGCTTGTCTTTTGGTATCAAATACCATGGACTCCACATGTTCCGCTTTTCCTCCATCAATAAAACATTGTACACATGAATAATAGGTTTGATTAATACAATTAAGGTATTCAACAATAAGATTGGACCCCACATCTAAAGCTATACTTAAAATTTAGCACTAATTGCAAATGCAATATGATAATCTGAAATTCAAACACTCATAAAGGTTTCACCCTTCCCTTTCAAGGTATATGACAATGACCTTAGTGTTAAACAACACAAGGTCCACACACCTCAAAGGAGTTCATAAATATTGACATGCAAGGTCTACATTTTATTACTAGGTAGACCAAATTCCATCACCAAATCAATGGTGGAGATCAATCCATTGTCAATCAAATGACCCAAATTAAAAAATTTACAACAATTGAAAAAAAATTAATCACCACATAATTGGAGACCAAAACTTTTTGGTCACTAATTGTGCAGCAACACAAAAATTTCCATTGCCAAGCCTATAACGACCAAAAGTTGCCATCATCACAAGCTTTATGACAACCAAAATGGCCTTAATTTTGGTTGCCCATAAGTTTACCTTGGGCAACTAAATAGTCCCTTTGACCTAGGTTGACCTAGGCTAACCTTATACTAATGTGAAGGGTGCATTTGTGTCCAAATGCATCCATCAAGTCATGACAAATGCACAGATGTCGTGACAACTTTGAATAGTAGTATAATAATCAATGTCATTTAATAGTTACACTAAAAAAATTATTAATGCAACTAATGTAATTAATCGTATGTAATAGGTTATAAATATAAAAATTTATATTGTTGATGATTATGATTTTTGATTGATTGGTGTATCTATTGTGAAATAATTGTAATGAAATGTGATATTTATGACAAGAAATTCCAACAATGTGTTTCCTTAATGTTGTATTTATTTGTTTGGCATATCTTGTCAAATTAATTAATTTTAAAAAATCCAATAACTTAAATTTGAATATTTCAAAATTTCACCAACAATCTTTAAGTATGTTAAGTCCATTAATAAGTTTCAAAATTATCTTGTGTTTTGCATTGGTTTTAATTATTTAAATTTTGGCAAATTGTTGGAACCTAAACAATTTTTGGCAAAATTTTGAAATACTAATAACCTAACACTGAAATAAACAATAATACCATTAAATATTAAAATAATTCAAGTTCAAATATAAATGAACTGATTAGTGAATTATTTCAAATTTCTAGTATAAATTCGTAAAATATCAATTTATAAAATTATTTATGAAAATCCTGAAAATTGGAAAAATTAATGCATGTAACACTTGGATGGTTTGAAGAAAATTGAGCCATGAGTGGTGATCATTTGCAAATAGCAAGCAAATGATCATCAAAATGTTGGGAATGGGTTGTAGATTAGCGATTCATTATAGTTTGTTGGAGAATAACATGAATGACACCAATGGATTATAAAAACTATATATAGAACATTGATGAACCCAAAAATGGGTACTAACAAGTTTATTGATTTGTGATGTGGTTGGTTGGTGAACAACATTAGTGGTGCCAATAGTGGATAGCAAATTATTACCAATTTGTACATTGTAATTTGTTGGTGATTATCATGAAAGAAACAATAATTTGAGGGGAAAAAACAATGATTGTTGAAAATAATAAAAACATTGATTGATGTGGATTAAAAAAACATCATTGTGTTGTTATCAATTTGGGAAAAAAAATTTGTTCATGTATAAGGAGACATATACAAATGCATTGTTCAACATTAGTTTTGTTAAAAGCATTGTAAATGCACAAAAAATATAGGCACAAAAAATCACTAACCAATAATTGAATATTTGGGTAGTTGGCCAAATATTCTTGTCATTTTGACACAATTTGAAAAGATGAAGAAGACACATCACTAGCATTGGAGTTTCAATCGTAGGACACTCTAGTTGCATTAATGTTCTATGCAAATTGTTTGTGGGAAAAAATGTTCAAAGCAATGTGGTTATTATAAACAACATGTTTGTTGGTATTATTCATTGGTAGTAGGTGTTTGATTGCAATAGATTGAGATTATTTTAAATTGTATGAAACAAAACCATAAATTACAATATCACACATAAAATGTAAATGTCAAGGTCTCTTCATTTCACAACATGTCTTTCCAAGGTTGGCAACAAAAAGCTCTATAATATTTACAAATTGAAAAGGAAAAAACAATGTTCACTAATACAAAATATTAGAAAAGAAGCTAGGTTATATTATAAATTTGTAAACATAGAAATTTGGCCTATAAAATACAATTACTAGGAATGGTCGTTCAAATATTAAAAGAATTGTTTCCATTCTAACCATATTTTTGCAACTACTATGCAACTAGTATTCAAACCAACTTATTTCACAACTAACAATGTGTTAGTCTTATGTTTCCATGTAGTTGCAACTTGTAGTTGCATATGCAACTATAGGAAGGGTTGAAGCTAATTTTTGTTATAGATGCAACTACAACTTATGATTAATATGATTTCCATTGAAAATGTAAATGAAAAGTGAACAATGTCATCCAATTTTGATTGCATCCATCGATGGATGATAATGTAGTTGTTTTTGTAATTATAACGAATTTTTTTACAACTACAATAGTATGTTTTAACACATGTACAAAGAAACATAGACCACGCATGGCTATTAATTGGACTCTTATCCCTTCAATGGACCCATCCATGGGTCTTCTTTGTAATTATCCATGAGTCTTCCATAATATAATAGCTAATAGCTAATAGGTTACTACAAAAGGCTATTATAACTTAGTTGGTAAACTAAGCTAGGTAAGTTTAATAGGTTACATTAAACTAAATAAGCCTATGTACATTGGTAGCCTAACCTAGTTTGCATACTTAGTTAATTGGCCTAAGTTTTTTACAAGTAATAGTAGGTTAATTTCCTAGGTGTATGTAATAGTCTAAGAGGCCAGTATGAAAGTTAGACCTAGTTAGGCTAGGTTAACTAAGTAGGTAAGTGGTAGGTAATTTCATTAATTAATTAGTAGACTAGGTAGTAGGTAGGTAAATTTATTTAATTTGTGAATATGTGATCATGTTTTCACATTAAATAATTAATTTACTAAATTAGGTACTTAACTAGTTAATTAGATAGGCTAAGTAGTATGTAATAAGTAGGATAAACAGTATTAGGTAGTAAGTGAGTAGGTAAACTAATTAAGCAAGAGGTATTATATTTAGTGGATATGTCATAATGTTTTTGTAATAATTGATTAATTAATTATCTATGCTTTAAACAATTATTTATTAAATCTAGGCAAGGTAATTAATATATTAATTAGGCTAAGCAGTAGATAGTAGGTATGTAACCTAGGTATATTATAAATTAAGTAAAAGGTAAAAAAATTTGTGGATATGTCACAATGTTTTTGTATTAATTGATTAATTAATTGGCTATATATGTTAAACAATTAATTTCTTAGGCAGGCTAGGTAGTAGATGGTAAGTATGTAACTTAGGTAGTATGTGATAAGTAGGATAGGTAGTAGGTAGTAAGTAGTTAAATTAAATAGTAGGTATTTTATTGTGTGGATATGTCATAGTGTTTTTATATTAATTAATTAATTAACATGGTAGGTTAGTTTGTAGGTTATGGGTGGTAAATAGGATAAATAGTAAATAATTAGGGAAAATAAAAAAATTCTACTATGTGGATATATTATAATTTATTTGGATGGGACAAAAAATGTGATAATGTTGTAGTGTTGTAATGTTTCCCTTTTAAAGAATTTATCCCATATCCTTTGTCTATAACTTCAAACTTGTAAAGTATATAAGTAGGTGAAAAAATGGATTAGATTCATGTATGTGCTATAACCATAGTGCATGTGTCAATTGAAATGAGCCAATAGAAAAGCTTTTCCCCAACAAAATAAATAGGATTTAACCTATTTATTTAACCTATGTTAAGCAACCTATTATAATTAATTAATTATAGTGTCGTAACTCTTCCAATATAATATTTAATTAATTTAATCATAATATATCCTTTTTTGAACAAATGGAAAAGTGTCGTTTGTTTTATTGCCATTGGCTCTTTAAATTATCATGTGATTAAATCTTAACCACCCATCAATATCACATTTGGTAGCATGCAACTATCCCAAATGTAATTGCAAATACAATCACAAATTGGGGTTCCATGTCATACTAAAAATCATCCGTAACAGTGGATGAGAAAATATGGCCTAGTTTTAAGATTTGTAATTATATTTTTAACTTTGTAAACATGTCATATCTTTTGTGATTGATTATTTTATGCCAATTTTTTTAAGTGACTAAACTATTTTTAATCACATGTGTCCATTACAATTACAAATGAATTGCAAATCTAGCTGTTTCCAAATTTCTTATAGTCATAAATAAATCTTCATTAGTTAGAAAATACAATCAAATTGTGGCACTAACACCAAAATGTAAGAATTACATTTACAACAAGTAATACCCTAAAAAACATGAATTTACAATATTAAAAAAATTGAATGAAATGGAATGTTCATAAAACTCATGCAAAATATAATCTAAAATATTCCAAAATAAATTAATCCATGGATGGTTGCTGATATTAATATGAAATTCTATTCACTAGACTCAAAGATACATGCACTTGACATAAATTTTCATTAGATTAATAAAATAGTACAAGAAAAAGATATTTAACATTTAGGTTTTATTAGTGATTAACATCAGTAACCTAACATTAACAATGAAAAAAATAATATGACTAGTAAATTAATTCAAATTCAAACTAACTAGCCATTAATATAACTAATAGCTAAAATAATAAATAAATAATTGTAGAGGTAAAATAATGACAATACCTATAAAAATAAAATGATAAAATATTGATTAACACCTTCTTAGGAATTAATTAGTGTTGAACATGAGTTGTAGGTAAAATATGTAATATTTTCAATCTTATTTCCATCTCTTATATTTGGATATTGATGTGTTCATTTGTGGCAACACCATAAGGTTGTGATTTTTGCTTCTATGCTGGAGCATTAATTCCTTGCAAGATTTTGATTTATTTTACCAAACAAATGGCTGAATGTTATGATTCAACATATGTCAATAAAATGTGTCACATTATTTATTTAAGTTTACTAATCAATTACGATGTTGTGTTTCAGTATTTCCAAAAAATTGAAGAACTTGTAATCTATTTAATTATGATTCAATGACCTATTGAAGTTTTTAAACATTAAAGCCTAGTGGCCACTGTCCACGTCACATCCTATTATTATATTCATATATGGAATACTTTTGTATGAATCTTGTAATATTTGTTACATTAATTTAGTTGAAAAGTTTACAATTTGGTGGGCAATAGTTATGTCACTTTCTTTGTCTTATATGACATTACTCAAATATCCAAGAAAATTGTATTTTTGAGTATTGATTTCATTCATTGAAGTTCACAAAATGAGAAGATAGGCAAGAATATAGAAGGATTATGATTTTTTTCAAAACTTCATATCTAATATGTACCCAAATTTAGTTTTTTGATGATCATCATTTGGCTATGGTTCAGTGTTAAATAATTCCTAGTTAGGAAAATAAGGAAAAAAAAATCCAGCAGTGGCCATGCCAGTAAACCAAGGGACATAACTCCTAAAGGTCCAAGTATGCAAT
Organism: Sphagnum tenellum; assembly: GCA_963921925.1. NCBI lineage: Eukaryota > Viridiplantae > Streptophyta > Sphagnopsida > Sphagnales > Sphagnaceae > Sphagnum > Sphagnum tenellum. The sequence goes on along the minus strand of OY998149.1, from coordinate 20,674,729 downwards.
TAGGACCCATAGAAGGTGTAACAATTTCTTAATCCTCTTAATATACGTTTTTGGGTATTTTATAATCATTTTATATATACATTATTTTCTATACACATGTACATAATAATATATTGTAACATTTTGTTAAGTCATAAGAATTTGTTGAAAAGTTAAAAATGGGTTGCCAAACCCATTTGTTGAATTTTTATTATTACTAAATGACAAAAATTGTTGATGTCAGTGAAGGGTATGATACATGTTATATGTGGCATATGTTCAATGGAATATTTTGGGCTCATATTTCTTTCCTTTTATTTATTTATTTCTGTTAGTTCATTGCTTTTTAACTAATATTTAAAAAATTGTTGAATAAGAGCTATTTTGGGGGTTAAAGGAAAATAAATTGCATTTTTATCTTAGTGTGTCAAAAGCAATTTTGCAATGGATTGTTCATACGTGCTTATATAGATATGTGATTTGAATATTTTTTCATCACAATTCATTAATTGATTGGTGTTTGGGCTGGTAACATCGATGGAACAATTCTTTCTTCATAATCCTTAGTTGATTCATTAATACAACAAAGCTTTGAAGAAACAAGTGCATTGTTGATCAAGTTGCTCTGGGAGAGTGAAGACTAAATGTACCTCTTTGCTGTCACCATTTGGTTATAATTGAGCCAAAATGAAGTGTAGCTATTTTGTAACAGTTTTGTATGCTTTTGTTTACAAATGGGTATGTCGATTTTGCTAATTAGTTAATAACATGCATACAAGATGAGGACTGTCCTAAAGGTGTAAAACACATATACGAAATGAAAGGGGAATTGGAAGATTTGTTGAATCAAATACAAGAAGAGAGATGCATGAGACTAAGATGGTGCACCTATGATTAAAAAAAAATCTACTCTATGCAGTAGAAGGAACAACATTTGTGCCACAAAGGCATATGAAAAAAAAAAAAAAAAAAAAAAGGAAAAATCTATCCAACCTACTAAATTTTTTATGTAAAAATGAGGATAATGTTTTTTAAATCCATCACACAAAGACATCGAAGTAGATGTGACATTAAAGTGAATCCTTTAAATATTTGTATAGAGCAACCTTCAACTTGTAGACAAAGGAATCTTCTTAGACAATATCAAGAAGTTAAACAATAGAAGTTTGGTACCAACAAAATTGTTCAAAACACCCCCCACCCAGACTTATGGGCAAAATTAATACATTTTGGACCATGTCAAGACTGTGTCAAACTTTTGGTCAAAATAAATGAGAATTTGACTTTAACTATAATATATAATAGTTTATTATTGCATTGTATACATTATATTAGTACTATATAGGGTAATTTTGAGTAACTTACGAAAATCACTACAAAATTCGACCAAATAAATACATAAAAGAAAAGAAAAAAAATTATTGGCTAATGTTCTGCAAAAATTAAAATGAATATCTTAATTTATAGTGTGATAGGAAAATCAATATTTGCATTCAAAAATAAAATGAAGTAAATAATCTCATTCAAATTTCAATTTGTGATAAAAAACATAATGCATGCAACCAAAGGTCAATAAACATTAAATTAACTTTAATTTGGTGTTCAAGCAATTTTTATTTATTTTTTGATTTTAACACATGATGACTAATAACTACAAGAACAACATTAAAATCATCCACGAAAAATTCAAAGATAATATTTAATGAACTTGGGACCACCATCAGGAACATTTTCGGGAACAAGTTGGGGCACAAAATCATCGACACCAAGGAATATTTAAGTTTCTTTTCCGTGTGTTTTTTAATTAAGTATTTTACTTTCAATTTCACAAATAAATCTATGATGTATTAAAGTTTTTGTACATGTAAAAATAATAATTATTCATTTTCATTTAAATCAGGAATTAAAATTATTTTTATTTGAGATTCACTTTCAATCACATGTATTATGCTATCAGTTGCATATTACCATTACATTTGTTTCATTCTTGTCAATTTCATGGATTATTGATTGCATGTGATAAAATCAAGTTCTTTTTCAAAAAAAAATGGTATTTCGTTTTAGTTGCATGCAATAAAATTTTGGTCACAAGTGAAAATTATTATTTTGATTTCATATATTGATGTTTTGGTTGTGTGTTTAATTATTATTTTTCCTTTTCAATTCAGTTGCATGTAATAATATTTTGGTGGTATTTCAAAATTAAATGTTCATTCATATTTTTATATTTTCATGTATTAGTGTTTTGGTTTCATGTTTGATAAAATCATCTTCCTTTTTTTGATGGCACGTTAAAATTAAGGATCACATATATTAATGTCTCAATCAAATGTTAACATTTGTTCTTTTAATTCCTTTTCTTAGTCACAAGGGGTTTACACTTGAATGCTTGGGTCATGGTCTCTCAAACTTCATGGAGTACCTCATTTTTTAGATGAGACCATGGAAAGCCCATGAGCCTTTGTTCTGAGTGTTAACCTGAAATGGACCAAAGAAAAGTTAATAGAAAACCTCATAATCACAACCGCAGTAATTTTGCGGGTGGGGAGAGGGGGGCAGCCACCAACAGTTCCTTCCAACTTAAACTTTCAAAATAAAAAGAAAAATAAAATACTATGAATGATTCATTCTAAATTTTTGGTTGCCCTAGACTATCACTAATTCCATAACACCCCTCAATTTCAGGTACACCTAAAAACAATTCTGCTAAATGGTATCCTCCCCCCAAATTTGAAATCCTACTAGTATTTAGTATATTCAAGGCGTTGGTTCCTCTTGTAAACCCACTCATAAACCATAAAAAGTGAACTGAACAAGTTGATAAACCATTTAAATCTTATCACTGAGGTCAATCAATAGATTTGGCCAAATTTGAGAATAATCATTTGTTTGTACTGGTCTTATATAAGGGTGCTCCTTCTTACATGGGCACAATTACCAACTGAAAGTGGTTTTACAGTCTCTATTACAATATGTCATCCAGAATACAGTAGAAAGGCCATACTATGTTATTAATATCATTCAACATCACGCTGTAGCAACTCCAAACACACGTAGCATTTGAACTTGCAAATTAAAATTGGATGAAGAAAGTGAAAACATGCTGATTTGACCCATCGTAAAGCACTGCCTGGATTTTTCCTTTGCATTTGCAGCTCCCTTACCTGCCTAAACAAACCTGTTTTCAGCAAGCGGGACCTACTGTGTGGAAGATACCAGGTAGGCTATACTAGGATCTTCTGACCAGCGGAAGGTACTAGCGAGCTTGTCACTATTTCTAAAAAGTGAAAAAATTCCCAGCTTGACTTGTTCCCTTGGCGTACCGGCCTTGGGCACAGATCTCAAATCAAGGAAGGGCCTGTGTTCAGGCGCTTCTCCTGTACAAAATGGTTCTGGCCTAGCATTTTTGCACATGTTACTGAGGTTGTTAAAATGCACAACAAATCTGACACCTATCGTTGGTTGGCTAGATCGTTTGTTTGGTCCAGGTGAGTTGCTATTAGCAGTCTTCGACCTATTTGCAGTCCAAGTTTTTGATTTATGGATGAGGTTGGGAAAAAGTAAATAACTCAACTTTGATGTGTGAATATTTTTGTAGGGCCAATATTTAGCACCACTTGATATGTATAATGGAATCAGTACAAACATTGTACACATAATTGTGTATTAGCATGAGTAAAAAAGTTTGTATTTATCCATGAAAGTGTCATCAACAGCATTGGTGAATTGAGACAAGTCCATCTTATCTTCCAATGTAAGTAACAATATTTTTAAAAAAGTTTTAAATGTTGCACCCAAAGTGGTTATCCACCACAAGAGGATTTAGTAGATTTAACTACAAAAGAAATATTTTTAAAAAAAGGAATCTTGCTGTATTTTGACGACTTACTAGAGCCTACTATGTGAATCTTGTGATCTTATTGAAAGAAAGCTAAATATATATTAAAATCAGCCAATTTTTTGATAATTTCATAAATTCCCTCCTAAAAAATGGTGATATTTTTTATCTAAAAAAAACCTTTGACCTTATTGTTACATTCCTTTTTTTTTGCGAAATGGTAAAAAACTCGACATGAAAAAAACACTGATATTAAGTACTATTGTTTAAAGAGTCCGGTTGGGTACAAAGAGTGTCATCATTAAAGTATCCCAACACAGTGGTTAGTATGTGAGCATGCAAAATAAAATTATGACATTTGAGTTTAATATTTACTTTTTTTGAACCCCACTCATAAAACTAAAATTGGGACTGCAAATAGGTGGGACACTACTAATAACAAATAACCTAGACCTATCATTATGATTGACCAATAAAAAATAAGGAACATCAGTCAGGTCATATTTATTATTTTTTGCTATGCCTTTTACCATCCTCAACATCATGTGAAAAAATGGTAGGCCAAAACCATTTTGCTCAGGCAAAACAACATGTTTTGACTTTTATTTTTTCATTTTTATTTTGGTAGGGACATTTTGAGTAGTTGTGGGCTACCTTAAGGCCTGTTTACACTAAAGACCATGTGGGCCGAGGCCCATTGCAATCTCTAATCCCTGATTGGTCCAAAGTGATTTGGGGTGATCCCTTTGGGTTTACATTGGGGTGTTTTGGATGAAAAGTCATGTTGGAATTTCACATGGCATGCTTTGGATAATGTCACTTTGGACTTTCTTCTATTTTTGTCCGGCCATTTTTTTGAAAGTGGGCCTAGTGAAAATAGTGAGGGTCCAATGATTCCAAAAAACATTCAACTGTTCATTTATGATTTTTATTTCAAAAGAGATTTTGTGCACCTTCTAAAAACCCATTTTTAACATAATTGCTTTTTTCCCCTTCTACTTAACTTTTGAAAAAAGTGCTCATGTATGGTTTTTTTTTTTTTTTTTTGCACCTCTGTCTACAAAGCCCTATTTAACATAAGAATTTTTTTCCCCCTCTACTTAACTTTTGAAAAAATTGTTCATCTATGATTTTTAATGTTTTTAAAAAAGAATTTGTGCACCCCTGTCTACAAACCCTCTTTTAACATAAGAATTTTTTTCCCCCCTCTACTTAACTTTTGAAAAAAGTGCTTATCTAAATAAAAAAAATTCAAAAAAGATTTTGTGCATGCCCTCTCTACAAACCCCCTTTTAACATAAGAATTTTTTCCTCCTCTACTTAACTTTTGAAAAAAGTGTTCATGTGCCCCTTTAAAAATCCCTTTTTAACATAAGAAAAATATTCCCCCTATAGTTAACTTTTGAAAGAAGTGTTCATCTATGATTTTTTTCAAAAAATATTTTGTGCCCCCACCTAAAAACTCTCTTTAACATAAGAAATGTTTTTGCCCTCTACCTATAATTAAAGAATGAAAAAAAGAAAGATAGGAGATCACTACAAAATTGGGGCACCCACATTTTAAAAAAACAATTAACGAAAAAAAACTTATTATAAAAATGCCTGTGACTCATCCTTTGGTCCAAATTTGAGTTTACATTATGAGCCATGGCCCTTGGGCCATACCCATGGTTTTCTCTTGGTCTCCTCCAAAAAGTGGGGTACTATTAGGTTATTTGGGCGGGCCCATGGTCTCTAGTATAAATAGGAAGCCCTTAGAGCCCAAGACAACATTATCCGTTTCAGCCATGTGGGACAGTATGTGGACTTTTCATCCGCTACATTGGCCTGGGGCTGTGATTTCAAACTATTTTAATGTAAACGCATAGTGCCTTATGGACTATTGAGTGATTCCTAAAATTTCAATGGGCCATCACCTAACTACTCAAGTGTAAATTGTCCTTAAGATTTTCAATCATAGATGAAAATTGTTTTCTATGCATTTTATTTTTTGTCACATTATTAATGTTTTGGTCACCATTAGTATTACCTTTATTTTCATTGGATTTTTCGGTTGCATGTATCAAGTTTTCAATGGCACATTAGATTTGGATTTTTTCATGTTTTATTTAGTAGCACATTTAATGTTTTGGCTCCATTTCTTGCTTGCATTTTTAAGATTTTTTTTTTTTTTTTTTTTGGTCCTGTGTATCAAAAAAATTGTCACACATGGAATCACAACTTTGTAATTGTTTATTTTCAGTTGCATGTATGAAGTTTTTGGCTGCATGTTAAAATTATATAATCTTGTTTCATTTTATTTTTTGGGCCCATGTATAAAATTTTTGGTCACACATTTTGAATTGTTTCCATTCTAAATTTTTGGTTGTATGTATCAAAGTTTTTGTTACGTGTTAAATTTAGGATTTTTCTTAATTTTTTTTTTTTGGTCTCATGCATTAACATGCCACACTATTATGTTTTATTTTCTTGATTCTACTTTTAATCACATTTATAATTCTTTTTATTGTACATTGAAATGAGATTCTCCATTTTATTTTTTTATACATATATAATATTTTGAATTGCACATTGAATTAATCTTTTTCATGTTCAATTTTTTTATAAGTAATTTAGTTCCAATATCATCTATAAGTTTGAACCTAATATTGATATGAAGCATGTTATGTACAATTTTGTTTTAATGTTTTTTCAAAATGTTAATTCAGTGTTATGGTAACTATTTGTTTTGTGTTGTTTTTCTACAAATGCATTCCAACCAAATCTACAAGAATTCATATAATGACATGATAATAAGGTATATCTATGTTTGAATTGATGCGGCTATGGGGTGGGGGGACTAACAAGTTATGTATAGCCTTGAACAACACTGAAGATTATTTCAAAAAATGTGCATAATTGTTAGACATTATTGTTAAACAATCCTCTCAAAAATCTTATTTGTTACTTTCAATTATTGATGAAATACTTAGTACCTTAACAAGTTTGACACTAATTATATTACTTTTCAAAATGTTAAGAATTTCAAATTTGTGAATAAAAATATTGAATATTCAAGAATATTTTATTTATTAAATTGCAAATTTTTAAATTAATTAATTATTCAACAAATATGTGATTAAGTTAATAAGGTACTATGGTCCTTGGAACAATTCATCTCTTAGCAATGACCAAACCTTCAAGTGGAGTTCATCTCATTATAATGGGAAAACATTGTATTAATGCACAAGTCGTGTTTTATCTCTTTAATTGTGTGAAGTTCTTACAACACATTTTTTTCCATACCAATTTGGAATTATAACTAAGGTGGATTTGAAGCAATAATCCATAGCATTAGATGCACCTTGGACCTTTACCCCAACTAGGTTGTTTTTTCAATTAGATGTAGCAAACACCTTTAAATCAATGTCAAATGGGGTCATATTTTAAGAACTTCATGCATTAGGTGGGGACATCATACAATTCATCCCTTTTGTTTGTGCATTATATGCATTTGAGTTTCATTTGTTTTATAATTATCATAACCGTGAAAATGATGTCACAATCATCCCATTTGCTATATGGGGATTTGTCAAGGTGATCCTTTAGGGAAGGCATTATTCATTTTAATTAATTTTAAGGTTTTACATTATATAACTAATCACTTTTTTTCTTATTTATTTCCATCCATTATAGACGACACTCACATCATAAGTCCTTTTTCAATTGTATCATCTATTTATGAACACTTTTAAACTGAACTTTATGCAATAAATCTTTCCATCTAACCTCAAAAATGCATTGCATGGCCACCTTTTAACCTGCCATTAGATTTCAACACCCCATGGAAAGGAATTAGAGTCCTCGGGGTTCTACTAGGCACCATAACTTTCATATCATCTTTCATTAAAAAAAACCTTACAAGAGGATCAACATGTGGACCTCCTCCTTAAAATGGGTAATGTTCAAATGGCCTTTGGAATTCTAATTTGTTATTTTGTGCAATGCCCATTGTATTTTTTATGATGCACACCTCCATTTTCCACCTTCATAGAGTCTTTTATATCCTTTGATTCATTCTTCCATAAAGTTTTTGGACCCCTTTTGGGTCCAGGATCCTTTGATAACTTAGAAGGACCTTTAGCTCATAAATAAGCCTCCCCCCCAATAATTTTCAAAGGCATCCAGCTCATATCAACATCCATCATTGCCCGAATAATCTATTAAAAAAATTAGGCCCTTGTCATTTCAGTCATAGATGCTAAGTTTATGGTTGATCAATGGCCTTTCTTTCTTAAAGCCTTAACACAAGTCAACAACAACACATTTCCTTTCCAACAACACATCAAAATAACATATGATTTTTTATCACCCCCAATCCATGCATGTTTTCTTCCATTTGAATAATTCATCGAGCAACAAATCATTCGACTTCAAGATTCCATTTCACAACGTTTACACCATCATACCCTTTCCATCATGTTTTCCAACGATACATCTAAAGCCCATAGTGCTCGAATTTTATCATGTTCTAACATAGGGGCAAGCACTTGGTTTATAGTTTGACCAATTTTCTTATCCTTTTGATTATCTTCCCCAATGTTTTGCACAACACTTCATACACGACTTAGACTACCCCATCTTTTAATTACAGGCATCCTTCAATGTGTACACACATCCCATCAACCCTATGGGTATCCACTTCTTATGTTGTATTCATGGCAACAAACACATTGGAACCCATGATGCAATTTGCGACATCTTTGTCACCAATACTCAAAATGTTGGTTTCCACGTGGGATGAGAACAATTACATGCACTTCTTTCAACCACATTCAATTAATTTCATCGATGGATTGACATTGTGTTTACCAAAAATGACATTCACTCTTTAGCCGACATTGTCATTGCCGATCCAATGCAAGCATATTTACTTCACCAATCTTGTGTAACTCAAGGATTTGTTGCATCAAATGTAGTTCCAAGCAAGGAAAAGAGCTATCGTAATTGACACCCCACTAATCAATTCTTCCCTTGAGGTATTTGATTGCTTACACAAACATGCCGATGTGTTTTTACATGATTATGCCAATGTCATTTGTAGCTTGGAGGGGATAGATGGCTTTCATCTTTCTACCTTGGTCAGTTTTCTTTGTCAAAAAGTTTCAATCAAATTACAAAGGATGCAAATGTCTTCCATCTTAAGGCGAGTGCTAGCTATAGGCTTAATTACTTCCTTTTCAAGACACACCTCCCATCACCACAACCGTCCTATTGCAAGTGATTGGTTTTTGACATGTAAATATAGCCAACCTTCCACAAACGATTAGTTATGGACATACATAAATTTTCAAAGCAACTTTGAGCAAACTTGACTTCATGTCACTTTTTCCTTTTTTTTACTCCTTTGTACATTTCCCTAATCTATGATGTGTTTCTTAATAAAGATTTACAAATCTTGAATTTTAAAAAAACTATAGTAGGTTGGTAAGAGTTGTAAGGTTGAAGTTGGGTATTGCCCTTTTAAATCTCTCTCAATCTAGGCAGCAACCTACATAAATCCTAAAATTACATGAAGGGTAAAGCCCTAACGGAGGGTTTTACCAGAATAAGGGCCCCCGAGGTGGAGCCAAGGGCATGCTCAATCTTGGTCAAGCCCATGACTGGGAGCTTTACATGGTGGAAAAACTGCTGCAGCATTTTAATTTATATGGTTTTCCCATGATATCCGGTGGGTATGGGTACCACGGGGAAAAACAGTAAGGGGCTTTATGAAAAGCAAGACAGGCATTACACTTTTTGTAAAGCCTCTTGCATTATTAGGCGCCCTCTTAATACATGTTGCTTCTATGTTTTGTTCAGTGTTGGGGGGATATATGGAAATTCTGGGTATTTGTCTCAGATATCAGGTTTTTGATATTCAGATTTCTGATATTCAAGAGCCATCTTGGATATCTTGTTGGGCCAAATATTGAATCCAGCTTGGATACAAATATCAAATTAGGTTTGGTTTTAGTTTTAGGGTTTAGGTGTTAGTTTAGGCGAGAGATTGGGTTAGGTTTTAGGTTAGTTTAGGTTAGTAAGATTTCGACTACCTGCAGTTGTAGTTGTCACAACTTTAATTCTTAACCTAATGGCTACGAAAGGAGAGAGACATTTTTCTTTTCTATTTTTTTAGTTATTTTAGTTTAAATGACGTTTGCCCATAAAATATGTGCAATTGGAGTATGCCATATTTAATAATGATATCTGACTGATAAACAATGACTGATATTTGGCATTTTGATATTTCAAAATTTGATATCTGACCCAGATATCTGAGTTTGTTTTTTTTAAATTGATATTTGATATCCGAAGAAATCCTAATCAGATATCCTTATCCAAGGGATATCAAAAAAGGTAATATCCGCCCATCACTGATTTTGTTGGGCCCTGCCCCCACAGGGACAGAGACTATCGCATTGGATCCAACTTTTGGAAGTTTCACCTATTAGAACCGGTTTCACATTAGGTGAACTAGTTTCTTTGGTGAAAGTGTTTAGACCGTTTAGATCGGAACGGATTTTTTTGGTGTTCAGAGTGTGGACACAGTAGGTAGATATACAACATAGTATCTATTGGCAGGGCCAGCGTGTTTGTGATGCCTCTTTGATCATCGATTGCTCTTCAAACCTAAGTCTTCCAGGTTTACCAAAAAAGAAAAGGGGATTAAACTACGTAATCGCGCCTTACTGCCGTTCCGGCTTTGATTCAGTTTTCGATGCCCGGGTTCCGGAGGGTTTTAGGGCAACTGCAAACGGACGAGTCCTCAGGATGAAATTCATTCTGGAATTGTCAGACTAAACGACTTGACAGTGTTGGGATGCACATGTGTTGGTGCTGGGAGACAGTTTTGATTTGGGTCGACTTCGGATATCCGACAGGGGCCGGATTTGGGCCTGGATTTGTGTCTGCTCCAGATGCTCGAAAGGGAATTGTATTTCGGTCTACTTCCAATGCCCTTCTCTTGTACTGAGTTGTGAGGAGCGAGAGCAATTGGCTTTCGAAGGAATGTCTTCATCATCAGTGCAGCAAGTACTATTGTCGTGGGAAGGATGCAACTCTTTCCTATACCACAAAAGCTGGAGCTCCACCACCACATGGCGAAGAAGAGGGAGGTCGACCAGGAGAAGCTCGCTGCTACGTGTCTATGTGCCCCCACCCTCGCTCTATATACATCCACAACTCTTGCACTACACCGCACTTTTTCCCAGAGCGCAGCGGATAGAAACAAAGGCGGCACTCAGACATCAAGGCACTTGGAAGTTTTCTTGTGGTGTTCCTCTGTGTGTGTCTGTCTTCTGCCCTCTTCTCTCATCACAGTGTGTGTTCTGTTCCCGGAAAAGTCACGACCTGATTATTATATTCATCTCTCTTCCGAAGCAAATGGAAACATTCGACACAATCTGTGCAAGATGCAATACTTCGTCGTGGTTTCCATCGGATCAGAGCACATGATTTGATAGGAAGTATTTCTGTAGTTGCTGGAGGTCACAGAGAGAAACTGTGGCGGGATTTTTTTGTAAACCCTTCACAATGGTGGGATCACAGATCAGAGAAGGTAACTGAACATCAATCCTGTAAGAGAGTTCACATGTCAATGGAGCCATAGCTCTTGTTGGTGTTGATGTTGTTGCTCTCGCTTGATTGCTATCCTGCCATGGTCTATACTTTTGCAGAAATCCTTTTGAGATCCTTTGCACTGGTTGGACAGTAGAAGTATGCTGTAGAAGGTAAGTGAATACAATATGCTGTGAAAAAATTCTCTCACTGATGGAGAAGGTCATTGTGGTTTTCTCTATTCTCATGACAGCATCTATGCCTGGCCTGTGGAAAATACATGGCTGATCAGCTTGATCTGGATTTCTGGTTGTAGGCAAATGAAAGGTACCCTGATTTCAAACATAAAATTACACAGGAAGCACTCTGGGTTGAGGACCAACAAAACCCACCTTGGGTGGCAGCAGAGATCGCAGCAATGGCACCGGGCACAGTGCAATTGAACATTCTTGGATGAAATAAAAAGCTTAGGAAATATGTGAAGGATGGGCAAGCCCAGAAAGCAATGCAGCTCTTCCAACATATACAACAAGAAGGAATGAGTCCTGACACATTCACTTTTGTTCAGGTGATTAATGCATGTGCTGGTTTAGGAGCACTTGAAGAAGGCAGGCATGTTCATGAACAGATCATTCAAAATGGTTGTGAGGCTGATGTCTTTGTGGGGAATAGCTTAGTTGACATGTAGGCAAAACGTGGAAGCATTGAGGATGCTTGGAAAATGTTCAAGAAGATGTCATCTCGAGATGTGGTCACTTGGAACACCCCGATATTGGGACATGTGAAATGTTGGCAAGGGCAGAAGGCACTAGAACTGTTTCAACAAATGCAACAGGAAGGTGTGCGACCAAACTCTGTTACCTTTGTGGGGGTGCTGAATGCATGTGCCAGTGTAGTTGCACTTGAAGATGGCAGGTGTGCTCATAAGCAGATCATTGAAAGTGGATGGGATTCAGATATCTTTGTGGGGAGTAGCTTAGTTGACATGTATGCAAAATGTGGGAGCATGGAGGATGCTTGGAATGTGTTCAAGAATATGCCATCTCAAGATGTGGTCACATGGACCACCATGATGTTAGGACATGTGAAATGTGGGCAAGGGTAGAAGGCACTGGAACTATTTCAACAAATGCAGCAGGAGAATGTGCGACTTAACTCTGTAACTTTTGTGGGGGTGCTGAATGCATGTGCCAGCATAGTTGCACTTGAAGAGGGCAGGTGTGCTAATGAGCAGATCATTAAATGTGGATGGGATTCAGATGTCTTTGTGGGGAGTAGCTTGGTTGACATGCATGCAAAATTTGGGAGCATGGAGGATGCTCAGAGAGTGTTGAACAAGATGCCATCACATGATGTGGTCACTTGGAACTCCATGATATTGGGACATGTGAAATGGGGGCAAGGGCAAAAGGCACTGGAACTATTTCAAGAAATGAATAAGGAAGGTGTGCAGCCAGACTCAGTAACTTTTGTGGGGGTGTTGAATGCATGTGCCAGCATAGCTGCACTTGAAGAGGGCAGGTGTGTTCATCAGCAGATCATTGAAAGTGGATGGGATTCAAATTTCTTTGTGGGGAATAGCTTGGTTGACATATATGCAAAATGTGGGAGCATGGAGGATGCTCAGACAGTGTTCACCAAGATGCCATCACATGATGTGATCTCTTGGAGGATGTGCCATGCATGGGCATGGTAATGAAACTCTTAAACTTTTTGAACAGACGTGTGAAGGTGTAAAGCCAGATGATATCAATTTTGTTTGTCTTCTGTCAGCTTGTAGCCATGCAGGTTTGGTGGATGAAGGCATGTGCTGTTATGCTTCAATGTTCACAGTTTACATGATTTCACCAAAATCGGAACATTACAGCTGTATGGTTGACCTTCTTGGCCATGCTGGCAAACTACATGAGGCAGAGAATATGATCAAGATGATGCCTGGTAAACCGTATGTGCCTGCATGGAGGGCTTGCTTGGTGCTTGCAAAATTCATGGTAATGTGGAGATGGGAGAATGTGTTGCTAAACAATTTCTTGAATTGGAGCCTGAAAATGCAGTGGATTGTCTTGCTATCAAACATCTACGCTGCTGCTGGAAACAGGCATCTCTGTGAGAATGTTGAACTTAAGAGACAGGAAAGAGGTGTGGAGAATCAGACAGGTCGCACCTGGATTGAAGTGAAAAATGAGGTGCATTCATTTATAGCAGGTGATCAAGACCACCCTGAGATGATTGAAATCCATGCAGAACTCCAGAGATTGTCAGGGCTCATGCATGATGTTGGGTATATGCCAGATACTAAATTTGTGCTGCATAATGAGGAAGAAGAAGAAAAGGTGTTTCAATTGTGTCATCATAGTGTGAAGCTTGCTATTGCATTGGGGCTCATCAACACAGCCCCTGGGACTCCACTCCGAATAATAAAAAATCTGTGGGTTTGTGAAGATTGCCACACTTCCGCAAATTTCATTTCAAAAATAGTTGGGAGAGCTATCATGGTGAGGGATGCCAATCACTTTCAACACTTTCAGGATGGTGTTTGTTCTTGTTTGGACTATTGGTGATACCAGCAGTGTGTCTTGTCAATCACTATATCAAGTTCATTCAATTTGTAGCATGTCTAGTGGTATCATTGCATTGCCATAGTTGTTAACCTCCTTCCTCTTATGTGCACAGTTACTTTGGAAACTAAATGCAATTTAAGACTACAGCATCATTTCCCAGGGTTTAGAAAATTCTGCTATGATAGAAAATTTCCATTACTCTGTGCAATAGAATTACTGCTTCGGAGTAGTCAATTTGCTGTTGCCCTTGACTGATGGGCCATTTCAGAAAACTCACATGGATTCCCAGACTATCTCTGTGAAGTTTCTCCCATTGTTCCCCACTCACTGCTGGGAGCAGTTGGAATTTGATGGTAGACAGTCAATACTATACATTGTGCTGTTAAAGGTCCCAGAGCATGTGTATGATTGTCATTGTCTTTCAAACCACTCAATTTCTGGTTTTGTTTGATCTGTTGTGGCATTTGGGTTCCTCTTCTTCATGCTTTTGGTTTTGTTGATTTGTTGCTGCTATGTTGCAGTAAAAAGGTGTTTAGATCACTGTGTGTTTGTTCACAGTGACACCTAAGCACCAAGGATGATTGAGTTTTTTCAGAGCAGCTCTAGTAACAAACTGTAAAAAACAACCAATTGAGGTCTAAAGTACTGAGCATAATGTTCGTGATTCCTTGAGTGCCAGTTGATGCATAACATCAACCAAATAGAGAGCAGATTCGGACACTTCACTGTGATGATGGCAGTAAGGTTTCCAAGTGAATCATGCCCTACTTGGGAGCCTTTCAATCTCATTAGTAAGGACAAAAAAGAGGGCCAGATGCTCTCTCCTTTCTATGCTCACCAGCTTTCTATCATAATGCAGAGCATGTGGGCATGCACATACACACAGTTTCCCTTCATCACATAAAAAATGCAGAGTGTGTTAAAGAACTATATCTTCTGCATGTCAGAGACAGATGTTCACTGCTTTTTCTCATCTTGCTTGTTTCTGCAGCAAGTCTGAAGAATTCAGAAATGGAGAATTCCATGCTGAGAGGCTAGGGCCGTGAGGTGCAGATCAGAACTTGTCAATTGCAGTGAAGTTCATATTGTGAACTAAGAGACATTAGTTAACTCCAACTGCAAATTTGTTTCCCAGATCCTTCATTACATATTATCCACCATTGCAAAATAGTATTAACACTTCTTATCATAGATGAGGACTCTACAAACAGATGTAAAAGCATCTAAAAGACAGCTCTTTGTGTTTCACAGGATGAACATAGTCAAATGTAAACAATGTCCTTTTGAGTTTTTGAGCCCGGTAGAGATGTTTCATTTCTTCTCAGAGGTGAATTCAATTTTTCGTAAATTAATTGCTGCAGAAAATAGAGCTCTGTCAAGATGCTTCACCAAAATTTGCATTTTGCCAAACGATTCTGCCAACATGTGTTTATCTTCAACATGGGAATAATGGTAATCCACTCCTGCAGACAATTAGGGGACTGTGTGCATGTGCACACGCTCGAGCTGCTTTTTACATACAACTAGGGGAGTATGAGAGTGTGTGTGGTAACCACCATATTCATCCTAACTTAATTTACTTCAACTATTTCATTTTGACAAAGAACACCAATTCATAAATATGCTAAGGACAGATTTTGGATACTAGCTGTGTTTTGAAGATGTAGGGATGTTTCATTGTTTTATGAATTGATGTTTCACTATTTGAACAAACAAAAGATGAACTATGAACTAAGTGGAAGAACTTTACATGGAGCATTGAAATTTGAAACTTGAGACATTGAAACAAATAGAAGGTGAGATAATGAATTGCCCTGACTTGATTTGAACTGGCCTTCACTAACTTTGCAATCACAATTCAGAAAACAATAAATGTTTGACAGAGTTTAAATTTAGATACATAGTAACTTTCAAGTAGTTATGATTAGTTCACAATTCAACATGAGATAAAGAAAGAGACATTTGCAAGTGATACATTATACTACATCTTATCTCTTTTAAGCTCATGATTAGAAGGAACATGAATACATGATTTATTCAAAGAATTGCCTCTTCAATCTTATTGCTATATTGAATATTACCCAATTATGATTTGACCTTTCACAGTAAAAACCTAATAGATTATGGGCCAAAAATTACTATGATGTGTATTCTATTTTGATTCCAGAGCAACATATTGGGTTTTAAAAAGACAAAGAAAATTAATGCCAACTGAGAAAGCACATAAATAGATATTCATCATTCAGGACTATATAATTACAAAAACATACACTTGGAAAAGGTAGACAATTGGTGTTGTTTTGAACATGGCACATTCAAAACTCAATTAGAACTGTTGAAAAGAGTTGTGAATTGATTTATAACACTAATTCTCTCCACCCGAATCATTGTTGGCCACCTTAACAAAATCCTTGATGCTTCAAATGAGACATGTGCAACTGTATATTGATTAATTTTGAAACATTACAATAGCCAACTTAACTGAATGTGGATGATCTGATGAGAGCCATATTAACTAAATGTTGTCATATGTCTCTGAACACACAATCACCAATTTACTTCCGTCTTAAAGATGTAAGTACATTTTAAGGGTGCCTCTTCATTAGTTCATTTGGTTGGAAACGCTAAGCAACCAGCTTGACCCAATCATCAATGTTTTTACTGAATCGTGAATCCCATATGTTAAACTCTAAGCTTACGCGTTGGTTGCATGAGTGTTGCCTTTTCATAAATTTGTTGGCAAGCTCAAACTTTGGTTCTGGACAAATTAACTATTTATGCATCAAACATAACCTTTGGTAAATGCTTGGGATGCACAACAAGTAACAGAACCATGAACGGCATCCTATTCAAGATGACAAAACCAGTGTTGGCCAGGTAACTGGATTGATGCTTAGGAATTGGCAGTTCTGGTTTTGGTTCCTTGAAACCTAATTGGAACGGCCTTAACAGATGGAACTGGGCTTGAACTGGAATTGCCAGGTTCACGGGTTGGAGGAATTGGCAAAGGAATCAGGTCCTGGTTCCAAGTTGCCATTAGAGAGAACAGGAACCAAGACAAAATGACATCTCAGGTTTGTTTAACTTTTGGAACTGGAATAGGACTGTATCCTCTTGAAATCCCAATTTCAGTTTGTAGGGTTTAGGGTGCTTTGTGCTTTCTCATTTCTCCATAATGCCGCAGAGATTTCTGCTTTCTCTCTCTTTTTCTTTTTTTGGGGCGGGGGGTGGGGGGTCTTTCTTGCTTTTGTGTTGCACAAAGTGGAGGAGGAGGAGCAATTCCAAAAGGAAAAAAATGTTCCATTTGTAAAATATCTTGAACTCTAACTTGGTTCCTATATTGAAGTTGGTTCATAAGGCATTCATGTGCTTGTTGGGTCCAGACCTGCATGAAGATCCGTAGAAAAATAAACTAGCACTTTGGATTATGTCTTTCGTCATGACCAGTCTTGAATGGACATAATTAAACATGACATAGGTTGATAGGGTTTAGGGTTTACCCTAAACTTTAAACCCTAAACCTTAAAACCCTAAACTTTACAAAGGTCCAATTATGTGGAGACATTCTATGAAGTTTGTGACACCACTTTTCAGCTTGCAAAGCTCTCATTAGGGAGCAGCTCTGGAGGTATTGTAGATGATTTAACAAGAATGGTTTTGCCAAGTGTCCTGCAAATTAAGGGCCTTTTTTAATCTAACCTAGTTATCAAGTTCATCAGTTTTGGTGTAAATGGGGCTTTGGTTTTATAAGATGCTAAAACAAGTGTTACAATTCAAATAAGGTTGTCAAAAATGATGTGGCACGCCCATTTGGTGTCAATTGTCACATCAACATTTGTTCGAACATATCAGTTTCATCCAATAGGTCGAACATGGACTAAAAACATTTCTCACTCAATTTGCCCCATGGACATTTGGTGACTGAAAACAAATCGATTCATCATCATTTCAATGACGAAAATAGTTCAACCTAAACTATTTGGTTGCCAATGTTTTGGTCTTCACAACGTCAGCAACTAAAACAATTTCCATCACCACAATTTTGACAAAATTGTTTCAATTGCCAAGGGTTCAATAACCAGCACCCATTGAGTTTGCGGGGATCGAAATAATTTTTGACCACCTAATTGACTTGGATCAATTTATATTGTTGATTTGGTGACTTAGTTTGGGCCACTTTTTATAATTGTTTGGGTAGGTTTCTTTAATGGTTGATAATCAATCATGGGTGTCCATTGGCAATTAAAATTAATCCGAATCATTGTTGGAAAAATGGTCAACTTTCAAAACAATTTAAACAACCCACTTTGCTTGTGTTGGGTAATAAAAAGTGGAGCTTGCAGTTAAAACTCAATTTATCTTTTGAGGTGTGTGAGCTTTGTGCTGATAAACAAAAAAATCATATACCTTGGGAGAAAAGGATGAAACTTTTATGGGTGTTTAAAGTTTCAAATTGTCATATTGCATATGCAAGTGGTGCTGAATTTCATCATGTAAATCTTAAAGTGAAACTAGATTTTATTGGTATATATATTTTTAATCATTTTTAATTTTATTTTGTGTTTTTTTATGAAGGATAAGTGAGACATCTGGGTGCCATGGTATTTGATAACTCAAGACAAGCCAAGTAAGGTTGAACACATTATAACAATTACATTTCATGTCATAAGGATAAAATGTTTTTTCATTTGAACCACTGACATGATGACAATCGAAGAAGAGTTGGTGTTGCTATGTGTTTGAGGGCACAAGTACAAGTCAAAACATTACTTATTACTAATTTTTTTTTTTAATGTAAAATTGTTTATCTGGTGCTTTATGAGATAAAAAAGCCATTGCCAAAGTGAACCCACCAACACACCATGAAGGATGAATGGCAATTGCTCAAGAAATAATTTTCTGTTCAATTTAAGTTTCCTAGCTAACCATGGTGGTTACTTCAGTGGATCCTTTTACTACCTTCCAACTAAAAACCAACAAGCAAGTGAGTTGTCACTAGGTAGTAAAGAGAGCCAGTGTTGGACAGTTCTCACTTTTCAAGAGAACCTCCAGTCCTAGTTCCAAAACAAATTTAAATTTGATAGAACCCTCATGTCTGGTTCAAGGAATTTTTATAATTTGATAAAACCTCCAATATGGTTCTGGACCCTATTTCTCAGATTTCAAGACCTCGAGTTGCAGGTTTTAAAAACATAATCTTAGGTGGGTCTAGTTGCAGACTGTATTCAGTTGTACTTGCTTACACATAGCTCAAAATTAATTTCTTTTTTCTTGTTATGAGCATTGTATCACCAATAAAATGTGATCACCTATATTAACTACATACCTAAACCCACCAAATAAAATTTTAAAAGTAAAAATTAGATGTGTGCCATGTTTCAAAAGGAAGAAGTAATCGCCTAATGCCCACCCCATCCCATCCTCAAATTATAATGTTAAAAAATGTCACTGTTATTAATCAAACCCTTGATTTCTTCCTCAAATTAATCACATGTTGAACCCATGTTAGGAAAACCCTAAACCTTAAACCCTAAACAGAGGAAAACAAAGTTAAAATTTTAAATTAAAAAATAATAAAATTCACAACTGAAACCTGATAAACTGGGTTTTGGGGCTGATTCTGGTTCTGAGTTTGATTCTAGCTGGAGGGCAGTTGTGGCTTCCAATTTTGATTTTTTAAAAAATTCACAATTCCAGTTCTGGAAGAAAACAAATCAAAATTTTAAATGGGCAGTCTGGTTCAAGAACCAAAAACTGGAACCAGCCAACGCTGGTGTAAAGCATCACTTAGAAGTCTCTTATTTTCCTACCCACCTACCTATATATAAGACCTATTACTTTTTACACAAGTGAACCATAGTTCTGGATTTGCCTTGGTAACCTTGTACATATATATAAACAAGGAAGAAAATCCATCTGTGAAAAGTACAAGGCATGTCGAAGCAAATCTAAACACATGAAAGGAAATCAAGGCCATCAAAACAGTAATAATGAAGTGGAAGACATAATGTTCAAATCAGCTAGGGATGAAGCTGCACTAAATCAAGGCCATCAAAACAGTAATAATGAAGTGGAAGACATAATGTTCAAATCAGCTAGGGATGAAGCTGCACTAGTTGATATGTGTGGAAGAGATGAAGATTTGTGACTAAGTGTGGCAGCGTGCCCAAGAATCATGATGGCTTATGCACGTTATAGGACTAATCTGTAGTAAGATATAAACATTGAAGTACCAAGGAGATCTGCTAATGTTACTATGTTGAGGTTCATGAAGGATGGAGTCACAACTGATAAAGGACATCACGTGGATGGTGCAGTGGTGGGTGCTGGTTCACTCTTCCAGCCTGGAGCTACAATGGAGCTCTCGCCTCTTGAAAATCATGCAAAGTATTGCATTCAGCACCTGTCAGACTCTGTTTCCTTTAAGCTTCATTGCTTTTTAGGCCTTTCATGTAGTTGATTTCATGCATCTCCCTTGTCGCAAAATGGGCTGCTGCATGAGAGAAGACACTAGGGCTTTGCCAATCTTATATATAAATTCACTTGTTTATTCGTCTGTTCGACGACAGTTCCGCGTTTTAATTTGCCGGCGGAATCGGCCCGGACAGTCGGACAGTTCCGCGTTTTAATCCGTCGGCAGAACCGGCCTCTGCATTTTCTATGGCAGAACCGGTTCTGCTGATGAATTAAATAGGTACCCTATCAAACTGGGTTTCTACTCCTTAAAAACCTAGCGGGTAACTTTACCGAACGGCAGTAATAAGTAAGTAGTAAAAACAAAAAACCCCCCATCGTTTGTCTTGCACCGGTGGCGGCGTGCTACATTTTCTATGGCAGGGGCAAGGGGGCAGGACAGGGCAGGGCAGGGCAGGGGGCACAGCAGGGTGGGCAGGGCAGGGGCCAAATGAAGAGTAAAAGATAAGAAAAAATAAAACTTATAAAACTTCACAGTGGCCTTCGATGCAGGGCAGGGCAGGGGGCAGGGCAGGGCGGGCAAGGCAGGGGCCAAATGAAGAGTAAAAGATAAGAAAAAATAAAACTTATAAAACTTCACAGTGGCCTTCGGCCACGGGCACCCACTAGTCTTATATATAAATTCACTTGGTGCATGCATGTGTGCATCCGTCCGTCCGTCCGACGCGACAATTCTGCGTTTTAATTCGTCGACAGAATCGGCCTTTGCATTTTCTATGGCAGAACCGGTTCTGCCGGTGAATTAAATAGGTACCCTATCAAACTGGGTTTTTACTCTTGCAAAAGCTAGCGGGTAACTTTACCAAACGGCAGTAATAAATAAGTAGTAAAAACAAAAAATCCCCCATCGTTTGTCGTTTCCTCAGATATTATGGGGCACCGGTGGCGACGTGCTACATTTTCTATGGCAGGGGCAGGCGGAGGGTAGGGCAAGGGGGCAGGACAGGGCAGGGCAGATCGGGCAGGGCAGGGGCCAAATAAAGAGTAAAAGATAAGAAAAAATAAAACTTATAAAACTTCACAGTGGCCGAAGGTCACGGGCACCCACTAGTATTAACAAAATGCATGAGTAATGTGCTAGAACCCTGTCTTCAAATAGCTTTAAAAATCTTAATTCACTCAAGATAACGAAGAAAACAAGGGATGAGTCACACTGTGGCCTTGCCATTTCCATTAAAATGCATCTTAAGGCAAAAAAAAGAATTATGAAATCTCAAATATTTCACCATGCAAAAATATAATCTTCAAAAAATCCTTCAAAAGAAATCAAAATCCTTCAAGATATTATAACTCTATAACTAATCTCGAGTTTCAACCAAGCCAAAATTTCATCTTTCAAAAATCCTCATATAAAAATAGACTTGTTACCTAGAGGCCAAAATCCCTTAAGCTACTATACTCTATAATGAATCTAAACAAAATTTCCTTGCCTTGGGCAACAAATTCAGATCATCAAATCCAGCGATCCCATTAGCCTTAAAATTGAAATATTCAGGCTTACATACAACCCTATTTTGCTGAACATTGAAAGTAAAGGTATCTTTCTACTATTCCATCGATCCTCTAAAATTCTCATAAACTTAGCAAATCCTATTACGAATTTAACTATTAATTCACTAAGTTAACTATGAAAATTAATTCAAACCCTCAAATTCAGAAATTTCATTGGATGTAACATTTTTTCTACACATCTACACACAAGCCGATTCAAGGCAGGCCTCCACATATTTTTACACTAATACTAACCCTATTGTTATAAAACCAAGAACATTAGGTAGATATGGTGGAAGATATCATTTGCGTTGCCGAATTTGATAAAAGGGGATTTTAGCAGCTTCCATTGCTAGATCATTATCTCAGATTATGCAATGGCCAATTGCTACAACACCTAGGACCGATGTTCAACAAATCTTGTTGAAATAATTAAACTTTTTTGAAACGAAAGGGATCTGCCAGCCCCAGTCTGAATATTTCAAAATTTTGACAATAGTCTCAAAGTCTACTTAGTTGAGTTTCAAAATTATCTTGTGTTTTGAACTGGGTTTAATTTTCTAGAATTTGAGAAACTCCGCTCTTAATTTTAATTTTTGGTTGGCCTTGTTAAGAATTAATTAGTGTCAAACATGAGTTCATAGTAGTAACAATACTTGTTGCGAAGGATTAGTATCTCAAGTTTTGAGAATAAATTGCATGAGAGTCTGGTCAGAATTGTTGGATGGAAAGGGCTTAATTTTGTGGGTGCAAGAGCATGTGTGTGCAAACTCGAAGCTGATAGAGTAGCAAGAGCTCCTTACAGGATCCATGGATCATGAGACATTGATCAGGGATATTGAGAGCTGCGCTGGTCATGGAAGAAGAGCCGTAGATTTAGAAAGTGAATACACGGGATCAGTTCCTCCTGAGGAAGCTGCAAAGTATAGCCACAACAATCAAGAGCTGGGAGGAGTTACGTTGCAACGCTAGAGATTAGACACAAGTGTGATGCATACACACATCAAAGTAGTAGTAGATGTCATAAGAGGCACAGGGGCACTCAGTTGGTTGAATCTCTTCTTCAATGGACCCAGGTCTGCAGAGGATTCTTAACAGTCATGATGCAAAAATTGCCACAGTACCTGCTCAGGACTTTGTTCCATTGCTAGCCTCCTGAGAATTGGATGGATTGTGAGCTGCAAGGATTGTGCGTAATTTGGCACAATGTCGATGCTTTATATATATGTCAAGGTGATGCACAACCTATTTTCTCATGGCTGGTTCTTGTTTGCGGTGTGGCATATGGGATGATTGGACACAAAATCAATTCTTCATCTTCAGACCCTAATGGTGGGCGCCAATTTCTTGTAACCAACTTCTTCAATTTCCTTGTGCAGTTTTTTAACTTCGACAAATTTGCGCTAGATCTTTGGCTAACTGTTGTTGTAGTTTCTGCTGTTGGAAAACAAACTAAAAAAACTTATGACTAGTTTATTGGATGCCAGGGACCATGGTGATCTCTTTGTCTTTGTCTGTATCTCTTAGTTCTTCATCTTTTTTGTGCCCACGTAAATTTGACAATATGTGTTTGGGGTTTAGTACAGGTGCCAATCTTATATATAAAGACATTTAGTGCGTGCGTGCGTCCGATGCGACAGTTTTGCGTTTTAATCCGTCGGCAGAACCGGCAACGGAAAACGGGAGTTCCGCGTTTTAATTCGCCGGCGGAACCGGCCCGGACAGTCGGACAGTTCCACGTTTTAATCCGCCGGCGAATTAAATAGGTACCCTATCAAACTGGGTTTTTACTCCTGCAGAAGCTAGCGGGTAACTTTACCAAACGGCAGTAATAAGTAAGTATTACCAAAAAATCCCCCATCGTTTGTGGTTTATGGGGCACCGGTGGCGACGTGCTGCATTTTATGGGTTTTACTATTATTATTATTATGGGTTTTTTTTTTGGCCTCCAATTTTGTGATGTGGACATTTTGGCTATCATCTATCAAAGGGATTAGCCAAATCTTTTTTTTTTTTAAAATTTACATTGGAAGTTAATTACTACTTATAATAATACATTCATTGCAAGAAACATTTTTTGGGATTTATGTTTGATTTTTCGTTTTTTTCTTTTTTTCCCATTCAAATTGAAAGTTTAAATAAAATCGACATTCATAGCAAGAACATATTTTTAGTAATCTATTGTTGATTTTCATAATTTTGGCTCATACAACACGGGCTCGTTTTGATATCGGGGTGCGGTTTCACACAACACGGCCGAGTTCTGATCTTTAGGTCTTTTTTGATATGACATGGCCGGTTTGCACTTTGCACATCCGGGTCCCATTTCACACATCATGGCAGGGCAGGGGGCAGGGCAGGGCAGGGGGCAGGGGCCAAATAAAGAGTAAAAGATAAGTAAAAATAAAACTTATAAAACTTCAGAGTGGCCGAAGGTCACGGGCACCCACGGGGGACTTCACAGTGGCCTTCGGCCACGGGCACCCACTAGTCTTATATATAAATTCACTTGACACGACAGTTCTACGTTTTAATCCGCCGGCGGAACCTGCCCAGACAATTAGATTCAGAAAACGGGATTCGGCCCGGACAGTTGGATTCCGAAATCCGGATTCGGCCCGGACAGTCGGATTCGAAAAAACGGGATTCAGAAAACGGGATTCGGCCTGGACAGTCGGACTTTAGGGCAAAGGATATGGGATAGGGTGAGGTGCTATGGGGAACCTTTTAGGGAACACATTGGGAACTTGGGAACATGATGGGATTGTTGTGATGGGAATAATAAAAATCCAAATCCCCTTCCCCATTTTCATTATAGAACATATTAAAAAAACTACAATCTTTTTAAAAAGAAAATAGAAAATAAATATTTTTTTAAAAAAAAATTCCAAAAAATTAAAAAACCAAATAAAAAATAAAAAAAATAAACTTATAAATATTGAAGAAAAACCCTACTTGAAAATGAATGGGGTGTGTCTTCTTTCTCCAAACTTCAAACTTGCATTCAAATATATATATATATAAGTGAAAAAAACAATTTATTGTTATTATACAAAATAATAATAAAAATAAAAAACACGTAAAAATAAAAAATAAAAAAGTTAAAAGTTTGTAAAAAAAACTAAAACATGAACCAAGTTTAAAGAAACCGGGGGACTTCACAGTGGCTGAAGGTCACGGGCACCCACTAGTTACTATAAAGGCTACTACCATTTGTTTCACCAGTACAACCAATCTATGCCATTGCGGGGTCCAAACATGTCTTGGGCGCATGATGTCTCCAAACATCTCATTCATTGGCTCTATTTCGAAATTGTTTTGGAGCCAGACCAGTGGTATGATGCCATGGGAGTTTGGTTAGGCTCAAGTACCATGGGCACCGATGGTGTCCTTTCATTATCTACACAAGTCTGCCATTTCGAATTCCTGTTTAGATCATTGTTCCAATTTCTTTTGTGATGGTTTGGTGGAGATTGCACTAATGAAAAATAGAGGATTTTAGTCTCTTTTGGGTGATGTTCAAACCCTAATCTATTGTCCATTCCATGAGTTCCCCTTTGGTAGAGTCTTTGTCATTTTTCAACAATATAGTTCATTATGTAGGTTGTTTCCATTTGAGTTTCAGTTTGTCTTTGTGAAATTAGGGCTTATTGGTCCAATCGCCTGTGGGTTCAAATCCACTGTATATATGTGAATGTTAGCCAGAATATTAGTGTGCACCAATTTGTTTGAGGGAGCTAAAGTTTGAAGGAGCTGAAGGGGGTTTTCCTCTGTGGCATCAAATGGGGTTAAGTAAGATGAACCATACCTTTGAGGAGACACAGAACAAGGCCATACCAGCAGACCCCACAAACCCACTTCTCAGAAAGTGAGTGAAAGTGCCTAAAAATCCTATTGCAAGAAACGTTAGAACATAACATCTAGAGATCCAACGACTGCTTGACAGGAGGATGATGGCAGTTGGGTTTTCAGAGTGGGCTCAGTTATACGAGAGACTAATACTACTGGAATTGCCTACTTGTTCAAGAGAAAAGATTTGAAGCATTGGGAGTTGGTAAACAACCATATGTATACATTGCCTGGAAGTGGAATCTAGGAGTGTATTAATTTCTACCATCCAGATCCTAGGTCTCAAAACTATGTCCTTAAAGCAAGCCTTTTCAATACACAGCATGATGTCTATGCATTGGGCTTATATGACAATGCAGTTCATAAATTTATTCCTGACAACCCAAAGCTTGATTTCTTTGGGTTTGAATCATCTCGGTATGACTATGGGAGGGTCTATGCAAGTGACTCATTTTTTGAACCAGTAAAGCAGAGGCACATTGTGCTATCCTAGGTGAATGAAATTGACACGGAAGAATTGGAATTGCAGAGGGGTTGGTCAAGTTTTATAGTAATTTAACCATCTCACTTACCTTGTAATAAATTTGAGTTTCTTTCAAAAATCGGTTTTTTTAAATCCAATTTGCACTTTTGCAGACAATTCCTCAGACAGTTGCAGTGGATAGTAAAACAGGTGTCAACTTCATCAACTGGCCCATTGAGGAAGTTGAGTCCTTGAGGATCAGCGAGTAGGTGCAGACAAGGGTGAAGCCTGATGCAAATGCTATTTTGAAAGTCAATGGTGCTACAGGGAGTTAGGTGAGTTCCATGGACTGAAACACAAAAGAAGGAAAATAACCCTCCAGGTGGCTAGTGGGCAGTTGACAGTAATTGATCATGCGGCCCTTAGATCAAAGATTAATGTAGGTTTACAATTCATGTGACTTATTTTCAACAGTCTTTTGGATATCCATTTAGAGTATTGGTACTGTCCATGTGAATATTTGAGGAAACTTTTAAACTTGTGCCAAACCTAAACAAACATTTTTGAAGTTGTGAGTTCATGTTTTCCACTCTACTAACCAACAATATGCTTTCTGGAATTTATAATTGTATACTGATTTGAATGAGTTTTGTGCAGTTGGACATGGAATTCATTTTTTACTACCCATATGTATCAAAAGATGGGGTTGTTATAGATGAAGTCGACAGCATGAATGACCAATTCAATTACAATTAAGGTGGGTCTACACATCGAAGTGTATTTGGCCCTTTTGGTTTGCTTGTCTTAACTGATGAGAACTTCAAGGAGCAAACAGCTGTGTTCTCTTACATTTCTCATACCAGGAATGGTCAATGGATCACAAGGGTTTGCAATGATGAGACTAGGTAGGATTTCTTTTTTTCACCAAAATCGCACGAAACTTCTCATCACTAATGTCTGTATGAGCTATTGTTCAAATTCCTGCAGGTTTTGATACCACAAAAATTGACTTGGTGGAAATTGGAGTCCATATGGCTTACAGTGTTGAGAAGTGTCTACAGAGCAACAACAACTAATTGTTTGTATGTTCATGATGTGCAGGGCATCTTCACTCCCAGGAGTTGATCTCCATGTGTATGGCAATCATGTCCACATGTTGTCCACTGAAGACTTTCTATCACTCTGCATACTTGTGAGACTCTCTACCATTCCTAAAAAGACTAAAATAAAAATAGCATTATATAATATGAGGTTTGCTATGAGGTACTAGCAGATATGGGTTTGTCACTTTGTAGATCAGTCAGTAGGTGCTCATGTGTAGGTAAGACCACCTCTCATTTGTCCATTTGAACAAAGATCTTCACACGTATACGCATAAGCCCAATACTAATGTTACTATTACGTCGCTAGCTAATGCTGGTGTGATTAAAGGCCCCTTCTTCCATAATACATCATAGTTGCTGCCTCTTGTTTAGTTGAGCAAACAAAAGTTATGTACAAAACTTGAAACTATGTTGTTCCATGAGTTCTTGGAAACAAAAATATTTCTACAAAACCAGTTGTGTTTCTTCAACTCTATAGTATAAATGCTTTGTCTCAAAGGATCTACTTATGGATTAAAATTGTTTGTTACCGTCTTTTGGTGAATTTATCTCACCACAAATTATTTGTGTTTGTTAGGTCAACAAGTTTGTAGTGGAAAGCTTTGCATGGTGGGAGTTTGGTGGTCACTTCATGGGTGTATCCAACAGTGGCCATTGGAGATCTAGCAAACCTCTACCTCTTCAACAATGGCATGACCCCCATCATTGTTCGAAGCATCACAACATGGCACATGTCACAAGTCATAATGACACCATACTAGTAGCATGTGTTCAGATGCTCTTCTTTTTCCACCTTTCACAAAACCAAGGACAAGGTGGGTGGTGCTCAGATGTTCCAAAGTCCCTTTGTCTTCTTGCATGAAACCCAGAAAGTATATCAGGTT
Source organism: Sphagnum tenellum (assembly GCA_963921925.1). NCBI lineage: Eukaryota > Viridiplantae > Streptophyta > Sphagnopsida > Sphagnales > Sphagnaceae > Sphagnum > Sphagnum tenellum. The sequence goes on along the minus strand of OY998149.1, from coordinate 20,646,509 downwards.
CCAGAGAAAATGAACAAAGTATTGTTCCTTAATTCAGCTCTTCAACCAGCCGGTTACACTTTCACAAAGTAATATAGAGTAGCCTGAAAACTATGCTAGACTTCAGTGATATGAATCAGAAGGACATAACTAGCTCAACGTGCATCAAACTGACAAACACCAAACTTTGACTCAAATGCTCAATGCTAGCTCTAAAAATCCAACAATTGGTGAAGCCAACAGCATTACTGTCTAGATGAATCCTGAGATATAAAGTTTGGGTTCTTTTTTGAAAATGTGTGGTGTGTTATTAGTGACAAATTCTAGACATTACAATTCTAGTGATTGCATTGTCAAGCTTTTTGAAGTGGTATTCAACATCCAATAGAGACATTTTAATTGATGACTTTGTATACATTGGATTTAATATATAGAACAAACAACATTCAATATATTTTAACCAAAGCTATAGAAAAAACATTGCAATACTTTTTCAATTTCCTTTGACTAGGTCTACTTTGTCGCAACCCCACTTTGGCCAAGTGTGGGGGTGAAGCCCAACACTTGGAAAAAGTGAGGATTTAAAGTCCTCCGGGACTCCCGAATGCTCAGGGTTCGACATAAGGACCCAAAACACCTCGCATTGGGGTGTTCTTGGTGTCATTGGAAAGCCTTGAAACGTAGATGTCGAAAATGCCCTCGCATTCTCGATTTGGACATCTGTAGCCCAAGTTATGGGCAAAAGAAGGGCCGGGAGTCAAACTAGCAATTTGACTCCCGACCACTAAAAGTCGGGAATCGACCCGCTCCCGATGTCCGAATCGGGAGTTCGATACGTCGTTGGAAAGATCTCGATACAACTTCGGTTCAGACCTCGTCGCGATCCGAGCTCAGGGCGAGGAGATATGACCTCCCAAAGTCCCGGGAGTTCGAAACCGGGACACTTGGGCGGATTTCGGGACTCCATTTCGGGAGTCCCGGGAATTTGTGCCATTTGGATGTAGCCCCCACGGGGCGTCGCAGAGTATACTATAAGGAGTATGGTGGTGGCATACTCCCGAGTCCGGGCCGTGGTGAGTCTTGTGGTCCGAAGTGCCCGTGGCCTGTCCCAACACCAAAAGGGGTCCCGGAATGTGAACTAACCACGTGGGTGGTTTGTTTTGATGCAGATTTACGCTTGATCAACTAAGTCCTCTTCCTAGTCTAATCCCTGGGCTCCCAACTCGACCCTCTACCCCTTTCTAGAGTTGGAAGCCGGGAGCGCCTTCCGAGTCCCAATCTTCCGCAACTATACTTTGGTGGACCCTCAAGTGGGTTCACCTCGGGACTTGGGAGTGCGTCATACTTAGCCACTCAAGCATGCAATAGATTAAAACATAGGGTTTGGTCAGAAACTCCTTTGGCAAAGTGATTCTGGAACCCACTTGGGCAAAATATGTTTATTATTTTTGTTTTAGGAGTTTGAGTTTCACAATATGCAATGTGGAATTGAAGTGGGTTTTTCTAGGTTTAAAAATTTAAGGGATTGAAATTCATGTACATTTTAGCCTCAATTTGATGCCCTTCTAATCATTTGTAGGTTTTTTTTTCCATAGTTAGTTGTGGATGGATGCCTCATGCTCTGATTGGTTGGCTGGACATGGGTTATAACTCATAACCCATTTGTGCCCTGTCACCTAATTGGTCAAGATCATAACCTTGGATCCATGTTGGCCAGAGCATGCACATGTGGCGAAGCTTCATAACCTTGTGCCCAATGAGAGGGGAGCAAATGTGCACTTGACACCTTTCAACAACCAGTTCTGTCCAGTAACCTACTCAAGCTGATGGGTCACCGAATGTGGTCTTACCACCTCTGCAGCTCGACTACATTTGATAACCTTGTAGCTCTAGCTGATTACCTACTCCATAAGAAATTTGTTGAACCATCAAGTTGATTATTGGCTTATGACAACAAGTCTCATGACCCTCCTTGTATAACTGGTTGTGTGTCTCGATTACAATACTTTGAATAGGATACAAGGCTTGCACCCCATGCAATTGCAAGGCTCAAGTGAACATTTTCTTATATTCACAATAGTGTTGGGATGGAACACCTGTTGAAAAAACCAGTACATTTTTTGCTATCTGAAGATGGGCTTTCCCTCACACCAACTCCAACTAGTGTCAAAGATATAGTCATTCCATCTTTGAACTTATATGGTTTACATGTCAAGTTTGAATCTATTATTGAGACTGCTTAATTGCTTTGCTTAGAACTGAGACAAAACATTTTTAATATTTAAACTTGTGGTGTAAATGATATTTATATTTGTCTAAAGCACTTGTGGTGTAAAGGATATTTTTTATTTATATTTTGGAAAGTGTTCAATTTTGATCTGATTTAAAGCAAAATTGGACTTCCTTGGAGTGTCCACTAGTCTAGGGCGAGGGAGGCATATAATGTAAGATGAGATAGTATGGGTATTATTCCAGATGGTGGCTGTCATCATGTCCTTAGTTCCAGAGTCATCTTGCTAACAAAGGTGCAACTTTTTATTTTGATGTACTTGGATCCTTGGAAGTCTCCTAGAACTGTAACCCTAAAAAACTTAAGCCTGGTACATTAGCACTGGAGCTAGCCCATATGACAATGAAAGATATTTCTAGATCTCTTCAATTATTCATCACGAAAACCAGTTTAAGCCTGGTACATCAGCACTGGAGCTAGCCCATATGACACAATGAAAGATATTTCTAGATCTCTTCAATTATTCAGCACGAAAACCAGCTTAGCCTGGTACATCAGCACAGGAGCTAGCCCATATGACAATGAAAGATATTTTTAGATCTCTTCAATTATTGAGCACGAAAACCAGCTTAGCCTGGTACATCAGCACAGGAGCTAGCCCATATGACAATGAAAGATATTTCTAGATCTCTTCAATTATTCAGCACGAAAACCTCAAGCACATGAAGTTTTTTTCAATGTGTACTTGGAGGGTACTTTAGTCCTTGAGTGTCCCTCAACATTTCTCATCTTTATTCACTTGCTAAGACAAACCTAATTCACCTGAACACTAGCCAAACCACAACTTGGTAAATTCTCCATTTGACATCCCAATCTTCAACTAACGCATCGTTAACCCAAGCCTTTCCCTTTTGCCTCAGCTAGGAAGGACTCAACTCAATATGAACTTCCCAAGTGGTCTGAGGCTTAGTCACCTAAAGTCCCTTGACTATGTCTAACAATCCAATCACAAGTCTACATTTAGACTATTTCGAAGAGGACTCCCAACTTCTCCTCTAAACATTCCTTCCACCCTACTGTCACACATATATGTGCAAGGTGACAACTTATCATATTGAGAATCGAACCTAGATTGACTTTGGTGACACTCAACCCATGTCAAAATGCGGGGTGCCCCATGGCGCTCCTGACATTGGACCAAACTAACCAAGTCCACTTTTGGCCTTTTGGGACCTTGTGCAAAAGCGCAGGTTAAGTACCTTATATTCAATAATACCCTTCCTTTAAAGAAAAAAGGATATTCCACTTACTCCTCAAAGAATAAGGTTTTTTTTATGGCCATTTAATCAAATGACATTGGAAAAAACAAGTGTGTCAATTGACTTGAAGGGAGAGAAAAGTTAATTTTTACAAATCGCCCAAAACACCCCCACGCATCACCTTGTGCACCAAAAGGCAAAGCACTTTATCTCCTTGCATCCCTAGTTTAATTCAGTTGTTTCCAAGCTCTACTGCAAACAACACTTTAGAGTTTCACCTTTATGGTGCTTTAAAGTCTTAGAACATCATTAATCCATGACCATCCAATAGAATAGATCGCCCAATCTCAACCATTCAATTTGGTAGCCCATCTAAAGACCTTCCATTCCCCCAAACTAATAGCTAACACATGTTCCGTTTTCAAGTCCCATATGCTTATGTTGTGAAAACTTAGAGATGGCAACAACATTGGTCTTTGCACCTTGAATGTTTTAAAAGCCTTGAACCTTGAGCATTTGTGATTTTTTAATGGATTTATTTAAAGATCATTGTGAACTTGAGAATGGAATTTTGTTGTTGCAGTAGTGACTTAAATCAATTACAAAGGGGTGAGACTTTTATGGGTCCAAATTTTTTAAGGTGTACCAAAATTTTGTCATAACATCACTTTCTTTTGTCTTTTTTACTTAGTCCTTTTCTATCATGTAAAATCAGATTTATGAATGATTATGATGGAATGTAAAATTGCAGTGATCTAAAATGTAGACCCTTTTTTAAAAAAAATTACAACTTTTGAGTCATTAATTTTTATGGGGATCAAAGTATAAGGTTTAAAAAAATTGTAGTAAAGACTAGCTCTTTTTCATCTTGTGTGATACACCTTAAAAGATTTTCACCCTTTTTCAAAGTCATTCTAAAAGTTTGTTGCATCTTAATTCTTGAACTATGTGTTATACTTTGCAATTGTGTTGACTAGAACAAAATAAGGCATCCATGACTTGAACATATACAACTAGTGTCCCAATCTATTCACATTGTAATATATGCCATGCAACTATACCATTTTTATTATTTTGGTCATTTTCGTGACTACATGATTTTACATGACTATAGTCATATTTAAAATTTACTATTTATGCCATTGACTTTGTTTAACCAATTTTTCAAAATTAAAAAACTTTCATAGGGGTTCATATTTGCAAATGCAAAACTATGGTTCACATTCTAAAAGCATAATGCATCAATATTATATATCATCATTTGGATGCAATTGGTTTTATATTGTGAATATTTACTGAAAAACCCCTCAAGTTGGGACTCTTGTTCCCAAAGGTTTATTTTGATGAATATCCTCTTTGAACTTTTTGACATTAAATAATGATATGTAATCTTATTAATTATATCCAAAAGATTTTTTAAAACTCCACATGCCCCAAAATGGCATTGTTTTGCAAGTCTCCATATAATAGGTAGTCAAAAATATATATTTTGATCCAAATTTATTTATTTATTGAAATTTTATATTTATTAATTGATCAAAATATTTGGTCATACAACTTGGAAAAATGCTAAATTTTATATTAAATCACATTTAATGAACCGAAAATAACCTTTAAAAATAAGATTTTTTTTTATTCATAATAAATTTTAACAAATTTTTTGACATTAACAAATTGTGTATAAAATAATAATTATGAAATTTTCATAATTTTAATACTTCATATAACATTTCTAAGAAAATAAATGATATTATATGTTCAATAAATCACATATTTTACCTTTAAATTAAAATTAGATTATAAATTAAATGTAATGAAATATAAGACAACATTTATTGATTCATTATATGTTTTAAAGGTTGGAAATTTTAATATGTAGTTTTATATATTAAATTTAAATTTTTAAAAAAATCCATGTTGATTTTAAATATGTTTATTTACAAAATATTTATGACAAAAAAAAATCTTCAAGACATTATTGTTGTTCAAATGTAAGAAATAGTGAAGATTCAAATGGATTTTCAATCAAATTACTTGGTACACACATATTTATTTATTTAAATGGATACATGTGTACATCTTGGAAAAATCTTTAAGAACGAAGGTTTTATTTCCATTTGGACAAAGTATGAAAAAGACAACAATGGTTAAAGTTGGTTATTATTGTCTGAAACAAATGATGATGTGACATAATGTTGTAATGTTTCCTTTTCATTAAATTTATCCCATCCTTTGTCAACAAGTTCAACTTTGTAAACTAAATAAATACATGAAAGAATAATAATTCGCACGCAATACATACATTAAATATATTCAAAATGTAAGTACCACTTGTGATGAGCCAATTAAAAAGGCTTATGACCAAAAAAATAATTAAGATCATATTTGGGCCTACCTACCTACCTTGGGTACCTACTTTGCCTACCTACCTAAAATTTTAGGTTTCTAAACAACTTAGGCTAATTTAAGTAACATAGTTTGGAAGTTAACCTAGGCTATTAATTAGGGTTTTATTCCATGCTAGGTTCATAAGCTATGTCAATAAATAGGTAGTTAGATTGTCAACATGGCTTTATGACCAAAATTAATACTAGTGGCATAAGCCACATGTATGATTTTAATACATAGTGATTTAGCAATAGGTGACCTATATTATTTCAAACATAGTGATATGTGTATTAATATATGCCACATTTTGGCGTAATGGTTGGATTTGTTATTTTGAAGTTTGCAAAATCAATTATGTTTAATTTTTTTTATTTGTGTCATAATGGCACCATTGAATGTCCCAAATAACTTATGCTTCAAGTTTTCTTTTATAGTCAAGGCAACAATGTCAAAAGGTCATCTCCACCATCCCACCTTTTGAGTTATTGCTTATTTCCAAGTCTCCTAATTCTATTAGATAGAATGAACCATCCAATATATATATATATATATATATATATATATATTAAGATGAGTGAAGTTAAGGTGCTTCATTATGCAACAAAAAAAACATCACCCAAAGTTCATTTCCTTTGTGTGTTTCTTGAGCCCTAGAAAGGCTAAATAGTTGAATAACATTCAATCCATTCAATTCAAGTAATTTTTTTAATCTACTACTAGGACCCAAATAGAAAAAAAATGTTTTGTACATGTGTGCCCAAACCCAATATAAAATGAATAATTTTTTATAATGATATGGACTTATGAAAAGACCCAAATTTAAAACAATGAACAAAAAGAAAAACCATTAAAAATCATTTACAAAATTGACATGCTACAAAATCCTTGAAACTTGGCTATATTGATATGTTTTCTAATTAAGATGGAATCCCTTAAATCATCATATCAATCTTTGGACCTTTTTGAAATTCATATATAATAAACCTATTATCGAAATGCATAGTCCATTAAACTATTTTATAAGTTTATAAATATTTTAAATTTGTAAGTTTCGCACAATAAATATTTACCTCATATGCATATTCAAGTTAATAATCTCAAAGTAAGTCCCTATTAAGAGATTATGACATGTAAAATACAAATTAACCATTATATTTACACTCATATAACAAAAATTGACATTGTGACACCAATAATGAGACACCTTAGTGTACATCAACTCTATAATAAAGTTTGTGCATTTTAGGATTCTTGAACAACCAAGTTTCCTTGTATTGAAACTATTTTAAAGAAAGATTGTTTGATTTCTAACATGAAGTGCATGGTCTATTCAATTATTCAGGGAAAATAAAAATTTTGTGTTTGAAAGTAGATATTTTGCATTGACATGCCAATTTCCTTTGGTGTTGTTATTGGGGATTGGCTCTTCAACTAGGACTATACACATGCCAAAGAGAAGAAGATCCACATTAGCAAACATTCAAAAATAATCTTGAATTTGTTAAAGTTTGATGTTCCCCCCTTAAATCCCCCCCTCCCGCAAATGTTTCAATTCACCACCATTTTTCATGTTTTCAATAGGTCACCCGATGTGTAAATTCAAAACAATCAATGTGTTGTTTTGAATTCTAAAAGTAAAAGACAACCTTTAAAAAAATTTGGACAAATGGTGGTTGTGAAGGATTGGTTGTGGTAATGCATGATGTTGTTCTTAGCTCCAATATAAATGTTGTGCAACATGCTAATCTTTTCTTAGTGACTGCAAATGAAGTCACCAATATAATGGACAACCAACAATGGATTAGTGTCCATGTATGTCATGAAAATAGGTTTCATTGAAAATAGCCAAATTGCCAAAATGATTAAAATATAAATAAAATGTAACTTGACATTTAACCTTTCTAAATTATCTTATAGCGAAATCTGCTCCATTGCCTAATTGAGGGCAGCCATTCTGGCACTCTCCATACTTTGGGGGGAAAAAAAAGGCCCATGTCAAGGAGGGGAGATGGAGGGATCTTACACCTACTTACACTACTTCCAAAGCATAAAAGGGAGCTTGCACTTATGTATCTTCTTAACCTCAATATGAATACTAAATATGCACTTATGTTGTGATTATTTTGGGATGGGTAACCTCCCAAATTACAAAGAGGCATTAATCCCACATTAAAAAAAAGTCAGTTTTTTAATCTAGGGAAGGAGCTCTTACTCATACTAAGCCCACTTTACACAAGGAGTTGAGGCCAAAGTTGAAATCAAATCAAGCAATTCTATTGGTGCAGCCCCTGAAATTAGTCCCAATGACTTTACAGTATGTAATAGTCAAGACCAAACTACAATAATAATATTTTAATTCATGACTATGGGGCCCTTGTTATGGCCCCAAGGATACTTATTAAGTCGGGGAGCCAATTCCGAACCCTTGGGTCTAATGTTGTAAGAATAAAATATTACTTATTCCTTGAAATCTACACCTTGTGATCCAATGAAACCCTCTGACCCCTTTTAGTTGGTGTCTCTGCATTTTGTTCCCATGTTTATTTTGTCCTTTCCCTATTGTTGTCTCTTATGGTAACAGAGAAAGAAAATGAAAACATACCAAACGTTGATTGGCTCCAACTTCTTGGCCTTACCAAATAAGTTCTTAATCATAAAAAATAAAATCATTATCTATTTAGTAACTCGATGCCAATTTCCAAACAACATGCCAAAAATGTACAATTTTTTTCATTATAGGCCTTGACTCCTAGTCTAAAGAGGCTGTAACTCCAATTAATGTCAAAAAATATACTGATTAATGTAGTATTAATATTAATCTCATAAAGTTATATGTAATGTCACCCTCTCTTTCACCCCTATCCTCTCTTTCAGTGGTATCCACAAAGTAAGGAAATTTTATAAAATCTAGTATGAAATGCTGAAACTCAACATTTAATGCACAAGGTTCGACAGTAGTCGTTCCAGAGGTAAGAGCAGTGAAAATATATGTAATAGTAATGGATTCTCTCATGAAAGAGGGGATGAAACTCAGTTCACCACCAAAATTGGTGGAAAAACTAGTTTGGGTCTTAGTTATTTCGTTTTGTAAAATTTTATAGGCAGTTACACATTTGATGGCCTATTAGGCCAAAATTGGCCTTTCTCGCCCCCTAATCACCTGAGTTTAGGGATAACTTTAATGTACTGGCCATGTTCAAATATATGGTCTGGACCCATTCAACACGCTTTCCTTGTTCTCCTTGTGCATCAGATGAGTAGCTTCTTTTTGTTTGTTGGATCCAAATTTTGCATACAGACTGGTTTGATTTCTTTGGTGCCTTGAAAAGTGTGGGTAAACTCCCTTGGGTGGGGTATTGCCAAAATTAGGGGCCTAGGACAAAGTGATAGTCAATCCAGGTCTTGATTTTGAGAATCTCCCCTACAGATGAGCATCACCCATCCTAAAGCACAACGCAAAGGTTATCATGAGCCTAAGGCCACTTTAGATGAGGGTCCAGGGTCCAATTTCATAGGAACTAATCTGGACTGATTTGAAGCAAATTCCATCCTTGAGTTGGACTGTACCTTGGTCCTTAGCCTGATTCTTGGCTCTCCAAATTAGGAGCTCTCCTTTTAGCACTGGTTTTGTGTCCAAACCAATTGATTTTCCCTCCAAAACAGGTGCCACGTAAGTTTAGCCTCAATTTGCCACTTTTTGGTCTTGAACCCTAGCGTAAAGGCCTTGGGACCAATTTAAAGCTTTCAACCAATAAGATTGCTTGAATTCATTGGTCCTTGGACCTTGGACCCTTGTCTAAAATCGCCCTAAACATACTTAGGCCCACTTTAGATGGGGTCCAAGGTCCAAATTCCTAAGAGCCAATTTGGACTCAATTGAAGCAAATTGATTTCTTGAGTTGGATCCTAGATTGCATCTTGGTTTTCCAAATCATGAGCTCTCCTTTGAGTTTTTTTGAGTTTTGTGGAGGGCCAAAACCAATTTGATTTTCCCTCCAAAATGGTGCCATGTAGATTTAGGCATTTGCCACATTTTTGTCATGGACCTTCATCTAAAGTCCATGGGTCCAATTTATGTCTCTCAACCAATAAGATTATTCTATTTCATTGGACCTTGGACCTTAGACCCTCATCTAAAGTGAGTCTTAGGTTACAATGCACATGAAGAGAGGGTTTTTATGCCTACTTATAAGTGTAAGATCAATCCCATCCTTAAGGATTAGACACAATATCCCTGCTACACAATGTCCTCTTAGGGATATTCACAAATATAAGCTGAGCTCCAAATACACTAGGAAATTTCTCTCTTTCCTTCGCCAGTCAAAAAATGTGCAGGGAATGAAGGAAAGTATCCAAAATTAGAAAGAGGAAGAAGCAATCATTTTATGAAATAGGATTAAGAGGAAAAAGGTTGATTCACATCAAGGGGGATTTGTTCAAAATATTGAGGCCATGTGTCTAAATTATAGTAAGCCTTGCCTTTCCTTCCTTTCTAGTACCAATTCAAGAGTTTTTTTTGGCCTTTGATTGTGCTTCCAATGTTTGTCATCCTTCTAGAAACTATTGATACACGTGAAAATTGAAATGATACAGGTTGCTTTAGTCATGTGAAAGCACAAATCTAAAACAACTTCTTGTGTGCAATATACTAAAAAATGAAAATTTTAAATCATCAAAATTACTGTGATACTAATTAAAGCCAAAGGGACCCCTCTCTACTAGATAGGGCCACATAGAATCTAAGGTGAGCTTGTGTGGGTGCTTTCTTCAATGGTTGTTTCCCAATTCTCCAAGGAAAGGGAAACCTGAGGAAACTAAGGAAGTGTAACCCTAAGAGAACCTGTTTATAGTACACTGCACTGGAGAAACATGAAGTTTAAAGGTTTAGATCCATACAAGAGTACAATTTGAAAAAAACAAGGCATCAAAAACACGTTTGCCCTTCCAATAGATAAGATGTTGTACATCTACCTACTTTGTCCACATTTTGAACACCCAAAAAATTTGTTCCAATCTAAAGAGTCTAAACACTTTCACCAAAGAAACCGTTTCACCATGTGAAACCAGTTCTAATACGGTAAAACTTCCAAAAGTTGGCTCAAATGCCATAGTCCCTGTTCCTGGGGGGGCATTGCCCAACAAACCCATGTCTGCAGTCTGAGGTCCCCCCTACTTGGCATCTTTGCTTGACAAGGCATGTAGGGTGTATGCCTTCAAACTTCCAACTTAAAAGTTAACTTAAAAGTTGTAGTATTCATTCATCTAATGTATTAAACTTAGAATAGAGCTCATCAAGTTGGATAATTTTTTTTTGTGATCATCTAGTTTGGGTGGTTATTGTTCATTCTTGGTACAAATTTTGTTTGTTGTGAAATGTATGATGTCAAGGCTAACGGGCTTGTTCAAAGTATTTGTGTAAACTACATTTCCATAGCCATGCCCAAAACATTGGCACTAGTATGGCCCACACTAGCCGTTATGAGTTTGGCAATTTTGAATGTGGAATTGAATTTAGGTTTTAAAAATCTTAAGGATTGAATCTCATGTACAAACTACAAACATGGCTGAAACACTTTATAGCTTCAATTGGATCCCCTCCTCTAAGTCTTTTCTAGGTTTTCTTTTCATTTACAAATCATGTAAAACAAGTTGAACGTTGCCTCATAACCCACATTGTAATTGGTTTTGTCTGCCTTTTTACAATACTTGGAAAAGTATACAAAGTAGACTCCATTCAATTATACAACTCGGGTGAATATGCAACAAGTGTTTATATTGCAACTAGTTATGAAGATGCATCGATCCAAACTAAGGCAGTTTTAATTATTTAGGGAAGAGGCTTTCTATCATACCAACTCTAACTAATGTCAAAGGTTTATTAATTAGTTTTTTACCTGACATGCTTTACGAGCCAAGTTTGAATCTATTATTTGGACCCATTCCACTTGCTTTTCTTGTTGTGTACGATCTATTGTTTGTTTCATTCAAACTAATGTGGCATGTATTGTTGGCTCAAGTGTGAACTTGTTAACCAACTAATTGAATTAGCATTTTTATTGAATTATTATTGAATGTTCAAAATTCAATAGGTCATGCACCTTATGCCTAAAAATTACAAAATAATTTCCATAAAATCCTGTTCATTAAGCACTTTCCAACAATACTAAAAGTGCACCCCAATTTCCATATTTTTTAGAATTCTAATGTTGTTGAATTTTCAATCACAAAATTGTTCAATATTGGATAACTTCTGAATTGGAGGTCTCAACATTACACTCTAGGTGCACGCTTACTCAATCACGGCTTTCCAATGATACCAAGTGCACAAGGAGGGTCCGGTGGTTTGAGAGATCTCAATCTAACAAACAATCTACCTTCCTTAATAAATAATAGATATGGACTTGTTCACTTTGCAAGAATCAATACTTTGACTTTTAGAGAATCATCACTGAAAATGAGCCATATACTTGGTCCATATCCACCAATGAAAAAGAAATAACTGGCCAAAATGGTTCCAAATTTCAACCTCCTTTTATCACATGATAATAATAGAGTATTTGGTTTGTTCTTGGATCTTTGAAGTTTTCCACAAAGACTTTGCTTAGTAGGTATGTCCCTCCTGAAGAAACATGATGTAAGAGGGAAGGCCTTTCTTGAGTTGAGTCCCTTCCCTTGTAAATCTCTTCAATACTACAGCACAAAACAAAATAATCCAGGTATCCAGGTACAGGGGTCCTCCCTTTTGGCATCTTTAATGCACTTACTTCCACAAACTATGACCAACAAGAAAGTTGAGAATTTCACAATTCTTTTTACATATATTAATTATTATAAAAAACCAAGAAAAATGAGAGCATGGGAGTGTAGGCCTTTCAATGTAGTGAAAAGGCGATTCATTCATCTGGTTTTCCAAACTTGTTTCATTGAAGATTGGCTGCATATGGGAAAAACATTTAATTCCTGCATTACTACCATAGTAGGCATTCAAGTTCAGCAAATTAATGTCAAATAATTAATATTATTATTTAAAAAGTGGTGAAAAAATCATTAAGAATCAATAAAATAATCAGAAATTTTTGGGGAATCTTTTAGGGTTTTCGGTAGTTTATGGGAGGAATCCCAACTTTTTGTACTTTGCTCTTTTACCAAGTTTGCCTTTGGGTAGGGGGCCGCGGTTTACGTAGAGCCCATGAACCAGGGACCATTGCAATCTAAAATCTCTCATTGGCCCAAAGTGTGATGGGTGGTCACTTTAAGTTTAGACTACTTTTGTTTGGGGCCCAAGCCAAAGGGAATGACTTATGAAGAAAAAACTTATTGTGTTTCTATATGGTGAGGTATGGATAATGTGTTTGTGGCCGTTGGGGTATATTTTCAAGCTCAATGAGAATAGCAAAGGCGCATGGATATCAAAAAATCTTAGCCATTCATTTATAAAAAGATTTCAAAAGAAAACTTTGGAGGGGATTTTGGGCCCAACCCCTCCCCTCCTACAAAATCACTACCCTATAAAACCTTTACATTAATGCCCCCCCCACCCCCCAGCCCTCTAACGAATTTTGAAAAGAAAAGTTAGAGGAAATTTATGGTGACGTCCCCCCTTCACATAAAAATAAAAATGGATAATTTTTTTTCTTGTACTAATTTTTGAAAAGAAGAAATGGAGGAATTTTTTGGTGCCCTCCTCCATAGACGAAATTACAACCCTTAAACACTTTGTACATAAAAATGAAAAAGGATAATATTTTTCTTTCTACTCATTTTTTGAAAAGAAAAGTTTGAGGGAATTTTGGTCCCTCCCATCCTTAAAGCCAAAACAAAACTGTGAAAAAAAAAAAATCTTTTTCTTTGAAAAGAAAAACTGAGAGGAAGTTTTGAAAGCTCTCAGCCCCCTCCCAAATTGTTGTTGGCCCCTTAAGGCTTGAACATAATTTTAAAAAAAACTTATGTTGTTCCTTTTTTCTTTTCTTTTTTGAGAAATAAAATTGGAAGGGATTTTTGTGGCTCCCTCCATAGAATTGCTGCCCCTTAAGGCATATTAAAAATAAAATTTGAAAAAAAGGTTATTGTCTCTCCTCTAATTATTTTGAAAAATAAAATTGGAGACAGTTTTGGATAACCCCCCAAACTAAAATTCTTTGGTCCGAATTAGATCTACATTTATGAACAAAGGCCTCGAGCCATGGCTTACGGGTTTTTCATCCAAAAAATGGAGTACGGTGAGGCTCTATGGACAGTCACTCATGGTTTCTAGTGTAAACAGGCCATAAGTCCTCTTGTGGAAGATCGCCAACACATCTACTTAATAAATTTGAAATAAAGACCCTGTGTGTGGTCCTGAGTCCTGACCAGCGATTCTTTTACTGGCGAATTTTCGCCAAATTTCGACCTGAAAAACAGGGTTTCGACCTGTAAAAAGGATTTTTCATGGAGAAAAAACATGGCCCAAATTCGCCAGGTTATATGATAATTTCTAGAAGGTAGCCAAGAATATTGAAAGAACCTGTTGTCTTTTGTACCTTTAGATTGGGTACGTTACCGAAATTTGCCTAAATTATTTTATGGATGATCACCATTTTGACCACATCACAAAATCCTAAAAAGAAACCCTGGTCCTGACTCCTCATCAGATGGTGCACATGAGGTGTCAGCAAAGAAAATTATGGTTTGATTAAGTCAGGCTTCTGGGATACTTGCAAGTTGGATTTCGCAGAGTTTGATCTGCCATACTTACGTTATTATTGCACCTGAATGCATGCTTTCAGGATTTTTCTTTTTCTCTGATTGTCGTACTAATGTCACGCAGAGTTCCCAAAGCACTGCAGAAATATTGAAAATTGAAAATGTGTAAGTATTTGGGGAGCAATTTCTTGGGGGCTAAGAAATAGAATTATGGAGCAAAACTATTTGGGGATTCAGGGCCCAGCCTCCAAATTATTTTGGAATTTTGGCCTAAGGATTGAAGCACTTTTGGCTTAGGGTTGGAACCATTTTCAAGCACTGTGGAAGGGCTCTGTATTTTAAATTTGTGAACCAGTTAGTTCGGTGATCCTCCACAAGAGGGCTTGGCTAAATTTGGCAAGAGGTGAAAGAGGGAAAACAGAAATTTTGGAATTCCCCTTACAAAGTGAGTGGAGATCATAGTTTTGGAACCTAGTGTCTACAAATGGCGGCTTCAGATTTTTTCTCCTCATGATGTGGCAATTTGGCCCCAGTTTTCTAGAAAAAATACCATTTTGCACCTCCCACACCTTCACTGGTGAAGGTTTGGAACTTGGAATTTCTTTTTGGCATATCTACACCCTTATAGTTAAATTCCTATTTTTACTATTATTATTATTAGTTTGGTAGAACCAACATGCAATTTGCATCCCCAAGTAGGGTTTTTCCAGGAAATCTTTTATGGAGCCGAAATGTCTATGATCCCTAGAAAGATGTCAAAAAAGTGGCAATCATCCCTTGAACAATTTCCAAACTTGTGCTAATGCCATTTGGAGCTTGAAGCCATAAGGCTCATCTTTCTATCTTGATCACCTTCCTTCATCAAAAAATTTCAATCACATTACAAAGGATACAAGTGTCTTCCATCTTAAGTCAGGCGATAGTCATAAGCTTAATCATTTCCTGACTTTTACCCCTTCAAAACAAACCTCCCATCAGCACGACTAATCGATTGCAAACTGTCAATTTTTTACATATAAATATGGCTGACCTATCACAGGTGGTCAGTTATGGACATCAAAAGATTTCACAGTTACTTTGAACAAAGTTATGTCCTGTCACTTGTCCCTTTTCCTTAATTTTACTCTTTTGTACATTTCCCTAATCTATGGTGTGTTTTTAAATAAAGCTTTCCAGGATTTTTCTTTTGAAAAATTACATATGGAGCAGTGGGCATGCTCTAACTATTGAATATAGTTACTTTTGAAATTTTATATCTATTCAATACATTGAACAAAAGTGTTACCAAATGTTCATACAACCTTTGCAAATGTTAGTACCATTTGCCAATAAAAATGTTTTGAATGCATGGGATCAGTAGCTTCCCTTTGTTTGTTGGATCCAAATTTTGCATACAGACTGGTTTGATTTCTTTGGTGCCTTGAAAAGTGTAGGGTAAACCCCCTGGGTGGGGTATTGCCAAAATTAGGGGCCCATGACAAAGTGATAGTCAATCCAGGTCTTGATTTTGAGAATCTCCCCTACAGATGAGCATCACCCATCCTAAAGCACAACGCAAAGGTTATCATGAGCCTAAGGCCACTTTAGACGAGGGTCTAGGGTCCAATTTCCTACGAACCAACCTGGACTGATTTGAAGCAAATTGCATCCTTGAGTTGGACTGTACCTTGGTCCTTAGCCTGATTCTTGGCTCTCCAAATCAGGAGCTCTCCTTTTAGCACTGGTTTTGTGTCCAAACCAATTGATTTTCCCTCCAAAACAGGTGCCACGTAAGTTTAGCCTCAATTTGCCACTTTTTGGTCTTGAACCCTAGCGTAAAGGCCTTGGGACCAATTTAAAGCTTTCAACCAATAAGATTGCTTGAATTCATTGGTCCCTGGACCTTGGACCCTCGTCTAAAATCGCCCTAAACATACTTAGGCCCACTTTAGATGGGGTCCAAGGTCCAAATTCCTAAGAGCCAATTTGGACTCAATTGAAGCAAATTGATTTCTTGAGTTGGATCCTAGATTGCATCTTGGTTTTCCAAATCATGAGCTCTCCTTTGAGTTTTTTTGAGTTTTGTGGAGGGCCAAAACCAATTTGATTTTCCCTCCAAAATGGTGCCATGTAGATTTAGGGATTTGCCATGTTTTGGTCATGGACCCTCATCTAAAGGCTATGGGTCCAATTTATGGCTCTCAGCCAATAAGATTGTTCTATTTCATTAGACCTTGGACCTTAGACCCTCATCTAAAGTGAGTCTTAGGTTACAATGCACATGAAGAGAGGGTTTTTATGCCTACTTATAGGGGTAAGATCAATCCAATCCTTAAGGACTAGACACAATATACATGCTACACAATGTCCTCTTAGGGATCTTCACAAATATAAGCTGAGCTCCAAATACACTAGGAAATTTCTCTATTTCCTTCACCAGTCAGAAAATGTGCATGGCACCAAGGAAAGGATCCAAAATTAGAAAGAGGAAGAAGCAATCGTTTTATGAAATAGGATTAAGTGGAAAAGGTTGATTCTCATTAAGGGGGATTTGTTCAAAATATTGAGGCCATGTGTCTAAATTATAGTAAACCTTGCCTTTCCTTCCTTTGTATTACCAATTCAAGAGTTTTTTTTTGGACTTTGATTGTGCTTCCAATGTTTGTCATCCTCTTAGAAATTATTGACACATCAGAAAATTGAAATGTGTTGAGCAAAACAATGTGATGAAAATTTTCAGAAATAGAAAAAATGTTACTTGTTGCTTTAGCCATGTGAAAGCACAAATCTAAAACAACTTGTTGTGTGCAATATACTAGAAAATTAAATTTAAAAATCATGAAAATTATTGTGATACTAGTTAAAGCCAAAGGGACCCCTCTGGAGTCTCTATTAGGTAGTCTACTGGACAGGGCCACATAGAATCTAAGGTGAGCTTGTGTGGGTGCTTTCTTCAATGGTTGTTTCCCAATTCTCCAAGGAAAGGGAAACCTTAGGAAACCAAGGAAGTGTAACCCTAAGAGAACCTGCTTATAGTACACTGCACTGGAGCAACATGAAGTTTAAAGGTTTAGATCCATAGAAGAGTACAATATGAAAAGAAACAAGGCAAACACGCTGCCCCTGCCAATAGATAAGATGTTGTACATCTACCTATTGTGTCCACACACTGAACACCAAAAAAATCCATTCCAATCTAAAGAGTCTAAACACTTTCACCAAAGAAACTGGTTCACCTAATGTGAAATCAGTTCTAGTAAGGTAAAACTTCCAAAAGTTGGATCGAATGCCATAGTCCCTGTTCCCGTGGGGGCAGGGCCCAAGAAACCCATGTCTGCAGTCTGAGGTCCCCTACTTGGCATCTTTGCTTGACAAAGCACGTGGGGTGTACACCTTCAAACTAACATAAAAGTTGTAGTACTAATTCATCTAATGTATTAAACTTAGAATAGAGCTCATCAAGTTGGATATTAATTTTTTTGCAATCATCTAGTTTGGGTGGTTATTGTTCATTCTTGGTACAAATTTTGTTTGTTGTGAAATGTATGATGTCAAGGCTAACGGGCTTGTTCAAAGTATTAGTGTAAACTACATTTCTATGGATGTGCCCAAAACATTGGCATTACTATGGCCCACACCAACGGTTATGAGTTTGGCAATTTTGAATGTGGAATTGAACTTAGGTTTTTAAAATCTTAAGGATTGAATCTCATGTACAAACTACAAACATGGCTGAGACACTTTATAGCTTCAATTGGATCCCCTTCCTCTAAGTCTTTTCTAGGTTATCTTTTCATTTACAAATCATGTGAAACAAGTTGAACATTGCCTCATAACCCACATTGTAATTGGTTTTGTCTGCCTCTTTACAATACTGGGAAAAGTATACAAAGTAGACTCATTCAATTATACAACTTGGGTGAATATGTAAGGAGTGCTTATATTGCAACTAGTTATGAAGATGCATGGATCCAAACTAAGGCAATTTTAATTATTTAGGGAACATGCTCTCTATCATACCAACTCTAACTAGTGTTAAAGGTTTATTAATTAGTTTCTTACCTAACATGCTTTACAAGCCAAGTTTGAATCTATTATTTGGACCCATTTCACTTGCTTTTTCTTGTTGTGTACGATCTATTGTTTGTTTCATTCAAACTAGTGTGGTATGTATTGTTGGCTCAAGTGTGAACTTGCTAACCAACTAATTGAATTAGCATTTTTATTGAATTATTATTGAATGGAACGTTCAAAATTCAATAGGCCATGCACCTTACGTCTAAAAATTACAAAATAATTTCCATAAAATCCTATTCATTAAGCACTTTTCAACAATACTAAAAGTGCACCCCAATTTCCATATTTTTTAGAATTTTAATATTATTGAATTTTCAATCACAAAATTGTTCAATGTTGAGGTCTCAACAATACACTCTAGGTGCACTTACTCAGTCATGGTTTTCCAATGATACCAAGTACACAAGGAGGGGCCGGTGGTCTGAGAGATCTCAATCTAACAAACAAACTACCTTCCTCAATTAATAATAGATATGGACTTGTTCACTTTGCAAGAATCAATACTTTGATTTTTAGAGAATCATCACTGTAAATGGTCCATATACTTGGTCCATATCCACCAATGAAAAAGAAATAACTGGCCAAAATGGTTCCAAATTTCAACCTCCTTTTATCACAAAATAATAATAGAGTATTTGGTTTGTTCCTGGATCTTTGAAGTTTTCCACAAAGACTTTGCTTAATAGGTATGTCACTCCTGAAGTAACATGATGTAAGAGGGAAGGACTTTCTTGAGTTGAGTCCCTTCCCTTGAAAATCTCGTCAATAGTACAGCACAAAACAAAATAATCCAGGTCTCCAGATATGTATGGGGTCCTTCCTTTCGACATCTTTAATGCACTGACTTCCACAAACTATGACCAACAAGGAAGTTGAGAATTTCACAATTCTTTTTACATATATTAATTATTATAAAAAAACCAAGAAAAATGAGGGCATGGAAGTGTAGGCCTTCCAATTTAGTGAAAAGGTGATTCATTCATCTGGTTTTCCAAAATTGTTTCATTGAAGATTGGCTGCATATGGGAAAAACATTTTATTTTTGCATCACTACCATAGTAGGCATGGAAGTTCAGCAAATTAATGTCAAATAATTAATATTATTATTTCAAAAGTTTTGAAAAAATCATTAAGTATCAATAAAATAATCAGAAATTTTTGGGGAATATTTTAGGGTTTTCAGGAGTTTAACAAAGTATCATTAATGTTTAAAATTCATTCATCAATTATGACTTACGAGTTGTTCAATGCATGACAATTTGTAATGGCAGTTTATATTTAATTTCAAGAACTATCCGCATTTTTAATTATGTTTTTAAAAAATCAGCAAAAAGCTTTCAAAATATCCAGAATTTACAGAATTTTTAAAATATGAATTTAATTATTGCCTAACCTATGTGCCTACTATGGTATCTTCAATGACCATCTATTTTGCAAGACGTACCTTTCATTTGGTGGAGTTATATATGTGTTGTGAAATGGGCACTAGGTATGAAGGTTAGACTAAAAACATCTCAATATATTTCAAATGAAGTAGAATATTTATATGTTTGGGTCAACCAATATCAGTTACACTAAATAACCGTGCATAGGATTCAATGCTTGTAAATTGCATTACATAGGAAATTGATTGCTTTCATTGGTCAATTATAATTATTGGCACAAATGATTGCATTTAAATATATTTTCATCTTATGTTGTTCCTTTTTCATGTTTATGGGAAACAATTGTACATCGTGTTAGATGTGATAAATATTATTACATGCCCAAATAAGGGTTAAGGGTATAACTATTCTAATAAATGTTTGTTTAGGTTTAAATTCTCAACAAAGGCGAATCAACACTTACATTGGTATCTTCACCTTATTAATGAGACCTATTAGGGGCTATATTTTAATATGGAAATGTTAAATTGGGTTTAAAACCTTGATAGATTCCAAAAATGATATTTATTTATTAAGGAAGGTAGTGTGTTTGTTTTGTTTGTTTGTCATGTTGAAATCTCCCCAATCACTCCGTTATTAATACCATTAAACAGCCCTCACTGAGTATGGGTGTGCTTGTGGGTTCAAAATGTTTAAACCTACTATGTAGGAAATATTGGATATAAAACAGTTTTGTGATTGAAATTAAAATTTTAAAAATTAAATAAAACTTGGGGCCCACTTTTGAAATTGTTGGAAAATGCTCAATGATTAAGATCTTATGGAAGTAATTTTATAATTTTAGATCTAAGGTGGAAGAAATATTGAAAATTTGACTAATCTTTGCAGAAATTCAAAATTCAAATAGTCAAGTAACAAGTTCACACTTGGGTTATGGCACATATCACACTAATATCTACAATGTTTAACCCAAAAAGTTTTGGGGTTAGTATTTATCAAAGTACAAGGGTAGGTGTTCATGAATCCTTTAGTGAACTAGCACTTATAAAATCTCCACCTAACCCTCCATGACACCTACCACGAAGGACAACCAAAAGGCCACAAAAATGAAACCAAGGTGATTGCCAACATGGCAGTTGCCACCTTGAAAAAGGCATCCACTTTGGATGAGGAAAAGTGCTCTTCAATATTTTTACAATTTGCAACAATCAAGTGACTAATGATGAAGCCCAGGAGTATTTGTTTCAATTTCTCCCCTTCCCCATTTTGCAAATATGATGAACCTGAGTGCCATTTGAAATCCTTGGACATTGATGACCTCAATAGCGTTGCCCAAAGCTTGAACCCCATTGTAACTTTAGCAATGGTTGAATTGCATCCTTCAAGTTCACAATTTGCACCACATGCAAAAAGTTAAAAAAACACAAGGGGCTCATGAATTTTTTGCTTGTCCATGATGTTCAATTATTTCTTCACAAATTGCAATTGAATTTTTGAAAATGTGTTTTTGAAACCTTTTGTTCACAAAGTGGTCTTCAAATTTCTTTTCTTGATGAGCTATTGAATAGTTTTCTCATTAAATCTTGTTGATTTTTTTGTTCACCAAGTGCTCTTGATTTTTTTTCTCATGATATGCTTTTCAAATTTTTCTCTTGTCTACTTGGGGAATATTGATTCTTGAAATTTCTCTCTTCAAAATTTGGGTTATGTTTGCTTTAATTATTTTGAGGTTGTCTATGTGCATTGAGTAATTGCAAAAGGAGTACATTCACAAGCCTTGTTGGGCATTCAAAAGGGATGCAATGCTTCACAATGATGGTGGTTTTGAAGCACCCACAAACTCTCCATTGCAATTGTGATTGTCAAAATGATAATGTTTGTTGTTACACAATTGTCAGTGAATGTTTTTGTCAAACAACATTTTTCATGTGGGTGTTGCCAAAAAGGTCTAGATATTAGTGGTACTAAATGTATGTGCAAGGTATCCTATGGAGAATTCTTACATTGTACCATGATAAGAACAATTGTTGAGTGGATATATTGACAAGACCCTAGTATATACACCAATACCATTCTTAATATCAAAGGAACCCAGCAAGTTAATATGCCTTTCTTGTGATATTCCTAATATACCATTATTACCCCACATGGGTTCCATTAACACCTTGGTTGATATTTGGTTTATTGGGCACATCATTTTTTTAATATACCATTTAATATCATTATTCAACCGTCCCATGCAATGGTGTTATGCAATACCAAGAGTATATTTAGGTTCCCATATGGGTTTTTTGACTACTTAATAAACAAGCATTTGGACCAATTTTTTTTGTTGGCTATATATAGTTAAAAAGCTATATTAAAAATAAATGTGTTAAACTCAATTTTTAGAGATATTTTTCACAGCCAAATTTCAACCAAAATTTAAGAAAAATTGCTAAATATCTACACATGGTAGTCAATAATATGGAAAGCAAGCATGAAAAAATAAGCTAAAAAAGTATATCAACATTACAATCTTTTGTTTTTGGATAAATGAAAGAATATAAATTTAAAAAAATATGAAGTAAATATTATTATGAAATTGTCATGCAATTCACTAAGTTTTGTAGTAATTTTGTTACTAAATTTCAAAAAAAATAGCATAACAAAAAAATGTAATAAATAAGTTTTAAATAAACTAAGTAAAATGTGTTAGAACTTATTTTCAAAGTTCAAAATATGACAAAATATGACTTGTACTAAGCAAAAGTTTAACATAGTCAACACATTTTAATCTTTCAACAAATTAAATATATCAAACAATAAATTAAATAACATTTTCATCTATGTAAAACCAATTCAAAACACCTATTTGCATCTACTTGCATTTTCAAATATTTACTTAAATACATATTTTAAAAATATATAATCTAATATTATTATGTTACGTACATGCAATCATTACATGTGTGCTAAAGCTATGTTGCATGGCTTTTCATTGCAATTATTTGTGGTCAAAAGTAAAGAATATGTGTTCAAAAACATGGTGTGAGATTCTTAAAGGGTATCAAACCCATATTGGTTGATAACAACCTTTGAAATTCACAACTATTTGTAGTAATAAAAATTACACCAACATTCAAACTATTCATACCAACCTACTAATATAATTTGAATTTTTAAAAACCTACTAAGATCTTAGTGTCAAATTACAAGTCTTCTCTTAAGAAAAAGGGGGTATCTATATCCAAATTTAACATTTCTGGGCTGAGTTAAATGTAGCGACCTTTAGGGGCTTCACTTGAGAAGGTGAAGGTAGTTACCAGTGTAGTTGCCCATTCATATGACCCTATATCACCACACTAAAGGGGTGTAGCAATATTGCACACCCCCTCTCCACACAGAGAAGAAGTTATAATTTATGTGGACTTCTATAAAGAGGGGTGCGTCACATAGTGGTCTTGCCATTTACATTAAAAATGATCTTTAAGGCAAAAGAAGAATTATGGAAACTCAAATATTTCACCATGCAAAAATATAATCTTCAAAATATTATCTAAAAAAAACCAAAATCCTTCAAGATATTATAACTCAATAACTAATCTCAAGTTTTAACGTAAGCCAAATATCATCTCTCAAAATCCCTATGTAAATCCCTTAAGCTACTATGCTCTATAATGAATCTAAACATAATATCCTTGCGTTTGGTAGCCAAGGCCAACAAAAGACTAAAAAAATTAATGAAAAGCTTGCAGGAGAATAGCACGCAGGGCTGCACTGTGGGGCATCCGACAGAGCTCGATTTGGGGTAATTAGCATCTTGCGGATTCTAGAGGTTAAGAGCCATCAAAAATATCACATTGAAGATATTTATGGCTACTTGTTTCAATGCTGCAGTCTTTATGGTCTGCACTACTTTGTTGTGCCCTATTGGGACTTTTGGATTGGATCCAACTTTTGGAAGTTCAACCTTATTAGAATTGGTTTCACATTAGGTGAACCGGTTTCTTTGGTGAAAGTGTTTCTTTCTTTCTTTCTTTTAATTTAACGTCAATACCCGGACCAGAGAGATCCATTTGACGACAATTACATAGTTGACTTGAGCAAAACACTCCTGTTGTCTAGGCAAGAAACTAAGTACAAAGCTACCGCTTTCTGATTAGTCGAATGCATCAATTCATGAAGTAAGCTGCACGGTGTCAATTGTTTCCCTAATTATTGACTAAACTTGAAACGAATGTCATGGTGAGCAGGGCACACTAATAAGAAGTGGTCTTCATCTTCAACAGCTCCTAGGGAACATAGACGACAAATCCTATTTCTCCTCGGGACACTCTCAGGCTTTGCATGCTTGCCACACTCTACCTCCAAACGATGGTTTGAACATTTGAACCTTGACAAAGATTGCCTAAGCTGAACATTTGTGATCACTTGCAAATACCTCTGATGTGCATATGAGTATCCAGATTCTGTTGTACAGCTTGTTTCATTAGCTGGTATGTACGTAATTTGCTACTTTTGGTTCTGCCCTGTTCACCATAAGTGGATTCTAGGTAAGAAGCATGTGCACTTGCTATAGCACACTTGATATTAGCATAGAAAACCTCAACACCTTAGTCTTTAAGCCACAACTGCACGTTCCGGAGCCAACATTGTTGGTTATCATTGAGCATGCTGAGCATCTGGATCTGGGTTTGGTAGGCACAGTACAATAGTCGATCTGCTGTGGATTTCCGTAGTCTATCATAATACTTGAGAGTTTGTTGCAACCAGAAATATTCTAATGGATACCTTCCAAACTCCCCCAACACAACAAAAGTGCTTGTTGTTTTATTGACCCCTAATATTCCTCTCAAGAACATTCTATGTACTTGTTCTACTTGTTGCAACCCTTTTGCCCCTGTACAACTTGTCCACACCTCGCATGCACAGCTAAGTACTGGGCATACCAGTGAGTCGAACAATTGACACATTACTTCCGGATTTGTTATGCTCAGATCATTGCATTTGCGGCATAATGCAAACAGTGCCTTCTTCCCAGCAACAGTCAATTTGGCTATGGCTACTGCCATGCCTTTTGTACTATGTAACTCTAAGCCCAAGTATTTGAATGATTGAACCCGCTCAATGGTTGTCCCTCTGTGTGTGAACTATGGCACTACACTGCGGTGTTTCTCAAACACCACCACCTTGGTCTTACTCACATTGATGACCAATTATCGGTCAACAAAACATTTATTTGTTTCTGCAACCCTTGTGGGGTTTTTGACATCAATTCCAGATCATCGGCATACAACAGTAATTTGACTATTATGTCTGCCAGTTGTGGCGAGCTGTCGCCCTCAAGTGCATCTAGATGTTTCTCAAGTCCATCAAGGTAGAGTCCAAAAAGCAGTGGACAACCTTGTTTGAATCCAATGCCACATGGGAACCGAGCTGATAGCCCTTCTGTTGGATGCATAACTCTGACACTATCCTGGCTGTACATGCTTTGTAGACACTGCATGAAGCGACCCACAATTCCCATCTCATTTAGCACTTGCCATAGTAGATCACGGAGCACTGTTTCAAAAGCTTTACGGAAATCCACAAAACAACAATACACCTTTTTGCGTTCGCTCTGTTCAATGAGCATTTACAAAATGTGCAGGTTATTCGTGGTGCGGAAATCTTTCCTAAAACCAGCCTGTCCCCTGGCACGTAAGCCTTTCTTCTGCCCACCTGCTCAATCGTGCTTCAAGAATCATGGCAAACACCTTAGCTAATACAGGACCCATTATGATTCCCCTATAGTTTTCAAATTGCAAGGCATCACCACCCTTGTGCAATGCATGAATGACTCCAGTAGACAAGCTTGTTGAATAACCTTGTTGTAACAACTTGTTGAATACAATTTGTTGTGGTACATGCAACATATCGCTAGCATCAAGCAGAAACTTTGCTTTGATGCCATATAAGCCACAAACTTGTTATGTTTGAGTCTTCTCATCACTTGCGCAATCTCATCTAAGGTTATGTCACAGTTTAGTGTGTTGCAAACATCACTTGCAAAAAGGTGTGACAAGTTCAAGACCACCTGATCTGTAAAGCTACCCTGTGCCCCAGCTGTATTATTGGGGCATTGTCCTTCCAGTAGCTTCTGGAAACCAGCAACCAAGTCTGTTTTGCTGATAGCAACGGATCGCTCCTTGGTCTTGGAGCATTGCCTCCAGAAGCTGGTTGGATCTGTCTTTGCTAGTGCACACAACTATTGCCCTTGCAGCTTCTTGTACGTGCGTTTCTTACGACGCAGTAGCTGTTTAAGTTGCTTCTTCCATTCATGTGCTAGATGGCTGTTAGGATGAAGCTTCGCATATGTAGATACTTCCTTGTGCTTGCTACGACATTCAGTATCAAACCATGGTTGATGACGATGTTGTGTTGTACTGGTGCGTGCCGCAGGGCAGCCATGCACAGTCGCAACGACATTACAAATGCAATCATGCAACAACTGCACGGCCATGTCAACATTGTTTATGTCACTCATCTGTGCTGTGCATTGGGCAATCTGTTGCTGCAGGTGTTGACAATATTGTGTGCACTTGCTAGCATCATATTTGAAACGACGGATGTCTGCACGAGAATCTGAAATTGTTGGTGATGCATGTTGGCAAGGTAACTCCAAGTTGAGTGAAAGTGGATTGGATATTTCGATTATTTAGATTGGACTGGATATTTTTGGTGTTTAGAGTGTGGACACAGTAGTTAGATGTACAACATCTTATCTATTGGCAGGGCCAGCGTGTTTGTGATGCCTTGTTTTGAGGTGCTCTTTATGGGGGCCACAACACATATTTAAAAAACGAACTGCTTTATGTAGATTTTCATGCATGGTTAGATATTTTTAGAAGTGTAATTGTTAATGGTCACTCAAGACTCACCAGAGCCTCCACCATCCTTCTTAGGGTCAACTGCTCTACATGGGGAGATACCTTGCATACTTGCATTGTCATCTGAAGAAAAATGGTGTAAGGTAGAACCCCTCGTCATCGAACATGTACTTATGATTGAACATTTTTCTGTCATTGGATGCGCAAATTGGAGGGTTACAAATGTTCTTTGAGCGTACGAAGTAAAGGAGCATTCCAAATGTTCTTTGAGCATCAGAAGTAAAGGAGCATTGCAGAAAATACAGGAAGACAACAAGTGATAGTTCGTTTTTTTTGAAAAAAATAGTTCTACACCCTTCTCTAGTTCCAGCCTCATATCTTTCTCATTTTTAATCTGTGTTGAGTAATTAAAAACCTGATGGGTGCCCCAACTAGGGCTTTACGAAACTTATCTGTATTATAAAGCCAAAGATGCAACAGTCAAGGATCTTAAGCTCGAAATCCAATATATTCTAAGTCACCCATCATTGAACACTGAATCCCCCTTCGCGAAACACCCCATATCTTGCCCATTCCTTTATGAAATTGAGATATTTTTATGACGTTGACAGTGCCAGGTGAAAGGCTAAAAATGTTGTTTGAGCCTCAGAATCAAAGGAACAATGTCTGAATATTTGATGTCAGTTGAGTTCTTAAGTGTTTGTTCACTGACCTATCTACCCTACACGAAATAGGCAGGGATGAGAACCCATCCACAAGAAGTACAAAGAAAATAAAAGCATGAGAACATCACGAAAGAACACAACAATTGGGAAACCACTAATACACTAACCTGCACTTGGGTCTCAAATATAGGCAGTGCAAAAGCACTGGTGCATTTCCTTTCTCATTCCTGCCCAGTAGCCTGATTAAAATGTGTCTGGTGAAGCCCAGATACGTATTGTTGCTGCCCTGACACATTTGGCCATTGCCCATAATTTTTTCGAAAAATATGAATCAGGTTAAGGGCAGACAGTGAAAACAGATAAACTGCTCTTCCAAGTGCAAGCTCTTGGCAAATAGAACATTAAAGGTCTAGCAAATTGGTTTTACATAATTTGTATTGAGATCTCTACTGGGTGCCCATTGCATAAGATAATGGGCACCAGTTAGACCCAGCTTGGCTACCACCTATTACTCAGCCAGGTCCTGCCAATGACCAAAAGGTAGTACTATTTAGAACTTACATTTGTCAAAAAGAGGTATTGGGTTTCTTGTGACAAAAAAATTAGTTATTAGGTGTCACATAATAGAGTTATCCTTACAGTGATCCTCAGTACCTATCTCAAATTCACCTCCAAACCCTTGTTTTTCCCTCTGAAAGTTGAGTATCCTCAAACTGAGGAAACTTTTCAAAAAGTGAATATCAAGTAAAAAACAACTATATTGTCACACATGATTTGAAGAAATTTAATCATAGGGTTTGAATCTTACATTAAAGGTGCCCTTAGCAAATCAAAGAACTTGACATGAAATTGCTTTTATCATCAATGAGTGGCACAAACAATTTAGCCCCCATGTTTTACCAGGACACTGTACCCTTTTTCCCCTTTTTTTCGCATTCATCATTTTTTTCATGCCATCTTTACACTACGGCTAAAAGCCCTTGTCTTGTGACTTTTAAAAATTAGTGATTGGATGCAAATGAACTAACAATCCAAGTTCATTTTATACTAGGGTTGGTTTAAAGCACATTTAAATTGAAAATAGGTAAAAAGTACACATGGCATCTCAAATGGTACCATAATTTGTGGTAAAACATTTCCACCATTGTCAATAAATTCATTATGAATGGCAACTAGCATGAATATTGTTGTTGGTGTTTTTTTGCATGCCCACCCATAATTGCAAACTTTAAAAGCATGTAGGCTTCAGCACATTTTTTCTTTTTCCCCATTAGTTCTTTGCATGATATCCCGAGGAGGCATAAAGTACGAATTTAAATGGAGCTTCGTGGAAGCATTGAATGGCATCATTAGTTGTTGCAAATATAAAATATAATACACTAATAAGAATGAAAAAAAAGAAAAAAAAAAGTTCCCAATGCAAATACACAGTGATACTCTTTTCTTGTATGTTTCACATCCAATCACCATGAATGGTAAAATAAATAGTGCATTTTGAGATCAAATTGTTGAACCCTATAATTAAAATCATCTAATTGAAATAATTAAAAGATGGATAAAGAAAAACAATGTTGGGGTTCTTCCACCATTTCCACCTCACACATTTGTGGCCTTTTTCCTCATATCCCTTTTACATGTGAAATTTTACCTCAACACCCTCCATCACAATGTGGGTCGTTTGTTGTGGTAACCTTATTGTCTTAAATCCCTTTTGTCTACAATAGGAACCTTTGTATAGGCTATGTGGCAATCTTTTGAGTCCATTAGTTCCATGAAAGATGTTGCATGTAGTTCTCAACAATGTAATCAATAATGAATAGTTTTCTTTGTAAATTGATTAAAAGAAGGATTTGTCAAAAAAAAATCCCCTTTGCTATTTTAGGTTGTGGAGATTTTTTTTGCTTTTTTCCTTAAGAATTCACACTTTTTTTTTTTCCCCGGAATAGGGTTTTGAGAGATTATTTATATTATTATTATAAAATATTTTAAAGGTGAATGAAAGAAGAATGCTGTCAAAACTTCTCCCCCTTGTTGATTTTAGTCATGGGGAATTGTTTTGATTGCTATCTTTTTTTACAATGGTATTCATTAACTTTTATTTTTAAGAGAGCTTGATGATTTTCATTTATCAATGAGTTGTTTAAACCTTTCCCTGTTGCTGAGTTCAACCTTGGAAAATTGTTTTGATTGTTTTCAATTTTTTTAACATTGATGTTCTTTAGCATATGTACTCCCCACAACTGAAATTGTTGTGTTTTTATTGTGTTATAATTGATGAAGGGGCTAGAACTTTCTTGTTGGAATACCGGTATTGCAGAGTTTAAATTTTATATGTTTATACCATCCTAGAGTGTTGGCAATTGAACACTTTTGAAAATTTGAAACATTTTGACATGTTCACAAAAATATGAAGTGCAAAGGATGTTGGTGAAAAAAACTTGATTGGTTTTTCTTTTTCAAAAATCATGTCAGAACTTAAAGATTCTCCAACTAGTGAAAGGGCCCCACCACCTTTCCATGAGGCCATTTTACTTGAAAAGGAAATTTCAAATTCTAACTTAACAATTCTCAAGCTAGTGAATGCCCCCACAACCTTTCCATGAAGCCAATTTACTATAAAAGGAAAGTTTAAAATCTAACTTGTAGGAGTAACTACTTTATTGGGCATACTAAATTTGTTATATATATATGTCATGTAGTAATTTTTGTTTATTTTTGGCTTGTTGTTGTTGAAACTTGATTTTTGCCATGCAAATCACCTTCTACATACAAGCTTAACTAAAAATTGAAACTTACTACATCTATTTTCTACTATACTTTGAAATTCTTGAAACTCTAATGGAAATATGATAATAAAATTTGAAATCATGAGTGATTACACCACAAGTTTACTTTTTTTCATATTTTCAAATATTTCAAACGAAATTCTTCACTAAAGTACACCTTTCATAAAAATTTCAGATGTTTGAGTATATTTATAATCAATATGAATGCTTTTCACCCACTACAATTTAAAAAATCATAGAAACCTCAAATTTTCAAAAAAACATTTGAAAGAATCAAATATGGCTTGTAGGAAACATATGGCTTCATTGATTGAAAATAGAAAGTGCAATTTTTATCTTTACATTCATGTAGGAGAAGTGACCATATAATATGAAGTTTGACTTTAAAGTTATAGGCTTTATACTTTAGGGGGTAAATTGTGATGCCACATGTTGTGATAATAAACCGCACTTACATAATTTGAAGCACAAAAACACAATTAACCTTAGGTCAAGAGTTGGGATTGTGGCATTGGAGTCACCCTAGTTCAAATCTCAACACCAAGGTTTTTATGGCAATTCTTTTGGAAGAAAAACATTTTATACTTTTACTTTTCGCACTTTAGAAAAATTTCGCACACCAATTTTTTTTTTTCCTATTATTACACTATATATTATAGAATTGCAAGCTTGTGGTAGATACATGAAGCCTGATGATAGAATTGGGGTGATCTTAAATTATGTTTTGATTATGTTTTATGATCAATATTA
Source organism: Sphagnum tenellum (assembly GCA_963921925.1). Classification (NCBI taxonomy): domain Eukaryota; kingdom Viridiplantae; phylum Streptophyta; class Sphagnopsida; order Sphagnales; family Sphagnaceae; genus Sphagnum; species Sphagnum tenellum. The sequence continues at coordinate 20,615,478 of OY998149.1, read as the reverse complement.
AAAACCTCAAATGTTGGACATCAATAATAGGAAGGACCACTTTAAAGTTATTGATATATTAATGAATGAACCTTTTTCTTTTTTGGAGAGGTCATGTGAATGACAATTGGCTCATTAATGATTACATGAAGACACCAAAAAAATGTGAATGACAAGCAAAAAGGGTGAACCAAAATCAAATGTTTTGTTACCATATATGTCTATCTAGTACAAAGTTAGGTTGAAATTAATTTAAATGAAAAGTTTCTAATATACATCCTAGAATTATGCCTAATTTACAAAAATATGCATAGTCATTGCCTAGTTTTTCAAAAACTTTAGTGAGGTGATTTTCATTTCAATAGATCCTTTTACAACATTTGAAAAAATAAAAATCTTTAATAAATAACTATTATTCAAAGCAAAAGACATGAACTAATACACATACACATCTTAACTATGAGCCATAAAACAATAGTGAGTGTCAAACATGTGTGTATCTTAATGAAGATCAGCAATAATGGGAAATCAACATTGATTATTAGGTGTATAAGGTATAAGTGGTTGGTTTAGAATATTTCTTATGAGATTAGTGCTTATTCAAAAAACGACCTTGGGGAGGTAGTTTTAATAGATTAACATTAATCTCTTGGAGCATCTTCTTACATTTTATCTCACATTACACCTTTTTAACATAAGCTATAACACGTGGTAGAAAGGACATCAAAGTTAAATGAAAGATGATCTTCTCTCATTAGTTCCTTTCAAATTAGTGTTGATTGTAATAAACCATGATTCCAAAAACATGAAGAAAAGTTCGACACCCACTATTACATCTTTACAAATAAATAATGTCAGATGGACACAATTTTTAAAAACAAAGGAGAAAGACCTCCAGGTCTTTCAAAAGTCATACACAAAACAAAGAACGCAATAATTCTACAATTTCAACCTATGTCTTCCAAGCAAATATATGAGGTGTAGAAGGAACAAAAGCTTAGAAAATAAACTAGATCTTTGCGCAATCAATTTGAAGCCATTTGCTTTCAAAAATTTCACCAAAAATATGATTTTTGTATGTAGTACTTAAAATTGTTTGTAATTGATAAAAGTATATGTTTCATCCATAGAAAAGTAAGTGATTGAATTTTGTACAATAATCAGAACATTGTTGAATTTTCGAAATAATAAATTTTCTAACATTACAAAATCATTGGCCATTTTTTTTGTCCAGATAAGATTGACCATCTTGATTTGATTTTGGAATAATCTAATCTGAATAGTAATGCTCCAATCACACTTGGTGTTAGGAACTCTGGTGTTAAGTCTTTAACACCAAGCTAACTGTTTAAAACTTATCATGAAACACAATGTTAAGTTAACATATTAGACTTTAATTAACACTTGATTTTGAAGTGCTTACTAATGGCTAGGTTATTGTTAAACCTTAATTTGAAAAATCCTTAACATTGAGGTCGTATTGTGAGTCTTATCAATCAAGAATTGCAATGAGATGAAATCCTTAGGTGCATCATTGGAGTGTATGAAAAAGCAACTCACCCCTTCACCAGTGTTTTTTGTTTTCAACTTTGTGATTTAAGCCAAAGTGGCAATGATCCACAAAAGTGACTTAACCCTTAAATGTCCATCCCTAACAGATGCCTTGTAAAAATAGGCTTGGCTGAAGGGTTGGGGACATCCAACTAGGCTCATAAGCTGTGGAGGATGACAATGTCAACAAAATTTGTGATAGGGAGTGACGGGAGACACCCAAGACAACACCAAGAAAGTTGAGGACATTGGAAATAGTATTGAAGGATGTTGAAAATACCCAAAATTGATGATTTTTTTGGGTCTTTCCTATCGTTTTCCTGGTGCATTGACACATTCTTGATAGTTTTTTGATGCTCCAACTCTTTTCCTTTTTTTTTGGTTTTGGGATCAAATCCATACCATTTGTGGTGGACAACAAAGGGCGCTCAGATATCCATGGAGAGGTTCGTCATCATGCTGTAAGAGATTACAATTTCTTGACACAAAAGAAAAAGATTTTCCTTAAAATAAACTCCTTGATCCCTGTTGTGAATCCAACAATGCACATATGGATATGTGCAATATACATATGATAATTTTAATATTAAGAAAAACTTTGACAACTTGTTACAATAAACCATGACAACTTGTTAGGGATGCTAGACCAGCGGTAATCTGAACCAACAAAACTTAAAAGCCTGGAATTGTCATATTTAAACAATAAGCTCCAACAAGTCACTAGTTTATGGGAGGAATTCCAACATTTTGTACTTTGCTCTTTTACCAAGTTTCCCTTTGGGTAGGGGGCCATGGTTTAGGGTTTAGGGTTTGCCTTGGGTAGGGAGCCATGAACCAGGGACCATTGCAATCTAAAATCTTTTATTGGCCCAAAGTCTGATGGGTGGTCACTTTAAGTTTAGACTACTGTTGTTTGGGGCACAAGCCAAAGGGAATGACTTTATGAAGTAAAAACTTATTGTGTTTCTATATGGTGAGCTATGGATAATGTGTTTGGGGCCCTTGGGGTATTTTTTCAAGCTCAATGAAAATAGCAAAGACCTATGGATATCAAAAAATCTTGGCCATTCAATTATAAAAAGATTTCGAAAGAAACTTTGGAGGGGAATTTTGGGCCCAACCCCTCCCCCTACAAAATCACTACCGTATATAACCTTTACATAAACCCCTCGCCCCCTCTCTCAATTTTGAAAAGAAAAGTTCGAGGAAATTTATGGTGCCATCCCCCCTTCACATGTTTGTGGCATGCTGCCAGTACGAGAGGACAATCTGTCCTCCATGATTTGCCTTTCATCTAAATGGACTCTCTGGTCTCAAATGGACGTAAAATTGTAAACAGATAAATAGAAACACATAAAAATAAAAATGGGTAATTTTTTTTCTTGTACTTATATTTTAAATGAAGAAATGGAGGAAATTTTTGGTGCCCTCCCCCATAGACGAAATTACAACCCTTAAAACCCTTTGGACATAAAAATGAAAAAAGGATAATATTTTTCTTTCTACTCATTTTTTGAAATGAAAAATTTGAGGGAATTTTGGTGCCTCCCACCCTTAAAGCCTAAACACAACCATGAGGGAAAAAAAATCTTTTTCTTTGAAAAGAAAAATTGAGAGGAAGTTTTGGAAGCTCTCAGCCCCCTCCCAAATTGTTGTCGGCCCCTTAAGGCTTAAAGATAATTTTTTAAAAAACATATGTTGTTCCATTTTGTTTTATTTTTTGAAAAATGAAATTGGAAGGGATTTTTGTGGCTCCCTCCATAGAATTGCTGCCCCTTAAGGCATATTTAGAAAAAAAAAAAGGTTATTGTCTCTAATTATTTTGAAAAATAAAATTGGAGACAGTTTTGGATAACCCCCCAAACTAAAATTCTTTGGTCCGAGTTAGATCTACATGTATGAACAAAGGCCTCGAGCCATGGCTTATGGGTTTTCTCATCCAAAAAATGGAATACGGTGAGACTCTATGGACAGTCACTCATGGTTTCTAGTGTAAACAGGCCATAAGTCCCTCTTGTGGAAGATCGCCAACACATCTACTTAATAAATTTGAAATAAAGACCCTGTGTATGGTCCTGAGTCTTAACCAGCGATTCTTTAACTGGCGAATTTTCGCCAAATTTCGAGCTGAAAAACATGGTTTCGACCTGACAAATAATTTTTCATGGAGAAAAAAATGGCCCAAATTCGCCAGATTTTGAAAACAAAGATTCCAAGATCGCCAGGTTATATGATAATGTCGAGAAGGTAGCCGAGAATATTGAAGGAACCTGTTGTCTTTTCGACCTTTAGATTAAGTACGTTACCTAAATTTGCCTTAATTATTTTATGGATGATCACCATTTTGACCACATCACAATATCCTAAAAAGAAACCCTGGTCCTGACTCCTTATCAGATGGTGCACATGGGGTGTCAGCAAAGAAAATTATGGTTCGATTAAGTCAGGCTTCTGGGATACTTGCAAGTTCGATTTCGCAGAGTTTCATATCAGCAAAGAAAATTATGGTTTGATTAAGTCAGGTTTCTGGGATACTTGCAGTTGGATTTCGCAGAGTTTCATATCAGCAAAGAAAAGTATGGTTTGATTAAGTCAGGCTTCTGGGATACTTGCAAGTTGGATTTCGCAGAGTTTCATCTGCCATACTTACATTATTATTGTACCCGGATGCATGCTTTCCTGACTTTTCTTTTTCTGCCATACTTACATTATTATTGTACCCGGATGCATGCTTTCCTGACTTTTCTTTTTCTGCCATACTTACATTATTATTGTACCCGGATGCATGCTTTCCTGACTTTTCTTTTTCTGCCATACTTACATTATTATTGTACCCGGATGCATGCTTTCCTGACTTTTCTTTTTCTGCCATACTTACATTATTATTGCACCTGAATGCATGCTTTCCTGACTTTTCTTTTTCTGCCATACTTACATTATTATTGCACCTGAATGCATGCTTTCCTGACTTTTCTTTTTCTGCCATACTTACATTATTATTGCACCTGAATGCATGCTTTCCTGACTTTTCTTTTTCTCTCATTGTCGTAATAATGCCACGCAGAGTTCCCAAAGCAGTGCAGAAATATTGAAAATTGAAATCTGTACGTATTCGGGGAGCAATTTCTTGGGGACTATTCCGCCCTTTACCAATGAAACAAATCGAATTATGGAGCAACACTATTTGGGATTCAGGGCCCAGGCTAGAAATTATTTTGGAATTTTGCCCTAAGGATTGAAGCACTTTTGGCTTAGGGATGGATCCATTTTCCAGCACTGTGGAGGGGTTCTGTATTTGAAATTTGTGAAGCAGTTAGTTTGGTGATCCTCCACAACAGGGCTTGGCTAAATTTGGCAAGAGTTGAAAGAGAGAAAACAGATATTTTGGGATTCCCCTTACGAAGTGAGTGGAGGTCATAGTTTTGGAACCTATTGTCTACAAATGGCGGCTTCAGAATTTTATTCTCCTCATGATGTGGCGATTTGGGCCAAGTTTTCTAAAAAATAATACCATTTTGCACCTCCCCCAACCCCCATGGGTGAAGGGTTGGAACTTGGAATTTCTTTTTGGCATACCTACACCCCTATAGTTAACTTCCTATTATTACTATTATTATTATTGGTTTGGTGGAACCAACATGCAGTTTGCACCCCCAAGTAGGGTTTTTTCACGAAATCTTTTACACAGCCAAAGTGACTATGATCCCTAGAAAGATGTCGAAAAAGTGGCGATCATCCCTTGAACGATTTAGCCAAATCTGGCTCTAAACCAGAGTGAAGTAGACATCTTTTATCATTCATCCACATTTTGCCTCACATTGAAAGCCAAATATAGACATCTGGCGATCTTCACTTATTTTTTCCCTCATTGCTAGCAATTGAAAATGTCCAAATTCACTACATTCTCAATTTTTCAGTTTTTGAATTCCCTTTTTTAGCCAAATTCCCCAGTAAAAGTAAGGATGTGGGCCCTAGGTCAAGCTTCATTGCAGAGGGCCAGTAGGGCTAGGTATTGAGTTTTTTCTGTTGCTATTGATTGAGAGACGATGAGATGGCATCTTTTCTGCGTTGGATGCGAGATGCATGAGGAAGGCGTGGAGTGTTTTGTTTGCCACTGGCATTGATGGAGATGGAGAGAAGCCATTATGGAGATACGTATAATAGTAGCCACATCATTTTGGGTGGTTCTTGTTTTTCAAGCCAATTGAGGCTATCAACATTTTGTGGCAGATCATGAAAGGATGCCGTTTTCCATACCACTGCAGTGGAACTGATTTCCTTTAAGGGATCTGATTTGTTTTTCTGTTTTTTATAGTTGAATATCACAAATTAGATTGTATTGGATGATTAAGATGCTGAGTGGCTAAATTCCCGAGTTTGGGAGTGTATCAGTAAGGAAAGAGGGAACTAATTAGGGTTAGGCATATCCAAATAATTGTGGGATTATGTTATTTAGTGTGTGTTGTGTGTAGCCGGTCAGTTCTGTGGATGATGGACAGAATACCGAAGTTTGCCAATAAGAACAGGCTGTGATATTATGTTGTATGTACTTCTGGAATACAGTTGATGCCGTGTGTTGGATTCCAATTCTTGAATATGATTTAGGGTTTAGTGAAACAACAATACTTCAGTTTTTTGGTCACATGTGCACATGGGGTGTCAGCATAGAAAAGTGAGGTTTGATTAGGTCAGTCTTTTGGGATACTTGCAAGTTGCATCTCGTGGTGTTTCATCTGCCATACATTAGTATTGCACACCTACCTAGTGCATGCTTTCCTAACTTTTTCTCTCCTTCTTGTATCAATTTCATGTAGACTTCGCAGAGCACTACAGAAATGTTGTCGGTATTTGAGGAGTAGATTCTTTGGTGTTATTTCGGCCTTTACCGACAAAAGAAATAGAATTGTAGAGCAACATTATTTGGGTTTACATCAGACAAGCAGGTAGAAAATGTAGGAAATCCGTCTATATTCTGGCAACAAAGCAACACTGTCTACAACTGGCGAATCCCGAAAAAAAGGTACTAAAAAGCTGGGGAATTTTGTAGATTTTCTCAAAATCTTCCTTTGGGGTCTTAGTAGGCAATGTTTGTTTTTTGTGGGAGACTGGCGAATTTTCATTTAAAAAAAAACTAAAACTGGTGATGATCTTTACAAACCTTTAATCATCCTTCTATATTCTTGGCTACACATTAGGGGAAAAAAAAAGATTTTGGCAAATTTTTACTTTCTTCTCTCACTTGTGACGATTGAAAACCTTTGAAAGCACTTAAACCTTGGGTTTCTGGCATTTAATTTCATTTTTTGATGAAATTTTGCTAGTAAAAATAAAGACCACCCCCACTATGCACTTACCAAGTGTTTGATGCCAATCAATCTTTTCATGTCATCCAACCACATGCAACATGGACCGTCAGTTTTGTGTTGTAGTCTCATTTCTTTGGGCTATTTGGTCCTTCATTTTCCTTCTGATCTTGTTTCTTGGGACTGTTGCTACAAAAAAATTCCTAGACAAACAAAAAAATTAAACCGTAGAAAACTCATAGCCCAGTGGTGAAAAAGTGTAGAGAAAAGAATGTTGGAAATCAATGTTGCACATTGAGTAGTAGTGTCAAGCAGGAAGGGCGAGTGTAGAGGAAAAGCATGCCAGGAAGGAAAGCCAAGTGAGGAAATCGTAGTGTTGAGCAGGAAGAGTTACATATCTTTGACTTAAATATAAAATTTCTAGGCTTGTAGCCATATCTGGTCATTTTCGCCTAAAATCTAACAATTTGGAAGATCTGAAATTAGATCCATATTTTCCTATCTTTGAGTTTTTTCTGAGTTAACTTTGAATGCCACATCCACAACCACATATAATTTGGTGATAGCTATCACTTTACATGTGGACATCAATTTATTTGTTGGAGTGATATCCTAACTTATCTTTATACTAACTCTAGGTGTGGGGTGGCCTTTAGATAAATTTGGCTAGAGGTAAAAGAGGGAAGTCCAAACTTTTGGAATTCCCCTTACCAAGTGGTGAGTGGATAACATAGTTCTGGAACCTATTGTGGCTACTTGGGGGCCCATTTTTCCCCAAAACAAATACCACTTGCACCTTTCACTGCCCCCCCCCCCCCCCCCCTCTTTTTGCTTCGTGCTAAGTTGCAAAAATTTCTCCCAAAACAAAACAAAACACTATGGATAACCTACATGGATGACCTAGTTATCATCCAGTTAGGTTATCAATCCTAAAATGCTAATCATTTAAAAAAAAAAATAGAATCACTGAATTTTTTAAAAAAAATTCCAATTCTAATTGTAATTCACTGTTAACTAGTGGTTATCAACCAGTTATTTGATAACCTACCATCATGCATGACCAATAGTTGTTACCCAAGTCATACTGATATTGATATAAAGAACCTACCTGGTAGTCAATTTGTTTTTTAAAAATAACCTACTTAACCAGTTCTAAAGTTGCAAGAACTATTGAAAGACATTGACCAATTATTTTATAAATTTTAAGATTTTTTGGTTTAAAAAATGCATCTGGTTTTCATATTCATGAACAAAATCATTCTAGCCTGTTTTCAAGATGATTGGTTCTCTTTTATTTTTGAAGCACTGGTTTCAGAGTTACTTATGATTAAGCTTGTGCTTGCATGGATTTGTGCTTGCCAATGGATTCAAATTTGCCTTTTGTTTACTGGTGACATTTCGCCAAAAAGAAAATTTCAAATTCAAAACTCAAGTGTTTCTTCAAGGTTTTCAATTGCCAGATTCCTATGTTTGGTTTTTAGTGCATAGCCAAATATGTAGATTGCTAATTAAAATTTGATCTTTTATAATTGGTCTATACCAAAATCTAACTAGAAATTCTTGGGGATTGTAGCCATTTTTCAACATTTTCCCATGGATTATTGCCACCCTAACTTTGAAAGTAAATTCCTATAAAAAGGTTGCTTCTCTTATACATATGATCCTGCCAGTGTGGGCACAATGGCATGTTCCCAAGCTCTTACACCCTTTAAAATGGGGGTTTAGTGGCAGGCTCTCACCTCTCTATAGTGGCAAAATAGAGTAATTGAGCCTAATTTGGGGGGCTTTTAAATAAGCACCTGATTAGTCTAATAAACACCTGATTCGGTTGATATTTTGATTAATTTAGTTGAGTTGTTATTAGCAATTTTCTTGGTACGCTTTTAGGGAGTGCAAAGCACAATAAGGGCTCATGATCAGTCTAATAAATACAAATTATATTTATTGACCTTAAACCTGTGCCTCCCTTTCCGCCTTTGAAAGTGAAAAAGATAACAAAAAACTTACAAACCATCAAAAAAGTTAACTATAAAAAATGTTTTTTTTATAAAAAAGCCCCACAGCCCACCCCCCCCCTTTAAGAGTAAAAGATCACAAAAAATTACAAACATGAAAATTTAAAAAGTGAAGAAATATAACCCACACCCCTCTCCTCTGTCAACAATTAGAACCTTAAAAAAAAAAACCTCACCGAACCCAGCTTCCATTTCCATCTTTCAACAATTTTTTTTCCAAAACAAAGAAATCACCTTATTCCCTCCCCTCTTAACAAGTTTTTAAAAAGCTCATGCCCTCTTTCGCCCTTCAAAAAGTAAAAAGAGTACCAAAACATTTATTAAATATATAGAAAATAATAATTCAAAAATGAAAAAAAAAACCCACACCCCCTTCCCCCAGCAAGAATAAAAAAGGGTAACAAATGCTTAACACACAATACAAAAAAATACAAAAAGGTAAAAAAAAAACCATGCCACCCTCCCCCCTTAAGGAGGTAAAAAATGTGACAAAAGAATATAAATAATAAATAATTAGAAAAAAAATAAAACCCAGGCCCCCCTCCCCTTTTCAAATGTATATATATATATAACTCATGGCCCCCTTCCCCATTCAAGAATTAAAAAAATAATAAAAATGAAAAAAAAAAAAAAAATCTTGCACCCGCCGCCCCCCCCCCGCCCGCCCCGCTCCTTTTCAAGATTTTCTTAAAACAAAAGCCAAAAAAATCCCATGCCCTCTTCACCTTCAAATTAAAATGCACTATTCACCTCTAAAACCCCAACCCCAGCTAATTTCTCAGCCCCTCCCCTTCTTTTCCTCACTAAGATTTAATAGTACACTTCCACATTAAATTGGACTGTTCAACTTTTTGAGTACTTTGTTGATGTTATTCTAAACCTAGGGGTCTAAAGTTTAGAAAAAAGTACTCAAACTAGGCTCAACTACCTTATTTTGAGGGTAGGGGAGCCTACCACTACAGGGGGGGTGAAAGCCTGCCACTAAACCCCTACTTTAGGGGGTGTAGGTGCCTAAGAGCTTGGGAGCCCGTGCTGACAGTGGCAAGATCATATGTATAGGTGACTATAACCAATTCCTAATTTAGTTAAGGTGACGATATGCCCAGCCTAAAAATATTTATATGTTGACAAGGTGCCTATTTTCTTTCAGAGAACGACATAATTCTGGTTTTAAAAAGCTTTTGGTTGTCCATTTAACTACTTTTTTTGGCTCGGTTATTTTACTTAATTTGAAAGAAATTGTGAAAAAAAAGGGGAAAAATTCACCAACTTTTTGAAACCACAAAATAAAAAATAAAAAACCCTGGTGGGTGGGGCTTTGCCTTGAGACAGTGGATGACCCAGTGGACAAAATTGCAAATAAATTATTATTTTCGACATGTGTTCCTGTCCACTTGGCTATACAAAAATAATATCCTGGTTTACAGTAACATCATTGTAGTCCAGTTTGCTATATTAAATTATATCGTAGTAAAAGATAACAACATTGTCGTGTACTAGAACTTGCCAATTCTGTTCACAGGGCCAATCAATTTGATTCTGTGGTCCAGTGGTAGACCCCCACCCACGCTTAAATATGTACCGACCACAATAATGTTAACAATTGGAGTAGGGATTGAGGTCCGACCTAGTGAATAGAATATTTTATCGATCAATTTACTTTTCGCAAGATATTTTTTTAATTAATTATTTCAACATAACTTACATGAGTTGCATCTGCGAAACCACTTTGGCAGATGCCACACTTGTATGTCCAATAATTTGTGTCATAGAATCCCCTGTGAAAAATAAATAAATGGGGAGAAGATTTTGCCAAGCTGCAATCCCTACCAGCGTTTAAATTTTTTTTGTCATGTAACTGAGGTTGATAATTCCAAAGATGATTTAGCCAGATTTAGCAATTAAAAAAAATAAAAGTAAATTTATTGTCGCGTTCTATATTTTTTGCCACCCACTAGAATTTAGTGTAGCATTTGCAGAATTTTATTATATTTTTCGAGTTTTTTTGCCGAATTTCGGCGACATAAAAACCCTAAAAACACCTCATTCTCGCCATTTTGAAAATAAAATTCGCCATTTGACCATTTTTCGCCCAAAAAAATCACTGATCCCTACTTCATCTGTTGACATTGTGGTTGCTAGTTGTAAGGTACTACTTAATTAAAAGTGGGTGGGCGTCTACCACTTAGCCCCTTTTTTTGACTAGCGACATACTAGAGAGAAATTGAATATCAACTATGTAATTGTCGTCAAATGGACTTCTCTGGTCCGGGTATTGACGTTAAATTAAAAGAAAGAAAGAAAGAAAGAAAGAAAGAAAGAAAGAATATCAAAAATCGGTAAATGCAATCTTTTTGGAGGCTTTCAATCGCCAAAAACGAGAGAAACAGATTGCGATATTTGATTTTCATTCTGTAGCAAAGTTAAAGAAGGCTCATGAAGGATCTAGACTTCATATCTAGTTTATTGCCCGATTTTGGCTAAATCTCCCTGTGGATGATCGCCATTATTTGTACATCACTGATAGCCATTTTGGCTCCAAGAGATTTCCCTAGAAAAAACCCTGCTACCACTGGACCCTGAATTACTCCACATACACATGGCGCATCTGCCAAGATATCACCGTAAAGCTGCTGCATTAATGAGAGTTCACCAAAGCTATGAACCAGTGTTTCTTTTTTCAATTTTGAGAAGTCGGTGGACTGGCCATCATGCAGGAGAGGACTTCGTCAAATTTGGTGACAGGTCAGACAAGCAGGTAGAAAATTCAGGAAATCCTTCTACATACTGGCGACAAGGTAGGTAGGACTGATTGTCTAGAACTAGCGAGTCCCAGAAAAAATTCCTCGAAAACTGGCGAATTTTCTGGATTTTTCCGAAATTTTTCATTTGGGGTCTTCATAGCCATTTTTGTTTTGTCTCAGAGTGGCGAATTTTCGGCAAAAAAAACCACACACTGCTATGACTTCCTTGTCTCAACTTGGAACACAAGTGTCAAAAGTATAGACCCTACTCTCTTACTACCTAGACTCTGAGTGTGCACAAGGTTTCCGACTTTCTACGAAATATTTTTGGGAGTTAAATGGGCTATCATTTATGGGAATTAGAAGCAGAAAAAATGGCGATCAGACCTAGGAAGAGTTAGCCCAATCTGGTTATAGACCAGCTATGACTTGCACAAATAATTAATCAGCCTTCTACATTTTTGGCTAATGCGTTGAAAATAGAGAACTGAAAATCTGATGATTTTTTATTTTTTTTTGTTCCCTCAGTTCTGGCGATTGAAAAACTCCAGAAACACTTCCATATTCGGATTTTGAATATTTATTTTCGCTTTCTGGCGAAATCTCTCCAGTAGAAAAGAGCCTTCAAGAAAGTTCCGACAGTCTGGAGAACAGGTTCATGAAGTTCATCGGTTTCCAAAGGCATCATTTGGGCTTTGTTCGCAATTATAAAGCCAACTGCTGCGGCAGCCATTTTGCTCCTTGGCGTCTTCATAGTCGCCTTCCCAACAATCGTCTTTGGAGGCCGTTTTAGTGCTGTGAAGTAGCTCCTGTTGAAGTGTAGAGAGAGCTTGAGACAGAGATTTTGCATGAGCAGTGGAGTCTCAACAAGACGGTCCCCAGAGAGCGTGTAGTAGATAGCAAAAAGCTTGTGCGAGAAAAAAACCCAACTTAGAGACCATGGCTCCAGTACCAGGGATGTTCGATGTTTTCTTGAACCATTTTGCTCCTTACATTCTTCATAGTCGCCTTCTCAACAATCGCCTTTGCAGGCCATTTTAGTGCCCGTGAAGTAGATAGCAAAAAGCTTGTACCAGAAAAAAAAGCCAACTTAGAGACCATGGCTGCAGTACCAGGGAAATTTGATGTTTTCTTGAACCATCGAGGACCTGATGTGAAGGGGGGCTTCGCTTCTCATCTCCGCCAAGCACTTCAAGAAGCAGGGTGCCGTCCATTCCTAGATAAGCCGGATCTGGAGAAAGGGCTAGCTGGTCAAGAGAAGATCTATGAGGCGCTTGGATGTGCTAGTGTGCATGTGGCCATCTTCTCCAAACACTACGCTGACTCCGACTACTGTCTCTACGAGTTGTGCGCCATGCTCGAAAGCAAGAAGTTCATTATTCCTGTTTTCTACGATGTTTCACCAAGTGATCTGCGTTGTGAGAACCCTGATGGACCATACACCAAGGCTCTCAAAATTCATGGGAGGAGATCGGCAAGTGAAGTGAAGAAATGGAAAGACGCACTTCGCATGGCTGCTGAATTGAACGGATTCAAGCTTGATGACTACAATGGGTGAGACAACTGAAACTCAAAATACTCATTCTATTTCATATTACTTCGATGAAAGCTTTCAAAAAGTCCACGGCGTTTAAACTAATTACTTGTTGTGCACCAAGAGTGGGTCGATGTTTGCCGCAATCTATCATGTTTGAAATCTAATAATTGGCTAAAAGGAGCGTGATGTGGGTGGTTGTAGGGATGAAGTTGAATTGAAGAGAAAAATTGTAAGCGAAGTTCGGGACCACTTGCGTGCCTCCCAACTACCACCAAATAGACCCTATCAAGTGGGATTAGAGAAGACATCCAAGGAGTTGATTGAAATTCTAAAGCAAATGGGAAAGAATGTTGGGGTTTTGAGTTTGGTTGGCATGGGTGGAATTGGGAAAACAACTCTTGCCAAGGAGATATATCGTCATTTTGAGAACAATGACATGTTTGAAAAAAAGAGCATTCTTATGGATGTAAAAGGTAGTGCAATTTTGGATTTGCAAAAACAGTTGGCCCATGATTTGTTCAAAGAGAAGGTAAGAAATGAGGGGCAATTCAATGAATGTTTTAATCGCATCAAGGATTTGAAAGTGTTGATTATTATCGATGATGTTAATAATAGGAGTCAATTTCATGATCTCATACCTGACATCAACAAACTTGGCCTTGGTAGTCGAATCATCATCACATCGCGTGAATCAAATGTGGTGAACAACATCATGAAAAATGGAAATTGCAAATATTCGAGGCATGAAATGGCACTATTAAGCACCATAGACTCTAGACATCTCTTCAACTGGCATGCATTCCATAGCATTGATGCTATTGATGGCTTCCAAGAGCTTGCAGAGAAGGTGGCGGATGCTTGTTGTGGTCTCCCACTAGCATTGGAAGTTATTGGATGTTTTTTGTTTGACAAAAGAGAAGAGTGTGATTTAAAGAATACTTGGCCACAAACAATCAAGACATTGAGCGAAGAGGAAGGCATTCTTGGCCAGCTTCGGATCAGCTATGACGGTCTCTCTACACCAGCAAGCAAGCTCATGTTCTTGGACATAGCTTGCTTCATGATTGGCCAACGTGAAAATATAGCGATGCAAATTTTTGAAGCGTGCAAATCCAAGGGACCAGCATCATCCTTCAATTCACTGAAGGACAAGTGTTTAGTGCAGTTGGATGAAGATGGACGAATCATAATGCATGATTGTCTTCGTGACATGGGACGTCAAGTGGTCATGACCCAATCACATAACATGGAGAAAGGAACACCAAGCCACTTGTGGGATCCTGAAATGGTACAACGAGTGTTGCAAAACAAGGAGGTTAGTACCTAGTTTTTTAATTTGAAATTATATAATATTTTTTCAACAAGTTTTTGGGGGTTGGGGTTGGAATAACCATAAAAGATTTTGAACTTCAAGTTTTAGGTATTTAATTTAGGGTCAATATCCACATTGAGGAACTTCAAGTTTCACGTATTGTAACTTAAGGTCAATATTCACATTGAGGAAATGAACAATTAATCAAATTTTGAAGAGAATAATTTTATTATTTAGAGTTTAAACCATTTGTTTTCTTTTATGATCAAACATATTTTAATTTAATATTACATCATCGAGTAGTTAAAATGATCCATATTGTTGCTAGCCATAGTATTGAGGACCATTTGCATGACCTAAATGTCATGTATTTTGAGCCATTTCTTAATACGTGTATCAAAATGGTTGTGTAATGATGATATCGACCGGTGGGTAATGTAGATCTAAAAAGGTCAAATTTTGCAACCATAGAACATTCACAAAAATTTGTATTATGTTATTTGTAAAAAAAATTGACCAGTTTTGTCATTTTTTGATGATTTATATTCAAAGGTCCCTTGTAATTAGATTTTACCAAGTGCCCAACATTATACATGTCAACTGTCTCACCTTTTTATTTTTCCCTCGTACATTTGTCTTAACAAAAAAATGCACATGGACCAAATGTATTCTTTGTCAAATTAACACTTAACCCCTCAATGTTTCAAGAGTCCATTTTAACAATAAAATATCAACCAAAATTGTTTGTTGGGGCATTTAGGGTTAAGCACTTCATTGGGCCGTGGTTTTGGCATATGAAATTTTAAATTACTCCTTTGCACACTTGTGTGGGATTTGTAGGGCACAAATCAAGTCCGAGGGCTTTCAACATTTGGAATTGGCTGTGATGGAATTGGTGGAACTGATGTCGCTGAAAATTACAAAGGCATGAGTAGATTGCATTTCCTTTTATTGGATGGTGATAATGTGAAAGGTGACTTTTCTGATTGGTCACGAGAATTGAGTTGGCTCCAATGGATTAACTCGGATTTAACAGCACTACCTTCGAAATTACACCTTCGAAACTTGGCAGTGCTCAATTTGACTTCCAACAAGAAGTTAATGCAAATTTGGCCCAATGACCTTGAGGTATAATTCTTTTCAATATGCATGGGAATGCGCCAATAAAGGTTATGTTACACATATATTTCAATTTTGAATATGAAAAACTCATTCATTATCAAACTAATAAACCACATGATGGGGCTTTTGTGTTCAATGCATTATAAGCTAATGAAAACATTTTACCTTTTGCAATGTTGAATTACAGATCCCTTATAAGGACTTGCGAACATTGATCCTTTCAAAGTGCGAAGCTCTTGAAACACTTCCCAAAGATATTGGGAAATTATTGAAATTAACTGAATTGAATTTGGCATCTTGTTCGAGTTTAAAAGCTTTACCCGACTCCATGACTCAACTGAAGGAACTCAAACATCTCGACCTATCTGGTTGTGTTCAATTGGAGAATCTACCAATGGAGATCGGGAAACTTCAAAGCTTGGTGGAATTGGACTTATGTGGTCAATTGGGGTGTTTACCTGATTCAATTGTGAACTTGTCACAACTCACCACATTTCGATTGTCCGACTGCCACAAATTGGAGAATCTACCAATGGAGTTCGGGAAACTTCAAAGCTTAATGGAATTGGACATACGTACTTGTGACCAATTGAGGTGTTTACCAGATTCAATTATGAACTTGTCACAACTCAAGACATTTCAATTATTAGGGTGCAAAAATTTCACGAATCTACCGATGGAGTTCAGGAAACTTCAAAGCTTGGTGAAAGTTGACTTAGGTGATTGTCCCCGATTGGGGTGTTTACCTAATTCAATTGTGCACTTATCACAACTCAAGACATTTGGATTGATGAGGTGCAACAAATTGACGAATCTACCAATGGAGTTCGGGAACCTTCAAAGCTTGGTGGAATTAAACATATTTGGTTGTTCCCAATTGTGGTGTTTACCTGATTCAATTGTGCACTTGTCACAAATCAAGACATTTCAATTATCATGCTGCAGCAACTTTACGAATCTACCAATGGAGTTCGGGAAACTTCAAAGCTTGGTGAAACTGAACTTAAGTTTTTGTCCCCAATTAAGATGTTTACCTGATTCAATTGTGTACTTGTCAAAACTCGAGACATTACATTTGGCGGGGTGCGACAATTTGATGTATCTACCAATGGAGTTCGAGAAACTTCAACGCTTGGTGAAATTGGACTTAGCGGGGTGCGACAATTTGACGAATTTACCAATGGAGTTTGAGAAACTTCAAAGCTTGGTGGAATTGGACTTATCTGGTTGTTCTCAATTGAGGTTTTTACCTGATTCAATTGTGAACATGTCACAACTCGAGACATTGCGACGGTTCCAAAAAGTGGACACCCTACCAATGGGAATTGATGGTAATATGCACCAATTCTTGGTGTACATGGACCGTTCTCAATTCGGGTGTTTACCTGATTGAATTGTGCACTTGTCACAACTCAAGATATTTCGATTGCAAGGGTGCGACAAATTGACGAATCTACCAATGGAATTCAAAAAACTTCAAAGCTTGGTGGACTAAACATGATTCATGGACCTTCTCACATTTTTTTAGGTTTTTTTCACAAGCGTGCCATTTTTGGTTCTCTCACATTGTCCACCTCTTGCATGGAATCCATAGATGCCCACCCCCTTTTTTTTAAGGACAAATAATAAGCACCACACTAATAGGGCAGCCAAACTTGGGTCCGTTTCGACCTCTATAGTCATTCTTTCCAACCCAAGGACAAAGCTCACTTATTCACCTTGGCACATCACCAACCCAAAATTTTGGGTTGGAATGCTATTTGTCCAAATTTTAACCTAGATCTAGGTTCCCACATCAACCAAATAAGAATGAAGGATAAGAACTAATCTAGAAGCAGGAAGTAGAAGCTCAGAATCAAAAACAAAAACAAAGATCTGACCAACTTACCAAGACTTAAATAAACACCGTGGATACTGAACTGAACGAGGAAGCATAACAATGGCAAAGAACATAAATAAAAAGAATAAAGAATCTATATATAAGTGCAATTTCCATCACACTTCAGACCCTGGCTTCTCCTCTTTGAGTGGGACAACTTCTGACTGGATTAACAGAGGCAACGTAGTTGCATGTATCTTTCCCTCAAGGACTAGGATTCAGCACTTCAGACAACCATTGATCAAATGCCCCATTCTAGCTAGGTTGATTACTCACAGTGCACTTAATTAGGATATGATTTCACAAGCACTTGCAAGGTGCTCATGTGCCTTGACTCAATACCCCGAAAAGAAAGAATATTCCTAAAGAACAAAGCTCAGTCATAAGACTATTTGCTTATCATATTTGTGTGCATGTCAACAAAGATACACAAAACCTGAGATATAAGGATATTTCCCAGATGCAGTAACAGAAGAGTGTCTTGCCCTTGTATTACGCCTTTCAGAGGATTCTTTTTACACACAATGGCAATATACCTGCAACCATATTCCACTACCTCTACACACTCAAAAGGTGACACAAAACTAGGTCATCAGCTTTTTCATTATCCATACCTCATACTAGTCATTCACATGCTCCCGGAACAGTTTTTCACGTTCAGCGAGGTCCAGATCTGGATTTGAAGCACGGCCCAGTCCATCCCTCTCCAGCTTTGGTCGAGCGTCTGTCCATGATGCCTGAATGCCCACCCACAACAATTGAGCATCTCAATAAGAGAGATGAGAAAGTGGTGCAATTTTTCTCAACAGCAGCTAAGGTGCTGTCTTTTATGTCCAACACCTGAAGAATTATAGACATTACACAGAAAGCGATAAATCTAGTTGCTACACAACGAGGACTCTGTCAACATGTGTTAGGAGAAAGTGGCTACTTCAGGGTCTTTGATCTTCTCCTTCAAGAGTGCTTAGTATGCAGTGACAGCATCCTTGTGCCGAGCTTTGAGACGAACCCTTTGCAACTCCTCTTCTTCCCGATCCTTGCACTTGCACTGTTCTCACTCTTTCCCTCTCAGTTTCTCCTGTCCACACTCCCAAGTCACATTAGATAACATACATTGATTACCAATGCCATTCATCAATCCCAGAAATTGATTATTAAAAGCTTGGTTCCAGAGCAAAAGCCTACCACTTTTGAAACTAAAATGACCTATCCTCACATTCTCTTTTCAAACTCATTTCTTTCCTCTCATTCTTCCTCCTGCACCATGCTAGGTTTAGGGATAAGCTGACCTCTTCATCTTTCTTAGATTTTCCTGCATGTTCCACTTCCTGCTCAGCTGCCCTTAACTCTGCAATATAAGCATCAAATGCTTTTTCTCTGTCATCACGCTTTACAGCTCTGTACCGCAGGTCACTGCGTAGGTCATCCTTCACCTACACATCCAACCTTCCAGATGCAAAATATTATCACAGATTGTACACAGGGTACTCAAAAGTTGGAACAAGGTAAGGGCAGCGATAGACTTTGCTTGAAGCACTTCACATCTTCAGCATATGATGCTGACCTTGAGATATGCTGAACAACAGGAGAAAGAACTAAATGCTCAGTGACCCTTTGAGACTCAGAATAAACAAGTACAGCACTACCGTCATAACTTTAGAAATCTGGGATGCAGACCATTCTACTACCTTGGCCCAGCGAGTGGCAGTAGTGATACCATGTCGCTCTGACAAAAGAGCCCGGAAACCAGGGAGTGCAGCTGCATGTTCAGCCCTTAATCGCTCCTCCTCTGCCTTTCGCAGTGGCCCCACCCTGCAATTCAGAGTGATTCAATACAAAGCATAGCACAGACACACACTCTATTCGCTCGCTTTTCCACTTTTACATAAATTCAGACCCAAAATCTGAAAGGAAGCCCCATTCCAAACTACGCATCTCTCTGTTTTGTCCGCAAATCATAGAAATGGAATGTATAATCACAACAGAAACAGCCATGAAACTAGATATCTGTGCTTTCACTGGTGCTTGCATCTTAACAACATATCAGTGTTCCATTGCAAGGAATACTCTAAGGAGCAGGCAAACCGCATCACCAAACAACCCGAAGGGGATCTGACAGCACACCTCTCATTGAGCAATGACTCCCGATCCTTGCGCTCCAAAGATTCAAATCGAGGCTCATGGCCCCACAACTTGGCAAAACTGTCATAGTCAGTTGAGTGTGAGATGTCCTGCAGACAACACATTACATTGCCCTCAGCAATACCCTATACACAATAGATCGTGCCCTTCAGGTTGCTCTCTACTCTATGCAGACTGACACTTGGACTCAGTGTTCTTTTTTGGTGAATTTTTGCAATCTGGCGACAAAAAAAGAAGGGCTGGTGAATCCAACAAATGGATTTTTGAGATTAAAAAAAAAATAAATCACCATATCTTGACAAAAAAAACTTAGGAGTTGCCAGATTTGGACACAGTGTTCCTGTAGGTCCCCAGAACTAGGCAGGATTCCGAAAAAGATCTACTAGTCCATCAGGACAGTCACCATTTATTGCTAATTAATTCTGAGGATCCTAGCCAGTGCACCTACTTGAGGAATTTGAATAAAAAACCACTGCTTGGACTCTCTGTACTATGACAACTTTTATACCCTGAGTAGAATTTTCACAACTTCCCACCCCATACAAAGCATAAGCCAACCCTCTGCTGCACAAAACCTTGAATGACGCAACAAAAACGAACTGCACAGATGCTCTGACAATGATGCCCAGAAACATCATATATCTGAGTATCCCAACATCATTTGTCTCAGTATGGATGGCACCCAGGACTACCTACAGTAAGTTGCAACTAAAACAAGCTGTATGCATGAGATTGCACTGAAAACTGTCAATTCCCAAACCAAATTAAACATGAAAAAATGGATGAGTTCACCAGTACCAGTCCATCACCTCCATCAGAAATGGAGCTGACTAGATAACATTATTCTACTGACTTCAAGAACATGTTTTCCTTATCATAAATGACAGCCAAATCAGCACACCAGTCACAAGCATGAAGATTAGCTACATATAATTTTACCATATCAAGGTTCTTCAAAACCAGGGATTTTTGGAGGCCTGTTTGGTTGCGGCAGACAATACTAATATTTATTCTCTCCAAAGGCTGCATGTGAGCACCTGGTGCCTCGAGCTTTCCAGCTCATTGCTTAGAGAAACTTTGGCTTCAGAATTGCTGCAATAAAAAGTTCAGAACCATGATTCACAGGACAGGGTCCAAGGAATTTCACACAAAGGTTTTTGGAGTATCTTTGACCGAATGCTTAAAGACACTGGGTTCACCCTACTGGAGTTTGAGTTCCCTTCTAAGCTCTCCAGTGCCCACAAAGTGCAGGAGAGGAGATAACAAATAGAGCCAGAAATGAAATATATCAGGTTAACACCAGACCTTGGCAACTTCCTCCAGTAAAGATCTGAAGGCGTCAACAGCAGCCTTTCGTGCAGCACGCTGCTCCTTACGTTCCTCCTCTGTCCTTGTTCGCACATAGTGCGCAAAGATAGATCGGCGTTCTGTGTGGCTGGGAATAGCCTAGAAGACGCCACCATATATGCAAAGTCAAGAAACCAGATTGACTTTGAAACAAAGACATCACAAAAGGTGATTGTTCTCAATAAAGGAGCAGGGAAATCGAGCTCAAGGAATTGCTACCAGAAGCCTACAATCATCTCATGGATCACGATAAATCCTCTCCAGCACCTGGAAGTCCAAAAACCAAAGTTGATGTTCCATGCATTGAAAGGCATCGATGTTGAGGTGTGTTCCAAACCTTGAACCGTGGATCAAATATAATCTTAGGCAGCTCTTTCTCCCATTTCGAGAAAGGTGCAACAGCCTTTTCCTTCAGCATTTCCTGAAAGACAAAATTACCTTCCAACAGCATTAGAAACCAAACAAACTACTGACACAAATCACAGTGTCCTTGTCATCTTGACTCACAAACAATTACAGGGATGTGATATCCAAAACTCTTTCTAAATTCGTTTCATACTATCTTAATTCAAATTACACATACTGAAACTTTCTATAAGTCCACAAGATCTCCTATGTATTATACTCTTCATGCATTCAACAGAGTAACAAATTTGGGGAAGACATCCAAGAAACCTATCTGTATAGATTATCCATGCAAAATGTACCAAAACAGATAGCTGGATATAATAGTCCCTAAAATTACATGTTCAATCACAGCTAGTGCATGATTAACTCATACAGAAATTCACAATTCAGGCCAAGAGGAAATTCTTTGACCAGAAAGTTGTTGAAGAGGCACAACGATATCCACTTTCACCTTAAACCTCAATACTTTCTGCACCTTAGTTGGGCCGAGGTCCTCATCATCACTGTCAGGGTCATCATCAGTTGATACTTGATCCCCCTTGAGAGGCTTCCCATTCCCTCCCTCTGCTCCTGTCCCTTTCCCAATATTGTCATCAACTGCAGTACCAACATTCAACACCCCTGTTGGACCTGCCACACTTGCAGATAATAGAGAACTGGTCACTGGAGCACCAGGATCCTGCAGCTTTTTCTTTATAAGATCTAGTGTAGAGTTTGCAGCAAGTGCCTTGTGGCCAATGGCCTCTCTACCACCAGTCAAGGCTGCAGGCACATTAATGGTGAATGAAATGGTGCTCTTCTCTGCAGGGGGCGCAACATCCCCAGCATTACCAGCCAACTCCTCTTGCTTCTTTCGAAGCTCAGAAACCTCAGCTGGAATTTGCCAGCTTGTCACCTGCAGTTGCAAGCACTGTGGATGAGTAACATTCCGTATAGACATGTGTCAACATTCCTAGAAGATCTAACTATCCCCTTGGAAATGCTGTACAGAGGATGTTTAGAAGTTGCTTGCACATTAAGTCAGACAGTGAAAACATTGTCATTCATCACAAGCTGACAAGAATTACTCATGCAGATGTTATTTCATTGTCAAGAGACACTCTAAATAAACTCCATTGCATGCAGCATGTCACTAACATCTGCTACATCTGACAGGTGTACAGAATTCTGACCTGTGTCCTTGTATTGTAATAGTATTTCCTACTATCATTGGTCATCACCAGAGCCCAATCTGTTCCACTAAGATGCTCCCTGTTACAGCAGCAACACGTTGCTGCAATCAATTTCTCATTCCACCATCATTTGCCCTTACTGTTCACAATTAAGAGTATGTGACACAACAACAGCAGTATACAAGACTGTGCAATAATTTTTGACTTCTGCAGGAGTTTCTCCCCACCTAACCCAGACATTACTGAGCACCAATAGCCACTGGCCATGACTAGCACATCAGAATGCCAACCATAGGAGATAACTGGTAGCAGCACACCAAAGCGGAAATGAATGTCAAAGACCTGAATTTCAAGAAACAAGTAAGATACAGCATAGTATCCTGTTCCTCACCATGAGACAGGTGTAAGCTGTGCTGTCACCTTGTCTGCCTGCAGTAAACAACAACGAGAAGAAGTCAGCTATTAAGTTGGCAATACATCCCACCTGACAAACATAAACATACCAACAAGGAATGTGTTCATAACCTGGTGAGTGTCACTCACAGACAATGAGAGCAATAAAACCTGCTGAGGCACCAGTATTGCATTCTAATATTATCATTGTACCTTGGCAACTATGGCACATGTCTATAGAATATTTAATAAATCTTGAATTATGATTTTGACAAATAAAATATTCCCAAAATTCAATATGTTGCTTCACAAAAATTCAAGGAAGCAATTTTTGGAAATTTCAACATTTCTGGTTTAATTATATATTCAGTGTCGAAGCTGCCAAGGTATTTGGTAGTTGAGACTGTACATAATTCTGTGAGAGTTGTTCTCTGGAGACAGGGAACTTTACTCCACAAGGGGGGTGGCTACAAACTGAGTTCTCAACAGTGAACAGAAATGTCACACCTTGGCTCATTGTTCTATTGCACCGCCCATGGTACAACTTCAATGCTGCAACCTACATGCAGGGTGAATCCATGCCTGTAGTGTTTGAGCACATGTTTGTAATAATGCTTTTCAGAATGATTGTGAAGGAAAAACAGAAGAGTAAGGAGCATCAACTTTTTCAAGGCTCCCTGCAATTACTATCAAAATGCATCCTGAAACATTTGAAGGCTCTTGAAGGTAACAATATTGAAACATGCTGGGGGATTTCAATATGGCTACAAGATATGTGGCTTGGTCAGGCTGTGATCAAGCTGCAACAAAAACCAGGGTTTAATCAGAAGGTTGAGTCTAATAGTCCAACAAAGTGTGTATATCTATCTTCTCAAGCTTGTTTTAGCCTGATGTAGATCATATTTTTCAGTTGTTATCATGCTAGCCTCCTATGCAATGAACTGTGAGGTTGATTTCATTCCACTGGAATGTCCAGATTGTTTAAATGTCAACATTTTAGGTATTTATGTAGCATGTTAACAGGTAAAGGAGGTGTCTACAGAAGCAGTAGAGGTCTTAATTAGTAGGATGGACATGGTGGTTTGTCAGCTCACCATTCTGTTGTGTTAATTTTGTTGTATTATTTCATGTGCCTTGAAGCACCAAAGGTTGCAATGCTATAGGATCTGGAAAAGTAGCACAGAAAGGGGCATCCTTGTACTATGCAGGTGTGCCCCCCTCTTGCAAAAGTTATCCAAGATTTGGCAATACATTAGAGAGCAGATGGTGTTCACATTTAATTTGGAATTTTATTTATCCCAGATCTACCTTTTCCTCAGAAGTCTGTGACATATAGGCCTTAATTTAATCCTGCAAGTTCCCATGTAATGTGGCATTCAAGGAAGTCTTGGTTTTAAGCTCATAACTGTTGAAGTACATTTTGGAGGTGGGAAGAGAGGAGGAGGAACATGTGCAACTTACCCAATGACTAGATTTCATTGCGCACAAAACAAACTGGGTGTGGCTGCTTGAGATTCAGCTTCTGTACAACAATATTTAAAGTCATGGTGTTCTTGATTGTGCATCCAATGTAGATTGACAACCACCAGAAGTGATCTAATATGTGAGTTGATGACTATCTATGGGAGATGCATGCTTTGGAAGCAAGACAGTGTTGATGTGTGCTCCTCCATGTCTTTCAAGACTATTTCAGACTGTAGAATCCAATGTGCTTGACTACTCACAACTCGTTCATATCCTGCTTCAAGCTCAGCTGTAAAAATGTCCTGAACACTATACTTGGCTTGAGGTTATAAACAATAAAACCTGGGAATCTTGGAACTATTTGTGGCAACAAATTTTTTGAAAGTCCAAAGTTGACCTGAATAATCTGGCAACTAATGCTTCAAATGTTGAACTCAGATTCATTTGTCCATTGAATCAGAGTTCAACATTGTGTTGCAGGCATCAAAATTTTATGGAAGTTCAATGGAAGATCTATTGTGAAAGTTCTACTAAAACTCTACAAAGGTTTTAAGGCGAAAACTTGACAATGCTCAAGATTTGTGCTGCATGCAAAAGGTAGAAGCTTTGGTGTGTTCAAGCTCTATAGCATGGAAGCTTTGAAGCTCATGGAAGAACTTGACCATGAAGAAGGAAATCTAGATCACAAATGCAAGGTAATAGTCGACAATAGTTAATCACATTGTCAAAAAGTTAGAACAAAATGTTCATTTTATAACAATTTTAATCATCATGATGTTTGGTTCTTTTAATTACCCCTTTAATTACATTGTTCAACCGGTAAATATATTAGGATAAATGTTTTTCATTCCCTTTTATCCTTTCATGGGTTGATAATTTTGCAGAGCCTATATACTATCCTTACCCTTGTGAGAAATTTTTGAAGCATATATACCTTTACCTAGATGATATCTCATATACTAAAATGGATGTACTAGCCCAACACAAGTCTTTTCCAATGTTGTGTGGTTCTTTGAATATTCCAAAATCAAAGAATGACCTTGCTAACAAATTTGCAAAATCAAAACAAATGTTAAATTTTTTTCAATCTGTAACATTTACCAAAAAAAGCATCTTTAGTTAGATCTAATTTCAAACTTGTTATGATTGCTTCTTTTGCTTAATATCTTTTGTCAGATTTGATTGCAATCTTTCCACGGCTCTTTCTTACATTGGCCTATTGTCATCTATTTTATTTTCAAAGACTTTTGAACTAAAGCTTAATTTTTTTTATAAAAATTAAAATGCTTTCAAACTTGATTCTTCTTATAGAGATGACATGTTGAGAAAAATGATATAAAACAAAGAAGAATTATGAGTTGTATTAAGGTTTGCCCAAATGTTTATGATTGTGTTGCAATTATGTGGAGGAAAAATGTGCACACAATTTTGAGGAAATCAACAAAGTGTTCACTTTAGGTGTCTCACTAATGTTTCAAATTTTTAGTATCCTAAGTTAGGGCTCCTTAATGGTGATGGTCATTGATGAGCCCACAATTAGGCTTTGGAACATTATTAAGTTTTTCTTCATATTTGTGTCATCAGTTGCTTCTCTCTAGGGGGACAGCCAATGTGCCAAACGTTAAACAAAGTTTGAGACAATGTTTCATATCCTATATAAAATTGTTTCAAAACACCCCAAGAGAAATAACGTTACCTTCTTACCTTTCCCTGTTTTAATGAACACTCAACCCACCAATACTACAAAAAAGTTTGCAAATGTATAATGCCTTTTTAAAATTGAACCCCAAAAACCCCAATACCAAACAATAACAAACTCCCCACATGTTCATGATTTATGATCATTATTATTGTTGATTGTGTTCACAAAACCTCCCATTAATAAACATTATAAGACCATGAGTTGGGTGAGAATTATCCATGCCCCTTCAGTTTTACACCCATCAGTGAACATATAAAGCAATATTTTGGCCTTTTTTTTTTTTCCAAAAATTGAACACATCAATTTCATAGCAGACATTCAGTTGTAAGTAGTGGACTGTGCAACAAAATATTCAGGGTTGTTTTGCTGACTATTGTATAAGGATGTGCGTTGTGCAACGGTTCACATAAGAAATGATTATCTTCATTGGCTCATCACCAAAAAAAAAAATCAACCCTTCAACAGTCTCAAAATAAATATGTTGTAATTTCGTCATTCGGATTGGTTATGTAGATTGCAAGAGTAGAACTTAGGTCAAAGGATTTGAGAATAAGTGAGGAGCTATTGGGAACACATTGAGGAACACATCAAGAGCTTGAAGAAAATGTTAGGAACTCAATGAAAACTTGATGGGAACACAATGGGAATTTCATAAGAACACATTGAGAACAACAAAAATAATCCAACACCCCCAGTCTCCCAAGAAAACGATGTGGGCCCCTTAGATGCATGCTGCCTCACTTCATTGGCTGCAAGAATCTTCTTCCTGGCATACTTGTATTCATTTCCATTTTTGGACCTAGACGTATGGCAAGAGGATGAACCATAGGTGTATGTTTTGTATTTTTGAAATCCTTGGGAAAGATGAGGACAAGTTACTATCCTTACATAAAGATCGGACAAAAACTTCCTAGTGTATGTGGACAACAATTTATAACACAAATTTTTCACTGGCAGTAGAGTGGCTTTATCATAAGAAGGGACCTGTTAGTGGCCTTATTCAGACCAAAAAATTATGCTAATGCCATTTAGAGCTTGAAGGGGCCATAAGGCCCTCATCTTTCTATCTTGATCACCTTCCTTCATCAAAATTTTTTTAATCACATTACAAAGGATACAAGTGTCTTCCATCTTAAGTCAGGCGAGAGTCATAGGCTTAACCATTTCCCAACTTTTACCCTTTTCAAACACACCTCCCATCAGCATGACCAATCTATTGCAAACTGTTGATTTTTGACATATAAACATTGCTGACCTATCACAGGCGGTCAGTTATGAACATGAAAAGATTTTCACAGTTACTTCTTGTCACTCATCCCTTTTTCTTAATTTTACTCCTTTGTACATTTCCCTAATCTGTGGTGTGTTTTTTAATAAAGCTTTCCAGGATTGTTCTTGTAAAAAATTACATATGGAGCAGTGGGCATGCTCTAACTATTGAATATACTTACTTTTGAAATTTTATATCTAATCAGTTCATAATTTTGTGAAGCTTACATATTACCCTTACCTTTCTGAGAAATTTTTGAAATCTATATAATAGTAGAAATGATGTACTTGCCCAACACTGATTTTTCCTTCTCTTTTGTATTTTGTCAAACTTTCCATCTTTTCCTCATATGATTTTTTTGAGCTAACTAGCATGATGGTTGGTGGGAGTCTATGATTAGGCAACTTCCAAAAAGCATTAAATAGGAGTCACATGAAGTTTTTCAACTCTTCATCCATTGTGTACCTTTAATCCATGCCATGCCTTCATTCTTTCAATTTTCATTCATTTTGTAACTTTACATCCATATCACACAACATTTCACAATGAAAAAAGTTGAAAAACATTGTTGCACAACACGGATGATATCTTGAGACCTTTAACTTGTTTTTGGAAAGGAATTACAGTACAAAAAAATCAGTGTATATAATCCAAAGTGCAATTATAATTAAACCATCTGAAAGGAATGCCACCAACCAGCGCATCTTTTACTGGCGAATTTTCGCCAAATTCCTACCTGAAATTTATGATTTCAACGTATAGGAAGGATTTTCCATGAAAAATTTGGCCAAAATTGGCCAGATTTCGAAAAAAAAAATACTAATCGCCAGATTTTTATTATCAGTTCCTAGTGTAGCCAAAAATGTTAAAGGATTTTTATTTTTCCTTACTTCCATATTAGAACATGTGACCAAATTTGGCTAAATCACTTTGGAGATGATAGCCACATTGGCATAATCACAAAATTGGAAAAAGAAACCCTGCCGCCAACTGTTGCGCCCAAAAATTCTTATTATCTTCTTTCATTTCTTGGCCCAATATTTTTATTTTCACATTTTTGATGTTGTGTGATGTGTGAGCATCCCAAGAAAGATTTAGCAAATGGCGATAGATTTGTACAACCTTTCCAAGACTTTTCTTCTTTTTCTTTTTTCAACTTTATCAAAAAGGTGGACTCTCGATTGTCCCAAACAGGAATGAGCCAAATTTGGGTGGAGGTCAGACAAGACAATCAAAAAATTTAAGAATCCTACCTTGTTCTCAAGACCTTTATCAACTCCCTGTTTAAATATGGTGACTTCTAACCTTTTTTTTCTCTCAAAATATGATGACTTTTGAGTATTTTTGAATAAAAACCCTTTGTTAAATTTTCATCATGTTCTTAAATTTTGGCCACAGTACGAAAATTCGCCAAAAATAAAAATGCTGCTATCCAAGATGGAAAAAAAAAGGTGGAAAAATATTAGGTTTGGTAACTAGTGTCGAGGGGGTAGCTACTGCCTGTACATGGCAAAACTACTAGTGGTATCTCATTACACTCAGTGGCCACCCCCCTGAGACTGGTTATGTAATACTTAAAGACCTGGTCCACTTTGTGTAGTGCAATTGGAGGGTACCTTACCCAGCGTATTCTTTCCTCCACTGATTGGAACGCCTTTTGAAAACTGGTACGTCTATCAGATGGGGTGTTCCAATTTTTGAAACCCTCCTGCAGTCCTTTTTTCCATTTTTCATCTTTTTACCCCCAGTGGGTATGTACTAGGTAGTTGTAGTATGTACAGTGACATGGGAACTAAATTCATGAATTTCTAGCATCTCGTATTTTCATGTTTGATGTGGTACCTTTAGTACTTGCGCCTCAAACTGGAGGCTTATTGTGCGTTTAAGTCTAGGGTGAAGCCCTAGGTTGAGGTCATTACCAGAATAAGGGCTACCAAGGCAGGCTGCCTCGACCAAGCACTTTACCCGACATATACACCTGCAAGAAATTCAGTGGATAAACTGAGGCGAAACAGGAGCTGGGCTTTATAGAAAACGAAATGCCCTCCCCGCTCCTGGATGTAAAAAACTGCTTTATAAGAAATCTACTGCAAATTTTCTGGCAGTTCATTCCATGTAAGAGGTAGTACTTTTGAGGAGGGTGTGTATTCGGGAAAGTCTACACAGCCATGATGTGTTGGTCGCACTTTTCCAAGGAATATCCAATGCGCAAGGGTTAGGTGTGCAGAACTCTGATCAGCCATTCTTAGCACCTCAAAGAATGCATTTTGGTTTTTAAAAAATCTTATATATAATTACAACATGTCTGTCCGTCTGTTCGTCCGACGACGGTTTCGTGTTTTAATGGACGTGGCCGAACCGGCCCGGACAGTCGGATTCTGTCAGTAAAACTTGGTTTTTACTGCTGCAAAAGCTAGCCGGTAACTTTACCAAACGGCAGTAATAAGTAAGTAGGTAAAAACAAAAAATCCCCCATCGTTTGTGCTGCATTTTCTGGGGCAGGGGCAGAGGCAGGGTGACAGGGCAGGGGCAGGGGAGGGCAGGGGCAGGGGCAGGGCAGGGGCAGACAGTAGAGCTTTAACAGAGCGTTGAGGGTGGCTGGAGTGGCGTAGCCACGGGTTACCCACTACTCGTTCAAAGAAACAGTCAAAGACTCTGAACAGTTGATTCTTCCTGCCTTCTTTGAGCAAACCAGGCAATCCTTCAAATTTTTTCAAAAACTCGGAACCTGCACTTATTTGAAGTTTTTTAATAAAAACCCAAAACCTGGGTTGTGTCAATGTGAAAATTTTCAAAATCTCAGACTAAGATGTCATAACAAAATCCAAGAAGCACCCCACACATGGTTGGAGGGCAAATACAACTCCAATTATGGAATTACAAAACTTCATGTACACAACTCCCTATACCTATAGGGTACCTTAGTGATGGTTTAGAACATATTCCACCCTAAGAACAAACAAGAAAAACCTCGGTTCAAACCTCACCTGCAACTTGCTCAACAAGCTGCATGGTTCGGCCATTTCAACGTGGCTGCAACTGGGCAGAAAAAAAAAACCCAATCTCATCAGAGCAGTAATGTTCCCTATCCTCCTAACTTTTGCACTTTTGACATCTGACGTCAATTGTACATTATCCTTGAAAGCCCATGATATGCAAAAAAACTGGAGAACTTGTAGTGAAGCTTCACACCATTGGGCAATGATGAGGCCAACATGTTTTGAAACTAGTGCTTTTATCACAGTACTATTTATAACACTCTCAATCTAAGGTAAGGGCTTATGGGTTGTTAAGAAGGGGTTTTTAAAAAATGATTTGCGATGTAGACAAGGTGGTGATCATCCAGAAAATAATTTAACCATATCTGTCTACCTACTAGATACGAAAGTAGAAAAAAAACCAGAATCCTTCTTTATTCTTGGCAACCTACTGGAACTCATTATAGAAATCTGGCGAATTAGGGCCATTTTTTCCATGAAAATCCCTCTGTATGGGTCGAAATCATGTTTTTCAGGTTGGAATTTGGAGAAAACTCGCCACTTAAAAACAACAATGGCAAGTAGTAAAAACAGAAACTGAGCCAAGCCAGGTCTCCAAACACAAACTGACTCTTAGCCCGGTCTCCTGGGAGGTCTTAATGGTGTCTTAATGGGTACCAAGTGGGTAATTCCCTCCCCTGCTAGACTTTTGATGTGGTAGGTACCAGTGTTGTCCTGGTATGTTTTGCGGGTATGAAAGAACATACCAATTTGGTATCAACTGAGGCA
This sequence comes from Sphagnum tenellum, assembly GCA_963921925.1. Taxonomy (NCBI): domain Eukaryota; kingdom Viridiplantae; phylum Streptophyta; class Sphagnopsida; order Sphagnales; family Sphagnaceae; genus Sphagnum; species Sphagnum tenellum. Next base: position 20,584,371 of record OY998149.1, on the reverse strand, counting down.
ATACCAATCTTATACCAATACCAGACTGGTAGGTCCTCTGAGTTAAAACCAACCTGATATCTACCAATCTTAATGCTAGGTGTATGTCTACCTCATACTAAGCATAAACCAGCCTTAGGCCCAATACCAGTCGAATACCAGGACCAGATTGGTATATGAAAAGGGACATACCAATCCAATACTTGTACCCACCTGGTATGAAAATTCACAACACCAGTATCCGACCAGTATGTGAAAAGGTACACAGCAATACAATACTGGTAGGTACCCATGGAAAGACCCACGATCTACGAGATCAAGAATCCAGACTATGTGCAGTAAGATATGTATGAACAGCACCCACGCCACAAAAACCATTTCTGTTGTTTGAGGATATTCTCGGTCATATGTAGCAACATGTGCATCAGTATTCACCCCTCCCAGATGCACCTCTGCTGTCTTCTCACATACCTCCTCTCCAAAATTTGTTGTTGAACATTTGCATGAAGACTCCAGTCTAGCTAGCATCAGCACAGATGTACAATTTTCAGAGACAATGCTGATACCGTCTGCCCTTTGCTCACATGTCCCTAAGTTCATGGCACTCCAGTAATCACATCATGTGCAGGTATGCTGTTGAACACTTTCCAAGTATCTTCCATACTCCCACAGTTGGCATACACGTAAATTAGGCTGTTATTACTCAAATATACATTTATCGCCAGGTTTTGCTAAATTCTCCTAATATTGATAGCCAGGTTCTCTACGTTTTCTTGTGGATATTTGCCACTTTGGCTACATCCTTAAATTCCTTAAAAAAAACACACTGATCAGAATACCAGAAATGAGCACTGTGCTTACATCAACAAGAGGACTCCAAGAGAATGCCGGATTTCTCAATTTGACCTTTGCCGACCTACGATCCACCCTAGCCCACTCGCTATATTAAAAATTGAAAGTGCTTTCTGAGATATTTAATAGCTAGAAGTAGAACCAAATTTAAGAAAACCGCCAGATTTCTATACATGGTTCAAGTAGTTGGCCAGAGATGCATGCAGTGTTTTTTTTGGCCAATTTTCGCACTGTGGCGACAAAAAAAAATTGGAAAATTTTGGAACACACCGCTTTTTGTAGTGAAAATTCGCAAAAGTTTCAAGAACGCAAAATTTAGAAAGAAAACCCTGGTAGAAGCATGTTCAAAATATTTTACTTTCATATTTAGCTTGTAGGTAAATCTGGCTAAAACTTCCCTTGGATCATTGCCACTTTGGCTACATCACAAAGTTGACAAAAGTAAAAACTGCCACCAACCCAATTTCAAAACACTGTAGCAGGGGAACAGGGAAACTGTGGATGAGACAGGAAATGCAACAAAGCGTCCGTAAAAAGCATCCTACTTTATGTTGGCGACCTACTAGAATTTATTATTTAAATGTGGCGATTTATTGGAAGAATGCTAAAAATCGGTCCAATTCTTTCAAAAAAGTGGCGAATTCATAAGTTTGTAGCTAGAAATGTGGTAAATTTTATGGGAAATTTTCCAAAAATCCTTTGGACCATGTTGCTAGGCCCTAAAGTTTTTGGCAATATGATGAAGATTTGTCACAAAAAAAATCACTGCTCTAGAGTAAAGAAAATGTAAAAGATTTCCAAGTTTCACAAATAACTATTAAAAAGGGTGAATTTTCAACACGTAATATCAACAAAAATAATATAAATGGGTTATATTAATGAAAAATAATTAAACGCTTATTGAATAGAGGTCAACAACCTAACCAAAGCGATTGCTCAAAGGTGAAAACTAAATACTAACCCAATTTAAGTGTACAGTAGCCTCCCACCTAAGTACGCAACTTGAACCTAGGAGGAGTGTGCGTACTTAGCCGGTAGGTGTGCACTTAAGACCAATCACTTGCATGCTCTCTTTCTTGTTTGGACGGTGCTCGGATTTGCCCAGGAGTTTCTTCATAGCTCCAAACTGCGATTCCTGCAGTTCAGGATCATGCATCTCCTCCTGAGGCAAATTCAATTCAGGATCATGCATCTCTCCTGAGGCAAATTCAATTCAGGATCATGCATCTCCTCCTGAAGCAAATTCAATTCCTGGTTCAACTTACCAGTGGGACCGATCTCCTCCTCAACTGGTTGATGAGCTACTGCGACTTAATTTGTGCCGAGTTGAGGTTGGTCTCCTTCAATAGTGCCAGGTGCAGGAGTTTGCTCAAGCTCATCTTTGTTAGAGGTCTCGTCGTAAGCAAGAGGACCCTAGTTGAATTCCTCTACATTCTGTTGCTGAGATTCGAATTCTAAGGAGTCGCCATTCCTTGTAGTGCTTGCTGAGGTGGTGTTAATGCTTTGTTACAGCCCAACAGTTCCTTGATCTCCATAGCCAGCCACTCCCGCACCAATTTCTTAGTCTCCAAGCGGCGGCTGCTATTGCTCTCAAATTGAAATCCGGAAAATTTTCCATAGTAGTAAGTTGTTGAAGACTCAGTCGTTGCTGTTGTGTCTCTACCGCTGTCATTGCAGCTGTAGCTTCATTGCCAAGAACTGCCATGGATGCCAAAAGTTCACCCAGCTTCTGTTTCGCGATTTGGAGTTTGAGTGTGTTCTCAAGGTTAGATCTTGCTGTCTCGTTGTTCTGCGCCATTCTCTGTAGCCTGAACCTCTGCATCTTGACGAAGGGCTTTGTACCTATTTGTCAGCTATCGAGCATCTTCTACGATGCTCCAGTCACCATGGTTCGAAACAAATCTGCAACTTGTGTTCCAAAGATTTGGTTCATGTTATCCTGCTCTCGTTCCATCTGCGACCTCGCAACACCATATTGCATCGCGGCTCTCGCAAGCAGACTTCCAACTCCCGGCCCTTCCATTTTGTACTTCTTGCACTCCTCTGCCAGCTTGGTCGCCACTTCCACTTGCTTCGTACCGGTGTTCACCATCCCTTCCACTCCCCTCATCACATCTCGTTGGAAATGCTTACCAGCTCTTGTCGACGCGTACAAAACCCAAGACCTAAACCCTAAACCCTAAAAAAATCTGAACCCTATTTTTTCAGGAAAATAATACATACTTTACCGAGATGCGTACCTAAACGGGTGCGTACTTAGGCGGGAGGCTACTGTAATCTAACACATATGAAAATGGATTAAAACTGAACTGAAATATAAACCCTTAATAATAAACAATGTTTTCCCCCCCCCCCCAGTTTTCTCATGTTGCACCTAAAGTGACGATAAGCCATAAGATGATTTAACTAAATGTGACTATAAGACAAATAGAAAAAAGTAGAAAAATTAAGAATCTTACTATTTCTTGGCCACTTACTAAAACTTACTATCTAAATGTGGGGATTTTTAAAAGAAGAAAGCTAAAAATATGTCCGAATATTTTTTTCAAATGACAAATTCATAGGTTTGTAGCTAGAAATGTGGCGAACTTTATGATTTTTTTTCAAAAGTCCATTGGACCATGTTGCTGGGCACTAATTTGTTTTCTCAAAATAGCCATAAATATATATTCAATATTTTAAAGAGAGTACCAAAAACATAACAATTATGTTAAAATAACACATAAGCAACAGTGTTTTTTTATAAATTTTTTTTTGTGACGTAGCCGCATTGGCAACCATCCATAGGAGGATTTGGCCTAGTTTGGCTACAGGATAGACAGGAAGCTATGTTTTTTTCAGAATCCTGCTACCACCTGTAGGAGGAGATAGTCAAACCTGGTGAACTCAACCTTTCTCCTACTTTTCTGGCGATTTTTTTAAAAAAATTCCCAAAAATACCCTTTGAGTGCGCCGCACAGCATTTTCAGATTTCGCATCTTGGCGAAATTTCGCACAAGGAAGAAACGCTAATAAGTAACGATGAACCAAGTGTAGAATGAGTCCGAAGGACAGCTGCGACTGTAGATATTCTTCATCGTCAGCGGGAGAAGCTGGGCCGTAAGAGATAGGTTTTTTGACTAGCTGAGAGTAGCAAAGAAAAAGAGATGCAGGAAAAGAGAAGGTGATGAGGGGAGAGATGGTGGGAGGAAAGGGAAGGGTAGGAGTAGCTGGGGAAAGAGTGGAAGTTTCACAGCTGTGTGCAGGAACATACAGGAAACGCGTTGATGATCCAGTAGAGCTGGGAGGGAAGTTCCAACAACAAGTGATCGGGGTGGGGCGTAAGTCGGGGAAGACCTCCGCATCCCTTCGAAGTTACCGGCCTTTTTGTCTGGGCATAGCGAGGTTTGGGGTTTGGGGTTTGAAGCTTCCTCCTTCCAGGTGACCCTTTGGAGATGAGTGTCTACAAGAACTCGGTGCTCATGTGTATTCGACCTTGTCTGCTTGCTTCCCATGTCGGCACTACAAATCTGTACTTCCCCGTGAAGATATGACCTTCAGCTGAACGCTGCTGTGGATTGGGGGATCTAGTTCCGTTAGCTGGCTGGACACAGTTCCTGACCAGGTTATGAGATCAGGTAATCCCATTCATTTTCCTGTGAGTAGAATGTGTATCTATCTAGGAGAATATTAGGGGGGTTCAAGGTTTCATTATCTTTGTGCAATAATGAATTATGTGAATCATTGGTTTTTTGAAATGTCCACTTGGTTGCATATGATTCTATTGATTATTGAATCATTAGGGAGGTTCAAGGTTGAACTATCTTGGTGCAATAATTGATTATGTCCACTTGGTAATTGCATATGATTTGATTGATTATTGAATCCTTGATTATTCAAAACTCTAGTTTTGGAGGAGAGTTTTGAATTGTCTGTGATTGAAAGGTCTTTCTTTGTCACCCCGGGGTGAAAGGTTGTGATACTTGACTAAAATGAAAGAACCATTGTGGGGTGTTCAAAGCTTCACCCTTAATATTCACATAATCCGCACTTTAAATCATTAATTATTTGAACAAGATATTCAAACCTTGAACACCCCTATTGATTATTTGAAATGTCCACTTAGTTGCATATGATTTGATTGATTATTGAATCATTGATTATTCAAAACTCTGGTCTTGGAGTACAGTTTTGAATCATGATGATTGGAAGGTCTCTCTTTCTTGCCCAGGGTGAAAGGTTGTGATACTGAACTAAATACTTGAGAGATAAGAACCATTGTAGGGTGTTCAAAGCTTCCCCTTCAATAATCACATAATCGGCATTTTAAATCATCAATTATTTGAATGAGATAATCAAAACCCCCTAATGTATCATGTTCCACAAGGCAGTGCACAAGGGGTTTGTGCCCACAGGAAGCAGCTTGACACTCAGTAGTACATGAATGTAATGGAAGCTTGTGCTTTTTTTAAGATTTGGAGTAACATCAAAGTTTGGCCTCATATGGTTGTAGCATGATTGAGGACATTCTGATCTTGGTGTTGTAGCTGACATCACGGTTTCAGAATTTATGTCCAAAAGAGAAAGCTATAAGATTTGGCATCTTTGTATGTTCATAATTTGAGCCAATTCTGGAAGCTTTTTCTAATTCTTTGAATAATGTGATGGTCATAGAATGTGTAGGCAACATTTGGCATGGTCCAGAGGACAGCCCATCTTGAACTCATGTGCATTCCAATTCAAGGGTTTTCTCGAATTGTCTTTCTTGAAGATCTTTTCTTTGTCTGAGGCATAATCAGAGAGCAAGTTTGTGAGAGTCTTGTCCTCTGTGAGTCAGAACAGGTGCTGACAACATCCAAGTCCAGTAGGTGGCACAAAGGTGCTGGATGCTTGCTTGAGAATTAGGTTGAACTATGAGCAGGAGCAGAGTTTATTGACATTTTGCATCTTCTCATGGGTGTCTCTGGTTACACTTTTCCTAGATCATCCATATGCCTTGCCTCCACCTTTGTGCAGTCACTTATAATTCAGGTGAGAATTGAAAATGTGGTGGCCTTTAGTTTTTTAATCAGAGAAGAGGTTTTGTGAGTCAGAATAGAGATTTGCAATTTGCAAGTTAAGAAACAGAAGTGGGTTGCATGAAGACATGAGGTACTCGCTTGAGAAGGTCATGCACATGCACAAGATTAGGACTTCATGACTTAATTGTTGTGTACTTGTATGCAGGGAAGTACACTGGTATAGTTATCAGAGAGCCCCTGACACTGCAATTGAACTGTACGTTCCCACTCTCAACTCTGATGGGTTTCCCTGACATCCCTCAGATCCGTCGGCGAGATCTGGCAACAGATAGCCTGCTGTCCTCGCAATGGCAGCACCCAGCAGATATCTTGTCAGTCTTACTCATCATTGGTGGTGATGTAATACAGAAAGCGATTGCTCAACTCTCAGGAGACTATCTGGTGCCCGTAGCTTTCAGTTTTGGATGGGTAGCGTATTCGTTCAGCACATTGGTGTCAATTGTGGGAGATGGGCGTCTGATGCCTCTGCCCGACTATCCTGCCAAGGTCATCAATGCTGAGACTGGCTACAGCCGTGAGAATAGATCCTGGATACTTGGTCGGCTACTCCGGGATTTTGAGTTCCCACTGAATGATGATATTGGCCTACATATTACTGTGTTTCAAGCTGATGAAGTAAAGGAAGCAGGTAAACCAGAGAAGGACTGGTATTGGGCAAGTGGATTTGTGGTCATAATTTTGCAGCTGGGAATTGCAGCTATTCCATGTGGACTGTACAATGATTGGGGAATCATTCTTGTGACAGCAATAGGAACACTGCTGGCTCTGGTTACAGGCATGTTACCGCAGTGGCGTTTTGAAAAATGGGCATGTCGAAGAAAGACTAAAAAGGTGGTGATTCTCACTGGCGGGAATGGCACAAGGCATGTAATGGTCATTATTGGCGCTTAAAAAGGACTGGATCTTGAGGATCTGGCAGTTGGAGAAAGCCCAAGGATGAGGCAACGAACTGAGCACAGCAACCGGCTTGCAAGAAGGGAACGTGACAAGGATGGGAATGCTATTAAGGACTTAGAAGGCAAAGACAAAAAGAAGATCTTGATGCTTCGTGGTGTGCCTGTCTCATTCTGGATAACCCAGGTTTCATGCTTGATACTAGCATTTCTGTGGATTGTGTTTCTCATCAGAGTTGCAGGGCTGAAGCAGAACACATGGTACCTACTTGCAATTGGAGGACTTGGCATGATCCAGAATGTAGTGGTTGCAGGGGCAAGTCGGGGACCAAGCACAATGGGCATTCACTTGAAGCCAGAGCCAATCAAGATAATTAAGCAACGCAAGGTCATGGATGCATTGATGGATCTTGAATCATACCAGAAAGGTTGTGGGAGGTCTTTGCTTCCTGAATTCTTCAATGGGGAGTTAAGACCTGCAGAAGAAAAATGGTGGGATGGCTCAGACAAAGTACAGTGTGAGAGAGCCAGGCATGACGAAAGACCTACCAGCTTGCCAGAAGAGAATCTGCCTGTGGTACCTGCAGGAAATGACCAACAGGTATGAGATATGATGGTCCTTCCACATCACACTCTCATGTGGTATGACATGTGGGATCTGGGATATCGTTTATACACTTTTCCATATCATTGTGATTGTAAAGTCAGGCAGTTTTTTTGTATGCTACTTCAGACATTTCCATTTGTGTGCCGTTTGGTTTCTATCTATTCTTGAAAGTCATGTTAGTTCTTTTGTTAGTAGTGGACATTTGTATGCATGATCTTTTTGACCAGTATACCTTGAGCTCAACTTGGTTAATTACTACTGTAATAGCTTTTCAGGCTCAGCATAGTTATATTATTTTTGTAAATTTTGAATTTCTAAGAAATAACTTGGTTGAAACAGAAATATAAATTATTACCAGACTACTCAACCACAATAGTGAAGTATGGGAATAGACGCACTTTGAGGCCTATATATTTTTTGACATAATACCAGCTGAAAATTTTGTAAAGTGCTTTTTCAACTGCTAAGTGGATTTTGAAAAATAGAATAATTATAGACATCACAGATGGCATACACAGATGGTTCTAAATAAGTATTGGTTTTCATATGGCCTTCTCTGCCTCTTTTTAGTGGGATTACAACACACAATTGGCAGGCCTTCTTGGGTCCCCTGACCTAACCATTGTTCAAAATCCACATGCTCATTGTGCAAATCATGAAAACTATTATGGAGCGTGCCTGGTGCATGCCATTGAGCTCATTTGTCTGCCAGTTGAGAAATTTTGGCAAGCTTAGAGGCACCTCACCAGGCACAATTGGCTGTACTTGGCGTGATCCACAACACAAAATATTCAAGCCACCGTTGTCGTAGTTTTTGTTGTTGTCTGATTTACAGTTCTTGCAGATTTCCCTGAAACCCTAATGATTGATTCTTAAATAGGAATGGACCATGTTGTGTGATGCATGCCTCAATGCAATCATATGCCTTGTGTGTATTTGACCCCTTTTTCTGACTTATGTGTACAGGCTTGTTTATCCCACAGGCTTAATTTTTCTTATTTGATACTAGATGATGTTCTGCAACGTTCTGCAGATAGTAGAGAGTTGGGAGACCAAGGAATTGACTTTGTGACGTGCATTTGAATGGAACATCACCATGTGTGACACGCTTTAAAACAAATGTTTGGTGACCTTACATGTCTTTGTGGGGCCCTCTGCAAATCACATTGATGTTTCTGAAGTGTGCTCCAACATGTTTCAATCATCCATAGGAGATGTTTTTTTTTCAATTTTGTAGTTTTGAAACTTTGGCAAATTCTTCCAGATATTTGGCAATTTTTTTCAAGTTTACACTATAAAATAAACTACAAAATTTTCCGATTTTTTTTGTAGCCAAAGCGTGAAAATATTATTTAGGAAAATGTACAAAAAGTGGCAATCATCATTAGGGGAATTTAGCCAAATGTGGCAATAAACTAAATGTAAAGCTCAAATCTTTGATCATCCTCCTATATTTCTGGCTACTCACTGGAAACCAAATCTAGAAATCTGGCGAGTTTTTACTGTTTTTTTCAAATCTGGATACTGAAACCCTAAAACACACTTCATTTTCATGTTTTAATTTTGAACTTTTGGCAACATTTTGTCAGTAAAAAAAGGATGATTCTGATGCTATGGTGTACATGCGCTGTGCCATGCAAATGGCTAATTGACTTGATTTGCACGACTAGGCCTGAGTATAAGTGAGTTGAAGGTTTTCAATTTAAGTATACACAGCAGGCCACATGTCTTGATGGGAAATTTTGAATCCAGGCGATGGGTTGCCTTGCTGGCTGCAAAGGCAACAGGGACTGAACAGTTGAACAACTTTTGATGGATTGTGCAGCATCCAAAATTTGCTAAGTGTGAGGAGCATTATGAGAAGGGGAGGGACAATTTTCAACAACTACATTAATTTTGATATTGATTAATTTTGAAACATTACAATAGCCAACTTAACTGAATGTGGATGATCTGATGAGAGCCATATTAACTAAATGTTGTCATATGTCTCTGAACACACAATCACCAATTTACTTCCGTCTTAAAGATGTAAGTACATTTTAAGGGTGCCTCTTCATTAGTTCATTTGGTTGGAAACGCTAAGCAACCAGCTTGACCCAATCATCAATGTTTTTACTGAATTGTGAATCCCATATGTTAAACTCTAAGCTTAAGCATTGGTTGCATGAGTGTTGCCTATTCATGAATTTGTTGGCAAGCTCAAACTTTGCTTCTGGACAAATTTAAACTATTTATGCATCAAACATAACCTTTGATAAATGCATGGGATGCACAACAAGTAACAGAACCATGAACGGCATCCTATTCAAGATGACAAAACCAGTGTTGACCAGGTAACTGGATTGATGCTTAGGAATTGGCAGTTCTGGTTTCGGTTCCTTGAAACCTAATTGGAATGGCCTTAACAGATGGAACTGGGCTTGAACTGGAATTGCCAGGTTCACAGGTTGGAGGAATTGGCGAAGGAATCAGGTCCTGGTTCCAAGTTGCCATTAGAGAGAACAGGAACCAAGACAAAATGACATCTCAGGTTTGTTTAACTTTTGGAACTGGAATAGGACTGTATCCTCTTGAAATCCCAATTTCAGTTTGTAGGGTTTAGGGTGCTTTGTGCTTTCTCATTTCTCCATAATGCTGTAGAGATTTCTGCTTTCTCTCTCTTTTTCTTTTTTTGGGGCGGGGGTTGGGGGGTCTTTCTTGCTTTTGTGTTGCACAATGTGGAGGAGGAGGAGCAATTCCAAAAGGAAAAAAATGTTCCATTTGTAAAATATCTTGAACTCTAACTTGGTTCCTATATTGAAGTTGGTTCATAAGGCATTCATGTGCTTGTTGGGTCCAGACCTGCATGAAGATCCGTGGAAAAATAAACTAGCATTTTGGATTATGTCTTTTGTCATGACCAGTCTTGAATGGACATAATTAAACATGACATAGGTTGATAGGTTTTAGGGTTACCCTAAACTTTAAACCCTAAACCTTAAAACCCTATACTTTACAAAGGTCCGATTATGTGGAGACATTCTATGAAGTTTGTGACACCACTTTTCAGCTTGCAAAGCTCTCATTAGGGAGCAGCTCTGGAGGTATTGTAGATGATTTAACAAGAATGGTTTTTGCCAAGTGTCCTGCAAATTAAGGGCCTTTTTAAATCTAACCTAGTTATCAAGTTCATCAGTTTTGGTGTAAACGGGGCTTTGGTTTTGTAAGATGCTAAAACAAGTGTTACAATTCAAATAAGGTTGTCAAAAATGATGTGGCACGCCCATTTGGTGTCAATTGTCAAATCAACATTTGTTCGAACACATCAGTTTCATCCAACAGGTCGAACATGGACTAAAAACATTTCTCACTCAATTTGCCCCATGGACATTTGGTGACTGAAAACAAATCGATTCATCATAATTTCAACGACTAAAATAGTTCAACCTAAACTATTTGGTTGCCAATGTTTTGGTCTTCACAATGTCAGCAACTAAAACAATTTCCATCACCACAATTTTGACAAAATTGTTTCAATTGCCAAGGGTTCAATAACCAGCACCCATTGAGTTTGCAGGGATCGAAATAATTTTTGACCATCTAATTGACTTGGATCAATTTATATTGTTGATTTGGTGACTTAGTTTGGGCCACTTTTTATCATTGTTTGGGTAGGTTTCTTTAATGGTTGATAATCAATCATGGGTGTCCATTGGCAATTAAAATTAATTCGAATCATTGTTGGAAAAATGGTCAACTTTCAAAACAATTTAAACAACCCACTTTGCTTGTGTTGGGTAATAAATAGTGAAGATTGCATTTAAAACTCAATTTATCTTCTGAAGTGTGAGAGCTTTGTGCTGATAAACAAAAAAATCATATACCTTGGGAGAAAAGGATGAAACTTGTATGGGTGTTTAAAGCAAATTGTCATATTGCATATGCAATTGGTGCTGAATTTCATCATATAAATCTTAAAGTGAAACTAGATTTTATTGGTATATATATTTTTAATCATTTATATTTTTATTTTGTGTTTTTTTATGAAGGATAAGTGAGACATCTGGGTGCCATGGTATTTGATAACTCAAGACAAGCCACGTAAGGTGGAACACATTATAACAATTACATTTCATGTCATAAGGATAAAATGGTTTTTCAGTGAACCACTGACATGATGACAATGAAGAAGAGTTGGTGTTGCTATGTGTTTGAGGGCACAAGTACAAGTCAAAACATTATTTATTACTATAGTTTTTTTAATGTAAAATTGTTTATCTGGTGCTTTAAGAGATAAAAAAAGCCATTGCCAAAGTGAACCCACCAACACACCATGAAGGATGAATGGCAATTGATCAAGAAATAATTTTCTGTTCAATTTAAGTTTCGTAGCTAACCATGGTGGTTACTTCAGTGGATCCTTTTACTACCTTCCAACTAAAAACCAACAAGCAAGTGAGTTGTCAGTAGGTAGTAAAGAGAGCCAGTGTTGGACAGTTCACACTTTTCAAGAGAACCTCCAGTCCTAGTTCCAAAACAAATTTAAATTTGAAAGAACCCTCATGTCTGGTTCAAGGATTTTTTACAATTTGATAAAACCTCCAATATGGTTCTGGACCCTATTTCTCAGATTTCAAGACCTCGAGTTGCAGGTTTAAAATAAATAATCTTAGGTGGATCTAGTTGCAGACTGTATTCAGTTGTACTTGCTTACACATAGCTCAAAATTAATTTCTTTTTTCTTGTTATGAGAATTGTATCACCAATAAAATGTGATCACCTATATTAACTACATACCTAAACCCACCAAATAAAATTTTTAAAGTAAAAATTAGATGTGTGCCATGTTTCAAAAGGAAGAAGTAATTGCCTAATGCCCACCCCATCCCATCCTCAAATTATAATTTTAAAAAATGTCACTGTTATCAATCAAACCCTTGATTTCTTCCTCAAATTAATCACATGTTGAACCCATGTTAGGAAAACCCTAAACCTTAAACCCTAAACAGAGGAAAACAAAGTTAAAATTTTAAATTAAAAATTAATAAAATTTACAACTGAAACCTGATAAACTGGGTTTTGGGGCTGATTCTGGTTCTGAGTTTGATTCTAGCTGGAGGGCAGCTGTGGGTTCCAATTTTGATTTTTAAAAAAATTCACAATTCCAGTTCTGGAAGAAAACAAATCAAAATTTTAAATGGGCAGTCTGGTTCAAGAACCAAAAACTGGAACCAGCCAACACTGGTATAAAGCATCACTTAGAAGTCTCTTATTTTCCTACCCACCTACCTATACATAAGACCTATTACTTTTTACACAAGTGGACCATAGTTCTGGATTTGCCTTGGTAACCTTGTATATATATATGAACGAGGATGAAAATCCATCTGTGAAAAGTACAAGGCATGTCAAAGCAAATCTAAAGACATGAAAGGAAATCAAGACCATCAAAACGGTAATAATGAAGTGGAAGACATAATGTTCAAAGAGCATCCTCTGTCACAAATCAGCTAGGGATGAAGGTGCACTAGTTGATATGTGTGGTAGAGATGAAGAACTGTGACTAAGTGTGGCAGCAGGCCGAAAAACCATGATGGCTTATGCACGTTATAGGACTAATCTATAGTAAGATATAAGCATTGAAGTACCAAGGAGGTCTGCTGATGTTACTATGTTCAGGTTCATGAAGAATGGAGTCACAACTCATAAAGGACATCACGTGGATGGTGCAGTGGTGGGTGCTGGTTCACTCTTCCAGGCTGGAGCTACAATGGAGCTTTCGCCTCTTGAAAATCATGCAGAGTATTGCATTCAGCACCTGTCAGACTCTGTTTCCTTTAAGCTCCATTGCTTTTTAGGCCTTTCATGTAGTTGATTTCATGCATCTCGCTTGTCACGAAATGGGCTGCTGCATGAGAGAAGATACTAGGAATCTTCTTGGTGCAATACTAGGACTTTGCCAATATTAACAAAATGCATGAGTAATGTGCTAGAACCCTGTCGTCTTTAAATAGCTTTAAAAATCTTAATTCACTCAAGATAACAAACAAAACAAGGGGTGTTGTCACACTGTGGCTTTGCCATTTCCATTAAAATGCATCTTAAGGCAATAAAAGAATTATAAAATCTCAAATATTTCACCATGCAAAAATATAATCTTCAAAAAATCCTTCAAGATATTATAACTCTATAACTAATCTCTTCAACACAAGCCAAAATTTCATCTTTCAAAAATCCTCATATAAAAATACACTTGTTACCTGGAGGCCAAAATCCCTTAAGCTACTATACTCTATAATGAATCTAAACAGAATTTCCTTGCCTTGGGCAACAAATTCAGGTCATCAAATCCAGCAATCCCATTAGCCTGAAAATTGAAATATTCAGGCTTACACACAACCCTATGTTGCTGAACATCGAAAGTAAAGGTACCTTTCTACCATTCCATTGGTCCTCTAAAATTCTCATAAACTTAGCAGATCCTAGTACGAATTTGACTATTAATTCACTAAGTTAACTATGAAAATTAATTCAAACCCCCAAGTTGAGCAAGTTCATTGGCTGTAACATTTTTTCTGCACATCGACACACAAGCTGATTCAAGGCAGGCCTGCATATATTTTTACACTAATACTATAACCCTATTGTTATAGAACCAAGAACACTAGGTAGATATGGTGGAAGATATCATTTGGGCTGCTGAGTTTGATAAAAGGGGATTTTAGCAGCTTCCATTGCTAGATCATTCTCTCAGATTATGCAGTGGCCGATTGCTACAACACCTTGGACCCATGTTCAGCAAATCTTGTTGAAATAATTTCAAAAATTTGAAACGAAAGGGATCTGGCAGCCCCAGTCTGAATATTTCAGAATTTTGACAATAGTCTCAAAGTCTACTTAATTAAGTTTCAAAATTATCTTGTGTTTTGAACTGGGTTTAATTTTCTAGAATGTCAGAAACTCTGTTCTTAATTTTAATTTTAATTTTTGGTTGGCCTTGTTAAGAATTAATTAGTGTCAAACATGAGTTCCTAGCAGTAACAGTACTTGTTGCGAAGGATTAGTATCTCAAGTTTTGAGAATAAATTGCACATGAGAGTCTGGTCAGAATAGTTGGATGGAAAGGGCTTAATTTTGTGGGTGCAAGAGCATGTGTGTGCAAACTTGAAGTTGATAGAGTAGCAGCAGCTCCTTACAGGATCGATGGATCATGAGACATTGATCAGGGATATTGAGAGCTACGTTGGTCGTGGAAGAGGAGTCGTAGATTTAGAAGGTGAATACACGGGATCAGTTCCTCATAAGGAAGCTGCAAAATTTAGCCACAACAATCAGGAGCTGCGACGAGTTACGTTGCAGCGCTAGAGATTAGAGACAAGTACGTGTCTGCTGGTGATCTGATGTTTGGCAACATTGCTGTTTGGGGCAGTGAACGCACTGCATACATGCATCATAGTAGTAGACGTCATAAGAGGCACCGGGGCACCCAATTGGTTGAATTTCTTCTTCAATGGACCCAGGTCTGCAGAGGATTCTTGACAGTCATGATGCAAAAATTGCCACAGTACCTGCTCGGGACTTTCTTCCATTACCAGCCTATTGAATTGTGAGCTGCAAGGATTGTGCGCAATTTGGCACAATGTCAATGCTTTGTATGTATGTCAAGGTGATGCACAACCTTCTCATGGCTGGTTCTTGTATGCGGTGTGGCATATGGGATGATTGGACACGAAATCAATTCTTCATCTTCAGACCCTAATGGTGGGTGCCAATTTCTTGTAACCAACTTCTTCAATTTCCTTGTGCAGTTTCTTAACTTTGAAAATTTTGCTTTAGATCTTTGGCTAACTGTTGTTGCAGTTTTTGCTGTCGGAACACAAACCAAGAAAACTTTTGACTAGTTTGTTGGATGCCACGGACCATGGCGATCTCTCTATCCATGTCTGTATCTCTCAATTCTTCATATTTTTGTGCCCACGTAAGTTTGACAGTCTGCGTTGGGGTTTAGTACAGGTGCCAATTACTATAAAGGCTACTACCATTTGTTTCATTAGTACAACCAATCTATGCCATTGTGGGGTCCAAACATGTCTTGGGCGCATGATGTTTCCAAACTTCTCATTCAATGGCTCTATTTCGAAATTGTTTTGGAGCCAAACCAGTGATATGATGCCATGGGAGTGTGGTCAAGCTCAAGTACCATCCACACCGATGGTGCCCCTTTCATTATCTACACAGGTCTGCCATTTCCCCCTCTTGTTCAGATCGCTGTTCCAATTTCTTTTGTGATTGTTTTGTGGAGATTGCACTGATGAGAAATAGAGGATTTTAGTTTTTCTTGGGTGATGTTAAAACCCTAATATGTCATCCATTCTATGAGTTCCCCTTTGGTACAGTCCTTTGTCATCTTTCAACAATATAGTTCATTAAGTAGGCTGTTTCCATCTATGTTTCGGTTTGTCTTTGTGAAATTAGGGCTTATTGGTCCAATTGCAAGTCTTTGTGGGTTCAAATCCACTGTATACATGTGAATGTTAGCCAAAATATTAATGTGCACCAATTTGTTCAAGGGAACTGAAGGGGGTTTTCCTCTGTGGCATCAAATGGGGTTAGGTGAGATGAACCATACCTTTGAGGAGACACAAAACAAGGCCATACCAGTAGACCCCACAGACCCACTTCTCAGAAAGTGAGTAAAAGTGCTTAAAAATCCTCTTGCAAGAAATCCTGCACAAGTTGTTAGTGACATAACATCCAAAGATCCAACGGCTGCTTGATAGGAGGATGATGGCAATTGGGTTTTTAGAGTGGGCTCAGTTATACAAGAGACTAATATTATTGGAGTTGCCTACTTTTCAATACACAGCATGATGTCTAGGCATTAGGCTCATATGACAGTGCAGCTCATAAATTTATTCCTGACAACCCAGAGCTTGATTTCTTTTGGTTTGAATCATTTCGGTATGACTATGGAAGGGTCTATGCAAGTGACTCATTTTTTGAACTAGTAAAGCAGAGGCACATTGTGCTATCCTGGGTGAATGAAACTGACGCAGAAGAATGGGAATTGCAAAGCGCTTGGTCAAGTTTTCTAGTAAGTTAACCATCTAACTTACCTCGTAATAAATTTGAGTTTCTTTCAAAAATCGTTTTTTAAAAATCCAGTTTGCACTTTGCAAACAATTCCTCAAACAGTTGCAGTGGATAGTAAAACATGTGTCAACTTCATCAATTGGCCCATTGAGGAAGTTGAGTCCTTGAGGATCAGTGAGCAGGTGCAGACAGGGTTGAAGCTTGATGCAAATGCTATTTTGAAAGTCGATGGTGCTACATGGAGTTAGGTGAGTTCCATGGACTGAAATAAAAGAAGGAAAATAACCCTCCAGGTGGCTAGTGGACAGTCCATAGTCATTGGTCATGCGACCCTTAGATCAAAGATTAATGCAGGTTTACAATTCATGTGACTTATTTTCAACATTCTTATGGATATCCATTCAGAGTATTAGTATTGTCCATGTGAATATTTGAGGAAACTTTTGAACTTATGCCAAACCTAAGCAGACATTTCTGAAGTTGTGAGTTCATGTTTTCCACTCTACCCAACCAACAACATGATTTGTGGCATTTATAATTGTATACTGATTTGAATGAGTTTTGTGCAGTTGGACATGGAAGTCATTTTTTACTACCCAGTTGTATCAATAGAGGGGTTGTTACAGATGAAGCCGACAGCATGAATGACCAATTCAATTGCAATCAGGGTGGGTCTGCACATCGGGTTGTATTTGGCCCTTTTGGTTTGTTTGTCTTAACTGTTGAGAACTTCAAGGAACAAACAGCTATGTTCTTTTACATTTCTCATTCTGGGAATGGTCAATGGATCACAAGGGTTTGCAATGATGAGACCAGGTAGGATTTCTTTTTTTCCCCAAAATCCCACGAAACTTCTCATCACTAATGTCTCTGTCACCTATTGTTCAAATTCCTGGAGGTTTTGATACCACAAAAATTGACTCAGTGGAAATTGGAGTCCCTATGGCTTACAGTGTTGAGAAGTGTCTACATAGCAACAACAACTAATTGTTTGTATGTTCATGATGTGCAGGGCATCTTTGCTCCCTGGAGTTGATCTCCATGTGTATGGCAATCTTGTCCACATGTTGCCCACTGAAGACTTTCTATCACTCTGCATACTTGTGAGACTCTCTACCATTGCTAAAAAGACTAAAGTAAAAATAGCATTATATAATATGAGGTTTGCTATGAAGTACTAGCAAATATGGGTTTGTCACTTTGTAGATTAGTCAATAGGTGTTCATGTGTAGGTAAGACCACCTCTCATTTGTCCATTTGAACAACGATCTTCACATGTATACACATAAGCCCAATACTAATGCTACTATTATGTCGCTAGCTGATGCTGGTGTGATTAAAGGCCCCTTCTTCCATGATACATCATAGTTGCTGCCTCTTGTTTAGTTGAGCAAACAAAAGTTATGTACAAAACTTGAAGCTATGTTGTTCCATGAGTTCTTGGAAACAAAAATATTTCTACAGAACCAGTTGTGTTTCTTCAACTCTATAGTATAAATTCTCTCTCTCAAAGGATCTACTTGTGGATTAAAACTGTTTGTTACCGTCTTTTGGTGAATTTATTTCACCACAAATTTTGTGTCTGTTAAGCATAGTAGTGACATACTCTCAATACGATTCAAACATACGCATATTTTACATATTTTTGGGCTTTTTAAAAAATATTTAAAAATACTTTATACAGAGGCCAATTTTCAAGCCTTTGTATTTTTATAATGTGTTTTTTTAAATACTTGAAATTACTTCTTTTTGAGCACCTTCCAAAAATACGAGTATTTCGTATGTCACTACTATGCTGTTAAGTCAACCACTTTGTAGTGGAAAGCTTTGCATGGTGGGAGTCTGGTGGTCACTTCACAGGTGTATCCAACAGTGGCCATTGGAGATCTAGCAAACCTCTACCTCTTCAACAATGGCATGACCCCCATCACTGTTCGGAGCATCACCACATGGCACATGTCACAAGTCATAATGACACCATACTAGTAGCATGTGCTCAGATGCTCTTCTCTTTCCACCTTTCACAAAACCAAGGACAAGGCGGGTGGTGCTCAGATGTTCCAAAGTCCCTTTGTCTTCTTGCATGAAACCCAGAAAGTATATCAGGTTCCAGAGAAAATGAACAAAGTATTGTTCCTTAATTCAGCTCTTCAACCAGCTGGTTACACTTTCACAAGGTAATATACAGTAGCGTGAAAACTATGCTAGATTTCAGTGATATGAATCAGAAGGACATAACTAGCTCAACATGCATCAAACTGACAAACACCAAACTTCGATTCAAATGCTCAATGCTAGCTCTAAAAATCCAACATTGGTGAAGCCAACAACATTATTGTCTAGATGAATCCTGAAATATAAAGTTTGGGTTCTTTTTTTGAAAATGTGTGGTGTGTTATTAGTGACAAATTGTAGACATTACAATTATAGTGATTGCATTGTCAAGCTTTTTGAAGTGGTATTCAACATCCAATAGAGACATTTTAATTGATGACTTTGTATACATTGGCTTTAATATATAGAGCATAAGACATTCAAAATATTTTAACCAAAGCTATAGAAAAAACATTGCAATACTTTTTCAATTTCCTTTGACTAGGTCTACTTAGCCACTTAAGCATGCAATGGATTGAAACATAGGGTTTGGTCAGAAACTCCTTTGGCAAAGTGATTCTGGAACCCACTTGGGCAAAATATGATTATTATTTTTGTTTTAGGAGTTTGAGTTTCACAATATGCAATGTGGAATTTGAAGTGGGTTTCTCTAGGTTTAAAAATTTAAGGGATTGAAATTCATGTACAAACATGGCTAAGACACTTCAGCCTCAATTTGATCCCCTTCTAATAATTTGTAGGTTACTTTTTCCATAGCTGGTCATTGATGGATGCCTCATGCTCTGATTGGTTGGCCGGACATGGGTTATAACTCGTAACCCATGTGTGCCCTGGCACCTAATTGGTTAAGATCATAACCTTGGATCCATGTTGGCCAGAGCATGCACATGTGGTGAAGCTTCATAACCTCGAGCCCAATGAGAGGGGAGCAAAGGTGCACTTGACACCTTTCAACAACCAGTTCTGTCCAGTAACCTACTCAAGCTGATGGGTTACCGAATGTAGTCTTACCACCTCTGCAGCTCAACTACATTTGATAACCTTGTAGCTCTAGCTAATTACCTAGTCCATAAGAAATATGTTGAACCATCAAGTTGATTATTGGCTTATGATAACAAGTCTCATGACCCTCCTTGTATAACTGGTTGTGTGTCTCGATTACAATACTTTGAATAGGATACAAGGCTTGCACCCCATGCAATTGCATGGCTCAAGTGAACATTTTCTTATATTCACAATAGTGTTGGGATGGAACACCTGTTGAAAAAACCAGTACATTTTTTGCTATCTGCAGATGGGCTCTCCCTCACGCCAACTCCAACTAGTGTCAAAGATATAGTCATTCCATCTTTGAACTTATATGGTTTACATGTCAAGTTTGAATCTATTATTGAGACTGCTTAATTGCTTTGCTTGCTTTTTAAACACATGGACTCATTCACTTCTTGTTACTTGTTTGATTCACAAGTGGACTTGTTCAAGAACATTACCCCCAATTCAAGAACATTTTCCCTGCTTTCTTTTTGCTTTTAATTTTCACTCTGCCTTTAGGAACTATAGTTGGATGAAAAAATCTGATTAAACAATTAAACTGAGACAAAACATTTTTTATATTAAACTTATGGTGTAAATGATATTTATATTTATCTAAAGCACTTGTGGTGTAAACGATATTTTTATTTTTATTTTGGAAAGTGTTCAATTTTGATCTGATTTAAAGCAAAATTGGACTTCCCTGGAGTCTCCACTAGTCTAGGGCGAGGGAGGCATAGAATGTAAGATGAGATAGTATGGTATTATTCCAGATGGTGGCTGTCATCATGTCTTTGGTTCCAGAGTCATCCTGCTAACAGAGGTGCAACTCTTTATTTTGATGTACTTGGATACTTGGAAGTCTCCTGGAACTGTAACCCTAAAAAGCTTAAGCCTGGTACATCAGCACTAGAGCTAGCCCATATGACAATGAAAGATATTTCTTCAATTATTCAGCACGAAAACCAGTTTAAGCCTGGTACGTCAGCACTGGAGCTGGCCCATATGACAATGAAAGATATTTCTAGATCTCTTTAATTATTCAGGAGGAAAACCAGCTTAGCCTGGTACATCAGCACTGGAGCTAGCCCAGATGACAATGAAAGATATTTCTAGATCTCTTCAATTATTCAGCACGAAAACCAGCTTAGCCTGGTACATCAGCACAGGAGCTAGCCCATAGGACAATGAAAGATATTTCTAGATCTCTTCAATTATTCAGCACGAAAACCAGCTTAGCCTGGTACATCAGCACAAGAGCTAGCCCATATGACAATGAAAGATATTTCTAGATCTCTTCAATTATTCAGCACGAAAACCTCAAGCACATGAAGAAATTTTCAATGTGTACTTGGAGGGTACTTTAGTCCTTGAGTGTGCCTCAACATTTCTCATCTTTATTCACTTGCTAAGACAAACCTAATTCACCTGAACACTAGCCAAACCACAACTTGGTAAATTCTCCATTTGACATCCCAATCTTCAACTAACGCATGGTTAATCCAAGCCTTTCCCTTTTGCCTCAGCCAGGAAGGACGCAGCTCAATATGAACTTCCCAAGTGGTCTGAGGCTTAGTCACCTAAAGTTCCTTGACTATGTCTAACAATCCAGTCACAAGTCTACATTAAGACTATTTCGAAGAGGACTCCCAAGTTCTCCTCTAAACATTCCTTCCACCCTACTGTCACACATATATGTGCAAGGTGACAACTTATCACATTGAGAATCGAACCTAGATTGACTTTGGTGACACTCAACCCATGTCAAAATGCGAGGTGCCCCATGGCGCTCCTGACATTGGACCCAACTAACCAAGTCCACTTTTGGCCTTTTGGGACCTTGTGCAAAAGCGCAGGTTAAGTACCTTATATTTCAATAATACCCTTCCTTTAAAGAAAAAAGGATATTCCACTTACTCCTCAAGGAATAAGGTTTTTTTTATGGCCATTTAATCAAACGACATTGGAAAAAACAAGTGTGTCAATTGACTTGAAGGGAGAGAAAAGTATATTTTTACAAATCGCCCAAAACACCCCCCACACATCACCTTGTGCGCCAAAAGGCAAAGCACTTTATCTCCTTGCATCCCCAGTTTAATTCAGTTGTTTCCAAGCTCTACTGCCAACAACACTGTAGAGTTTCACCTTTATGGTGCTTTAAAGTCTTAGAACATCATTAATCCATGATCATCCAATAGAATAGATCGCCCAATCTCAACCATTCAATTTGGTAGCCCATCTAAAGACCTTCCATTCCCCCAAACTAATAGCTAACACATGTTCACTTTTCAAGTCCCATATGCTTATGTTGTGAAAACTTAGAGATGGCAACAACATTGGTCTTTGCACCTTGAATGTTTTAAAAGCCTTGAACCTTGAGCATTTGTGATTTTTTAATGGATTTATTTAAAAGATCATTGTGAACTTGAGAATGGAATTTTGTTGTTGCAATAGTGACTTAAATCAATTACAAAGGGGTGAGACTTTTATGGGTCCAATTTTTTTAAGGTGTAACAAAATTTTGTCACAACATCACTTTCTTTTGTCTTTTTTATTTAGTCCTTTTTTATCATGTAAAATCAGATTTATGATGATTATGATGGAATGTAAAATTGCACCGATCTAAAATGTAGACCCTTTAAAAAAAAAATTTGACAACTTTTGAGTCATTAATTTTTATGGGGATCAAAGTATAAGGTTTAAAAAAATTGTAGTAAAGACTAGTTCTTTTTCATCTTGTGTGATACACCTTAAAAGATTTTCACCCTTTTTCAAAGTCATTCTAAAAGTTTGTTGCATCTTAATTCTTGAACTATGTGTTATACTTTGCAATTGTGTTGACTAGACCAAAATAAGGCATCCATGACTTGAACATATACAACTAGTGTCCCAATCTATTCACATTTTAATATATGCCATGCAACTATGCCATTTTTATTATTTTGGTCATTTTCGTGACTACATGATTTTACATGACTATAGTCATATTTGAAATTTACTATGTATGCCATTGACTTTTTTTAACCAATTTTTCAAAATTAAAAAACTTTCATAGGGGTTCATATTTGCAAATGCAAGACTATGGTTCACATTCTAAAAGCATAATGCATCAATATTATATATCATCATTTGGATGCAATTGGTTTTATATTGTGAATATTTACTTGAAAACCCCTCAAGTTGGGACTCTTGTTCCCAAAGGTTTATTTTGATGAATATCCTCTTTGAACTTTTTGACATTAAATAATGATATGTAATCCTATTAATTATATCCAAAGGATTTTTTTAAAATCCACATGCCCCAAAATGGCATTGTTTTGCAAGTCTCCATATAATAGGTAGTCAAAAATATATATTTTGATCCAAATTTATTTATTTATTGAAATTTCATATTTATTAATTGATCAAAATATTTGGTCATACAACTTGGAAAAATGCTAAATTTTATATTAAATCGCATTTAATGAACCGAAAATAACATTTAAAAATAAGAAATTTTTTTATTCATAATAAAATTTAACAAAAATTTTGACATTAACAATTTGTGTACAAATTAATAATTATGAAATTTACATTATTTTAATACTTTATATAACATTTCTAAAAAAATAAATGATATTATATGTTCAATAAATTACATATTTTACCTTTACATTAAAATTAGATTATAAATTAAATGTAATGAAAAATAAGACAACATTTATTGATTCATTATATGTTTTAAAGGTTGGAAATTTTAATATGTAGTTCTATATATTAATTTTATTTTATTTTTAAATCCCATGTTGATTTTAAATATGTTTATTTACAAAATATTTATGACAAAAAAACTCTTCAAGACATTATTGTTGTTCAAATGTAAGAAATAGTGAAGATTCAAATGGGTTTTCAATCAAATTACTTGGTACACACATATTTATTAATTTAAATGGATACATGTGTACATCTTGGAAAAATCTTTAAGAATGAAGGTTTTATTTCCATTTGGACAAAGTATGAAAAAGACAACAATGGTTAAAGTTGGTTATTATTGTCTGAAACAAATGATGATGTGAGATAATGTTGTAATGTTTCCCTTTCATTAAATGTATCCCATCCTTTGTCAACAAGTTCAACTTTGTAAACTAAATAAATACATGAAAGAATAATAATTCGCACACAATACATACATTAAATATATTCAAAATGTAAGTACCACTTGTGATGAGCCAATTGAAAAGGCTTATGACCAAAAAAATAATTAAGATCATATTTGTGCCCACCTACCTACCTTGCGTACCTACTTTGCCTACCTACCTAAAAGTTTAGGTTTCTAAATTACTTAGGCTAATTTAAGTAACATAGTTTGGAAGTTAGCCTAGGCTATTAATTAGGGTTTTATCCCATGCTAGGTTCATAAGCTATGTCAATAAATAGGTAGTTAGATTGTCAACATGGCTTTATGACCAAAATTAATACATAGTGATTTAGCAATATGTGACCAATATTATTTCAAACATAGTGATATGTGTATTAATATATAGCACATTTTGGTGTAATGGTTGGATTTGTTATTTTGAAGTTTGCAAAATCAATTATATTTTAATTGTGTCATAATGGCACCATTGAATGTCCCAAATAACTTATGCTTCAAATTTTCTTTTATAGTCAAGGCACCAATGTCAAAAGGTCATCTCCACCATCCCACCTTTTGAGTTATTGCTTGTTTCCAAGTCTCCTAATTCAATTAGATAGAATGAACCATCCAATATATATATATATATATTATAAGACAAGTGAAGTTAAGGTGCTTCATTATGCAACAAAAAAAACATCACCCAAGGTTCATTTCCTTTGTGTGTTTCTTGAGCCCTAGAAAGGCTAAATAGTTGAATAACATTCAATCCATTCTATTCAAGTAATTTTTATTATCTACTACTAGGACCCAAATAGAGAAAAAATGTTTTGTACATGTGTGCCCAAACCCAATATAAAATGAATAATTTTTATAATGATATGGACTTATGAAAAGACCCAAATTTAAAACAATGAACAAAAAGAAAAACCATTAAAAAGCATTTACAAAATTGACATGCTACAAAATCCTTGAAACTTGGCTTTATTGATATATTTTTTATTTAAGATGGAATCCCTTAAATCATCATATCAATCTTTGGACCTTTTTGAAATTCATATATAATAAACATATTATCGAAATGCATAGTCCACTAAACTATTTTATAAGTTTATAAATATTTTAAATTTGTAAGTTTAGCATAATAAATATTTACCTCATATGCATATTCAAGTTAATAATCTCAAAGTAAGTTCCTATTAAGAGATTATGACATGTAAAATACAAATTAACCATTATATTTACACTCGTATCACAAAAATTGACATTGTGACACCAATAATGAGACACCTTAGTGTACATCAACTCTATAATAAAGTTTGTGCATTTTAGGATTCTTGAACAACCAAGTTTCCTTGTATTGAAACTATTTTTAAAAAAGATTGTTTGATTTCTAACATGAAGTGCATGGTCTATTCAATTATTCAGGGAAAATAAAAATTCTTGTGCTTGAAAGTAGATATTTTGCTTTGACATGCCAATTTCCTTTGGTGTTGTTATTGGGGATTGGCTCTTCAACTAGGATTATACACATGCCAAAGAGAAGAAGATCCACATTAGCAAACGTTCAAAAATAATCTTGAATTTGCTAAAGTTTGATGTTCCCCCCTAAACCCCCCCCCCCCCCCCCCCCCAAATGTTTCAATTCACCACCATTTTTCATGTTTTCAATAGGTCACCCAATGTGTAAATTCAAAACAATCAATGTGTTGTTTTGAATTCTAAAAGTAAAAGACAACCTTAAAAAAATTTGGACAAATGGTGGTTGTGAAGGATTGGTTGAGCTAATGCATGATGTTGTTCTTAGCTCCAATATAAATGTTATGCAACATTCTAATCTTTTCTTAGTGACTGCAAATGAAGTCACCAATATAATGGACAACCAACAATGGATTAGTGTCCATGTATGTCATGAAAGGTTACTATCATTTTCCAAACTTACTAACCTTGGAACTTGGAACATGTGGAAGTGGATGCTACTATACATAATTATTGCAATCTAAATATGGAGGAATTTCGGATGAAGATTTAGGTTTCAAGTGGATGTGCCTTGGTTTTGATGAAAATTTTGTGTTCCAAGGACATCACATTGGGGTAATTTCACAACTCAAATTCAAAGTTGTTTTTGTTTTTCTTGATTTGCATTGCATAATAGATCAAACCAACTTGGTAATTGTTGTGGTTTCTATATTTTCCTTCAAGTTTCACATTGAATTAATGTTATAATCCATTTTTTTTCATTCACAACCTTAAAATTTTTAAACTTTAGTTTACAAATTTTGTTAAAATTTTGAAAACCCAAGGTCTTTAAATTGTTGATGAATGTGAAGATGTGATGGATTTCCATGTTGAATCCATGGAAGCATGTCATGGTTGAGTACAAGGCCTTGATTGTGAAAATGCATTTTGATCAAAAGAAGGCCAAATATGCATGTGAAAACTTAAAGTTGTTATGTGACCTAGAACTAACTTTGGCTGTGCCATGTTTCATGCATGTGTTAAAGGTGGTTCATACTTTCATCAAGTATATTCAATGTTGAGATGTTTTTATTATCAACTTTGTGGATGTAATGAATCTTGTTAATGTTAAGTTGTCCTACCTTTATATTGATCCAATTGTCAATTTTGATGATCTTACATTTGATAACTTCACAAAATTATTGTCACAATTTTTGTGATGCTTTGCCTTTCTCTTAGTGTTAAAATCTTGTTGACCTTCTTGGTTTTTAAAATTATAAACATAAATTTATTTTTTCCACATTCATGGCTTAATAGATGGGTTTTGGATCAAGGTTGATCAAGATACTTTCAAAATGTTTGTTGTTAAATGAAGAATTCATGTTTTGAAACAACCTAATCCTTAATTTCAAAATTGCAAAAGTAGTTTCATGAGCATGTTGATGGCCCTTGGGCTTGTGTACCTTCAATGTTGATTGAATCCTACACTATATTAAAAGGTTAATTCTTTCTACATTTCTATGGCATTGAGTCAACCTTTAGTATTGTTCATAGGATTTTTTTAAGGATTGTGGTCCTTAACCTTTGGAATTTTGGATTGACATTAGCTTGATGTATAATTTTCACTTTTGAAGCTCATAGTCCCACAATGTGAAGGGAATAATGGTTAAACATTATGGTTCGAATCTAATATCTAGATTATGGAAGATGAATGTTCTTATACCATCTTGGGTGAAAAATGTAATGAATACATGAAATTGCCATAGATTTCAGTGATTCAAATGTTAGGATTTGTTGAGGATGAAAAAGCATTTAACAATCTTTTGTTCATGAAGAACAAGTTGTGAAATTGACTTGCTACTCAAATTGACTTGTGTGTTAAAATGTTTAATTAAAAAAAAGTCACCTTGTCCAATTTCCCTTTTGATGATGCAATTGCATTGTTAACAGAAGGGATAGAAAGGTAGATGTGTAATTGTGATTTGTGGTTCTACTCATGTGTTGTAGGCTTTTGTATGTGAAACTTGCTCATATGGTTTGGCTATTTGGGTCTCAATGTTCAAGAGTTGGGTGCAAGTCTCCCTTGTTGGGGTGGGCAAGACTTTATGGTTGAGATTCAATTCTCCCAAGGAAGAAAGGGAATTGATTGGTGTGGTTAAGCAATGGGCTGATTTTTGTGGGGCCTTGATTTCTACATGTAAATTGTTTCATCACATAGTTAGGAAATCTAAAATTGAACTATTGTCAATAATTCTAAATGCTAAACTGGACAATCACCAAAATGTAAGACATTTGAGAAAACAAAATAGTCAAATAGGTTTCATTGAAAATAGCCGAATTGCCAAAATGGTTAAAATATAAATAAAATGTAACTTGACATTTAACCTTTCTAAATTATCTTATAGCGAAATATGCTCCATTGCCCAATTGAGGGCAGCCATTCTGGCACTCTCCATACTTTGGGGGGAAAAAAAGGGCCCATGTCAAGGAGGGGAGATGGAGGCATCTTACACCTACTTACACTACTTCCAAAGAATGAAAGGGAGCTTGCACGTATGTATCTTCTTAACCTCAATATGAATACTAAATATGCACTTATGTTGTGATTATTTTGGGATGGGTAACCTCCCAAATTACAAAGATGCATTAATCCCACATTCAAAAGAAGTCAGTTTTTTAATTTAGGGAAGTAGCTCTTACTCATACTAAGCTTACTTTACACAAGGAGTTGAGGCCAAAGTTGAAATCAAATCAAGCAATTCTACTGGTGCAGCCCCTGAAATTAGTCCCAATGACTTTACAGTATGTAATAGTCAAGACCAAACTACAATAATAATATTTAAATTCATGACTATGGTGCCCTTGTTATGGCCCCAAGGATACTTATTAAGTCGGGGAGCCAATTCCGAACCCTTGGGTCTAATGTTGTAAGAATAAAATATTACTTATTCCTTGAAATCTACACCTTGTAATCCAATGAAACCCTATGACCCCTTTTAGTTGGTGTCTCTGCATTTTTTTCCCATGTTTATTTTGTCCTTTCCCTATTGTTGTCTCTTATGGTAACAAGAGAGAAAGAAAATGAAAAAATACGAAACGTTGATTGGCTCCAACTTCTTGGCCTTACAAAATAAGTTCTTAATCATAAAAAATAAAATCATTATCTATTTAGTAACTCGATGCCAATTTCCAAACAACAGGCCAAAAATGTACAATTTTTTTCATTATAGGCCTTGACTCCTAGTCTAAAGAGGCCGTAACTCCAATTTATGTCAAAAAATATACTGATTAATGTAGTATTAATATTAATCTCATAAAGTTATATGTAATGTCACCCTCTCTTTCACCCTTATCCCCTCTTTCAGTGGTATCCACAAAGTAAGGAAATTTTATAAAATCTAGTATGAAATGCTGAAACTCAACATTTAATGCACAAGTTTCGAGAGTAGTCGTTCCAGAGGTAAGAGCAGTGAAAATATATGCAATAGCAATGGATTCTCTCATGAAGAAGGAAAGAGGGGATGAAACTCAGTTCACCACCAAAATTGGTGGAAAAACTAGTTTGGGTCTTAGTTATTTCGTTTTGTAAAATTTTATAGGCAGTTACACATTTGATGGCCTATGAGGCCAAAATTGGCCTTTCTCGCCCCCTAATCACCTGAGTTTAGGGATAACTTTCATGTACCGGCCATGTCCAAATATATGGTCTGGACCCATTCCACACGCTTTCCTTGTTCTCCTTGTGCATCAGATGAGTAGCTTCTCTTTGTTTGTTGGATCCAAATTTTGCATACAGACTGGTTTGATTTCTTTGGTGCCTTGAAAAGTGTGGGTAAACCCCCTTGGGTGGGGTATTGCCAAAATTAAGGGCCTAGGACAAAGTGATAGTCAATCCAGGTCTTGATTTTGAGAATCTCCCCTGCAGATGAGCATCACCCATCCTAAAGCACAACGCAAAGGTTATCATGAGCCTAAGGCCACTTTAGACAAGGGTCCAGGGTCCAATTTCTTACAAACCAATCTGGACTGATTTGAAGCAAATTCCATCCTTGAGTTGGACTGTACCTTGGTCCTTAGCCTGATTCTTGGTTCTCCAAATTAGGAGCTCTCCTTTTAGCATTGGTTTTGTGTCCAAACCAATTGATTTTCCCTCCAAAACAGGTGCCACGTAAGTTTAGCCTCAATTTGCCACTTTTTGGTCTTGAACCCTAGCCTAAAGGCCTTGGAACCAATTTAAAACTTTCAACCAATAAGATTGCTTGAATTCATTGGTGCCTGGACCTTGGACCCTCGTCTAAAATCGCCCTAAACATACTTAGGCCACTTTAGATGGGGTCCAAGGTCCTAAGAGCCAATTTGGACTGAGTTGAAGCAAATTGAATTCTTGAGTTGGATCCTAGATTGCATCTTGATTCTCCAAATCATGAGCTCTCCTTTGAGTTTTTGCTTTTGTTTTGGGGGGTGGGGGCCAAAACCAATCGATTTTCCCTCCAAAATGGTGCCATGTAGATTTAGGCATTTGCCACATTTTGGTCATGGACCTTCATCTAAAGTCCATGGGTCCAATTTATGTCTCTCAACCAATAAGATTATTCTATTTCATTGGACCTTGGACCTTAGACCCTCATCTAAAGTGAGTCTTAGTTACAATGCACATGAAGAGAGGGTTTTTATGCCTACTTATAAGTGTAAGATCAATCCCATCCCTAAGGATTAGAAACAATATCCCTGCTACACACAATGTCCTCTTAGGGATATTCACAAATATAAGCTGAGCTCCAAATGCACTAGGAAATTTCTCTCTTTCCTTCGCCAGTCAAAAAATGTGCATCACAAACAGGTTTGCCCTTCCAATAGATAAGATGTTGTACATCTACCTACTTTGTCCACATTTTGAACACCCAAAAAATTTGTTCCAATCTAAAGAGTCTAAACACTTTCACCAAAGAAACCGGTTCGCCTAATGTGAAACCAGTTCTAATATGGTAAACTTCCAAAAGTTGGCTCAAATGCCATAGTCCCTGTTCCTGGGGGGGCATTGCCCAACAAACCCATGTCTGCAGTCTGAGGTCCCCCCTATTTGGCATCTTTGCTTGACAAGGCATGTAGGGTGTAAGCCTTCAAACTTCCAACTTAAAAGTTGTAGTATTCATTCATCTAATGTATTAAACTTAGAATAGAGCTCATCAAGTTGGATTTTTTTTTTTTTGTGATCATCTAGTTTGGTTGGTTATTGTTCATTCTTGGTACAAATTTTGTTTGTTGGGAAATGTATGATGTCAAGGCTAACGGGCTTGTTCAAAGTATTTGTGTAAACTACATTTCCATGGCCATGCCCAAAACATTGGCACTAGCATGGCCCACACTAGCCGTTATGAGTTTGGCAATTTTGAATGTGGAATTGAATTTAGGTTTTAAAAATCTTAAGGATTGAATCTCATGTACAAACTACAAACATGGCCGAAACACTTTATAGCTTCAATTGGATCCCCTCCTCTAAGTCTTTTCTAGGTTTTCTTTTCATTTACAAATCATGTAAAACAAGTTGAACGTTGCCTCATAACCCACACTGTAATTGGTTTTGTCTGCCTTTTTACAATACTTGGAAAAGTATACAAAGTAGACTTCATTCAATTATACAACTTGGGTGAATATGCAACAAGTGTTTATATTGCACCTAGTTATGAAGATGCATCGATCCAAACTAAGGCAGTTTTAATTATTTAGGGAAGAGGCTTTCTATCATACCAACTCTAACTAGTGTTAAAGGTTTATCAATTAGTTTTTTACCTGACAGGCTTTACGAGCCAAGTTTGAATCTATTATTTGGACCCATTCCACTTGCTTTTCTTGTTGTGTATGATCTATTGTTTGATTCATTCAAACTAATGTGGCATGTATTGTTGGCTCAAGTGTGAACTTGTTAACCAACTAATTGAATTAACATTTTTATTGAATTTTTATTGAATTGAATTTTCAAAATTCAATAGGTCATGCACCTTATGTCTAAAAATTACAAAATAATTTCCATAAAATCCTATTCATTAAGCACTTTCCAACATGTTCAATATTGGATAACTTCTGAATTGGAGGTCTCAACATTACACTCTAGGTGCACGCTTCCTAATCATGGTTTTCCAATGATACCAAGTGCACAAGCAGGGGCGGTAGTTTGAGAGATCTCAATCTAACAAACAATCTACTTTCCTTAATAAATAATAGATATGAACTTTGCAAGAATCAATACTTTGATTTTTAGAGAATCATCACTGTAAATGGTCCATATACTTGGTCCATATCCAGCAATGAAAAAGAAATAACTGGCCAAAATGGTTCCAAATTTCAACCTCCTTTCATCACAAAATAATAATAGAGTATTTGGTTTGTTCCTGGATCTTTGAAGTTTTCCACAAAGACTTTGCTTAATAGGTATGTCACTCCTGAAGTAACATGATGTAAGAGGGAAGGCCTTTTTTGAGTTGAGTCCCTTCCCTTGAAAATCTCGTCAATAATAGTACAGCACAAAACAAAATAATCCAGGTCTCCAGATATGTAGGGGGTCCTCCCTTTCGACATCTTTAATGCACTTACTTCCACAAACTATGACCAACAAGGAAGTTGAGAATTTCACAATTCTTTTTTACATATATTAATTATTATAAAAAAACCAAGAAAAATGAGGGCATGGAAGTGTAGGCATTCCAATTTAGTGAAAAGGTGATTCATTCATCTGGTTTTCCAAAATTGTTTCATTGCAGATTGGCTGCATATGGGAAAAACATTTTATTTTTGCATCACTACCATAGTAGGCATGGAAGTTCAGCAAATTAATGTCAAATAATTAATATTATTATATCAAAAGTTTTGAAAAAATCATTAAGAATCAGTAAAATAATCAGAATTTTTTGGGGAATTTTTTAGGGTTTTCAGTAGTTTAACAAAGTATCATTAATGTTTTAAATCAATTCATCAATTATGACTTACGAGTTGTTCAATGCATGACAATTTGTAATTGCAGTTTATATTTAATTTCAAGAACTATCCGCATTTTTAATTATATTTTTAAAAAATCAGCAAAAAGCTTTCAAAATATCCAGAAATTACAGAATTTTTAAAATATGAATTTAATTATTGCCTAACCTATGTACCTAGTATGGTATCTTCAATGACCATCTATTTTGCAAGACTTACCTTTCATTTGGTGGAGTTATATATGTGTTGTGAAATGGGCACTAGGTATGAAGGTTAGACTAAAAACATCTCAATATATTTCAAATGAAGTAGAATATTTATATGTTTGGGTTAACCAATAACAGTTACACTAAATAACCGTGCATAGGATTCAATGCTTGTAAATTGCATTACATAGGAAATTGATTGCTTTCATTGGTCAATTATAATTATTGGCACAAATGATTGCATTTAAATATATTTTCATCTTATGTTGTTACTTTTTCATGTTTATGGGTGGTTGCAAGTGGGAAACAATTTTACATCATGTTAGATGTGATAAATATTATTACATGCCCAAATAAGAGATAAGGGTAGAACTACTCTAAATAAATGACTTTGTAATGTTTGTTTAGGTTTAAATTCTCAACAAAGGCGAATCAACACTTACATTGCTACCTTCACCTTGTTAATGAGGCCTATTAGGGGCTATATTTTAATATGGAAATGTTAAATTGGGTTTTAATCCTTGATAGATTCCAAAAATGATATTTATTTATTAAGGAAGGTAGTGTGTTTGTTTTGTTTGTTTGTCATGTTGAAATCTCCCCAATCACTCCGTTATTAATACCATTAAACAGCCCTCACTGAGTATGGGTGTGCTTGTGGGTTCAAAATGTTTAAACCTACTATGTAGGAAATATTGGATATAAAACAGTTTTGTGATTGAAATCAAATTTTAAAAAATTAAATAAAACTTGGGGCCCACTTTTGAAATTGTTGGAAAATGCTCAAGGATTAAGATCTTATGGAAGTAATTTATAATTTTAGACCTAAGGTGGAAGAAATATTGAAATTTTGACTAATATTTGCGGAAATTTAAAATTCAAATAGTTGAGTAACAAGTTCACACTTGGGTTATGGCACATGTCACACTAATATGTACAATGTTTAACCCAAAAAGTTTTGGGGTTTTTAGTATTTATCAAAGTACAATGGTAGGTGTTCATGAATCCTTTAGTGAACTAGCACTTATAAAATCTCCACCTAACCCTCCAGGACACCTACCACGAAGGACAACCAAAAGGCCACAAAAATGAAACAAAGGTGATTGCCAACATGGCAGTTGCCACCTTGAAAAAGGCATCCACTTTGGATGAGGAAAAGTGCTCTTCAATATTTTTACAATTTGCAACAATCAAGTGACTAATGATGAAGCCCAGGAGTATTTGTTTCAATTTCTCCCCTTCCCCATTTTGCAAATATGATGAACCTGAGTGCCATTTGAAATCCTTGGACATTGATGACCTCAATAGCGTTGCCCAAAGCTTGAACCCCATTGTAACTTTAGCAATGGTTGAATTGCATCCTTCAAGTTCACAATTTGCACCACATGCAAAAAGTTAAAAAAACACAAGGGGCTCATGAATTTTTTGCTTCTCCATGATGTTCAATTATTTCTTCACAAATTGCAATTGAATTTTTGAAAATGTGTTTTTGAAACCTTTTGTTCACAAAGTGGTCTTCAAATTTTTTTTCTTGATGAGCTATTGAATAGTTTTCTCATTAAATGTTGTTGATTTTTTTGTTCACCAAGTGCTCTTGATTTTTTTTCTCATGATATGCTTTTCAAATTTTTCTCTTGTCTACTTGGGGAATATTGATTCTTGAAATTTCTCTCTTCAAAATTTGGGTTATGTTTGCTTTAATTATTTTGAGGTTGTCTATGTGCATTGAGTAATTGCAAAAGGAGTACATTCACAAGCCTTGTTGGGCATTCAAAAGGGATGCAATGCTTCACAATGATGGTGGTTTTGAAGCACCCACAAACTCTCCATTGCAATTGTGATTGTCAAAATGATAATGTTTGTTGTTACACAATTGTCAGTGAATGTTTTTGTCAAACAACATTTTTCATGTGGGTGTTGCCAAAAAGGTCTAGATATTAGTGGTACTAAATGTATGTGCAAGGTATCCTATGGAGAATTCTTACATTGTACCATGATAAGAACAAGTGTTGAGTGGATATATTGACAAGACCCTAGTATATACACCAATACCATTCTTAATATCAAAGGAACCCAGCAAGTTAATATGCCTTTCTTGTGATATTCCTAATATACCATTATTACCCCACATGGGTTCCATTAACACCTTGGTTGATATTTGGTTTATTGGGCACATCATTTTTTTAATATACCATTTAATATCATTATTCAACCGTCCCATGCAATGGTGTTATGCAATACCAAGAGTATAGTTAGGTTCCCATATGGGTTTTTGACTACTTAATAAACAAGCATTTGGACCAATTTTTTTTGTTGGCTATATATAGTTAAAAAGCTATATTAAAAATAAATGTGTTAAACTCAATTTTTAGAAATATTTTTCATAGCCAAATTTCAACCAAAATTTAAGAAAAATTGCTAAATATCTACACATGGTAGTCAATAATATGGAAAGCAAGCATGAAAAAATAAGCTAAAAAAGTATATCAACATTACAATCTTTTGTTTTTGGATAAATGAAAGAATATAAATTTAAAAAAATATGAAGTAAATATTATTATGAAATTGTCATGCAATTCACTAGGTTTTGTAGTAATTTTGTTACTAAATTTTCAAAAAAATAGCATAACAAAAAAATGTAATAAATAAGTTTTAAATAAACTAAGTAAAATGTGTTAGAACTTATTTTCAAAGTTCAAAATATGACAAAATATGACTTGTACTAAGCAAAAGTTTAACATAGTCAACACATTTTAATCTTTCAACAGATTAAATATATCAAACAATAAATTAATAACATTTTCATCTATGTAAAACCAATTCAAAACACCTATTTGCATCTACTTGCATTTTCAAATATTTACTTAAATACATATTTTAAAAATATATAATCTAATATTATTATGTTACGTACATGCAATCATTACATGTGTGCTAAAGCTATGTTGCATGGCTTTTCATTGCAATTATTTGTGGTCAAAAGTAAAGAATATGTGTTCAAAAACATGGTGTGAGATTCTTAAAGGGTATCAAACCCATATTGGTTGATAACAACCTTTGAAATTCACAACTATTTGTAGTAATAAAAATTACACCAACATTCAAACTATTCATACCAACCTACTAATATAATTTGAATTTTTAAAAACCTACTAAGATCTTAGTGTCAAATTACAAGTCTTCTCTTAAGAAAAAGGGGGTATCTATATCCAAATTTAACATTTTTGGGCTGAGTTAAATGTACGACCTTTAGAGGCTTCACTTGAGAAGGTGAAGGTAGTTGCCGTTCATATGACCCTATATCACCACACTAAAGGGTTGTAGCAATATTGCACACCCCCTCTCCACACAGAGAAGAAGTTATAATTTATGTGGACTTCTATAACGAGGGGTGCGTCACACAGTGGTCTTGCCATTTACATTAAAAATGATCTTTAAGGCAAAAGATGAATTATGGAAACTCAAATATTTCACCATGCAAAAATATGATCTTCAGAAAATTATCTAAAAAAACCAAAATCCTTCAAGATATTATAACTGTGTAACTAATCTCAAGTTTTAACGTAAGCCAAATGTCATCTTTCAAAATCCCTATGTAAATCCCTTAAGCTACTATGCTCTATAATGAATCTAAACACAATATCCTTGCCTTTGGTAGCCAAAGCCAACAAAAGACTAAAAAAATAAATGAAAAGCTTGCAGGAAAACAGCACGCAGGGCTGCACTGTCAGGCGTCGGATACAGCTCGATTGGGGTAATTAGCATCTTGCGGATTTAGAGGCTAAGAGCCATCAAAAATATCACATTGAAGATATTTAGGGCTACTTGTTTCAATGCTGCAGTCTTTATGGTCTGCACTACTTTGTTGTGCCCTATTGGGACTATTGGATTGGATCCAACTTTTGGAAGTTCAACCTTATTAGAATTGGTTTCACATTAGGTGAACCGGTTTCTTTGGTGAAAGTGTTTCTTTCTTTCTTTCTTTCTTTTAATTTAACGTCAATACCGGGACCAGAGAGATCCATTTGATGACAATTACATAGTTGACTTGAGCAAAACACTCCTGTTGTCTAGGCAAGAAACTAAGTACAAAGCTACTGCTTTCTGATTAGTCGAATGCATCAATTCATGAAGTAAGTTGCACGGTGTCAATTGTTTCCCTAATTATTGACTAAACTTGAAACGAATGTCATGGTGAGCAGGGCACACTAATAACAAGTGGTCTTCATCTTCAACAGCTCCTAGGGAACATAGACAACAAATCCTATTTCTCCTCGGGACACTCTCAGGCTTTGCATGCTTGCCACACTCTACCTCCAAACGTTGGTTTGAACATTTGAACCTTGACAAAGATTGCCTAAGCTGAACATTTGTGATCATTTGCAAATACCTCTGATGTGCATATGAATATCCAGATTTTGTTGTACAGCTTGTGTTCATTAGCTGGTATGTACGTAATTTGCTACTTTTGGTTCTACCCTGTTCACCATAAGTGGATTCTAGGTAAGAAACATGTGCACTTGCTATAGCACACTTGATATTAGCATAGAAAACCTCAACACCTTAGTCTTTAAGCCACAACTGCATGTTCTGGAGCCAACATTGTTGATTATCATTGAGCATGCTGAGCATTTGGATCTAGGTCTGGTAGGCACAATACAATAGCCGATCTGCTGTGGATTTTCGTAGTCTATCATAATAATTGAGAGTTTGTTGCAACCAGAAATATTCTAATGGATACCTTCCAAACTCCCCCAACACAACAAAAGTGCTTGTTGTTTTATTGACCCCTAATATTCCTCTCAAGAACATTCTATGTACTTGTTCTATTTGTTGCAACCCTTTTGCCCTTGTACAACTTGTCCACACCTCGCATGCACAGCTCACTACTGGGCATACCAGTGTGTCGAACAATTGACACATTACTTCCAGATTTGTTATGCTCAGATCATTGCATTTGCGGCATAATGCAAACAGTGCCTTCTTCCCAGCAACAGTCAATTTGGCTATGGCTAGTGCCATGCCTTTTGTACTATGTAACTCTAAGCCCAAGTATTTGAATGATTGAACCCGCTCAATGGTTGTCCCTCTGTGTGTGAACTCTGGCACTACACTGCGGTGTTTCGTAAACACCACCACCTTGGTTTTGCTCACATTGATGACCAATTGTCGGTCAACAAAGCATTTATTTGTTTCTGCAACCCTTGTGGGGTTTTTGACATCAATTCCAGATCATCGGCATACAACAGTAATTTGACTATTATGTCTGCCAGTTGTGGCGAGCTGTCGCCCTCAAGTGCATCTATATGTTTCTCAAGTCCATCAAGGTTGAGTCTAAAAAGCAGTGGACAACCTTGTTTGAATCCAATGCCACATGGGAACCAAGCTGATAGCCCTTCTGTTGGATGCATAACTCTGACACTATCCTAAATGTACATGCTTTGTAAACACTGCATGAAGCGACCCACAATCCCATTTCATCTAACACTTGCCATAGCAGATCACGGAGCACTGTTTCAAAAGCTTTACGGAAATCCACAAAACATCAATACACCTTTTTGCATTTGTGAATGCTCTGTTCAATGAGCATTTGCAAAATGTACAAGTTATTCGTGGTGCGGAAATCTTTCTTAAAACCAGCTTGTCCCCTGGCACGTAAGCCTTTCTTCTGCCCACCTGCTCAATCGTGCTTCAAGAATCATGGCAAACACCTTAGCTAATACAGGACACATTATGATTCCCCTATAGTTTTCAAATTGCAAGGCATCACCACCCTTGTGCAATGCATGAATGACTCCAGTAGACAAGCTTGCTGAATAACCTTGTTGTAACAACTTGTTGAATACAATTTGTTGTGGTACATGCAACATATCGCTAGCATCAAGCAGAAACTCTGCTTTGATGCCATATAAGCCACAGACTTGTTATGTTTGAGTCTTCTCATCACTTGCGCAATCTCATCTAAGGTTATGTCATGGTTTAGTGTGTTGCAAACATCACTTGCAAAAGGGTGTGACAAGTTCAAGACCACCTGATCTGTAGAGCTACCCTGTGCCCCAGCTGTATTATTGGGGCATTGTCCTTCCAGTATCTTCTGGAAGCCATCAACCAAGTCTGTTTTGTTGATAGCAACGGATCGCTCCTTGGTCTTGGAATATTGCCTCCAGAAGCTGGCTGGATCTGTCTTTGCTAGTGCACACAACTGTCGCCCTTGCAGCTTCTTGTACGTGCGTTTCTTACGACGCAGTAACTGTTTAAGTTGCTTCTTCCATTCATGTGCTAGATGGCTGTTAGGATGAAGCTTTGCATATGCAGATACTTCCTTGTGCTTGCTACGACATTCAGTATCAAACCATGGTTGATGACGATGTTGTGTTGTACTGGTACGTGCCACAGGGTAGCCATGCACAGTCGCAGCAGCATTACAAATGCAATCATGCAACAACTGCACGGCCATGTCAACATTGTTTATGTCACTCATCTGTGCTGTGCATTGGGCAATCTATTGCTGCAGGTGTTGACAATATTGTGTGCACTTGCTAGCATCATATTTGAAACGACGGATGTTTGCACAAGAATCTGAAATTGTTGGTGACACATGTTGGCAAGGTAACTGCAAGTTGAGTGAAAGTGGATTGGGTATTTTGATTATTTAGATTGGATTGGATATTTTTGGTGTTTAGAGTGTGGACACAGTAGTTAGATGTACAACATCTTATCTATTGGCAGGGCCATCGTGTTTGTGATGCCTTGTTTTGAGGTGCTCTTTATGGGGGCCACAACACATATTTAAAAAACGAACTGCTTTATGTAGATTTTCATGCATGGTTAGATATTTTTAGAAATGTAATTGTTAATGGTCACTCAAGACTCACCAGAGCCTCCACCATCCTTCTTAGGGTCAACTGCTCTACATGGGGAGATACCTTGCATACTTGCATTGTCATCTGAAGAAAAACGGTGTAAGGTAGAACCCCTCGTCATCGAACATGTACTTATGATTGAACATTTTCTGTCATTGGATGCGCAAATTGGAGGGTTACAAATGTTCTTTGAGCGTACGAAGTAAAGGAGCATTCCAAATGTTCCTTGAGCATCAGAAGTAAAGGAGCATTGCAGACAATACAGGAAGACAACAAGTGATAGTTCGTTTTTTTTGAAAAAAATAATTCTACACCCTTCTCTAGTTCCAGCCTCATATCTTTCTCATTTTTAATCTGTGTTGAGTAATTAAAAACCTGATGGGTGCCCCAACTAGGGCTTTATGAAACTTATCTGTATTATAAAGCCAAAGATGCAACAGTCAAGGATCTTAAGCTCGAAATCCAATATATTCTAAGTCACCCATCATTGAACACTGAATCCCCTTTCGCGAAACACCCCATATCTTGCCCATTCCTTTATGAAATTGAGATATTTTTATGACGTTGACAGTGCCAGGTGAAAGGCTAAAAATGTTGTTTGAGCCTCAGAATCAAAGGAACAATGTCTGAATATTTGATGTCAGTTGAGTTCTTAAGTGTTTGTTCACTGACCTATCTACCCTACACGAAATAGGCAGGGATGAGAACCCATCCACAAGAAGTACAAAGAAAATAAAAGCATGAGAACACAAGTCACGAAAGAACACAACAATTGGGAAACCACTAATACACTAACCTGCACTTGGGTCTCAAATATAGGCAG
The DNA here is from genome assembly GCA_963921925.1 of Sphagnum tenellum. Taxonomy (NCBI): domain Eukaryota; kingdom Viridiplantae; phylum Streptophyta; class Sphagnopsida; order Sphagnales; family Sphagnaceae; genus Sphagnum; species Sphagnum tenellum. Next base: position 20,544,322 of record OY998149.1, on the reverse strand, counting down.
GCAAAAGCACTGGTGCATTTCCTTTCTCATTCCTGCCCAGTAGCCTGATTAAAATGTGTCTGGTGAAGCCCAGATACGTATTGTTGCTGCCCTGACACATTTGGCCATTGCCCATAATTTTTTCGAAAAATATGAACCAGGTTAAGGGCAGACAGTGAAAACAGATAAACTGCTCTTCCAAGTGCAAGCTCTTGGCAAATAGAACATTAAAGGTCTAGCAAATTGGTTTTACATAATTTGTATTGAGATCTCTACTGGGTGCCCATTGCATAAGATAATGGGCACCAGTTAGACCCAGCTTGGCTACCACCTATTACTCAGCCAGGTCCTGCCAATGACCAAAAGGTAGTACTATTTAGAACTTACATTTGTCAAAAAGAGGTATTGGGTTTCTTGTGACAAAAAAATTAGTTATTAGGTGTCACATAATAGAGTTATCCTTACAGTGATCCTCAGTACCTATCTCAAATTCACCTCCAAACCCTTGTTTTTCCCTCTGAAAGTTGAGTGTCCTCAAACTGAGGAAACTTTTCAAAAAGTGAATATCAAGTAAAAAACAACTATATTGTCACACATGATTTGAAGAAATTTAATCATAGGTTTTGAATCTTACATTAAAGGTGCCCTTAGCAAATCAAAGAACTTGACATGAAATTGCTCTTATCAGCAATGAGTGGCACAAACAATTTAGCCCCCATGTTTTACCAGGACAATGTACCCTTTTTCCCCTTTTTTTCGCATTCATCATTTTTTTCATGCCATCTTTACACAAAGGCTAAAAGCCCTTTTCTTGTGACTTTTAAAAATTAGTGATTGGATGCAAATGAACTAACAATCCAAGTTCATTTCATACTAGGGTTGGTTTAAAGCACATTTAAATTGAAAATAGGTAAAAGTACACATGGCATCTCAAATGGTACCATAATTTGTGGTAAAACATTTCCACCATTGTCAATAAATTCATTACGAATGGCAACTAGCATGAATATTGTTGTTGGTGTTTTTTTGCATGCCCACCCATAATTGCAAACTTTAAAAAGCATGTAGGCTTCAGCACATTTTTTCTTTTTCCCCATTAGTTCTTTGCATGATATCACGAGGAGGCATAAAGTACGAATTTAAATGAAGCTTCATGGAAGCATTGAATGGCATCATTAGTTGTTGCAAATATAAAATATAATACACTAATAAGAATGAAAAAAAAGAAAAGAAAAAGTTCCCAATGCAAATACACAGTGATACTCTTTTCTTGTATGTTTCACATCCAATCACCATGAATGGTAAAATAAATAGTGCATTTTGAGATCAAATTGTTGAACCCTATAATTAAAATCATCTAATTGAAATAATTAAAAGATGGATAAAGAAAAACAATGTTGGGGTTCTTCCACCATTTCCACCTCACACATTTGTGGCCTTTTTCCTCATATCCATTTTACATGTGAAATTTTACCTCAACACCCTCCATCACAATGTGGGTCATTTGTTGTGGTAACCTTATTGTCTTAACTCCCTTTTGTCTACAATAGGAACCTTTGTATAGGCTATGTGGCAATCTTTTGAGTCCATTAGTTCCATGAAAGATGTTGCATGTAGTTCTCAACAATGTAATCAATAATGAATAGTTTTCTTTGTAAATTGATTAAAAGAAGGATTTGTCAAAAAAAAATCCCCTTTGCTATTTTAGGTTGTGGAGATTTTTTTTGTTTTTTTCCTTAAGAATTCACACTTTTTTTCTTTTTCCGAAATAGGGTTTTGAGAGATTATTTATATTATTATTATAAAACATTTTAAAGGTGAATGAAAGAAGAATGTTGTCAAAACTTCTCCCCCTTGTTGATTTTAGTCATGGGGAATTGTTTTGATTGCTATCTTTTTTTACAATGGTATTCATTAACTTTTATTTTTAAGAGAGCTTGATGATTTTCATTTATCAATGAGTTGTTTAAACCTTTCCCTGTTGCTGAATTCAACCTTGGAAAATTGTTTTGATTGTTTTCAATTTTTTAACATTGATGTTCTTTAGCATATGTACTCCCCACAACTGAAATTGTTGTGTTTTTATTGTGTTATAATTGATGAAGGGGCTAGGACTTTCTTGTTGGAATACCGGTATTGCAAGGTTTAAGTTTTATATGTTTATACCATCCTAGAGTGTTGCAATTGAACACTTTTGAAAATTTGAAACATTTTGACATGTTCACAAAAATATGAAGTGCAAAGGATGTTGGTGAAAAAAACTTGGTTGGTTTTTCTTTTTCAAAAATCATGGCAAAACTTAAAGATTCTCCAACTAGTGAAAGGGCCCCACCACCTTTCCATGAGGCCATTTTACTTGAAAAGGAAATTTCAAATTCTAACTTAACAATTCTCAAGCTAGTGAATGCCCCCACAACCTTTCCATGAAGCCAATTTACTATAAAAGGTAAGTTTAAAATCTAACTTGTAGGAGTAACTACTTTATTGGGCATACTAAATTTGTTATATATATATATATATATGTCATGTAGTAATTTTTGTTTATTTTTGGCTTCTTGTTGTTGAAACTTGATTTTTGCCATGCAAATCACCTTCTACATACAAGCTTAACTAAAAATTGAAACTTACTACATCTATTTTCTACTATACTTTGAAATTCTTGAAACTCTAATGGAAATATGATAATAAAATTTGAAATCATGAGTGATTACACCACAAGTTTTTTTTTTTCATATTTTCAAATATTTCAAACGAAATTCTTCATTAAAGTACACCTTTGATAAAAATTTCAGATGTTTGAGTATATTTTATAATCAATATGAATACTTTTCACCCACTACAATTTAAAAAATCATAGAAACCTCAAATTTTCAAAAAAACATTTGAAAGAATCAAATATGGCTTGTAGGAAACATATGGCTTCATTGATTGAAAATAGAAAGTGCAATTTTTTATCTTATTTACATTCATGTAGGAGAAGTGACCATATAATATGAAGTTTGACTTTAAAGTTATAGGCTTTATACTTTAGGGGGTAAATTGTGACGCCACATGTTGTGATAATAAATCGCACTCACATAATTTGAAGCACAAAAACACAATTAACCTTAGGTCAAGAGTTGGGATTGTGGCATTGGAGTCACCCTAGTTCAAATCTCAACACCAAGATTTTTATGGCAATTCTTTTGGAAGAAAAACATTTTATACTTTTACTTTTCGCACTTTAGAAAAATTTCGCACACCAATTTTTTTTTTTCCTATTATTACACTATATATTATAGAATTGCAAGCTTGTGGTAGATACATGAAGCCTGATGATAGAATTGGGGTGATCTTAAATTATGTTTTGATTATGTTTTATGATCAATATTAAAAACCTCAAATGTTGGACATCAATAATAGGAAGGACCACTTTAAAGTTATTGATATATTAATGAATGAACCTTTTTCTTTTTTGGAGAGGTCATGTGAATGACAATTGGCTCATTAATGATTACATGAAGACACCAAAAAAATGTGAATGACAAGCAAAAAGGGTGAACCAAAATCAAATGTTTTGTTACCATATATGTCTATCTAGTACAAAGTTAGGTTGAAATTAATTTAAATGAAAAGTTTCTAATATACATCCTAGAATTATGCCTAATTTACAAAAATATGCATAGTCATTGCCTAGTTTTTCAAAAACTTTAGTGAGGTGATTTTCATTTCAATAGATCCTTTTACAACATTTGAAAAAATAAAAATCTTTAATAAATAACTATTATTCAAAGCAAAAGACATGAACTAATACACATACACATCTTAACTATGAGCCATAAAACAATAGTGAGTGTCAAACATGTGTGTATCTTAATGAAGATCAGCAATAATGGGAAATCAACATTGATTATTAGGTGTATAAGGTATAAGTGGTTGGTTTAGAATATTTCTTATGAGATTAGTGCTTATTCAAAAAACGACCTTGGGGAGGTAGTTTTAATAGATTAACATTAATCTCTTGGAGCATCTTCTTACATTTTATCTCACATTACACCTTTTTAACATAAGCTATAACACGTGGTAGAAAGGACATCAAAGTTAAATGAAAGATGATCTTCTCTCATTAGTTCCTTTCAAATTAGTGTTGATTGTAATAAACCATGATTCCAAAAACATGAAGAAAAGTTCGACACCCACTATTACATCTTTACAAATAAATAATGTCAGATGGACACAATTTTTAAAAACAAAGGAGAAAGACCTCCAGGTCTTTCAAAAGTCATACACAAAACAAAGAACGCAATAATTCTACAATTTCAACCTATGTCTTCCAAGCAAATATATGAGGTGTAGAAGGAACAAAAGCTTAGAAAATAAACTAGATCTTTGCGCAATCAATTTGAAGCCATTTGCTTTCAAAAATTTCACCAAAAATATGATTTTTGTATGTAGTACTTAAAATTGTTTGTAATTGATAAAAGTATATGTTTCATCCATAGAAAAGTAAGTGATTGGATTTTGTACAATAATCAGAACATTGTTGAATTTTCGAAATAATAAATTTTCTAACATTACAAAATCATTGGCCATTTTTTTTGTCCAGATAAGATTGACCATCTTGATTTGATTTTGGAATAATCTAATCTGAATAGTAATGCTCCAATCACACTTGGTGTTAGGAACTCTGGTGTTAAGTCTTTAACACCAAGCTAACTGTTTAAAACTTATCATGAAACACAATGTTAAGTTAACATATTAGACTTTAATTAACACTTGATTTTGAAGTGCTTACTAATGGCTAGGTTATTGTTAAACCTTAATTTGAAAAATCCTTAACATTGAGGTCGTATTGTGAGTCTTATCAATCAAGAATTGCAATGAGATGAAATCCTTAGGTGCATCATTGGAGTGTATGAAAAAGCAACTCACCCCTTCACCAGTGTTTTTTGTTTTCAACTTTGTGATTTAAGCCAAAGTGGCAATGATCCACAAAAGTGACTTAACCCTTAAATGTCCATCCCTAACAGATGCCTTGTAAAAATAGGCTTGGCTGAAGGGTTGGGGACATCCAACTAGGCTCATAAGCTGTGGAGGATGACAATGTCAACAAAATTTGTGATAGGGAGTGACGGGAGACACCCAAGACAACACCAAGAAAGTTGAGGACATTGGAAATAGTATTGAAGGATGTTGAAAATACCCAAAATTGATGATTTTTTTGGGTCTTTCCTATCGTTTTCCTGGTGCATTGACACATTCTTGATAGTTTTTTGATGCTCCAACTCTTTTCCTTTTTTTTTGGTTTTGGGATCAAATCCATACCATTTGTGGTGGACAACAAAGGGCGCTCAGATATCCATGGAGAGGTTCGTCATCATGCTGTAAGAGATTACAATTTCTTGACACAAAAGAAAAAGATTTTCCTTAAAATAAACTCCTTGATCCCTGTTGTGAATCCAACAATGCACATATGGATATGTGCAATATACATATGATAATTTTAATATTAAGAAAAACTTTGACAACTTGTTACAATAAACCATGACAACTTGTTAGGGATGCTAGACCAGCGGTAATCGGAACCAACAAAACTTAAAAGCCTGGAATTGTCATATTTAAACAATAAGCTCCAACAAGTCACTAGTTTATGGGAGGAATTCCAACATTTTGTACTTTGCTCTTTTACCAAGTTTCCCTTTGGGTAGGGGGCCATGGTTTAGGGTTTAGGGTTTGCCTTGGGTAGGGAGCCATGAACCAGGGACCATTGCAATCTAAAATCTTTTATTGGCCCAAAGTCTGATGGGTGGTCACTTTAAGTTTAGACTACTGTTGTTTGGGGCACAAGCCAAAGGGAATGACTTTATGAAGTAAAAACTTATTGTGTTTCTATATGGTGAGCTATGGATAATGTGTTTGGGGCCCTTGGGGTATTTTTTCAAGCTCAATGAAAATAGCAAAGACCTATGGATATCAAAAAATCTTGGCCATTCAATTATAAAAAGATTTCGAAAGAAACTTTGGAGGGGAATTTTGGGCCCAACCCCTCCCCCTACAAAATCACTACCGTATATAACCTTTACATAAACCCCTCGCCCCCTCTCTCAATTTTGAAAAGAAAAGTTCGAGGAAATTTATGGTGCCATCCCCCCTTCACATGTTTGTGGCATGCTGCCAGTACGAGAGGACAATCTGTCCTCCATGATTTGCCTTTCATCTAAATGGACTCTCTGGTCTCAAATGGACGTAAAATTGTAAACAGATAAATAGAAACACATAAAAATAAAAATGGGTAATTTTTTTTCTTGTACTTATATTTTAAATGAAGAAATGGAGGAAATTTTTGGTGCCCTCCCCCATAGACGAAATTACAACCCTTAAAACCCTTTGGACATAAAAATGAAAAAAGGATAATATTTTTCTTTCTACTCATTTTTTGAAATGAAAAATTTGAGGGAATTTTGGTGCCTCCCACCCTTAAAGCCTAAACACAACCATGAGGGAAAAAAAATCTTTTTCTTTGAAAAGAAAAATTGAGAGGAAGTTTTGGAAGCTCTCAGCCCCCTCCCAAATTGTTGTCGGCCCCTTAAGGCTTAAACATAATTTTTTAAAAAACATATGTTGTTCCATTTTGTTTTATTTTTTGAAAAATGAAATTGGAAGGGATTTTTGTGGCTCCCTCCATAGAATTGCTGCCCCTTAAGGCATATTTAGAAAAAAAAAAAGGTTATTGTCTCTAATTATTTTGAAAAATAAAATTGGAGACAGTTTTGGATAACCCCCCAAACTAAAATTCTTTGGTCCGAGTTAGATCTACATGTATGAACAAAGGCCTCGAGCCATGGCTTATGGGTTTTCTCATCCAAAAAATGGAATACGGTGAGACTCTATGGACAGTCACTCATGGTTTCTAGTGTAAACAGGCCATAAGTCCCTCTTGTGGAAGATCGCCAACACATCTACTTAATAAATTTGAAATAAAGACCCTGTGTATGGTCCTGAGTCTTAACCAGCGATTCTTTAACTGGCGAATTTTCGCCAAATTTCGAGCTGAAAAACATGGTTTCGACCTGACAAATAATTTTTCATGGAGAAAAAAATGGCCCAAATTCGCCAGAATTTGAAAACAAAGATTCCAAGATCGCCAGGTTATATGATAATGTCGAGAAGGTAGCCGAGAATATTGAAGGAACCTGTTGTCTTTTCGACCTTTAGATTAAGTACGTTACCTAAATTTGCCTTAATTATTTTATGGATGATCACCATTTTGACCACATCACAATATCCTAAAAAGAAACCCTGGTCCTGACTCCTTATCAGATGGTGCACATGGGGTGTCAGCAAAGAAAATTATGGTTCGATTAAGTCAGGCTTCTGGGATACTTGCAAGTTCGATTTCGCAGAGTTTCATATCAGCAAAGAAAATTATGGTTTGATTAAGTCAGGTTTCTGGGATACTTGCAGTTGGATTTCGCAGAGTTTCATATCAGCAAAGAAAAGTATGGTTTGATTAAGTCAGGCTTCTGGGATACTTGCAAGTTGGATTTCGCAGAGTTTCATCTGCCATACTTACATTATTATTGTACCCGGATGCATGCTTTCCTGACTTTTCTTTTTCTGCCATACTTACATTATTATTGTACCCGGATGCATGCTTTCCTGACTTTTCTTTTTCTGCCATACTTACATTATTATTGTACCCGGATGCATGCTTTCCTGACTTTTCTTTTTCTGCCATACTTACATTATTATTGTACCCGGATGCATGCTTTCCTGACTTTTCTTTTTCTGCCATACTTACATTATTATTGCACCTGAATGCATGCTTTCCTGACTTTTCTTTTTCTGCCATACTTACATTATTATTGCACCTGAATGCATGCTTTCCTGACTTTTCTTTTTCTGCCATACTTACATTATTATTGCACCTGAATGCATGCTTTCCTGACTTTTCTTTTTCTCTCATTGTCGTAATAATGCCACGCAGAGTTCCCAAAGCAGTGCAGAAATATTGAAAATTGAAATCTGTACGTATTCGGGGAGCAATTTCTTGGGGACTATTCCGCCCTTTACCAATGAAACAAATCGAATTATGGAGCAACACTATTTGGGATTCAGGGCCCAGGCTAGAAATTATTTTGGAATTTTGCCCTAAGGATTGAAGCACTTTTGGCTTAGGGATGGATCCATTTTCCAGCACTGTGGAGGGGTTCTGTATTTGAAATTTGTGAAGCAGTTAGTTTGGTGATCCTCCACAACAGGGCTTGGCTAAATTTGGCAAGAGTTGAAAGAGAGAAAACAGATATTTTGGGATTCCCCTTACGAAGTGAGTGGAGGTCATAGTTTTGGAACCTATTGTCTACAAATGGCGGCTTCAGAATTTTATTCTCCTCATGATGTGGCGATTTGGGCCAAGTTTTCTAAAAAATAATACCATTTTGCACCTCCCCCAACCCCCATGGGTGAAGGGTTGGAACTTGGAATTTCTTTTTGGCATACCTACACCCCTATAGTTAACTTCCTATTATTACTATTATTATTATTGGTTTGGTGGAACCAACATGCAGTTTGCACCCCCAAGTAGGGTTTTTTCACGAAATCTTTTACACAGCCAAAGTGACTATGATCCCTAGAAAGATGTCGAAAAAGTGGCGATCATCCCTTGAACGATTTAGCCAAATCTGGCTCTAAACCAGAGTGAAGTAGACATCTTTTATCATTCATCCACATTTTGCCTCACATTGAAAGCCAAATATAGACATCTGGCGATCTTCACTTATTTTTTCCCTCATTGCTAGCAATTGAAAATGTCCAAATTCACTACATTCTCAATTTTTCAGTTTTTGAATTCCCTTTTTTAGCCAAATTCCCCAGTAAAAGTAAGGATGTGGGCCCTAGGTCAAGCTTCATTGCAGAGGGCCAGTAGGGCTAGGTATTGAGTTTTTTCTGTTGCTATTGATTGAGAGACGATGAGATGGCATCTTTTCTGCGTTGGATGCGAGATGCATGAGGAAGGCGTGGAGTGTTTTGTTTGCCACTGGCATTGATGGAGATGGAGAGAAGCCATTATGGAGATACGTATAATAGTAGCCACATCATTTTGGGTGGTTCTTGTTTTTCAAGCCAATTGAGGCTATCAACATTTTGTGGCAGATCATGAAAGGATGCCGTTTTCCATACCACTGCAGTGGAACTGATTTCCTTTAAGGGATCTGATTTGTTTTTCTGTTTTTTATAGTTGAATATCACAAATTAGATTGTATTGGATGATTAAGATGCTGAGTGGCTAAATTCCCGAGTTTGGGAGTGTATCAGTAAGGAAAGAGGGAACTAATTAGGGTTAGGCATATCCAAATAATTGTGGGATTATGTTATTTAGTGTGTGTTGTGTGTAGCCGGTCAGTTCTGTGGATGATGGACAGAATACCGAAGTTTGCCAATAAGAACAGGCTGTGATATTATGTTGTATGTACTTCTGGAATACAGTTGATGCCGTGTGTTGGATTCCAATTCTTGAATATGATTTAGGGTTTAGTGAAACAACAATACTTCAGTTTTTTGGTCACATGTGCACATGGGGTGTCAGCATAGAAAAGTGAGGTTTGATTAGGTCAGTCTTTTGGGATACTTGCAAGTTGCATCTCGTGGTGTTTCATCTGCCATACATTAGTATTGCACACCTACCTAGTGCATGCTTTCCTAACTTTTTCTCTCCTTCTTGTATCAATTTCATGTAGACTTCGCAGAGCACTACAGAAATGTTGTCGGTATTTGAGGAGTAGATTCTTTGGTGTTATTTCGGCCTTTACCGACAAAAGAAATAGAATTGTAGAGCAACATTATTTGGGTTTACATCAGACAAGCAGGTAGAAAATGTAGGAAATCCGTCTATATTCTGGCAACAAAGCAACACTGTCTACAACTGGCGAATCCCGAAAAAAAGGTACTAAAAAGCTGGGGAATTTTGTAGATTTTCTCAAAATCTTCCTTTGGGGTCTTAGTAGGCAATGTTTGTTTTTTGTGGGAGACTGGCGAATTTTCATTTAAAAAAAAACTAAAACTGGTGATGATCTTTACAAACCTTTAATCATCCTTCTATATTCTTGGCTACACATTAGGGGAAAAAAAAAGATTTTGGCAAATTTTTACTTTCTTCTCTCACTTGTGACGATTGAAAACCTTTGAAAGCACTTAAACCTTGGGTTTCTGGCATTTAATTTCATTTTTTGATGAAATTTTGCTAGTAAAAATAAAGACCACCCCCACTATGCACTTACCAAGTGTTTGATGCCAATCAATCTTTTCATGTCATCCAACCACATGCAACATGGACCGTCAGTTTTGTGTTGTAGTCTCATTTCTTTGGGCTATTTGGTCCTTCATTTTCCTTCTGATCTTGTTTCTTGGGACTGTTGCTACAAAAAAATTCCTAGACAAACAAAAAAATTAAACCGTAGAAAACTCATAGCCCAGTGGTGAAAAAGTGTAGAGAAAAGAATGTTGGAAATCAATGTTGCACATTGAGTAGTAGTGTCAAGCAGGAAGGGCGAGTGTAGAGGAAAAGCATGCCAGGAAGGAAAGCCAAGTGAGGAAATCGTAGTGTTGAGCAGGAAGAGTTACATATCTTTGACTTAAATATAAAATTTCTAGGCTTGTAGCCATATCTGGTCATTTTCGCCTAAAATCTAACAATTTGGAAGATCTGAAATTAGATCCATATTTTCCTATCTTTGAGTTTTTTCTGAGTTAACTTTGAATGCCACATCCACAACCACATATAATTTGGTGATAGCTATCACTTTACATGTGGACATCAATTTATTTGTTGGAGTGATATCCTAACTTATCTTTATACTAACTCTAGGTGTGGGGTGGCCTTTAGATAAATTTGGCTAGAGGTAAAAGAGGGAAGTCCAAACTTTTGGAATTCCCCTTACCAAGTGGTGAGTGGATAACATAGTTCTGGAACCTATTGTGGCTACTTGGGGGCCCATTTTTCCCCAAAACAAATACCACTTGCACCTTTCACTGCCCCCCCCCCCCCCCCCCTCTTTTTGCTTCGTGCTAAGTTGCAAAAATTTCTCCCAAAACAAAACAAAACACTATGGATAACCTACATGGATGACCTAGTTATCATCCAGTTAGGTTATCAATCCTAAAATGCTAATCATTTAAAAAAAAAAATAGAATCACTGAATTTTTTAAAAAAAATTCCAATTCTAATTGTAATTCACTGTTAACTAGTGGTTATCAACCAGTTATTTGATAACCTACCATCATGCATGACCAATAGTTGTTACCCAAGTCATACTGATATTGATATAAAGAACCTACCTGGTAGTCAATTTGTTTTTTAAAAATAACCTACTTAACCAGTTCTAAAGTTGCAAGAACTATTGAAAGACATTGACCAATTATTTTATAAATTTTAAGATTTTTTGGTTTAAAAAATGCATCTGGTTTTCATATTCATGAACAAAATCATTCTAGCCTGTTTTCAAGATGATTGGTTCTCTTTTATTTTTGAAGCACTGGTTTCAGAGTTACTTATGATTAAGCTTGTGCTTGCATGGATTTGTGCTTGCCAATGGATTCAAATTTGCCTTTTGTTTACTGGTGACATTTCGCCAAAAAGAAAATTTCAAATTCAAAACTCAAGTGTTTCTTCAAGGTTTTCAATTGCCAGATTCCTATGTTTGGTTTTTAGTGCATAGCCAAATATGTAGATTGCTAATTAAAATTTGATCTTTTATAATTGGTCTATACCAAAATCTAACTAGAAATTCTTGGGGATTGTAGCCATTTTTCAACATTTTCCCATGGATTATTGCCACCCTAACTTTGAAAGTAAATTCCTATAAAAAGGTTGCTTCTCTTATACATATGATCCTGCCAGTGTGGGCACAATGGCATGTTCCCAAGCTCTTACACCCTTTAAAATGGGGGTTTAGTGGCAGGCTCTCACCTCTCTATAGTGGCAAAATAGAGTAATTGAGCCTAATTTGGGGGGCTTTTAAATAAGCACCTGATTAGTCTAATAAACACCTGATTCGGTTGATATTTTGATTAATTTAGTTGAGTTGTTATTAGCAATTTTCTTGGTACGCTTTTAGGGAGTGCAAAGCACAATAAGGGCTCATGATCAGTCTAATAAATACAAATTATATTTATTGACCTTAAACCTGTGCCTCCCTTTCCGCCTTTGAAAGTGAAAAAGATAACAAAAAACTTACAAACCATCAAAAAAGTTAACTATAAAAAATGTTTTTTTTATAAAAAAGCCCCACAGCCCACCCCCCCCCTTTAAGAGTAAAAGATCACAAAAAATTACAAACATGAAAATTTAAAAAGTGAAGAAATATAACCCACACCCCTCTCCTCTGTCAACAATTAGAACCTTAAAAAAAAAAACCTCACCGAACCCAGCTTCCATTTCCATCTTTCAACAATTTTTTTTCCAAAACAAAGAAATCACCTTATTCCCTCCCCTCTTAACAAGTTTTTAAAAAGCTCATGCCCTCTTTCGCCCTTCAAAAAGTAAAAAGAGTACCAAAACATTTATTAAATATATAGAAAATAATAATTCAAAAATGAAAAAAAAAACCCACACCCCCTTCCCCCAGCAAGAATAAAAAAGGGTAACAAATGCTTAACACACAATACAAAAAAATACAAAAAGGTAAAAAAAAAACCATGCCACCCTCCCCCCTTAAGGAGGTAAAAAATGTGACAAAAGAATATAAATAATAAATAATTAGAAAAAAAATAAAACCCAGGCCCCCCTCCCCTTTTCAAATGTATATATATATATAACTCATGGCCCCCTTCCCCATTCAAGAATTAAAAAAATAATAAAAATGAAAAAAAAAAAAAAAATCTTGCACCCGCCGCCCCCCCCCCGCCCGCCCCGCTCCTTTTCAAGATTTTCTTAAAACAAAAGCCAAAAAAATCCCATGCCCTCTTCACCTTCAAATTAAAATGCACTATTCACCTCTAAAACCCCAACCCCAGCTAATTTCTCAGCCCCTCCCCTTCTTTTCCTCACTAAGATTTAATAGTACACTTCCACATTAAATTGGACTGTTCAACTTTTTGAGTACTTTGTTGATGTTATTCTAAACCTAGGGGTCTAAAGTTTAGAAAAAAGTACTCAAACTAGGCTCAACTACCTTATTTTGAGGGTAGGGGAGCCTACCACTACAGGGGGGGTGAAAGCCTGCCACTAAACCCCTACTTTAGGGGGTGTAGGTGCCTAAGAGCTTGGGAGCCCGTGCTGACAGTGGCAAGATCATATGTATAGGTGACTATAACCAATTCCTAATTTAGTTAAGGTGACGATATGCCCAGCCTAAAAATATTTATATGTTGACAAGGTGCCTATTTTCTTTCAGAGAACGACATAATTCTGGTTTTAAAAAGCTTTTGGTTGTCCATTTAACTACTTTTTTTGGCTCGGTTATTTTACTTAATTTGAAAGAAATTGTGAAAAAAAAGGGGAAAAATTCACCAACTTTTTGAAACCACAAAATAAAAAATAAAAAACCCTGGTGGGTGGGGCTTTGCCTTGAGACAGTGGATGACCCAGTGGACAAAATTGCAAATAAATTATTATTTTCGACATGTGTTCCTGTCCACTTGGCTATACAAAAATAATATCCTGGTTTACAGTAACATCATTGTAGTCCAGTTTGCTATATTAAATTATATCGTAGTAAAAGATAACAACATTGTCGTGTACTAGAACTTGCCAATTCTGTTCACAGGGCCAATCAATTTGATTCTGTGGTCCAGTGGTAGACCCCCACCCACGCTTAAATATGTACCGACCACAATAATGTTAACAATTGGAGTAGGGATTGAGGTCCGACCTAGTGAATAGAATATTTTATCGATCAATTTACTTTTCGCAAGATATTTTTTTAATTAATTATTTCAACATAACTTACATGAGTTGCATCTGCGAAACCACTTTGGCAGATGCCACACTTGTATGTCCAATAATTTGTGTCATAGAATCCCCTGTGAAAAATAAATAAATGGGGAGAAGATTTTGCCAAGCTGCAATCCCTACCAGCGTTTAAATTTTTTTTGTCATGTAACTGAGGTTGATAATTCCAAAGATGATTTAGCCAGATTTAGCAATTAAAAAAAATAAAAGTAAATTTATTGTCGCGTTCTATATTTTTTGCCACCCACTAGAATTTAGTGTAGCATTTGCAGAATTTTATTATATTTTTCGAGTTTTTTTGCCGAATTTCGGCGACATAAAAACCCTAAAAACACCTCATTCTCGCCATTTTGAAAATAAAATTCGCCATTTGACCATTTTTCGCCCAAAAAAATCACTGATCCCTACTTCATCTGTTGACATTGTGGTTGCTAGTTGTAAGGTACTACTTAATTAAAAGTGGGTGGGCGTCTACCACTTAGCCCCTTTTTTTGACTAGCGACATACTAGAGAGAAATTGAATATCAACTATGTAATTGTCGTCAAATGGACTTCTCTGGTCCGGGTATTGACGTTAAATTAAAAGAAAGAAAGAAAGAAAGAAAGAAAGAAAGAATATCAAAAATCGGTAAATGCAATCTTTTTGGAGGCTTTCAATCGCCAAAAACGAGAGAAACAGATTGCGATATTTGATTTTCATTCTGTAGCAAAGTTAAAGAAGGCTCATGAAGGATCTAGACTTCATATCTAGTTTATTGCCCGATTTTGGCTAAATCTCCCTGTGGATGATCGCCATTATTTGTACATCACTGATAGCCATTTTGGCTCCAAGAGATTTCCCTAGAAAAAACCCTGCTACCACTGGACCCTGAATTACTCCACATACACATGGCGCATCTGCCAAGATATCACCGTAAAGCTGCTGCATTAATGAGAGTTCACCAAAGCTATGAACCAGTGTTTCTTTTTTCAATTTTGAGAAGTCGGTGGACTGGCCATCATGCAGGAGAGGACTTCGTCAAATTTGGTGACAGGTCAGACAAGCAGGTAGAAAATTCAGGAAATCCTTCTACATACTGGCGACAAGGTAGGTAGGACTGATTGTCTAGAACTAGCGAGTCCCAGAAAAAATTCCTCGAAAACTGGCGAATTTTCTGGATTTTTCCGAAATTTTTCATTTGGGGTCTTCATAGCCATTTTTGTTTTGTCTCAGAGTGGCGAATTTTCGGCAAAAAAAACCACACACTGCTATGACTTCCTTGTCTCAACTTGGAACACAAGTGTCAAAAGTATAGACCCTACTCTCTTACTACCTAGACTCTGAGTGTGCACAAGGTTTCCGACTTTCTACGAAATATTTTTGGGAGTTAAATGGGCTATCATTTATGGGAATTAGAAGCAGAAAAAATGGCGATCAGACCTAGGAAGAGTTAGCCCAATCTGGTTATAGACCAGCTATGACTTGCACAAATAATTAATCAGCCTTCTACATTTTTGGCTAATGCGTTGAAAATAGAGAACTGAAAATCTGATGATTTTTTATTTTTTTTTGTTCCCTCAGTTCTGGCGATTGAAAAACTCCAGAAACACTTCCATATTCGGATTTTGAATATTTATTTTCGCTTTCTGGCGAAATCTCTCCAGTAGAAAAGAGCCTTCAAGAAAGTTCCGACAGTCTGGAGAACAGGTTCATGAAGTTCATCGGTTTCCAAAGGCATCATTTGGGCTTTGTTCGCAATTATAAAGCCAACTGCTGCGGCAGCCATTTTGCTCCTTGGCGTCTTCATAGTCGCCTTCCCAACAATCGTCTTTGGAGGCCGTTTTAGTGCTGTGAAGTAGCTCCTGTTGAAGTGTAGAGAGAGCTTGAGACAGAGATTTTGCATGAGCAGTGGAGTCTCAACAAGACGGTCCCCAGAGAGCGTGTAGTAGATAGCAAAAAGCTTGTGCGAGAAAAAAACCCAACTTAGAGACCATGGCTCCAGTACCAGGGATGTTCGATGTTTTCTTGAACCATTTTGCTCCTTACATTCTTCATAGTCGCCTTCTCAACAATCGCCTTTGCAGGCCATTTTAGTGCCCGTGAAGTAGATAGCAAAAAGCTTGTACCAGAAAAAAAAGCCAACTTAGAGACCATGGCTCCAGTACCAGTGAAATTCGATGTTTTCTTGAACCATCGAGGACCTGATGTGAAGAGGGGCTTCGCTTCTCATCTCCGCCAAGCACTTCAAGAAGCAGGGTGCCGTCCATTCCTAGATAAGCCGGATCTGGAGAAAGGGCTAGATGGTCAAGAGAAGATCTATGAGGCGCTTGGATGTGCTAGTGTGCATGTGGCCATCTTCTCCAAACACTACGCTGACTCCGACGACTGTCTCGACGAGTTGTGCGCCATGCTCGAAAGCAAGAAGCTCATTATTCCTGTTTTCTACGATGTTTCACCAAGTGTTCTGCGTTGTGAGAACCCTGATGGACCATACACCAAGGCTTTTCTCAAATTTCATGGGAAGAGATCGGCAAGTGAAGTGAAGAAATGGAAAGCCGCACTTCACGAGGCTGCTAAATTAAACGGATTCAAGCTTGATGATTACAATGGGTGAGACAACTGAAACTCAAAATACTCACTCTATTTCATATTACTTGGATCAAAGCTTTCAAAAAATCCACGGCGTTTAATCTAATTACTTGTTGTGCACCAAGAGTGGGCCGGAATCTATCATGTTTGGAACCTAATATTGGGCTAAAAGGAGTGTGATGTGGGTGGTTGCAGGGATGAAGCTGAATTGAAGACAGCAATTGTAAGCAAAGTTTGGGACCACTTGCATGCCTCCCAGCTATCACTAGTTCGACCCTATCAAGTGGGATTAACGGAGACATCTAAGGAGTTGATTGAAACTCTAAATCAGATGGAAAAAGATGTTGGGATTTTGAGTTTGGTCGGCACGGGTGGAATTGGGAAAACGACTCTTGCCAAGGAGATATACTGTAGCTTCGAGAAGAATGACACGTTTGAAAAAAAGAGCTTTCTTATGGATGTAAAAGATAATGCAATTTTCGATTTGCAAAAACGGTTGGCTCATGATTTGTTTAGAAAGGATGTAGGAAGTATGGGTGAATTCAATCAATGTTTTAATTACGTCATGGATCGCAAAGTGTTGATTGTTATCGATGATGTAGATCAAGAGGGTCAATTTGATAAACTCATACCTGACGTCAACAAACTTGGTCGTGGTAGTCGAATCATCGTCACATCGCGTGAATCAAACGTGGTGAACAACATCATGAAGAATGGAAATTGCAAATATTCAAGGCATCACATGGCAGTATCAAGCACCTGGGACGTCAGACATCTCTCCAGATATCTGGCCAATGCATTCCATAGCAATGACGCTATCATGAAGAATGGAAATTGCAACTATTCAAGGCATGACATGGCAGTATTAAGCACCTCAAACTCCAGACATCTCTTCAATTGGCATGCATTCCATAGCAATGACGCTATTGATGGCTTCCAAGAGCTTGCAAAGAAGGTGGCGGATGCTTGTTGTGGTCTCCCACTAGCATTGGAAGTTATTGGATGCTTTTTATTCGACAAAAGAGAAGAGCATGACGTAGAAAGTACTTGGCCGCAAACAATCAAAACATTGTTGAATGAAAATAAAGACATTTTTGAGAAGCTTATGATTAGCTACAACAATCTCTCTCCAGGGGCAAGGATGATGTTCTTGGACATAGCCTGCTTCATGATCGGCCAGCGCGAACATATAGCGATGCAAATTTTTGAAGCATGCAAATCTGACTATGGAGGAGCACCGGCACGATTCTTCAGCTCGCTCAAGGACAAGTGTTTAGTGAAGTTGGATGAAGATAGACGAATCGTAATGCATGATCTTCTTCGTGACATCGGACGTCAAGTGGTCAAGAACGATTCACATAACATGAAGAAAGGAACACCAAGCCACTTGTGGAGTCCTGAAATGGTACAACGAGTGCTTCAAAACAAAGAGGTTGGTACCTAGTTTTTAACCTTGAAACTATACAGTATTTTTTTCAACAAGTTTTTAGAGGTTGGGGGTGGGATAACCATAAAAGATTTTGAAATTCAAGTTTCACGTATTGTAACTGAGGGTCAATATTCACATCGAGGAAATGAACAATTAATCAAATTTTGAAGAGAATAATTTTATTGTTTAGAGTTTAAACCTTTTTTTTTTTCTTGATCAAACATACTCTAATTTAATATTTCAGCAAATGAGTAGTTAAGATGATCCATATTGTTGCTAGCCATAGTATTGAGGATCATTTTTGCATGACATGAATGTCATGTATTTTGAACCCTTTTTAAATACATGTATTGAAAAGGTTGTGTAATGATGAAACTAACCCCTGGGTAATGTAAATAGAAAAAGATTAAATATTGCAACCATAGAACATTCACAAAAATATGTATTATGTTATCTTGAAAAAATTTCAACCATATTTGTCATTTTTTGGTGATCTATATTCTAAGGTCCTTGTAATATGCAGTAAATTCTACCAAATGCCCAACATTATACATGTCAATTGTCCCACCTTATTCTCTTTTCCTTGTACATTTGTCTTAACAAAAAAGATGGACACTGACCATATGTATTTTTTGTCAAATTAACCATTAACCCGTCCATGTCCCAAGAGTCCATTTTAACGTTAAAATATCAACCAAAATTGTTTGTTGGGGCATTTAGGGCTTCAACACTTCATTAGACCATGATTTTGGCATGCAAATTTTCATCAAATCATTCCTTTACACATTTGTGTGGGATTTGTAGGGTACAAATAAAGTTCGAGGGCTTTCAACATTTGGAATTGGCCATGGTGGCATTGGTGCAAGTAATGTGGCTGAAAATTACATCGGCATGAGTAGATTGCATTTCCTTTTATTGGATGGTGATAATGTGAAAGGCGACTTTTCTACTTGGTCACAAGAATTGATTTGGCTCCAATGGACAAATTCAAATCTTTCAAGACTACCTTTGGAACTAAACCTTCGAAAGTTGGCGGTGCTTGATTTGACTTCCAACAAGCAATTAATGCAAATTTGGCCCAATGACCTTAAGGTATAATTTTTTTGTATATGCATGGGAATGCACCAATAAAGGTTATGTTGCACATATATTCCAATTTTGAATATGTAAAACTCATTCACTATCAAATTAATAAACCACATGATGGGGCTTTTGTGTTCAATGCATTATAAACTAATGAAAACATTTTACCTTTTGCAATGTTGGTTTACAGATCACTTTTAAGGAGTTGCGAACGTTGATCCTTTCAAATTGCATAGCCCTTAAAGAACTTCCCAAGGATATTGGGAAATTATTGACGTTAAATGAGTTGAATTTAACATATTGCTCAAGTTTAAAAACATTACCTGATTCAATTGTGCACTTGTCTCAACTGAAGATATTTCGATTGAGCGGGTGCAAAAAATTGACGAATCTACCAATGGAATTTGGGAAACTTCAAAGCTTGGTGGAACTGGACTTATCTGGTTGTTCCCAATTGGGGTGTTTACCTGATTCAATTGTGGACTTGTCACAACTCAAGACATTTCGATTGCAGAGCTACCACAATTTGATGAATCTACCAATGGAGTTCGGGAAACTTCAAAGCTTGGTGGAACTAGACTTATCTAGTTGTTCCCAATTGCGATGTTTACCTGATTCAATTGTGGACTTGTCACAACTCAAGACATTTCAATTGCACAACTGCCACAATTTGACGAATCTACCAATGGAGTTCGGGAAACTTCAAAGCTTGGTGGAACTAGATTTATCTAGTTGTTCCCAATTGGGGTGTTTACCTGATTCAATTGTGCACTTGTCTCAACTGAAGATATTTTGATTGAGTGGGTGCAAAAAATTGACGAATCTACCAATGGAATTTGGGAAACTTCAAAGCTTGGTGGAACTGGACTTATCTGGTTGTTCCCAATTGGGGTGGTTACCTGATTCAATTGTGGACTTGTCACAACTCAAGACATTTCAATTGCACAACTGCCACAATTTGACGAATCTACCAATGGAGTTCGGGAAACTTCAAAGTTTGGTGGAACTGAACTTATCTAGTTGTTACCAATTGGGGTGTTTACCTGATTCAATTGTGGACTTATCACAACTTAAGACATTTCGATTGCACAACTGCCACAATTTGACGAATCTACCAATGGAGTTCGGGAAACTGCAAAGCTTGGTGGAATTGGATTTATCTAATTGTTCCCAATTGGTGTGTTTACCTGATTCAATTGTGGATTTGTCACAACTCAAGACATTTCGATTGCACAACTGCCACAATTTGATGAATCTACCAATGGAGTTCGGGAAACTTCAAAGCTTGGTGGAATTGGACTTATCTAATTGTTCCCAATTGGGATGTTTACCTGATTCAATTGTGGACTTGTCACAACTCAAGACATTTCAATTGCAGAGCTGCCACAATTTGATGAATCTACCAATGGAGTTCGGGAAACTTCAAAGCTTGGTGGAATTGGACTTATCTAGTTGTTCCCAATTGGGGTGTTTACCTGATTCAATTGTGGACTTGTCACAACTCAAGATATTTCGATTGATCAGGTTTGACAAATTAAAGAAACTACCAATGGAATTTTGGAATCTTCAATGCGTGGTGGAACTAGACATAGATGGTCTTGTGGTTCAATTGCGGTCTTCATCACTTTCTTAATCGACAAGACCGCAATTCCCCTTGTTGAGTTTAGTTGTGGGGAATTCTTTTGATTGCTTTCCTATTTTTTAACATTAATGTTATTTGGCATTTTCTTTTGAAGAGTTTGATGAACTTAATGGTTTTCATTTTTCAAGAGGGAGCTATGTGAACCTTTCCCCCTTGCTAAGTTTAGTAGTGGGGAATTGTTTGGATCACTTTCATCTTTCAAAAATTGATGTTCTTTGGCATTTATTTTTTGGAAAGCTTTGTGATTTTCATTTGTTAGGAGGGAACTATCTTAAGCTTTCCTCCTTGCTTAGTTCAATTGTGGGGAATTCTTTTGATTGCTTCCTTTTTTTTTAACATTGGTGTTCTTTGGCACATGATTTTGAAAAGCTTAATGGTTTTTATTTGTCAAAAGGGAGTTATGTGAACCTTTCTCCTTTGTTAAGTTCAACTATGGGGAATTGTTTGGATCACTTTCCATTTTTGAAAATTGGTGTTTTCTAGCATATTTTTATGAAGAACTCTATGGTTTTCATTTGTTAAGAGGGAGTTGTCTTCACCTTTTTCCTTTGTTGACAGCACACCTCTCATTGAGCAATGACTCCCGATCCTTGCGCTCCAAAGACTCAAATCGAGGCTCATGGCCCCACAACTTGGCGAAACTGTCATAGTCAGTTGAGTATGAGATGTCCTGCAGACAACACATTAAATTGCCCTCAGCAATACCCTAGACAAAATAGATTGTGCCCTTGAGGTTGCTCTCTACTCTATGCAAACTGACACTTGGACTCAGTGTTCTTTTTCGGTGAATTTTTGCAACCTGGCGACAAAAAAAAGGGCTGGTGAATGCAACAAATGGATTTTTGAGGTTTTTTTTTAAAAATCACATATCTTGACAAAAACAACTTAGAAGTTGCCTGATTTGGACAGTGTGTTCCTGTAGGTCCCCAGAACTAGGCAGGATTCCAAAAAAGATATACTAGTCCATCAGGACAGTCACCATTTACTGCTAATTAATTCTGAGGATCCTAGCCAGTGCACCTACTTGAGGAATTTGAAAAAAAAAACCACTGACTGGACTCTCTGTACTATGATAACTTTTATACCCTGAGTAGAATTTTCACAACTTCCCACCACATACAAAGCATAAGCCAACACTCTGCTGCACAAAACCTTGAATGATGCAACAAAAACGAACTGCACAGATGCTGTGACAATCATGCCCAGAAACATCATATATCTCAGTATCCCAACATCATTTGTCTCAGTATGGATGCCACCCAGGACTAACTACAATAATTGGCAACTAAAACAACCTATATGCATGAGATTGCACTGAAAACTGTCAATTCCCAAACCAAATTAAACATGAAAAAATGGATGTGTTCACCAGTACCAGTCCATCACCTCCATCAGAAATGGAGCTGACTAGATAACATTATTCTACTGACTTCAAGAACATGTTTTCCTTATCATAAATGATAGCCAAATCAGCACACCAGTCACAAGCATGAAGATTAACCACATATAATTTTGCCACATCAAGGTTCTTCAAAACCAGGGATTTTTGGAGGCCTGTTTGGTTGTGGCAGACAATACTAACATTTATTCTCTCCAAAGGCTGCATGTGAGCACCTGGTGACTCGAGCTTTCCAGCTCATTGCTTAGAGAAACCTTGGCTTCAGAATTGCTGCAATAAAAAGTTCAGAACCATGATTCACAGGAGAGGGTCCAAGGAATTTCACACAAAGGTCTTTAGAGTATCTTTGACCGAATGCCTAAAGACACTGGGTTCACCCTATTAGAGTTTGAGTTCCCTTCTAAGCTCTCCAGTGCCCACAAAGTGCAGGAGAGGAGATAACAAATAGAGCCAGAAATGAAATATATCAGGTTAACACCAGACCTTGGCAACTTCCTCCAGTAAAGATCTGAAGGCTTCAACAGCAGCCTTTTGTGCAGCACGCTTCTCCTGACGTTCCTCCTCTGCCCTTGTTCGCACATCGTGCTCAAAGATAGATCGGCGTTCTGTGTGGCTGGGAATAGCCTACAAGACGCCACCATATATGCGAAGTCAAGAAACCAGATGACTTTCAAACAAAGACATCACAAAAGGTGATTGTTCTCAATAAAGGAGCAGGGAAATCGAGCTCAAGGAATTGCTACCAGAAGCCTACAATCATCTCATGGATCACGATAAATCCTCTCCAGCACCTGGAAGTCCAAAAACCAAAGTTGATATTCCATGCATTGAAAGGCATCGATGTTTAGGTGTGTTCCAAACCTTGAACCGTGGATCAAATATAATCTTAGGCAGCTCTTTCTCCCATTTCGAGAAAGGTGCAACAGCCTTTTCCTTCAGCATTTCCTGAAAGACAAAATTACCTTCCAACAGCATTAGAAACCAAACAAACTACTGACACAAATCACAGTGTCCTTGTCATCTTGACTCACAAACAATTACAGGGATGTGATATCCAAAACTCTTTCTAAATTCCTTTCATACTATCTTAATTCAAATTACACATACTGAAACTTTCTATAAGTCCACAAGATCTCATATGTATTATACTCTTCATGCATTCAACAGAGTAACAAATTTGGGGAAGACATCCAAGAAACCTATCTGTATAGATTATCCATGCAAAATGTACCAAAACAGATAGCTGGATATGAGAGTCCCTAAAATTACATGTTCAATCACAGCTAGTGCACGATTAACTCATACAGAAATTCACAATTCAGGCCAAGAGGAAATTCTTTGACCAGAAAGTTGTTGAAGAGGCACAACAATATCCACTTTCACCTTAAACCTCAATACTTTCTGCTCCTCAGTTGGGCCGAGGTCCTCATCATCACTCTCAGAGTCATCATCAGTTGATACTTGATCCCCCTTGAGAGCCTTCCCATTCCCTCCCTCTGCTCCTGTCCCTTTCCCAATATTGTCATCAACTGCAGTACCAACATTCAACACCCCTGTTGGACCTGCCACACTTGCAGATAATAGAGAACTGGTCACTGGAGCACCAGGATCCTGCAGCTTTTTCTTTATAAGATCTAGTGCAGAGTTTGCAGCAAGTGCCTTGTGGCCATAGGCCTCTCTACCACCAGTCAAGGCTGCAGGCACATTAATTGTGAATGAAATGGTGCTCTTCTCTGCAGGGGGCCCAACATCCCCAGCATTACCAGCCAACTCTTCTTGCCTCTTTCGAAGCTCAGCAACCTCAGCTGGAGTTTGCCAGCTTGTCACCTGCAGTTGCAAGCACTGTGGATGAGTAACATTCAGTATATACATGTGTCAACATTCCTAGAAGATCTCACTGTCCCCTTGGAAATGCTGTAGAGAGGATGTTTAGAAGTTGCTTGCACATTAAGTCAGACAGTGAAAACATTGTCATTCATAACAAGCTGATAAGAATTACTCATGCAGATGTTATTTCATTGTCAAGAGACACACTAAATAAACTCCATTGCATGCAGCATGTCACTAACATCTGCTACATCTGACAGGTGTACAGAATTCTGACCTGTGTCCTTGTATTGTAATAGTATTTCTTGCTCTCATTGGTCATCACCAGAGCCCAATCTGTTCCACTAAGATGTTCCCTGTTACAGCAGCAACATGTTGCTGCAATCAATTTCTCATTTCCACCATCATTTGCCCTTACTGTTCACAGTTAAGAGTAGTGTGACACAACAACAGCAGTATAGAAGACTGTGCAATAATTTTTGACTTCTGCAGAAGTTTCTGCCCACCCAACCCAGACATTACTGAGCACCAATAGCAACTGGCTATGACTAGCACATCAGACTGCCAACCATAGGAGATAACTGTTAGCAGCACACCAAAGCAGAAATGAATGTCAAAGACCTGAATTTCAAGAAACAAGTAAGATACAGCATAGTATCCTGTTCCTCACCATGAGACAGGTGTAGGCTGTGCTGTCACCTTGTCTGCCTGCAGTAAACAACAACGAGAAGAAGTCAGCTATTAAGTTGGCAATACATCCCACCTGACAAACATAAACATACCAACAAGGAATGTGTTCATTACCTGGTGAGTGTCACTCACAGACAATGAGACCATGACCTTCATCATGAATGGCAATGACTTGCTCCTTACAAGAGTGAAAGCAATATCTTGGAATACTATCCAGAAAGAATGCTCCAAATGAATCGAAAACAGCCCCAATCACCAAACAAAACTTGTGTAGCCATGCAGTGGCACTGGACCAATGTGAGAGACCTTGCAAAAAAGAGGACAAATCACTGTCCAGACAAAGCATCCCAACAAGTTGCAGGCATAAGATGGCCAATCATGCTACCTCTCCTTTAAACTCGACTGGTCGAGTATACGTTGATTGACAAGACAGAGAATTGTAGTAGTAGATTGCTCCATCCTCAGTCTTGTGTGCAGTCCATGCATCAAGATCAGGTATGGTTTCACTACCACCCTTCTTGAGCTTGTCCCCAGAACCAGTAACTGCTTGTTCTCCAGGAGGGGCAATGTCAGTTTTTACTTCCACAATTGCTGTCGAGTCAGCCGGTTTGCTCTTGGATGTGGTCATACCACCCTCAGAGGCTGTTGTAAGAGTCACTGAAGGTGGTGCACCATAAGGAGCCCATGCAGGAAGTGGGAGGCCTCCTTGGGAAATAGAGGGTTCTCTTGTAGCTTGAAAAGGTTGTGGTTCTCCACTTCCTGAGGGATGTGGACCAGATGTAAGTATGCTATCTGATGGAGATCCAACCAGGTGCCTCTGCTGCTGCCCAGGGAAGACACCCTCATGGTAGGTCATAAAAAGGGGCCGTGGATGCAGTTGCATCCATGGTGGCAACAAGTGCTGGGGAGGAAAAGCCTGAAATGGGGGCCGCTGTTCATGAAGAACAGAGCCTGTGCCAGAAGGACTTGGTGTTGCAGGTGCCATCCCAGGTCTTGAACCCAAAGCAGAGAGTCTTTGCCATGAGGTGGGATACCTGCAGAGCAAGGTACAGGAGCAGAACCTGCTGCCTGAGAAGGCCATCCTTTTGTGGGCATTGGATTCTGAGCAATACCATAACCCGGTCTAGACTGTCCTGGTTGAGGAACTGTGTAGGGAGCACCAATTGGTGGGGCTGGTACTAAATCCTGCAAATTTGGTGTCCACTGTCAATATGAATTCTACAGCACCACAAAGCTACCACATCATAACCAGGAGTCTCTCTGCCAAAAGGTCATAGTGTACAACAAAAGTAGGTATATAGAATGCACTAACATATAGCCAAAAACTTACAGGTCTGGAAAGTTGCAAACCACTTCCTGATGCAGGGCTCAATTGATTGGGATTTCCAAGGGGGCCAATGATCCAGACATTTGTGTAGGAAAATTGAGAGGAGGAGCCCCAGGGAGTGGTAGATGGGGAGGTGCATGTCCTTGATTGATAGGTACTCTGGGAGGTCCCAAAAGTCCTTGAGGGCCTACCATAGACGCACTCAGGCTGCAATGCTGGTGTTGCCATGTCTTCTCCTCTGCAACAAGAGCTCCTAGATGGGTCTCAGAGATGATCCAACACACTATTTACATATGTCATCATACTCCAGAGCATGTGTAGGCTTGTCATTGTTTTTCAAACCACTCAATTTCTGGTTTCGTTTGATCTGTTCTGTGGCATTTGGGTTCCTCTTCTTCATGCTTTGGTTTTGCTGATTTGTTGCTGCAATGTTGCAGTAAAAAAGTGTTGAGATCACTGTGTGTTTGTTCACAGTGACTCCTAAGCATAATGTTGGTGATTCCTTGAGTGCCAGTTGATGCATAACATCAACCAAATAGAGAGCAGATTGGGACTCTTCACTGTAATGATGGCAGTAAGGTTTCAAAGTGAATCATGCCCTACTTGGGAGCCTTTCAATCTCATTAGTAAGGACAAAAAAGAGGGCCAGATGCTCTCTTCTTTCTATGCTCACCAGCTTTCTATCATAATGCAGAGCATGTGGGCATGCACATACACACACACACAGTTTCCCTTAATCACACAAAAAATGCAGAGTGTGTTAAAGAACTATATCTTCTGCATGTCAGCGACAGATGTTTACTGCTTTTTCTAATCTTGCTTGTTTCTGCAGCAACTCTGAAGAATTCAGAAATGGAGAATTCCATGCTGAGAGGCTAGGGCCCTGAGGTGCAGATCAGAACTTGTCAATTGCAGTGAAGTGGATATTGTGAACTAAGAGGCATTAGTTAACTCCAACTGCAAATTTGTTTCCAAGATCCTTCATTACATATTATCCACCATTGCAAAATACTATTAACGCTTCTTATCATAGATGAGGACTCTACAAACAGATGTAAAAGCATCTAAAAGACAGCTCTTTGTGTTTCACAGAGGATGAACATAGTTAAAAGTAAACGATGTCCTTCTTTTGAGTTTTTGAGCCCAGTAGAGATGTTCCGTTTCTTCTCAGAGGTGAATTCAATTTTTCATAAATTAATTGCTGCAGAATATAGAGCTCTCTCAAGATGCTTCACCAAAATTTGCATTTTGCCAAACAATTCTGCCAACATATGTTTATCTTCAACATGGGAATAATGGTAATCCAATCCTGCAGACAATTAGGGGACTGTGTGTGCATGTGCACACGCTCAAGCTGTTTTTTACATACAACTAGGGGAGTGTGAGGGTGTGTGTGGTAACCAATATATTCATCATAACTTAACTTACTTTAACTATTTCATTTTGACAAAGAACACCAATTCATAAATATGCTAAGGACAGATTTTGGATACTAGCTGTGTTTTGAAGATGGAGGGATGTTTCATTGTTTTATGATTTGATGTTTCACTATTTGAACAAACAAAAGGTGAACTATGAACTAAGTGGAAGAACTTTACATTGAAACAAATAGAAGGTGAGATAATGAATTGCCCTGACTTGATTTGAACTGGCCTTCACTAAGTTTGCAATCACAATTCAGAAAACAATAAATGTTTGACAGAGCTTAAATTTAGATACATTGTAACTTTCAAGCAGTTATGATTAGTTCATAATACATGAGAGAAAGAAAGAGACATTTGCAAGTGATACATTATACTACATCTTATTTCTTTTAAGCTCATGATTAGAAGGAACATGAATACATGATTTGTTCAAAGAATGGCCTCTTCAATCTTATTGCTATATTGAATATTACCGATTATGATTTGACCATAGATTATGGGCCAAAAATTACTATGATGTGTATTCCATTTTGATTCCAGAGCAACATGTTGGGTTTTAAAAAGACAAAGAAAATTAATGCCAACTGAGAAAGCACATAAATAGATATTTGTCATTATAGCCAACCAAAAAAGGTCAGGACTATGAAATTACAAAAACATACACTTGGAAAAGGTAGACAATTGGTGTTGTTTTGAACATGGCACATTCAAACTCAATTAGAACTGTTGAAAAGAGTTGTGAATTGATTTAAAACACTAATTCTCTCCACCCGAAGTAGTGTTGTCCACCTCAACAAAATCCTTGATGCTTCAAATGAGACATGTGGAACTATATATTGATTAATTTCATAGTTATGACATTCTTGGTGCGAGAATGTTATGAAAGCCCAAAAAATCCATAAAATTCGTTACAATTCGTTAAAATTTGTTAAAATTCATGTCAAAGAATGTTATGACAAGGAGCTAAATGAAGAATTTTTTTAAAAAATTATTTTGCAAAATGAAGAATGTCATAACTAGGATTAATTTTGAAACATTACAAAAGCCAACTTAACTGAATGTTGATGATCTGATGAGAGCCATATTAATTAAATGTTGTCATATGTCTCTGAACACACAATCACCAATTTACTTCCGTCTTAAAGATGTAAGTAACATTTTAAGGGTGCTTCTTCATTAGTTCCTTTGGTTGGAAACGCTAAGCAACCAGCTTGACCCAATCATCAATGTTTTTACTGAATCGTGAATCCCAAATGTTAAACTCTAAGCTTAAGGGTTGGTTGCATGAGTGTTGCCTATTCATAAATTTGTTGGCAAGCTCAAACTTTGGTTCTGGACAAATTTTAACTATTTATGCATCAAACATAACCTTTGATAAATGCATGGGATGCACAAGTAACAGAACCATGAACAGCATCCTTTGCAAGATGACAAAACCAGTGTTGGCCAGGTAACTGGATTGATGCTTAGGAATTGACAGTTCTGGTTTCGGTTCCTTGAAACCTAATTGAACGGCCTTAACAGATGGAACTGGGCTTGAACTGGAATTGCCAGGTTCACGGGTTGGAGGAATTGGCAAACGAATCAGGTCCTGGTTCCAAGTTGCCATTTTCTCCATAATGCCGTAGAAATTTCTGCTTTCTCTCTTTTTCTTTTTTTGGGGTGGGGGAGGGTGTCTTCTTGCTTTTGTGTTGCACAAAGTGGAGGAGGAGGAGCAATTCCAAACGGAAAAAAAATGTTCCATTTGTAAAGTATCTTGAACTCTAACTTGGTTCCTATATTGAAGTTTGTTCATAAGGCATTCATGTCCTTGTTGGGTCCAGACCTGCATGAAGATCCACAGAAAATAAACTAGCATTATAGATTATGTCTTTTGTCATGACCAGTCTTGAATGGACATAATTAAACATGACATAGGTTGATAGGGTAGGGTTTACCCTCAACTTTAAACCCTAAACCCTAAAACCCTAAACTTTACAAAGGTCCCATTGTGTGCAGACATTCTATGAAGTTTGTGACACCACTTTTCAGCTTGCAAGGCTCTCATTAGGGAGCAGCTCTGGAGGTACTGTAGATGATTAACAATAGTGGTTTTGTCAAGTGTCCTGCAAATTAAGGGCCTTTTTTAATATAACCTAGTGATCAAGTTCATCAGTTTTTGTGTAAATGGGGTTTTGGTTTCATAAGATGCTAAAACAAGTGTTACAATTCAAACAAGGTTGTCAAAAATGATGTGGCACGCCATTTTGTGTCAATTGTCACATCAACATTTGTTCGAACACATCAGTTTCATCCAATAGGTCGAACATTACTAAAAATATTTCTCACTCAATTTGCCCCATGGACATTTGGTGACTGAAAACAAATCGATTCATCAAAATTTCAATGACTAAAATAGTTCAACCTAAACGATTTGGTTGCCAATGTTTTGGTCTTCACAATGTCAGCAACTAAAACAATTTCTATCACCACAATTTTGACAAAATTGTTTCAATTGCCAAGGGTTCAACAACCAGCACCCATTGAGTTTGTGGGGATCGAAATAATTTTCAACCATCTAATTGACTTGGATCAATTTATATTGTTGATTTGGTGACTTAGTTTGGGCCACTTTTTATCATTGTTTGGGTAGGTTTCTTTAATGGTTGATAATAAATCATGGGTGTCCATTGGCAGTTAAAATTAATCCAAATCATTGTTGAAAAAATGGTCAACTTTCAGAACAATTTAAACAACCCAGTTTGCTTGTGTTGGGTAATAAAAAGTGGAGCTTGCATTTAATACTGAATTTATCTTTTGAAGTGTGTGAGCTTTGTGTTGATAAACAAGAAAATCATTGTCATATACTGTTGGAGAAAAGGGTGAAACTTTTGTGGGCGTTTAAAGTTTCAACTTGTCATATTGCATATGCAATCAGTGCTGAATTTCATCATGTAAATCTTAAAGTGAAATTAGATTTTATTGGTATATATATTTTTAATTATTTTTAATTTTATTTTGTGTTTTTTTATGAAGAATAAGTGGGACATCTGGGTGCCACAGTATTTGATAACTCAAGACAAGCCAAGTAAGGTGGAACACATTATAACAATTACATGTCATGTCATAAGGATAAATGTTTTTTTCATTTGAACCACTGACATGATGACAATCGCAGAAGAGTTGGTGTTGCTATGTGTTTGAGGGCAAAAGTACAAGTCAAAACATTATTTATTATTAATAATTATGTTTTAAAATTGTTTATCTGGTGCTTTATGAGATTAAAAAGCCATTGCCAAAGTGAACCCACCAACACACCATGAAGGATGAATGCCAATTGATCAAGAAATAATTTTCTGTTCAATTTAAGTTTCCTATCTAACTGTGGTGGTTACTTCAGTGGATCCTTTTACTACCTTCCAACTAAAAACCAACAAGCAAGTGAGTTGTCACTAGGTCGTAAAGAGAGCCAGTGTTGGACAGTTCTCACTTTTCAAGGGAACCTCCAGTCCTAGTTCCAAAACAAATTTAAATTTGAAAGAACCCTCGTGTCTGGTTCAAGGATTTTTTATAATTTGATAAAACCTCCAATATGGTTCTGGACCCTATTTCTCAGATTTCAAGACCTCGAGTTGCAGGTTTAAAAATAATAATCTTAGGTGGGTCTAGTTGCAGACTGTATTCAGTTGTACTTGCTTACACATAGCTCAAAACTAATTTCTTTTTCTTGTTATGAGCATTCTATCACCAATAAAATGTGATCACCTATATTAATTCCATACCTAAACCCACCAAATAAAATCTTAAAAGTAAAAATTAGATGTGTGCCATGTTTCAAAAGGAAGAAGTAATTGCCTAATGCCCACCCCATCCCATCCTCAAATTATAATTTTAAAAAATGTCACTGTTATTAATAAAACCCTTGATTTCTTCCTCAAATTAATCACATGTTGAACCCATGTTAGGAAAACCCTAAACCTTAAACCCTAAACACAGGAAAACAAAGTTAAAATTAAAAAATTAAAATTTACAACTGAAACCTGATAAACTGGGTTTCGGGGCTGATTCTGGTTCTGAGTTTGATTCTAGCTGGAGGGCAGTTGTGGGTTCCAGTTTTGATTTTTTTTTTAAATTCACAATTCCAGTTCTGGAAGAAAACAAATCAAAATTTTAAATGGGCAGTCTGGTTCAAGAACCAAAAACTGGAACCAGCCAACACTGGTTTAAAGCATCACTTAGAAGTCTCTTTATTTTCCTGCCCACCTGCCTATATATGAGGCCTATTACTTTTTACACAAGTGGACCATAGTTCTGGATTTGCCTTGGTAACCTTGTATATATATATATGAACAAGGATGAAAATCCATCCCTGAAAAGTACAGGCCATGTCAAAGCAAATCTAAACACATGAAAGGAAATCAAGACCATCAAAACGGTAATAATGAAGTGGAAGACATAATGTTCAAAGAGCATCCTCTGTCACAAATCAGCTAGGGATGAAGGTGCACTAGTTGATATGTGTGGGAGAGATGAAGATCTGTGACTAAGTGAGGCAGCACGCCGAAAAATCATGATGGCTTATGCACGTTATAGGACTAATCTATAGTAAGATCTAAGCATTGAAGTACCAAGGAGGTCTGCTGATGTTACTATGTTGAGGTTCATGAAGAATGGAGTCACAACTCATAAAGGACATCACTGGATGGTGCAGTGGTGGGTGCTGGTTCACTCTCCCAGCCTGGAGCTACAAATGGAGCTTTCGCCTCTTGAAAATCATGCAGAGTATTGCCTTCAGAACCTGTCAGACTCTGTTTCCTTTAAGCTCCATTGCTTTTTAGGCCTTTCATGTAGTTGATTTCATGCATCTCCCTTGTCGCAAAATGGGCTGCTGCATGAGAGAAGATACTAGGAATCTTCTTGGTGCAATACTAGGGCTTTGCCAATATTAACAAAATGCATGAGTAATGTGCTAGAACCCTGTAGCACTTCCATGGACTGAAATACAAAAGAAGGAAAATAACACTCCAGGTGGCTAGTGGGCAGTCGACAGTAATTGGTCATGCGGCCCTTAGATCAAAGATTAATGTAGGTTTACAATTCATGTGATTTATTTTCAACAGTCTTTTGGATATGCATTCAAAGTATTGGTACTGTCCATGTGAATATTTGAGGAAACTTTTGAACTTATGCCAAACCTAAGCAGACGTTTCTGAAGTTGTGAGTTCATGTTTTCCACTCTACCAACCAACAACATGCTTTGTGGCATTTATAATTGTATACTGATTTGAATGAGTTTTGTGCAGTTGGACATGGAAGTCCTTTTTTACTACCCAGATGTATCAATAGATGGGGTTGTTACAGATGAAGCCGATAGCATGAATGACCAATTCAATTACAATCAGGGTGGGTCTGCACATCAGGGTGTATTTGGCCCTTTTGGTTTGCTTGTCTTAACTGATGAGAACTTCAAGGAGCAAACAGCTGTGTTCTTTTACATTTCTCATATTAGGAATGGTCAATGGATCATAAGGGTTTGCAATGATGAGACCAGGTAGGATTTCTTTTTTTCCCCAAAATCCCACAAAACTTCTCATCACTAATGTCTCTCTCAGCTATTGCTCAAATTCTTGCAGGTTTTGATACCACAAAAATTGACTTGGTGAAATTGGAGTCCATATGGCTTACAGTGTTGAAAAGTGTCTACAGAGCAACAACAACTAATTGTTTGTATGTTCATGATGTGCAGGGCATCTTCACTCCCTGGAGTTGATCCATGTGTATGGCAATCCTATCCACATGTTGTCCACTGAAGACTTTCTATCACTCTGCATACTTGTGAGACTCTATACCATTCCTAAAAAGACTAAAATAAAAATAGCATTATACAATATGAGGTTTGCTATGAAGTACTAGCAGATATGGGTTTGTCACTTTGTAGATCAATCAGTAGGTGCTCATGTGTAGGTAAGACCACCTCTCATTTGTCCATTTGAACAAAGATCTTCACACGTATACACATAAGCTCAATACTAATGTTACTATTACGTCGCTAGCTGATGCTGGTGTGATTAAAAGGCCCCTTCTTCCATAATACATCATAGTTGCTGCCTCTTGTTTAGTTGAGCAAACAAAAGTTATGTACAAAACTTGAAGCTATGTTGTTCCATGAGTTCTTGGAAACAAAAATATTTCTACAGAACCAGTTGTGTTTCTTTAACTCTATAGTATAAATGCTCTCTCTCAAAGGATCTACTTATGGATTAAAACTGTTTGTTACCGTCTTTTGGTGAATTTATCTCACCACAAATTATTTGTGTCTGTTAGGTCAACCAGTTAGTAGTTGAAAGATTTGCATGGTGGGAGTCTGGTGGTCACTTCACGGGTGTATCCAACAGTGGCCATCGGAGATCTAGCAAACCTCTACCTCTTCAACAATGGCATGACCCCCATCATTGTTCGGAGCATCACAACATGGCACATGTCACAAGTCATAATGACACCATACTAGTAGCATGTGTTCAGATGCTCTTCTCTTTCCACCTTTCACAAAACCAAGGACAAGGTGGGTGGTGCTTAGATGTTCCAAAGTCCCTTTGTCTTCTTGCATGAAACCCAGAAAGTATATTAGGTTCCAGAGAAAATGAACAAAGTATTGTTCCTTAATTCAGCTCTTCAACCAGCTGGTTACACTTTCACAAAGTAATATACAGTAGCCTGAAAACTATGCTAGACTTCAGTGATATGAATCAGAAGGACATAACTAGCTCAACATGCATCAAACTGACAAACACCAAACTTTGACTAGCTCTAAAAATCCAACAATTGGTGAAGCCAACAGCATTACTGTCTAGATGAATCCTGAGATATAAAGTTTGGGTTCTTTTTTTGAAAATATGTGGTGTGTTATTAGTGACAAATTGTAGACATTACAATTCTAGTGATTGCATTGTCAAGCTTATTGAAGTGGTATTCAACATCCAATAGAGACATTTTAATTGATGACTTTGTATAGATTGGATTTAATATATAGAGCATACAACATTCAATATATTTTAACCAAAGCTATAGAAAAAACACTGCGATACTTTTTCAATTTCCTTTGACTAGGTCTGCTTAGCCACTCAAGCATGCAATAGATTAAAACATAGGGTTTGGTCAGAAACTCCTTTGGCAAAGTGATTCTGGAACCCACTTGGGCAAAATATTATTTTTGTTTTAGGAGTTTGAGTTTCACAATATGCAATGTGGAATTGAAGTGGGTTTCTCTAGGTTTAAATGTTTAAGGGATTGAAATTCATGTACAAACAGGGCTAAGACACTTCAGCCTCAATTTGATGCCCTTCTAATCATTTGTAGGTTTTTTTTCCATAGCTGGTTGTGGATGGATGCCTCATGCTCTGATTGGTTGGCTGGACATGGGTTATAACTCATAACCCATTTGTGCCCTGTCACCTAATTGGTCAAGATCATAACCTTGGATCCATGTTGGCCAGAGCATGCACATGTGGCAAAGCTTCATAACCTTGTGCCCACTGAGAGGGGAGCAAATGTGCACTTGACACCTTTCAACAACCAGTTCTGTCCAGTAACCTACTCAAGCTGATGGGTTACCGAATGTAGTCTTACCACCTCTGCAGCTCGACTACATTTGATAACCTTGTAGCTCTAGCTAATTACCTAGTCCATAAGAAATATGTTGAACCATCAAGTTGATTATTGGCTTATGATAACAAGTCTCATGACCCTCCTTGTATAACTGGTTGTGTGTCTCGATTACAATACTTTGAATAGGATTCAAGGCTTGCACCCCATGCAATTGCATGGCTCAAGTGAACATTTTCTTATATTGACAATAGTGTTGGGATGGAACACCTGTTGAAAAAACCAGTACATTTTTTGCTATCTGAAGATGGGCTCTCCCTCACGCCAACTCCAACTAGTGTCAAAGATATAGTCATTCCATCTTTGAACTTATATGGTTTACATGCCAAGTTTGAATCTATTATTGACTACCTAATTGCTTTGCTTGCGTTTTACACACATGGACTCATTCACTTCTTGTTACTTGTTTGATTCACAAGTGGACTTGTTCAAGAACATTACCCTCTGCCTTTAGGAACTATAGTTGGATGAAAAAATCTGATTAACAATGAAAATCAGACAAAACATTTTTAATATTTAAACTTGTGGTGTAAATGATATTTATATTTATCTAAAGCACTTGTGGTGTAAAGGATATTTATATTTATATTTCGGAAAGTGTTCAATTTTGATCTGATTTAAAGCAAAATTGGACTTCCCTGGAGTCTCCACTAGTCTAGGGCGAGGGAGGCATAGAATGTATGATGAGATAGTATGGGTATTATTCCAGATGGTGGCTGTCATCGTGTCTTTGGTTCCAGAGTCATCCTGCTAACAGTGGTGCAACTCTTTATTTTGATGTACTTGGATCCTTGGAAGTCTCCTGGAATTGTAACCCTAAAAAGCTTAAGCCTGGTACATCAGCACTGGAGCTAACCCATATGACAATGAAAGATATTTCTAGATCTCTTCAATTATTCAGCACGAAATCCAGTTTAAGCCTGGTATGTCAGCACTGGAGCTAGCCCATATGACAATGAAAGATATTTCTAGATCTCTTCAATTATTCAGCACGAAAACCTCAAGCACATGAAGAAATTTTCAATATGTACTTGGAGGGTACTTTAGTCCTTGAGTGTCCCTCAACATTTCTCATCTTTATTCACTTGCTAAGACAAACCTAATTCACCTGAACACTGGCCAAACCACAGCTTGGTAAATTCTCCATTTGACATCCCAATCTTCAACTAACGCATCGTTAACCCAAGCCTTTCCCTTTTGCCTCAGCTAGGAAGACTCAGCTCAATATGAACTTCCCAAGTGGTCTGAGGCTTAGTCACCTAAAGTCCCTTGACTATGTCTAACAATCCAATCACAAGTCTACATTTAGACTATTTCAAAGAGGACTCCCAAGTTCTCCTCTAAACATTCCTTCCACCCTACTGTCACACATATATGTGCAAGGTGACAACTTATCACATTGAGAATTGAACCTAGATTGACTTCGGTGACACTCGACCCATGTGAAAATGTGGGGTGCCCCATGGCGCTCCTGACATTGCACCCAACTAACCAAGTCCACTTTTGGCCTTTTGGGACCTTGTGCAAAAGCGCAGGTTAAGTACCTTATATTCAATAATACCCTTCCTTTAAAGAAAAAAGGATATTCCACTTACTCCTCAAGGAATAAGGTTTTCTTTATGGCCATTTAATCAAACGACATTGGAAAAAACAAGTGTGTCAATTGACTTGAAGGGAGAGAAAAGTTAATTTTTATAATCGCCCAAAACACCCCCCACACATCACCTTGTGCACCAAAAGGCAAAGCACTTTATCTCCTTGCATCCCCAGTTTAATTCAGTTGTTTCCAAGCTCTACTGCCAACAACACTGTAGAGTTTCACCTTTATAGTGCTTTAAAGTCTTAGAACATCATTAATCCATGACCATCCAATAGAATAGATCGCCCAATCTCAACCATTCAATTTGGTAGCCCATCTAAAGACCTTCCATTCCCCCAAACTAAT
Source organism: Sphagnum tenellum (assembly GCA_963921925.1). Classification (NCBI taxonomy): domain Eukaryota; kingdom Viridiplantae; phylum Streptophyta; class Sphagnopsida; order Sphagnales; family Sphagnaceae; genus Sphagnum; species Sphagnum tenellum. The sequence continues at coordinate 20,507,440 of OY998149.1, read as the reverse complement.
AGCTAACACATGTTCACTTTTCAAGTCCCATATGCTTATGTTGTGAAAACTTAGAGATGGCAACAACATTGGTCTTTGCACCTTGAATGTTTTAAAAGCCTTGAACCTTGAGCATTTGTGATTTTTTAATGGATTTATTTAAAGATCATTGTGAACTTGAGAGTGGAATTTTGTTGTTGCAATAGTGACTTAAATCAATTACAAAGGGGTGAGACTTTTATGGGTCCAAATTTTTTAAGGTGTACCAAAATTTTGTCACAACATCACTTTCTTTTGTCTTTTTTATTTAGTCCTTTTTTATCATGTAAAATCAGATTTATGAATGATTATGATGGAATGTAAAATTGCAGTGATCTAAAATGTAGACCCTTTAAAAACAAAATTGACAACTTTTGAATCATTAATTTTTATGGGGATCAAAGTATAAGGTTAAAAAAAATTCATCTTGTGTGATACACCTTAAAAGATTTTCACCCTTTTTCAAAGTCATTCTAAAAGTTTGTTGCATCTTAATTCTTGAACTATGTGTTATACTTTGCAATTGTGTTGACTAGACCAAAATAAGGCATCCATGACTTGAACATATACAACTAGTGTCCCAATCTATTCACATTGTAATACATGCCATGCAACTATGCCATTTTATTATTTTGGTCATTTTCGTGACTACATGATTTTACATGACTATAGTCATATTTAAAATTTACTATGTATGCCATTGACTTTGTTTAACCAATTTTTCAAAATTAAAAAACTTTCATAGGGGTTCATATTTGCAAATGCAAGACTATGGTTCACATTCTAAAAGCATAATGCATCAATATTATATATCATCATTTGGATGCAATTGGTTTTATATTGTGAATATTTACTTGAAACCCTCAAGTTGGGACTCTTGTTCCCAAAGGTTTATTTTGATGAGTATCCTCTTTGAACTTTTTGACATTAAATAATGATATGTAATCCTATTAATTATATCCAAAGGATTTTTTTAAAATCCACATGCCCCAAAATGGCATTGTTTTGCAAGTCTCCATATAATAGGTAGTCAAAAATATATATTTTGATCCAAATTTATTTGTTTATTGAAATTTTATATTTATTAATTGATCAAAATATTTGGTCATACAACTTGGAAAAATGCTAAATTTATATTAAATCACATTTAATAAACCGAGAATAACCTTTAAAAATAAGAAATTCTTTTATTCATAATAAATTGTAACAAAAATTTTGACATTAAAAAATTGTGTATAAATTAATAATTATGAGATTTACATAATTTTAATACTTTATGCAACATTTCTATAAAAAAATGATATTATATGTTCAATAAATTACATATTTTACCTTTAAATTAAAATTAGATTAGAAATTAAATGTAGTGAAATATAAGACAACGTTTATTGATTCATTATATGTTTTAAAGGTTGGAAATTTTATTATGCAGTTCGATATATTAATTCTAAATCTTAAAAAATTCCATGTTGATTTTAAATATGTTTATTTACAAAATATTTAATGACAAAAAAAATTCTTCAAGACATTATTGTTGTTCAAATGTAAGAAATAGTGAAGATTCAAATGGATTTTCAATCAAATTACTTGGTACACACAAATTTATTCATTTAAATGGATACATGTGGACATCTTGGAAAAATCTTTTAAAATGAAGGTTTTTTTTCCATTTGGATAAAGTATGAAAAAAAAAAAATTGTTAAAGTTGGTTATTATTGTATGAAACAAATGATGATGTGGGATAATGTTGTAATGTTTCCCTTTCATTAAATTTATCCCATGCTTTGTCAACAAGTTCAACTTTGTAAACTAAATAAATACATGAAAGAATAATAATTGGCACACAATACATACATTAAATATATTCAAAGTGTAAGTGCCACTTGTGATGAGCCAATAAAAAAGGCTTATGACCAAAAAAATAAATAGGATCATATATGGGCCTACCTACCTACCTTGCTTACCTAAAAGCTTAGGTTTCTAAACTACTTAGGCTAATTTAAATAACATAGTTTGGAAGTTAGCCTAGGTTGTTAATTAGGGTTTTATCCCATGCTAGGTTCATAAGCTATGTTAATAAATAGGTAGTTAGATTGTCAACATGGCTTTTTGACCAAAATTAATACTAGTGGCATAAGCCACATGTATGATTTTACTACATAGTGATTTAACAATATGTGACCTATATTATTTCAAACATAGTGATATGTGTATTAACATATGCCACATTTTGGCGTAGTGGTTGGATTTGTTATTTTGAGGTTTGCAAAATCAATTATGTTTAATTTTTTTTATTTGTGTCATAATGTCACCATTGAATGTCCCAAATAACTTTTGCTTCAAGTTTTTCTTTTATAGTCAAGGCAACAATGTCAAAAGGTCATCTCCACCATCCCACCTTTTGAGTTATTCCTTGTTTCCAAGTCTCCTAATTCTATTAGATAGAATGAGCCATCCAACACACACACACACACACACACACATATATATATATAATAAGGCGAGTGAAGTTAAGGTGCTTCATTATGCAACAAAAATATATCACCCAAAGTTCATTTCCTTTGTGTGTTTCTTGAGCCCTAAAAAGACTAATAGTTGAATAACATTCAATCCATTCAATTCAAGTAATTTTTTTATTTGCTACTAGGACCCAAGTAGCAAAAAAATGTTTTGTACATGTGTGCCCAAACCTAATATAAAATGAATAAATTTCTATAATGATATGGACTTATGAAGAGATCGAAATTTAAAACAATGACCAAAAAGAAAAACCATTAAAAATCATTTACTAAATTGACATGCTACAAAATCTTTGAAACTTGGTTTTATTGATATATTTTCTAATTAAGATGGAATCCCTTAAATCATCATATCAATCAATGGACCTTTTTTGAAATTCATATACAATAAACCTTTTATCGAAATCCATAGTCCGTTAAACTATTTTATAAGTTTATAAATATTTTAAATTTGTAAAAAAAAAAGGTGGAAAAATATTAGGTCTGGTAACTAGTGTCTAGGGGGTAGCTACTGCCTGTACATGGCAAAACTACTAGTGGTATCTCATTACACTCAGTGGCCACCCCCCTGAGACTGGTTATGTAATACTTAAAGACCTGGTCCACTTTGTGTAGTGCAATTGGAGGGTACCTTACCCAGCGTATTCTTTCCTCCACTGATTGGAACGCCTTTTGAAAACTGGTACGTCTATCAGATGGGGTGTTCCAATTTTTGAAACCCTCCTGCAGTCCTTTTTTCCATTTTTCATCTTTTTACCCCCAGTGGGTATGTACTAGGTAGTTGTATGTACAGTGACATGGGAACTAAATTCATGAATTTCTAGCATCTGGTATTTTCATGTTTGATGTGCTACCTTTGGTACTTGCGCCTCAAACTGGAGGCTTATTGTGCGTTTAAGTCTAGGGCGAAGCCCTAGGTTGAGGTCGTTACCAGAATAAGGGCTACCAAGGCAGGCCCCTCGACCAAGCACTTTACCCAACATATACACCTGCAAGAAATCAGTGGATAAACTGAGGCGAAACAGGAGCTGGGCATTATAGAAAACGAAATGCCCTCCCCGCTCCTGGATGTAAAAAACTGCTTTATAAGGTTACCGCCAAATCTACTGCAAATTTTCTGGCAGTTCATTCCATGTAAGAGGTAGTAGTTTTGAGGAGGGTGTGTATTCGGGAAAGTCTACACAGCCATGATGTGTTGGTCGCACTTTTCCAAGAAATGTCCAATGGGTAAGGGTTAGGTGTGCAGAACTCTGATCAGCCATTCTTAGCACCTCAAAGAATGCATTTTGGTTTTTAAAAAATTCAAAGAAACAGTCAAATACTCTGAACAGTTGATTCTTCATGCCTTCTTTGAGCAAACCAGGCAATCCTTCAAATTTTTTCTAAAACTCGGAACCCGCACTTATTTGAAGTCTTTTAATAAAAACCCAGAACCTGGGTTGTTTGAATGTGAAAATTTTCAAAATCTCAGACTAAGATGTCATAACAAAATCCAAGAAGCACCCCACACATGGTTTGGAGGACAAATACAACTCCAATTATGGAATTACAAAACTTCATGTAGACAACTTTCTATACCTATAGGATACCTTTGTGATGGTTTAGAACATATTCCACCCTAAAAACAAACAAAAAAAACCTCGGTTCAAACCTCACCTGCAACTTGCTCAACAAGCTGCATGGTTCGGCCATTTCAAAGTGGCTGCAACTGGGCAGAAAAAAAAAACCCAATCTCATCAGAGCAGTAATGTTCCCTATCCTCCTAACTTTTGAACTTTTGACATCTGACATCAATCGTACATTATCCTTGAAAGCCCGTGATATGCAAAAAAACTGCAGAACTTGTAGTGAAGCTTCACACCATTGGGCAATGATGAGGCCAACATGTTTTGAACTAGTGCTTTTATCACACTACTATTTATAACACCCTCAATCTAAGGTAAGGGCTTATGGGTTGTTAATAAGGGGTTTTTTAAAAATGATTTGTGATGTAGCCAAGGTGGTGATCATCCAGAAAATAATTTAACCAAATCTGTCTACCTACTAGATACGAAAGTAGAAAAAAAATCAGAATCCTTCTTTATTCTTGGCAACCTACTGGAACTCATCACAGAAATCTGGCGATTTCTAATTTTTTTTCCTCGAAATCTGGCGAATTAGGGCCATTTTTTTCATGAAAATCCCTCTGTATCGGTCGAAATCATGTTTTTCAGATTGAAATTTGGCGAAAACTCACCACTTAAAAACAGCAGTGGCAAGTGGTAAAAACAGAAACTGAGCCAAGCCAGGTCTCCAAACACAAACTGACTCTTAGCCAGGTCTCCTGGGAGGTCTTAATGGGTACCAAGTGGGTAATTCCCTCTCCTGCTAGACTTTCGATATGGTAGGTACCAGTGTTGTCCTGGTATGTATTGCGGGTATGAAAGAACATACCAATTTGGTATCAACTGAGGCAATACCAATCTTATACCAATACCAGACTGGTAGGTCCTCTGAGTTAAAACCAACCTGATATCTACCAATCTTAATGCTAGGTTTATGCCTACCTCATACTAGGCATAAATCAGCCTTAGGCCCAATACCAGTCCAATACCAGGACCAGATTGGTATATGATAAGGGACATACCAATCCAATACTAGTACCCACCTGGTATGAAAATTCACAACACCAGTATCCGACCAGTATGTGAAAAGGTACACAGCAATACAATACTGGTAGGTACCCATGGAAAGACCCACGATCTACGAGATCAAGAATCCCGACTATGTGCAGTAAGATATGTATGAACAGCACCCACGCCACAAAAACCATTTCTATTGTTTGAGGATATTCTTGGTCATATGTAGCAACATGTGCATCAGTGTTCACCTCCTCCCAGATGCACCTCTGCTGTCTTCTCACATACCTTCTCTCCAAAATTTGTTGTTCAACATTTGCATGAAGACTCCAGTCTAGCTAGCATCAGCACAGATGTACAATTTTCAGAGACAATGCTGACACCTTCTGCCCTTTGCTTATGTTTCACATGTCCCTAAGTTCATGGCACTCCAGTAATCACATCATGTGCAGGTATGCTGTTGAACACTTTCCAAGTATCTCCCATACTCCCACAGTTGGCATACACGTAAATTAGGCTGTTATTACTCAAATACACATTCAACTCAAACGAACAGTAATAATCTGTTCTTGAACACACCCACCAACGTCAAACAGTGCAACAATGCACATGCATACAAAAACCCCCCACAAAATTTTGAGTGTTTTGGCTCACCTCTTCCTGTTTGGTTTCTTGTGATAGTGCTAAGGCGTTCTGCCCTTTCTTGGATTGTCCTGAAATCATGGCATCCCCCACAAGAATCACATTGCATGTGGAAATCCTTTTGAACAATCCTCTAATGCTCCCACAATCTGGTTTACATATGAAAAAGGCTATGATCCCAACAGCATGCGTGACTCAAAAGCTAATTCATATTATCTGTGTACACGGATGCATTCACGCTCTTCAAGGAGTCATAATCTTTAGCTATTCAATTGGGATCTTGACCGATCGAAACTGAAACTGTTGAGCATTTGCTGTTGCAGTTGTTGAAAATTCTCTGTCGTGTTCTCACAATGCTCCTTACCCTTAGCAAATTTTGGACACCACACAGTCCATCAAAAGTTGTTCCACCGTTCAGTCTCTGATGCCTTTGCAGCCCGGTAATGCTTTCTACCCATGACCCGGATTCTAAATTTCCCATCAAGCCACATGGCCATGAAGTTTTCTTTTCATGTTTCAGTAGCCAGAAGTGAAAGAAAATTAGTAAAAACTCACCAGATTTCGACATTTGGTCAGAAATATTGAAGGATGATTAAATATTTTTGCTTTATATTTGATTTATCGTCAGCTTTTGCTAAATTATCCTAATAATGATAGCCAGGTTCTCTACGTTTCCTTGTGGATGTTTGCCACTTTGGCTACATCCTTAAATTCCTTTAAAAAAACACACTGATCAGAATACCAGGAATGAGCACTTTGCTTACTGGCTACATCAACAAGAGGACTCCAAGAGAATGCCGGATTTCTCAATTTGACCTTTGCTGGCCTACGATCCACCCTAGCTCACTCGCTATATTAAAAAATTGAAAGTGCTTTCTGAGATATTCAATAGCTAGTAGTAGACCCAAATTTAAGAAAACCGCCAGATTTCTATACATGGTTCAAATAGTTGGCCAGAAACGCATGCAGCGTTTTTTTGGGCGAATTTTCGCACTGTGGCGACAAAAAATTTTTTGAAAATTTTGGTTTTTTTGGGCGAATTTTCGCACTGTGGCGACAAAAAAAATTTTGAAAATTTTGGAACACTCTTTTTTTGTAGTGAAAATTCGCAAAAGTTTCAATAACAGAAAATTTAGAAAGAAAACCCTGGTAGAAGCATGTTCAAAATATTTTACTTTCATATTTAGCTTGTAGGTAAATCTGGCTAAAACTTCCCTTCGACCATTGCCACTTTGGCTACATCACAAAGTTGACAAAAGTAAAAACTGCCACCAACCCAATTTCAAAACACTGTAGCAGTGGAACAGGGAAACTGTGGATGAGACAGCCAAAGCGTCGGTAAAAAGCATCCTACTTTATGTTGGCGACCTACTAGAATTTATTATTTAAATGTGGCGATTTATTGGAAGAATGCTAAAAATCGGTCCAATTCTTTCAAAAAAGTGGCGAATTCATAAGTTTGTAGCTAGAAATGTGGTATATTTTATGGGAAATTTTCCAAAAATCCTTTGGACCATGTTGCTTGGCCCTAAAGTTTTTGGCAATATGACAAAAATTTGTCACCAAAAAAATCACTGCTCTAGAGTAAAGAAAATGTAAAAGATTTCCAAGTTTCACAAATAACTATTAAAAAGGGTGAATTTTCAACACGTAATATCAACAAAAATAATATAAATGGGTCATATTAATGAAAAATATTTAAACGCTTATTGAATAGAGGTCAACAACCTAACCAAAGCGATTGCTCAAAGGTGAAAACTAAATTCTAACCCAATTTAAGTGTAATCTAGCACATATGAAAATGGATTAAAACTGAACTGAAATATAAACCCTTAATAATAAACAGTGTTTTTCTTTTTTCCCCCAGTTTTCTCATGTTGCACCTAATTTGACGATAAGCCATAAGATGATTTAACTAAATGTGACTAAAAGACAAATAGAAAAAAGTAGAAAATTTAAGAATCTTACTATTTCTTGGCCACTTACTAAAACCTATCTAAATGTGGGGATTTTTTAAAGAAGAAAGCAAAAAATATGTCCATATCTTTTTTTTCAAATGACAAATTCATAGGTTTGTAGCTAGAAATGTGGCAAATTTTATGATTTTTTTTTCAAAAGTCCTTTTGGACCATGTTGGTGGGCACTAATTTTTTTTCAAAAAATAGCCAAAAATATATATCCAATATTTTAAATAGAGTACCAAAAACATGACAATCATATTAAAATAAAAAATAAGCAACAGTGTTTTTTTACAATGTTTTTTTTGGTGATGTAGCCGCATTGGCAACTATCCATACGAGGATTTAGCCTAGTTTGGCTACAGGATAGACAGGAAGCTATGTTTTTTTCAGAATCCTGCTACCACCTGTAGGAGGAGATAGTCAAACCTGGTAACTCAAGCTTTTTCCCCTACTTTTCTGGCTAATTTTTTTGAAAATTTCCCAAAAAAACCCTTTGAGTGGGCCGAACAGCATTTTCAGATTTCGCATCTTGGCGAAATTTCGCACAAGAAAAAACGCTAATAAGTAACGATGAACCAAGTGTAGAATGAGTCCGAAGGACAGCTGCGACTGTAGATATTCTTCATCGTCAGCGGGAGAAGCTGGGCCGTAAGAGAGCGGTTTTTTCTCTTGCTGAGAGTAGCGAACAAAAAGAGGTGCAGGAAAAGAGAAGGTGATGAGGGGGAAGACGGTGGGAGGAAAGGGAAGGGTAGGAGTAGCTGGGGAAAGAGTGGAAGTCTCACAGCTGTGAGCAGGAACATACGGGAAACGCGTTGATGATTCAGTAGAGCTGGGAGGGAAGTTCCAAGAACAAGGGATGGGGGTGGGCCCTTTCTCCTGTAGCGTTAGTCGGGGAAGACCTCCACATCCCTTCGACATTACCGGCCTTTCTGTCTGGGCATAACGAGGTTTGGGGTTTGAAGCTTCCTCCTTCCAGGTGACCCTTTGGAGATCAGTGTCTACAAGAACTCGGTGGTCATGTGTATTCGACCTTGTCTGCTTGCTTCTCATCTCGGCACTACAAATCTGTACTCCCCGTGAAAATATGACCTTCAGCTGAACGCTGCCGTGGATTGGGGGATCTAGTTCCGTTAGCTGGCTGGACACAGTTCCTGACCAGGTTATAAGATCAGGTACTCCCATTCATTTTTCTGTGAGTAGAATGTTTATCTATCTAGGAGAATATTAGGGGGGTTCAAGGTTTCATTATCTTTGTGCAATAATGAATTATCTGAATCATTGGTTTTTTGAAATGTCCACTTGGTTGCATATGATTCTATTGATTATTGAATCATTAGGGAGGTTCAAGGTTGAACTATCTTGGTGCAATAATTGATTATGTCCACTTGGTAATTGTATATGATTCGATTGATTATTGAATCCTTGATTATTTAAAACTCTAGTTTTGGAGGAGAGTTTTGAATCGTCTATGATTGAAAGGTCTTTCTTTCTCACCCCAGGGTGAAAGGCTGTGATACTTAACTAAATGATCTGGAGATCAAATGAAAGAACCATTGTGGGGTGTTCAAAGCTTCACCCTCAATATTCACATAATCTGCACTTTAAATCATCAATTATTTGAACAAGATATTAGAACCTTGAACACCCCTATTGATTATTTGAAATGTCCACTTAGTTGCATATGATTTGATTGATTATTGAATCATTGATTATGCAAAACTCTGGTCTTGGAGTAGAGTTTTGAATCATGATGATTGGAAGGTCTCTCTTTCTTGCCCGGGGTGAAAGGTTGTGATACTGAATTAAATACTTGAGAGATAAGAACCATTGTAGGGTGTTCAAAGCTTCCCCTTCAATAATCACATAATTGGCATTTTAAATCATCAGTTATTTGAATGAGATAATCAAACCCCCCTAATGTATCATGTTCCACAAGGCAGTGCACAAGGGGTTTGTGCCCACAGGAAGCAGCTTGACACTCAGTAGTACATGAATGTAATGGAAGCTTGTGCTTTTTTTAAGATTTGGAGTAACATCAAAGTTTGGCCTCATATGGTTGCAGCATGATTGAGGACATTCTGATCTTAGTGTTGTAGCTGACATCACTGTTTCAGAATTTATGTCCAAAAGAAAAAGCTATAAGATTTGGCGTCTTTGTATGTTCATTATTTGAGCCAATTCTGGAAGCTTTTTCTAATTCTTTGAATAATGTGATGGTCATAGAATGGGTAGGCAACATTTGGCATGGTCAAGACAACAGCCCATCTTGAACTCATTCCAATTCAAGGATTTTCTCAAATTGTCTTTCTTCAAGATCTTTTCTTTGTCTGAGGCATAATCAGAGAACAAGTTTGTGAGTCTTGTCCTCTGTGAGTCAGAACAGGTGCTTATGACATCCAATTCCAATGGGTGGCACAAAGGTGCTGGATTCTTGCTTGAGAATTAGGTTGAACTATGAGCAGGAGCAGAGTTTATTGATATTTTGCATCTTTTCATGGGTGTCTCTGGTTACACTTTTTCTAGATCATCCATATGCCTTGCCTCCACCTTTGTGCAGTCACTTATGATTCAGGTGAGAATTGAAAATATGGTGGCCTTTAGTTTTTTAATCAGAGAAGAGGTTGTGTGAGTCAGAATAGAGATTTGCAATTTGCAAGTTAAGAAACAGAAGTGGGTTGCATGAAGACATGAGGTACTCGCTTGAGAAGGTCATGCACATGCACAAGATTAGGACTTCATGACTTAATTGTTCTGTACTTGTATGCAGGGAAGTACACTGGTATAGTTATCAGAGAGCCCCTGACACTGCAATTGAACTGTACGCTCCCACTCTCAACTCTGATGGGTTTCCCTGACATCCCTCAGATCCGTCGGCGAGATCTGGCGACAGATAGCCTGCTGTCCTCGCAATGGCAGAACCCAGCAGATATCTTGTCAGTCTTACTCATCATTGGTGGTGATGTAATACAGAAAGCGATTGCTCAACTCTCAGGAGACCATCTGGTGCCTGTAGCTTTCAGTTTTGGATGGGTAGCGTATTCGTTCAGCACATTGATGTCAATTGTGGGAGATGGACGTCTGATGCCTCCGCCTGACTATCCTGCCAAGGTCATCAATGCTGAGACTGGCTACAGCCGTGAGAATAGATCCTGGATACTTGGTCGGCTACTCCGAGATTTTGAGTTCCCACTGAATGATCATATTGGCCTACATATTACTGTGTTTCAAGCTGATGAAAAAAAGGAAGCAGGTAAACCAGAGAGGGACCGGTATTGGATAAGCGGATGTGTGGTCATAATTTTGCAGCTGGTAATTGCAGCTATCCCATGTGGACTGTACAATGATTGGGGAATCATTCTTGTGACAGCAGTAGGAACACTGCTGGCTCTGGTTACAGGCATGTTACCGCAGTGGCGTTTTGAAAAATGGGCATGTCGAAGGAAGACTGAAAAGGTGGTGATTCTCACTGGTGGGAATGGCACAAGGTATGTAATGGTCATTATTGGTGCTTGCAAAGGACTGGATCTTGAGGATCTGGCAGTTGGAGAAAGCCCAAGGATGAGGCAACGAACTGAGCAGGGCAACCGGCTTGCAAGAAGGGAACGTGACAAGGATGGGAATGTTATTAAGGACTTAAAAGGCAAAGACAAAAAGAAGATCTTGATGCTTCGTGGTTTGCCTGTCTCATTCTGGATAACCCAGGTTTCATGCTTGATACTAGCATTTCTGTGGATTGTGTTTCTCATCACAGTCGCAGGGCTGAAGGAGCACCCATGGTACCTACTTGCAATTGGAGGACTTGGCATGATCCAGAATGTAGTGGTTGCAGGGGCGAGTCGGGGACCAAGCACAATGGGCATTCACTTGAAGCCAATCAAGATAATTGAGCAACGCAAGGTCATGGATGCATTGATGGATCTTGAATCATACCAGAAAGATTGTGGGAGATCTTTGCTTCCTGAATTCTTCAATGGGAAGTTAAGACCTGCAGAAGAAAAATGGTGGGATGGCTCCGACAAAGTACAGTATGAGAGAGCCAGGCGTGAGAAAAGACCTACCAGCTTGCCAGAAGAGAATCTGCCTGTGGTACCTGCAGGAAATGACCAACAGGTATGAGATATGATGGTCCTTCCACATCACACTCTCATGTGGTATGACATGTGGGCTCTTGGATATGGTTTATACACTTTTCCATATCATTGTGATTGTAAAGTCAGGCAGTTTTTTTGTATGCTACTTCAGACATTTCCATTTGTGTGCTGTTTGGTTTCTATCTATTCTTGAAAGTCATGTTAGTTCTTTTGTTAGTAGTGGACATTTGTATGCATGATCTTTTTGACCAGTACACCTTGAGCTCAACTTGGTTAATTACTACTGTAATAGCTTTTCAGGCTCAGCATAATTATATTATTTTTGTAAATTTTGAATTTTTAAGAAATAACTTGGTTGAAACAGAAATATAAATTATTACCAGACTACTCAACCACAATAGTGAAGTATGGGAATAGACTGCACTTTGAGGCCTTTATTTTTTTTGACATAATACCAGCTGAAAATTTTGTGAAGTGCTTTTTCAACTGCTAAGTGGATTTTGAAAAATAGAATAATTATAGACACCACAGATGGCATACACAGATGGTTCTAAATAAGTATTGGTTTTCATATGGCCTTCTCTGCCTCTTTTTAGTGGGATTACAACACACAATTGGCAGGCCTTCTTGGGTCCCCTGACCTAACCATTGTTCAAAATCCACATGCTCATTGTGCTAATCATGAAAACTATTATGTTATGGAGCGTGCCTGGTGCATGCCATTGAGCTCATTTGTCTGCCAGTTGAGAAATTTTGGCAAGCTTAGAGGCACCTCACCAGGCACAATTGCTTTACTTGGCATGATCCACAACACAAAATATTCAGGCCACCATTGTCATAGTTTTTGTTGTTGTCTGATCTACGGTTCTTACAGATTCCCTGAAACCCTAATGACTGATTCTTAATAGGAAGGGACCATGTTGTGTGATGCATGCCTCAACGCAAGCATATGCCTTGTGTGTATTTTAGTTGTGTTGTGGATTTTGCTTTAGGAGTCTTGACATGAGCAATGTCCCATATTTACAACCAAGGTGCTCTGACCCCTTTTTCTGACTTATGTGTACAGGCTTGTTTATCCCACAGGCTTAATTTTTCTTATTTGATACTAGATGATGTTCTGCAACGTTCTGCAGATAGTAGAGAGTTTGGAGACCAAGAAGCTCACTTTGTGACATGCATTTGAATGGAACAGCACCATGTGTGACAGGCTTTAAAACAAATGTTTGGTGACCTTACTTGTCTTTGTGGGGCCCTCTGCAAATCACATTGATGTTTCTGAATTGTTCTCCAACATGCTTTCAATCATCCATTGGAGATGTTTTTTTTTCAATTTTGTAGTTTTGAAACTTTGGCAAATTCTTCCAGATTTTTGGCAATTTTTTTCAAGTTTATACTACAAAATAAGGTACAAAATTTTCCAATTCTTTTTGTAGCCAAAGTGTGAAAATTTATAAAAAAAAACTATTATTTAGGAAAATGTACAAAAAATGGCAATCATCATTAGGGGAATTTCGCCAAATGTGGCAATCAACAAAATGTAAAGCTCAAATCTTTAATCATCCATCTATATTTACTGGGAAACCAAATTTAGAAACTGGCAAGTTTGGACTGTTTTTTTCATTTCTGGCTACTGAAACCCTAAAACACACTTCATTTTCAAGTTTTAATTTTGAACTTTTGGCAACATTTTGCCAGTAAAAAAAGGATGATTCTGATGCTATGGTGTACATGCGCTGTGCCATACAAATGGCTAATTGATTTGATTTGCACGTCCAGGCGTGAGTATAAGCGAGTTGAAGGTTTTCACTTTAAGTATACACAGCAGGCCACATGTCTTGATGGGAAATTTTGAATCCAGGCCATGGGTTGCATTGCTGGCTGCAAAGGCAACAGGGACTGAACAGTTGAACAACTTTTGATGGATTGTGCAGCATCCAAAATTTGCTAAGGGTGAGGAGCATTATGAGAAGGGGAGGGAGAATTTTCAACAACTGCAATGGCAATGCACAACAGTTTGAATTTAGTTCAAGAGCTCAATTGAATAGCTAAAGCTTACTACTGCTTAAAGAGGATGGATGCATCCATTTACACAGATCATATGAATCGGCTTTGCGTTAGACATGCATGTCAGGGTAGTAGCCTTTTCATATGTAAACGAAATTGTGGGAGGATTAGAAGATTGTTCAACAGGATTTCCACATGCAATGTGATTGCTTGTGGGGATGTCACGATTTCCTGACAATCTGGGAAAGGACAAAAGGCATGAGCAATATCACAAGAAATCCAACGGGAAGAGGTGAGCCAAACACTCAAAATTTTGTGGGGATTTTTGTAGGTGTGTGTGCATTGTTACAGTGTTTGATGTTGGTAGGTGCGTTCATGAACAGATCATTAATGCTCGTTTGAGTTGAAGGCATCAGGATTGTCTCTGAAAAAAAATGTACATTTGTGCTGATGCTAGCTAGACTGGAGCTAGCAGCTACCCATGTGAGTTCCAGCTAATTTCCCTCAACTACTGGGCTGTGTTCTTGGTATCATTGGAAAGCTTTCATTGAGTATGGGTGCAACACTTTGGAATTTCCCTCAACTACTGGGCTGTGTTCTTGGTATCATTGGAAAGCTTTCATTGAGTATGGGTGCAACACTTTGGAATTTTCCTCAACTACTGGGCTGTGTTCTTGGTATCATTGGAAAGCTTTCATTAAGTATGGGTGCAACACTTTGGAGCTTTAGCGCAAAAGTTATTAATTATTCAACCATTTTTTCACTACAAATTGTATGAGAATTTGAGGTGTCCTTGGTATTTCTAGAAAGCCTTGAACGAATCAGATTTAATGGAATTTATTTCATAATTTTCAGGTTTAATGTGTGAAAGAAATTGAGTTTTTAGTGGATTTTGTTATATTGGAAATTCAAAAAAATTACAAAAACGTGATTTGGAAGAAAAAATCAGTTGAGTGCGTTCACACTTGTGCGAACGGCCCGGGCTACCCTAGTACATATAATAGGTATCAGTGAAGGTGCTAGCTAGTTCAGCCAATGCATAATTATGTATTCTCATACAGGGTTCTCCAAGTTGCCAATGCAATATGTAACCAGGTCGTCAGTTTTACAAAATGCCCACCCCATTATTACATTTTATAATGTACCCTCTACATACATTGTGAAATCTGGAGCACTACTTTATGAGGTATTCAACGTCTCACCATACCAAGATGCTCATCATCACGGATTTTAGCTCGTACAAAACTTATTAGCATTTGTCTACTAGCCCCAAACAATGTTGTTTTCGTTAGATTTGTAGCCAAAGTGGAAGTGATCCATGGGAAATTTTAGCCAACTTTAGTTACAAGCTGAATCTTATATATAAATTCATTACGTCTGTCCGTGACAAAGCTTGGGTTCGTCACAGTCGTTCGGACCAGGCCCAACTCGGCACTCCTGGACTCTTGGATTTCCACCGACCGGGCCCGCTGTGGGGGGTGTTATGCCGGGTCCATCACAGAAGGCCGGCCAACTCTCTGAACCCTTGCACGGGTGGAACAGGCACGGCCATTCTTTGGTTCCCAGCACGGGCGATGCAGGCACGGTCGTTCTCTAGTTCCCAACACAGGTGAAGCACGGCCTGGAGGAGGAATGTTATGCTACTGCAGGCGAGAGAAGAGGAGGAGGAGGACAAAGGAGAGAAAAGAAGAAGAGAAAAGAAAAGAGATCTTGATTGGAACTGATCAAGATCATGATCTTTTTTTTTCTGTCTCTAGTTTTCTCTCGTTGGTGTTGCTGAGGAAACCAAATCATGAAGCGTGGCTTGAGGAGGAGCGTTGCACTGCTGCTGTAGGTAAGAGAAGAGGAGGAGGAAGACAAAGGAGAGAAGAGAAGAAGAGAAAAGAAAAGAGATCTTGATTGGAGCTGATCAAGATCATGATCTTTTTTTTTCTATTGCGACTCTCTCGTGTTTTCAAACAAGAAGTTCTATCTTTGGTTTTCTCTTGCTGGCATTACTGAGGAAACCAAATCGTGAAGCAAAAGCCTAGCAAAGGTGGTGGTGGTGATGGCGGAGTTGGTGGTGGTGCTGATTTTCAAAATGTGGGATCTCAATTTTGGGACCTGGATTTCACATAGTGAGCTTCACATGATCCAAGAAGCACATGACTTTATAGTGTCCGAAGGTCACGGGCACCCACTACTATGAAATAAATTGATTACAACATCCTTCTACATTTTTTGCTACCTACTTGAATCAAGTGTAAAAATATGGCTTTAAAAAAAAATGTGGTCGAATTTTTGGCGATTGAAGATGGGAAAAAGCACCTGATTTTAGCATGTTTATTTTTTAGTATAGGTTTACGAAAAAAGGTTGGGCCCCCCATCACACTGCAAGTGCCGCAATACTTTTGCTCGGCTGGAGTGAATTAGTAGCCACCAATGCACCAATTGAAGATGAACCCGTTCAACCCGTTTTGCGGATGAACATCCTCCCTGTCTGATGTGGTTTTTTTTTTTCACCTCTTCTCTGCCCCACCTACCTCCCCCCTCCTATCCCCCCTCCTACCCTAAACCTACCTCCCCCTCCTACCTACCACCTACGAATCCCACACCCCCCTCACTCCATCGCCAGAGCTCGACTTGTGGAGCGGATGCTCAAGTTGTGGAGTTGTTGCTGTGGAGCTGTTGTTGTCGAAGCAAGAGCTCAAGCGCCCACGCGCCCACGATCAGGTAAGATGCCTACTTACTTCTTCTTTTTTGTGTTTGTTTTGTTTGAAGAAGCAAGTAAGCTCCAAGCTCCGGAGCTTGCTTGTTGCAACACAGCAAGCTCCGGAGCTTCTGAAAGCTTGCTACTCGGAGCTTGCTGCAGCAAGCTCCGAGCTCGTGAAAACCAAGATATTTTCTAACCAACTAAGAAATCAGATTTCGGTTTATTGACTAGCATTCCAATATTCCCGCTCACTTTTATATGGGTTGAAATCTTTGTTTAGGACTATTCGTAAAGCACTCTGTGGTTTTTTTCTTTATATTTGAAAGCACCTCCTTGCACAGGAAATGTTTTTGTCAATGCAAGAGACCGTGTGCAATTAGCAAGCAAACCTTCTGCCATTCAAATAAAAAAGCACAAGTAACATTCTAAAACCCTTTCTCTTCATATGAGGAACTGATCCTAAGTAAATCTGAATAAAATCATGTAATGATGTGTTAAAAAATTTCAAATTATTTTTAGAACTTCTTTGCAATTTGCATGTTGCTTGGATGTCATATGTAAATACTACTTGACTAAGCCAACTCTTAGAAACTATTAACGCCATCTCTTTGAACAGTCTCAAACCAGGGGAGACTCTTGGGAGCTGCAGGCCTTTCCCCCCATATGCAAGCACCAAAGTAATTAGAGGAGAGAAGTTGTCAAGTTGCTGCAAGCTTGTTGTCTAGTAAGAACCTCTAGTAGGGAAGGGAACGAACATATGCTGGAAGGCTTTCGACGCTAAAGAGCGACTTATTCACGGTTAATTATCAAACTAAAAGTCTCATTTAATCTCTTTGATGGAAGGAATAGAGATTCCGAAGTTTTACAAAGAACAATGTCTTTCTTTTGTTCTTTGGCAAACAACCTGCACCTGAACATGGTAACAGTATGGATTCAAGAGGTCTGGTCGGGACTTTTTGCAAAGATGCCTTCTTCTTTTTTTTGAAGCAGAAGAAAAAGAAGAAAAACCTTAAACCTTAAAACCCTAAACCTTTTGCCCCATCCTTGTTCACCTTCCAAGAATTCCGAGATGCGAGCATATGGAACATAAGCAAATTGAATGGTCACTTTATTTTGCCCTCCGTGGCGTATCCCAGATGTCCACACCAAGTCTTTGTTTGAGAAAGGGGACTTGGTGGGGTTTTGGACATGAATGGAATGGGACTTTGGAACCCTTTCTATGATTGAAGGAAGTAAGACAAATTCTTGCATCAAGAGAATTTATAATTCTTTAAACATTCATCATTAAACAAAAACCCAAAATGCAATACATACATGGTTCCTTTAAAATCAATGTTGTGACTTGGAATTCCCATTACAACACCCATATCATGATATAAAAAACCTACTATTCCAATGTACATAACGTACAATACTTGCATTATGAACCCATATACTGAAACAAACTTCGGCAATACCCACATTAAGCTATTAAACCTCCCATCATTGAAAATTTTCTCATATACAATACCCATATTGTACCTTAAACCCATAATGTCTGAAAACCCCATGTAGCAATACCCACATAATGATAGTTAATGCACGTTGTTTGAGAGGTACAAAATGCAATACCTACTTTAAGCCAAAAAACCCACATTGGTTGTGGGTGGTCAATGCATTATTCGTATATGGGTATGAAAAAATAAACTACAAAGAAATATTGAATATGAAATATCCATGACAAAGTATAAAATCTTTATCTATGCTTGTATACTTAATGAAATTTGATGCCCTTTCTACATCTAATAATTAGGAAATGAAAAGAGGTTGAAATATGAAAATATAAACAAAAAAACAAAAGAAGTAATAAGAGACAAATGCATACCTTTAAGAATAAAAGATGACAACGTTCCACCAAAATTTATAGTCCCAATTGAAAACGCAACCCTAAAAAATCGTAACTCGTACAAAAATGGGTTAGAAAATATTAAACTCTAGGAACTATAGAATATATGGAAACAAAGGAAATCCAAATTATTGTATAGATATAAACAAGTGAAAAGATCAAAAACCAATACAATGAGCAAAATTTAGAGTATAAACCTTAGGTTTTGAAATATATGAACCGAATTCTTATACACTAACTAATAAAACATAACCCTAAAAATCCAAATGATATTTTTCCATAAGCCTTATTACAACCCTAATTATACAAACCCTAACAAAAAAAAGTTTTAGTGATATATGTCCTAAACCCAAAAAACTATACAAACTATACAAACTATATAATGCAAAATACGTTAATCTCTAAAAACAATCAAATAATTTTCATACAAAGCCAAAAAAGAAATTATGTCTTTTACCTTTGTGTGATCTCTCCAACTTAATTTTTTCCACCCTTTTTGAAGAAGATATATAATGCAATTGTATTACTTTACATATGTGTAAACCCTAAAATTCCCCCCCCAAATATAGCCTACTTTAGATTCATTGTTATACATTTGTGAAAAACTTATTAATTAATTTATGTGTCTCAACCCTAAACCTAATGGTTAAGTTAGTAGGGTATGTAATTAATAGAGTAGCTAGGTTAGTAAGGTAGGTGGTTAGTACAATAACTAGGTTAGTAGGATAACTAATTATTAAAGTAGTTGTGTTAGTAGTGGATAATAAATAAGGTACCAAGGTTGGTGCAATACTTATGAGGGTAGGAAAGTGAGCAAGGTAGCTATTCTGAATGACTCCAAATGCATGTATTGCATTTAGGATGGGGTCTTCATGTAAAGAACCCTAAATCCCGCATGGGTATTTTCGGAATCACCCTAAATGCATGTATTGCATTTAGGGTGAGATCTTCATATAATGAAAGCTTAAACTTTACATGCGTCCTTTCGGAGTGACCCAAAATGCAGGTATTGCATTTAGGGTTGGGTTATCTCAAAGTGACTTTGCATATGCATATTGTGTTTAGGGCTAGGTCTTCACTTAAGGGTATCCAAACCATTTAGATGGGTTTTTCTAAAACGTGGGTATTACATTTAGGTTTGTTTTTTCATTTCAACTTGAAATACCCAAACTTATACTTACCTTAACTAATTAGAATTTTAAAATTTCGTTGCAATACCTACACTCGTACTTACTTTTACCAACTGGAATTTTGCGGCATAATTTCAATACCTGCACTTGTACTTATTTTTACCAAACCCTAACAAAAAAAGTTTTAGTGATACATGCTTTAAACCTAAAAAATTATACAAGTTATACAAATCATATAATGCAAAATAAAAAAGTTTGAAAGAACATAGGAAACAAATTAAAAACCAAAATTCAAAGGTTTTAAACTATAAATATTTATTAACTGAAAGAAAATACGCTAATCTTTTAAAAACAATCAAATAATTTTCATATAAAACCAAAAGAAAAAATATGTCTTTTATCTTTTTATGATATTTTCAACCTAACTTTTCCACTCTTTTTGAAGAAGATATAAAATGCAATTATATTAATTCACATATGTGTAAACCCTAAAATTTCCCCCCCAAATTTAGCCTACTTTAAATTAAGTACTATACATTTATGAAAAACTTATTAATTAATTTGTGTCTCAACCCTAAACCTAATGGTTAAGTTAGTAGGGTATGTAATTAATAGAGTAGCTAGGTTAGTAGGGTAGGTGGTTAGTACAATAGCT
The DNA here is from genome assembly GCA_963921925.1 of Sphagnum tenellum. Lineage (NCBI taxonomy): Eukaryota > Viridiplantae > Streptophyta > Sphagnopsida > Sphagnales > Sphagnaceae > Sphagnum > Sphagnum tenellum. Next base: position 20,487,225 of record OY998149.1, on the reverse strand, counting down.
AGGTCAGTAGGATAACTAATTATTAGGGTAGCTGTGTTAGTAGGTTGGTGCATACTTATGACGGTAGGAAAGTGAGCAGGGTAGGTATGTGTGAGGTCAGGTCCAGGAAAAACGGCCAGAACCAAAAAAAAAAGAAAAAAAAAGTACAGTGGTCAGCAGCAAAAAGAAATCGACTGTGATGAGCCCCATCCGGCGCCGAATGAAAAAACGCAACCCATCCGGTGGACAGAACGGCCAACTGGTGCATTGGTGGCTGTTAATTCACTCTGGCCCTTTTGCTGACACCCCGTGAAGTTCGATGGGGGGTGTATAACGTGTTCCCTGTTCAGGCCAGAGTGAGCCAGCCTCCATGACTGCACCAGTTGGCCGTTCTGTCTACAGGATGGGCTGTGTTTTTCATCTGCCTCTTCACCCTACATTAACCAACATTCTACCACAGTCAAGTTTTTTGCCTGCTGACCTTTGACCTTTTGTTTTTGGGCCAATTTTTTCTCAACCCTGACCCTCCATATTACCCTCTCACCTAATTACCCTATTAACCTACCTACTCTACTGACCTACCTCTTAGCCTATACCTTGAACCCAACCAACTAACAACCAATCCTTACCTACCCTTTCTATGTTTTCTTGGCAAAAGTTATATCTTTTTTTGGCTAAAATTTTTTTCTTGGCAAAAACTATATTCTTGGCTAAACTTTTTTCTATTGGCAAAACCTACATTTTTTCGGCAATTTTTTGTTCTATTGGCAAAAATTATAAATTTTCTTAGCTAATTTTTTTTGGGCAAAACCTATATCCTTTCTTGGCAAAACTTATATCTATTTTTGGTTAACTTAAACTTTTTGCCTATATATTTTTTTGGCAAAACCTATATATTTTCATAGCTAAAATTTTCTCTCTTCACAAAATTTATATTTCTTTTTGGCTAAAATTTTCTCTCATAACAAAACCTATATCCCTTGGCTAAATTTTTACCCCTTAGCAAAAACTATATTTTTTTTCAACTAAATTTTTATCTCTTGGCAAAACTTACATACCTTCTTGGCTAAATTTTTTTCTCTTGGCGAAACCTATATCTCTTCTAGGTTAAGTTTTTTTTCTCTTTGCAAAATGTATATATCTTCCTAGCTAAACTTTTCTCTTTTGGCAAAACATATATTTATTCTTGGCTAAACTTCTACCTTTCGGCAAAACTTACAACTCTTCTTGGCTGAACTAATATATCTTCTTGGTTAAACTTTTAACTCTTGGCAAAAGCTATATCTTCTTTTGGCTAAACCTCAACCTCTCAACAAAACATTTCTATTTTTTGACTAAAATTTTACCTCCCAATAATTCTTTTGTATCTTTTTGGTTAAACCTATACCTTTCAACAAAACCTTTCTATATTTGGGGTAAACCTCTCTATTTCATAGTTAAACCTTTACTTTTCTAAAGGGAAAAAATAATAATGGAATCCACAAGGTGTAAAATGAAGTTCAATATATATTTTTATAGAAATCAATCAAGGACTTAAAAAATAATGTTGATTTTAATTAGAACAAATGATTAAGGAGGTAAGGAAAAAAAATTGTTGTATTTTCAATGATTATATAGTTCAATCATTTAAATCATAAAAGAATTAATATAAAACATATGGTTTTTAAGAGAGGGTTAAATTTACATATAGAGCTTGAGGGTTTTTGTTTTGAGCATTACAAAACTTGTTTCAACTTTAAGTTTTAACACCATGTTTACAATGGTTCGGAATTCCCAAAACTAGCACCTATTGTATGGGCAACATGTAGGTATTTCTTGTTATGGCAAATACTAATAGTAGTTGAAAATTTAATCCCAACATGTAATACTCACATATAAAAGTAATGCCATTTTTTATCAAAATAAAACTATCTTTTTTGAAATTTTTTTGCTTCTTTTAGATTTTTTTTCTAATTATATTTCTTTTTCTAAAATATTATCATCTTTTTTCTTTTTCTAAATGGTTTTTCTTTTATTTCTTCTTCATGATCAAAATTTTAGATTTCTTTATTTTTTCTAGTTAAAAAATAAATTCAAAACTATCTTTGTCAATTTTTGTTAAATATGTATATTTAACGAGCAACATTTGGGTATTATGTGAAACACGAAAAAATCTAGCCAACATTCTATGCCTTAGATACGAATATTACATAGTTTTATTTTACTTTTTCTTCTTTTAAATGTTTCTCATAACAACATCAAAAATGAAAAAATGAAAGTATTACATACATTGGACCAATCGTATTGTGGTGGAGCTTGAATGAAATGGACCTAGATTTTGCAATCCTCTCATGATAAAATTGGGGCCCCATTGGAATTGAAATGTGAAAAAACCAAATCCACTCTGGGTTGAGGACCAACAAAACCCACCATGGGTGGCAGCAGAGATTGCTGCAATGGCACCAGGCACAGTGCAATTGAACATTCTTGGATGGAATAAAAAGCTTAGGAAATATGTGAAGGATGGGCAAGCCCGGAGAGCAATGCAGCTCTTCCAACAAATACAACAAGAAGGAATGAGTCCTGACACATTCACTTTTGTTCAAGTGATTAGCATGTGCTGGTTTAGGAGCACTTGAAGAAGGCAAGCATGTTCATAAACAGATCATTCAAAATGGTTGTGGGTCTGATGTCTTTGTGGGGAATAACTTAGTTGACATGTACACAAAATGTGAAAGCATTGAGGATGCTTGGAAAATGTTCAAGAAGATGCCATCTTGAGATGTGGTCACTTGGAACACCATGATATTGGGACGTGTGAAATGTGGGCAAGGGCAGAAGGCACTAGAACTGTTTCAACAAATGCAACAGGAAGGTGTGTGACCAAACTCTGTTATCTTTGTGGGGGTGCTGAATGCATGTGCCAGTGTACTTGCACTTGAAGATGGCAGGTGTGCTCATAAGCAGATCATTGAAAGTGGATGGGATTCAGATAGTTGGGAGTAGCATAGTTGACATGTATGCAAAATGTGGGAGCATGGAGGATGCTCAGAGAGTGTTCAACAGGATGCCATCACATGATGTGGTCGGCTGGAACTCCATGATATTGGGACATGTGAAATGTGGGCAAGGGCGAAAGGCACTGGAACTATTTCAACAAAAGAATAAGGAAGGTGTGCAGCCAGACTCAGTAACTTTTGTGGGGGTGCTGAATGCATGTGCCAGCATAGTTGCACTTGAAGACAGCAGGTGTGTTCATCAGCAGATCATTGAAAGTGGATGGGATTCAAATGTCTTTGTGGGGAATAGCTTGGTTGACATGTACGCAAAATGTGGGAGCATGGAGGATGCTCAGACAGTGTTCAACAAGATGCCATCACATGATGATGTGATCTCTTGGAATGCCATACTTGGAGGATGTGCCATGCATGGGCATGGTAATGAAGCTCTTAAACTTTTTGAACAGATGTGTGAAGAAGGTGTAAAGCCAGATGATATCACTTTTGTTTGTCTTCTGTCAGCTTGTAGCCATGCAGGTTTGGTGGATGAAGGCATGTGCTGTTATGCTTCAATGATCACAGTTTACATGATTTCACCAAAATTGGAACACTACACCTGTATGGTTGACCTTCTTGGCTGTGCTGGCAAACTACATGAGACAGAGAATATGATCAGGGTGATGCCTGGTGAACCGTATGTGCCTGCATGGAGGGCTTTGCTTGGTGCTTGCAAAATTCATGGTAATGTGGAGATGGGAGAATGTGTTGCTAAACAATTTCTTGGATTGGAGCCTGAAAATGCAGTGGATTATGTCTTGCTATCAAACATCTACGCTGCTGCTGGAAACAGGCATCTCTGTGAGAATGTTGAAATTAAGAGACAGGAAAGAGGTGTGGAGAATCAGACAGGTCGCACCTGGATTGAAGTGAAAAATGAGGTGCATTCATTTATAGCAAGTGATCAAGACCACCCTCAGATGATTGAAATCCACACAGAACTTCAGAGATTGTCAGCGCTCTTGCATGATCTGGGGTATGTGCCAGATACTAAATTTGTGCTGCATAATGAGGAAGAAGAAAAAAGGCGTTTCAATTGTGTCACCATAGTGTGAAACTTGCTATTGCATTGGGGCTCATCAACACAGCCCCTGGGACTCCATTCTGAATAATAAAAAATCTGCGGGTTTGTGAAGATTGCCACACTTCCACAAAGTTCATTTCAAAAATAGTTGGGAGAGCTATCATGGTGAGGGATGCCAATTGCTTTCATCACTTTGAGGATGGCGTTTGTTCTTGTTTGGTCTATTGGTGATACCAGCAGCGTGTCTTGTCAATCACTATATCAAGGTCATTCAATTTGTAGCATGTCTAGTGGTATCATTGCATTGCCATAGTTGTTAGCCTCTTTCCTCTTATGTGCACAGTTACTTTGGAAACTAAATGCAATTTGAGACTACAGCATCATTTCCCAAGGTTTAGAAAATTCTGCTATGTTAGAAAATTTCCATTACTCTGTGCAATAGAACTACTGCTTTGGAGTACTCAATTCGCTGTTGCCCTTGACTGATGAGCCAATTTCAGAAAACTCATGTGGATTCCCAGACTATCTCTGTGAAGTTTCTCCCATTGTTCCCCACTCACTGCTGGGAGCAGTTGGAATGTGATGGTAGACAGTCAATACCATACATTGTGCTGTTAAAAGTCCCAGAGCATGTGTATAATTGTCATTGTTTTTCGAACCACTCCTCAATTTTTGGTTTTGTTTGATCTGTTCTGTGGCATTTGGGTTCCTCTTCTTCATGCTTTTGGTTTTGCTGATTTGTTGCTGCTATGTTGAAGTAAAAAAGTGTTGAGATGACTGTGTGTTTGTTCAAAGTGACTCCTAAGCACCAAGGATGATTGAGTTTTTTCAGAGCAGTTCTAGTAACAAACAGTAAAAAACAACCAATTGAGGTCTAAAGTACTAAACGTAATGTTGGTGATTCCTTGAGTGCCAGTTGATTCATAACATCAACCAAATAGAGAGCAGATTGGGACACTTCACTGTGATGATGGCAGTAAGGTTTCCAAGTGAATCACGCCCTACTTGGGAGCCTTTCAATCTCATTAGTAAGGACAAAAAAGAGGGCCAGATGCTCTCTTTCTATGCTCACCAGCTTTCTATCATAATGCAGAGCATGTGGGCATGTGCACACACACACAGAGTTTACCTTAATCATGAAAAAAATGCAGAGTGTGTTAAAGATCTATATCTTCTGCATGTCAGAGACAGATGTTCACTGCTTTTTCTCATCTAGCTTGTTTCTGCAGCAAGTCTGAAGAATTCAGAAATGGAGAATTCCATGCTGAGAGGCTAGGGCCCTGAGGTGCAGATTAGAACTTGTCAATTGCAGTGAAGTGGATATTGTGAACTAAGAGACATTAGTTAAATCCAACTGCAAATTTGTTCCCCAGATCCTTCTTTACATATTATCCACCATTGCAAAATAGTATTAACACTTCTTATCCTAGATGAGGACTCTGTACAAACAGATGTAAAAGCATCTAAAAGACAGCTCTTTGAGTTTCACAGAGGATGAACATAGTCAAAAGTAAACAATGTCCTTCTTTTGAGTTTTTGAGCCCAGTAGAGATGTTCCATTTGTTCTCAGAGGTGAATTCAATTTTTCATAAATTAATTGATGCAGAAAATAGAGCTCTGTCAAGATGCTTCACCAAAATTTGCATTCTGCCAAACAATTCTGCCAACATGTGTTTATCTTCAACATGAGAATAATGGTAATCCAATCCTGCAGACAATTAGGGGACTGTGTGTGCATGTGCACACGCTCGAGCTGCTTTTTACATACAACTAGGGGAGTGTGAGAGTGTGTGGTAACCACCATATTCATCATAACTTAATTTCCTTTTACTATTTCATTTTGACAAAGAGCACCAATTCATAAATATGCTAAGGACAGATTTTGGATACTAGCTGTGTTTTGAAGATGTAGGGATGTTTCATTGTTTTATGATTTGATGTTTCACTATTTGAACAAACAAAAGATGAACTATGAACTAAGTGGAAGAACTTTACATGGAACATTGAAATTTGAAACTTGAGACATTGAAACAAATAGAAGGAGAGATAATGAATTGCCCTGACTTGATTTGAACTGGCCTTCACTAAGTTTGCAATCACAATTCAGAAAACAATAAATGCTTGACTGAGTTCAAATTTAGATACATAGTAACTTTCAAGCAGTTATGATTAGTTCACAATTCAACATGAGAGAAAGAAAGAGACATTTGCAAGTGATACATTTTACTACATCTTATCTCTTTTAAGCTCATGATTAGAAGGAACATGAATACATGATTTATTCAAATAATTGCCTCTTCAATCTTATTGCTATATCGAATATTACCCAATTATGATTTGACCTTTCACAATAAAAACCTAATAGGTTATGGACCAGAAATTACTATGATGTGTATTCCATTTTGATTCCAGAGCAACATATTGGATTTTAAAAAGACAAAGAAAATTAATGCCAACTGAGAAAGCACATAAATAGATATTCGTCATTATAGCCAACCAAAAAGCTCAAGACTATATAATTACAAAAACATACACTTCGAAAAGGTAGACAATTGGTGTTGTTCTAAACATGGCACATTCAAAACTCAATTAGAGCTTTTGAAAAGAGTTGCAAATTGATTTATAACACTAATTCTCTCCACCCGAATCATTGTTGGCCACGTTAACAAAATCCTTGATGCTTCAAATGAGACATGCACAACTGTATATTGATTAATTTTGAAACATTACAGTAGCCAACTTAATTGAATGTTGATGATCTGATGAGAGCCATATTAACAAAATATTGTCATATGTCTCTGAACACATAATCACCAATTTACTTCCGTCTTAAAGATGTAAGTACATTTTAAAGGTGCCTGTTCATTAGTTCATTTGGTTGGAAACGCTAAGCAACCAGCTTGAAACAATCATCAATGTTTTTAATGAATCGTGAATCCCAAATGTTGAACTCTAAGCTGAAGCATTGTTTGCATGACTGTTGCCTATTCATAAATTTGTTGGCAAGCTCAAACTTTGGTTCTGGACAAATTTAAACTATTTATGCATCAAACATAACCTTTGATAAATGCATGGGATGCACGACAAGTAACACAACCATGAACAGCATCCTATGCAAGATGACAAAACCAGTGTTTGCCAGGTAACTGGATTGATGTTTAGGAATTGGCAGTTCTGGTTTCGGTTCCTTAAAACCTAATTGGAACAGCCTTAACAGATGAAACTGGGCTTGAACTGGAATTGCCGGGTTCACGGGTTGGAGGAATTGGCAAAGGAATCAGGTCCTGGTTCCAAGTTGCCGTTAGAGAGAACAGGAACCAAGACAAAATGACATCTCAGTTTTGTTTAACTTTTGGAACTGGAATAGGACTGTATCCTCTTGAAATCCCAATTTCAGTTTGTAGGGTTTAGGGTGCTTTGTGCTTTCTCATTTCTCCATACTATTGTAGAGATTTCTGCTTTCTCTCTCTTTTTCTTTTTTGTGTGTTGGGGTTGGGGGGGGTTGGGGGGGGTCGTCTTTCTTGCTTTCATGTTGCACGAGGTGGAGGAGGAGGAGCAATTCCAAACGGAAAAAAAAATGTTCCATTTGTAAAGTATCTTGAACTCTAACTTGGTTCCTATATTGAAGTTGGTTCATAAGGCATCATGTGCTTGTTGGGTCCAGACCTGCATGAAGATCCGTAGAAAATAAACTAGCATTTTGGATTATATCTTTTGTCATGACCAGTCTTGAATGGACATAATTAAACATGACATAGGTTGATTGGGTTTTGGGTTTACCCTAAACTTTAAACCCTTCAAACACTAAACCTTAAAGCCCAAACTTTACAAAGGTCCCATTATGTGGAGACATTTTATGAAGTTCGTGACACCACTTTCAACCTTGCAAAGCTCTCATTAGGGAGCGGCTCTGGAGGTATTGTAGATTATTTAACAAGAACGGTTTTGGCAAGTGTCCTGCAAATTAAGGGCCTTTCTGAATCTAACCAAGTTATCAAGTTCATCAGTTTTGGTGTAAATGGGGCTTTGGTTTTCTAAGATGTTAAAAGAAGTGTTGCAATTCAAATAAGGTTGTTCAAAAATGATGTGGCATGCCCATTTTGTGTCAATTGTCACATCTACATTCGTTCGAACACAGCAGTTTCATCCAATACGCTGGACATGGACCAAAAACATTTCTCACTCAATTCACCCCATGGACATTTGGCGACTGAAAATAAATTGATTCATCATAATTTCAACGACTAAAATAGTTCAACCTAAACTATTTGGTTGCCAATTTTTTGGTCACAACATCAGCAACTAAAACAATTTCTATCACCACAATTTTGACAAAATTGTTTCAATTGCCAAGGGTTCAATGACCAGCACCCGTTGAGTTTGCAGGGATCAAAATAATTTTCAACCATCTAATTGACTTGGATCGATTTATATTGTTGATTTGGTGACTTAGTTTGGGCCACTTTTTATCATTGTTTGGGTAGGTTTCTATAATGGTTGATAATCAATCATGGGTGTCCATTGGCAATTAAAATTAATCTGAATCATTGTTGAAAAAATGGTCAACTTCCAAAACAATTTAAACGACTCACTTTGCTTGTGTTGGGTAATAAAAAGTGGAGCTTGCATTTAAAACTCAATTTATCTTTTGAAGTGTGTGAACTTTGTGTTGATAAACAAGAAAATCATTGGCATATACTTTGGGACAAAAGGGTGAAACTTTTAGGGGTGTTTAAAGTTTTAATTGTCATCTTGCATATGCAACTGATGCTGAATTTCATCATGTAAATCTTAAAGTGAAACTAGATTTTATTGGTATATTTTTTTAAATCATTTTTTATTATTTTTTGTTTTTTAATGAAGTATAAGTGGGACATGTAGGTGCCATGGTATTTGATAACTAAAGACAAGCCGAGTAAGGTGGAATGCATTATAACAATTACATTTTAATTCATAAGGATAAAATGTTTTTTCATTTGAACTATAGACATGATGACAATGGAAGAGTTGATGTTTCTATGTGTTTGAGGGCACTAGTACAAGTCAAAACATTATTTATTACTAATAACTATTTTTTTAAATGTAAAATTGTTTACGTCGTGCTTTATGAGATAAAAAAGCCACTGCCAAAGTGAACCCGCCAACACACCATGAAGGATGAATAGTAATTGATCAAGAAATAATTTTCTGTTCAATTTAAGTTTCCCAGCTAACCATGGTGGATACTTCAGTGGATCCTCTTACTACCTTCCAACTAAAAACCAACAAGCAAGTGAGTTGTCACTAGGTAGTAAGAGAGCCACTGTTGGACAGTTCTCACTTTTCAAGAGAACCTCCAGTCCTAGTTCCAAAAAAAAGATTTAAATTTGAAAGAACCCTCATTTCTGGTTCAAGGATTTTTTATAATTTGGTAAAACCTCCAATATGGTTCTGGACCCTTTTTCTCAGATTTCAAGACCTTGAGTTGCAGGTTTAAAATAATAATCTTAGGTGGGTCGGGTTCCAGACTGTATTCAGTTGTACTTACTTATACTTACTTACACATAGCTCAAAACTAATTTCTTTTTCTTGTTATGAGCATTGTATTGCCAATAAAATGTGATCACCTATATTAACTACACCTAAACCCACCAAAAAAAAATTATAAGTAAAAATTAGACATATGACATGTTTCAAAAGGAAGGAGTAATTGCCTAATGCCCACCCCATCCCATCCTCAAATTAATCACATGTTTAACCCATGTTAGGAAAACCCTAAGCACAGGAAAACACAGGTAAAATAATAAGAATAACGTTTACAACTGAAACCTGATAAACCGGGTTTTGGGGCTGATTCTGTTTCTGAGTTTCATTCAAGCTGGAGGGCAGTTGTGGGTTCCAGTTTTGAATTTTTTTTAATTCACAATTCCAGTTCTGGAAGAAACAAAATCAAAATTTTAAATGGGCAGTCTGGTTCAAGAACCAAAAACCATAACCCACCCAAAACTGGAATCAGCCAACGCTGGTATAAAGCATCACTTATAAGTCACTTATTTTCCTACCCACCTTCCTATATATAAGAGCTATCACTTTTTACACAAGCAGACCATAGTTCTGAATTTGCCTTGGTAACTTTGTATATATATATAAACAAGAATGAAAATCCATCCGTGAAAAGTACAAGGCATGTGGAAGCAAATGTAAACACATGAAAGGAAACCCGAACGGTCAAAACAGTAATAATGAAGTGGAAGACATAATGTTCAAAGGGCATCCTCTGTCACAAATCAGGTAGGGATGAAAGTGCACTAGTTATATGTCTGGAAGAGATGAAAAACTGTGACTAAGTGTGGCAGCAAGCTGAAGAATCATGATGGCTTATGCACATTATAGGACTATCGAAACTAGTTGTCAATAGTAAGATATAAGCATTGAAGTACCAAGGAGATCTGCTGATGTTACTATGTTGAGGTTCATGAAGAATGGAGTCACAACTCATAAAGGACATCACATGGATGGTGCAGTGGTGGGTGCTGGTTCACTCTTCCGGCCTGAAAGCTACAATGGAGCTTTCACCTCTTGAAAATCATGCAGAGTATTGCATTCAGCACCTATCAGACTCTGTTTCCTTTAAGCTCCATTGCTTTTTAGGTGTTTCACATAGTTGATTTCATGCATTCCCTTGTCGCAAAATGGGCTGCTGCATGAGAGACAATACTAGGAATCTTCTTGGTGCAATACTAGGGCTTTGCCAATATTAACAAAATGCATGAGTAATGTGCTAGAACCCTGTCTTTAAATAGCTTGAAAAATCTCTATTCACTCAATATAACTAAGAAAACAAGGGGTGTGTCACAATGTCGCCTTGCCATTTACATTAAAATGCATCTTAAGGCAAAAAAAAATTATGAAATCTCAGGTATTTCACCATGCAAAAATATAATCTTCAAAAAATCCTTCAAAAGAAATCAAAATCCTTCAAGATATTATAATTCTATGACTAATCTCAAGTTTCAACACAAGCCAAAATTTCATCTTTCAAAAATCCTCATATAAAAATAGACCTGGAGTGCCAAAATCCCTTAAGCTACTATACTCTATACTGAATCTAAACACAATTTGCTTGCCTTGGTAGGCAAGGGCAACAAATACAAATCATCAAATCCAGCAATCTCATTAACCTAAAAATTGAAATCTTCAAGCTTACACACAACCATATTTTGCTGAACATTGAAAATAAAGGTCCTTTTCTACTATTCCATCAGTCCTCTAAAATTTTCATAAACTTAGCAGACCCTATTACAAATTTAACTACTGATTCACTAAGTTAACTCTGAAAATTAATTCAAACCCCCAAATTCAAGAATTTCATTGGCTGTAACATTTTTTCTACACATCTACACACAAGCCAATTCAAGGCAGGCCTCCATATATTTTTACACTAATACTATAACCCTATTGTTATAAAACCAATAACACTAGGTAGATATGGTGGAAGATATCATTTGGGCTGCCGAGTTTGATTAAAGGGGATTTTAGCAGCTTCCATTGCTAGATCATTCTCTCAGATTATGCAGTGGCCAATTGCTACAACACCTAGGACCCATGTTCAGCAAATCTTGTTGAAATTATTAAGTTTTTTTGAAACGAAAGGGATATGGCAGCCCCAGTCTGAATATTTCAGAATTTTGACAATAGTTTCGAAGTCTACTTAATTAAGTTTCAAAATTATCTTGTGTTTTGAACTGGGTTTAATTTTCTATAATTTGAGAAACTGTGCTCTTAATTTTAATTTTAGTTTCTGGTTGGCCTTGTTAAGAATTAATTAGTGTCAAACATGAGTTCATAGTAGTAATAGTACTTGTTGCCAAGGATTATTATCTCAAGTTTTAAAAATAAATTACACACAAGAGTCTGGCCAGAATTGTTGGATGTAAGGGGCTTAATTTTGTGGGTGCAAGAGCATGTGTGTGCAAACTCAAAGCTGATCGACTTGCAGTAGCTCCTTACAAGATCAATGGATCATGAGATGTTGATAGGGGATATTAAGAGCCACGTTGATCATGGAAAAATAGTTGCAAATTCAGAAGACGAATACATGGGATCAATTCCTCATGAGGAAGCTACAAAATTTAACCACAACAATTAGGAGTTGGGAAGAGTTATGTTGTAATGCCAGACATTAGATATTAGTACGTATCTGTTGGTGATTTGCTATTTGGCAGCATTGTCGTTTGGGGCAATGAACGAGCTACATACACCCATCAAGGTAATAGTAGATGTCATAAGAGGCACATGGGCAACCAATTGGTTGAATCTCTTCTTCAATAGACCCAAGTCTGCAGAGATTCTTGACAGTCATGATGCAAAAATTACCACAATGCCTGCTCAAGATTTTGTTCCATTAGCAGCATGTCAAAAATTGGATGTATTGTGAACTACAAGGATTCTACGCAATTTGGCACAATGTTGATCCTTTGTATGTATGTCAAGGTGATGCACAACCTTTTTTTTCATGGATGGTTCTTGTATGCAGTGTGGCATACTGTATGATTGGACACAAAATCAATTCTTCATCTTCAAACTATAATGGTGGGCACCAACTTCTTCAATTTCCTTGTGCAGTTTCTTAACTTTGAAAATTTTGCTTTAGATCTTTGGCTAACTGTTGTTGCAGTTTATGTTGTTGCAACACAAACCAAGAAAACTTTTGACTAATTTGTTGGGTGTCAAGCACCATGGTGACCTCTCTGTTTCTGTCTGCATCTCTCGATTGTTCATATTTTTTATGCCCATGTAAGTTTGACAATCTATTTTGGGGTTTAATATAGGTCCCAATTACTATAAGGGCTACTACCATTTGTTTCACCAATACGACCAATCTATGCCATTGTGGGGTCCAAACATGTCTTGGGTGCATGTTGTCTCCAAACATCTCATTCACTGGCTCTATTTCCAAATTGTTTTGGAGCCAAACCAGTCGTATGATGCCATGGGAGTGTTGTCGCAACCCTACTTTGGCCAAGTGTTGGGGTGAAGCCCAACACTTGGAAAAGTTGAGAGTTGGAGTCCTCCGGGACTTTCGAAACCTCAGAAGACGATTTGGAGGATCAAAACACCTTGCATTGAGGTGTTCTTGGTGTCATTGAAAAGGTCTTGAAACGTAGATATCGAAAATGCCCTCGCATTCTCAATTTGGACATCTGTAGCCCAAGTTATGGACAAAAGAAGGGCCGGGAGTCAAACTGGCAGTTTGACTCCCGACCACTAAAAGTCAGGAATCGACCCGCTCCCGAAGTCCAATTCGGGAGTGCAACACGGCGTTGAAAAGATCTCGACGAGGACTACAACTTTGGTTCAGACCTCGTTGCGATCCGAGCTAAAGGCGAGGAGCTACGCCCTCCCAAAGTCCCGGGAGTCCAAAACCGGGACATTTGGTGTGATTTCGGAACTCCAACTTGAGAGTCCTGGGAATTCTTGCCATTCGGATGCGGGTGCGGCGGGGCGTCGCAGAGAGTATTATAGGGAGTATGGTGGTGGCATACTCCTGAGTCCGGGCCGTGGTGAGTCTAGTGGTCCGAGTTGCCCGTGGCTTGTCCCAACACCAGAGCTTGTCCCGGAATGTGAACTAACCACCCGGAGTGATTTGTTTTGTGCAGATTCTAGCTTGATCAACGCATAACTCTTCCTAGTCTAATCCCGGGGCTTCCAACTCGACCCTCTACCCCTTTTCAGAGTTGGAAGTTGGGAGCGCCTTCCGAGTCCCACTTTTCCGCAACTACCTTTTTGGTGAACCCCCACTTGGGTTCACCCCGGGACTTGGGAGTGCGTCAAGTGTGGTCAAGCTCAAGTGCCCCTTTCATTTTCTACACATGTCTAGCATTTCCTCCAATTCATGTTCAAATCATTGTTCCAATTTCTTTTGTGAAAATTGCATTATTGAAAAATAAAAGATTTTAGTCTTTTTTGGGTGATGTTCAAACCCTAATCTATTATCCATTCTATGAGTTCTTCTTTGGTAGAGCCGTTTGTCATCCTTCAACAATATAGCTCATTAAGTAGGTTGTTTCTATTTGAGTTTCGGTTTGTCTTTGTGAAATTAGGGCTTATAAATCCAGTCGCAAGTCTCTATGGGTTCAAATCCACTGTATACATGTGAATGTTAGCCAAAATATTAATGTGCACTAATTTGTTCGAGGGAGCTAAAGGGGGTTTTCCTCTGTGGCATCAAATGGGGTTAGGTAAGATGAACCATACTTTTGAGGAGACACAGAACAAGGCCATACCAGCAAACCCCTTAGACCCACTTCTCAGAAAATGAATAAAAGTGCTTGGAAATGTTATTGCAAGAAATCATGCACAAGTTGTTAGGGATATAACATCCAAAGATCAACGAATGCTTGAAAAGAAGATGATGGGAGTTGGGTTTTCACAGTGGGTTCATTGATAAGAGAGACTAGTACTATTAAAGTTGCTTACTTGTTCAAGAGCAAAGATTTGAAGCATTGGGAATCAGTAGACAATTGTTTATACACATTGCTTGGAACTAGAATCTAGGAGTGTATTGATTTCTACTGTCTAGATCCTAACTCTCAAAAATATGTCCTTAAAGCAAGCCTTTTCAATACTCAACATGATGTCTACGCATTAGGCTAGTGCAGCTCATAATTTTATTCCTGACAACCCATAGCTTGATTTCTCTAGTTTTGAATCATCTTGGTATGACTGTGGGATGATCTATGCAATTGACTCATTTTTTGAACCAGTAAAGCAGAGGCACATTGTGCCATCCTAGGTGAATGAAACTCACATAGAAGAATTGGAATTGTAGAAGGGTTGGTCAAGTTTTTAGTAAATCAACCTACTCACTTACCTTGTAATAAATTTGAATTTCTTTCAAGAATCATTTCATTTTAATCCAGTTTGTGCTTTCGCAGATAATTCTTCAGACAGTTGTAGTGGATACTAAAATAAGTGTCAACTTCATCAACTGGCCCATTGAGGAAGTTGAGTCCTTGAGGATCAACAAGTAGATGTAGACAAGGGTGAAGCTTGATGCAAATTCTATTATGAAAGTCAATGGTGTTATAGGGAGTCAAGTGAATTCCATGGATTGAAACACAAAAGAAGGAAAGTAACCCTCCAGGTGGCTAGTGGGTAGTTGATAGTAATTGATCATGTGGCCCTTAGATCAAAGATTAATGTAGGTTTACAATTCATGTGACTTATTTTCAACATTTTTTTGGATATCCATTTAGAGTGTTGGTGTTGTCCATGTGAATATTTGAGGAAAATTTTGAACTTATGCCAAACCTAAGTAAACATTTCTGAACTTCTAAGTACATGCTTTCCACTCTACCCAACCAACAACATGTTTTGTGGCATTTATAATTGTATACTGATTTCGATGAGTTTTGTGCAATTGGACATGGAAGTCATTTTTGACTACCCAGATGTATGAATATATGGGATTGTTACAAATCAAGCCCACATCATGAATGACCAATTCAATTGCAGTCAGGGTGGGTCTGCACATTGGGGTGTATTTGGCCCTTTTGGTTTGCTTGTCTTAATTGATGAGAACTTCAAGGAGCAAACAATTGTGTTCTTTTACATTTTACATTCTGGAATGGTCCATGGATCACAAGGGTTTGTAGTGATGAAACCCGGTAGGATTTCTTTTTTACCCCAAAATCCCACGAAACTTCTCATCACTAATGTCTCTGCCAGCTATTGTTCAAAATCCTACATGTTTTGATACCACAAAATTTGACTTGGTGGAAATTGGAGTCCATATGGATTACAATGTTGGTCTATAGAGCAACAACAACTAATTGTTTGTCTGTTCATGATGTGCAGGTCATCTTTGCTCATTGGAGTTGATCTCCATGTGTATGGCAATCTTGTCCACATGCTGCCCATTGAAGATTTTCTATCACTCTACATATTTCTGAGACTTTCTAACATTGCTAAAAAGACTAAAATACAAATAACATTATATAATATGATGTTTGCTATGAAGTACTAGCAGATATGGGTTTGTCACTATGTAGATCAGTCAGTAGGTGCTCATGTGTAGGTAAGACCACTCTCATTCGTCCATTTGAACAAAGATCTTCACACGTATACACATAAGCCCAAAATTAATGTTATTATTATGTCAACTAGTGGGTGCCCGTGGCCGAAGGCCACTGTGAAGTCCCCCGTGGGTGCCCCTGCCCTGCCCCCTGCCCCCCTGCCCGGCCCTGCCCGGCCCGGCCCTGCCCTGCCCTGCCCTGCCCTGCCCTGCCCTGTCTGGCCGCCCGTTCTCCTGAACCCCGCTTTCTCGAACCCCCTGCCCGACCCTGCCCTGACCCCTTCCCCCTGCCCGACCCTGCCCTGACCCCTCCCCCCTGCCCGAACCTGCCCGACCCCCTGCCCCCTGCCCGACCCGGCCGTGCCCCCTGCCCACCTGCCCGACCCTGGCCGGCCCCCTGCCCCCGTGCCCTGTCTGGCCGCCCGTTCTCAGTCCGGACCGGTTCCCGTTTTTGGAATCCGACTGTCCGGGCCGGTTCCGGGTCTCGGAATCCGACTGTCCGGGCCGGTTCCATCTCGTCGATTAAAACGCGGAACCGTCGTCGGACGCACAGACACTGTTGTAATTATATATAAGATAGCTGAAGCTAGTCTAATTAAGGGCCCCTTCTTCCATACATCATAGTTGCTGCCTCTTGTTTAGTTCAGCTCAATATGAACTTCCCAAGAGGTCCAAGGCTTTGTCACCTAAATTCCCTTGACTGTTTCTAACAGTACAATCACAAGTCTACATTTAGACTATTTCGAAGAAGACTCCCAAGTTCTCCCCTAAACCTTCCTTCCACCTACTATAACACATCTATGTGCAAGGTGACAACTTATCACATTGAGAATCGAACCTAGATTGACATTCTTGACACTCAACCCATGTCAAAATGTGGGGTGCCCCTTGGTGCTCCTGACATTGGCCCCAACTAAGCAAGTCCAATTTTGGCCTTTTGGGTCCTTGTGCAAAAGCGCAGGTTAAGTACTTTATATTCAATAATACCCTTCCTTGAAAGAAAAAAGGATATTCCATTTACTAGTCAAGGAATAAGGTTTCTTTAATGGCCATTTATAATCAAATGACATTGGAAAAAACAAAGGTGCCAATTGACTTGAAGGGAGAGAAAAGTTAATTTTTACAAATCACCCAAAACACCCCCACACATCACCTTGTGCACCAAAAGGCAAATCGGTTTATCTCTTTACATCCTCAATTTAATTCAGTTGTTCACAAGCTCTACTGGCAACAACACTTTTAAAGATTTTAAAAAGTTTTAGAACATCATTTGTGACCATCCAATAGAGTAGATCGCCCAATCTCAACCATTCAATTTGGTAGCTCATCTAAAGACCTTCCATTCCCCCAAACTAATAGCTAACACATGTTCAGTTTTCAAGTCCCATATGCTTATGTTGTGAAAACTTAAAGATGGCAACATTGGTCTTTGCACCTTGAATGTTTTAAAAAGCTTGAACCTTGAGCACTTGTGATTTTTTTAATGCGTTTATTCAAAGATCATTGTGAACTTGGCAATGGAACTTTGCTGTTGCAATAGTGATTTAAATCAATTACAAAGCGGTGAGATTTTTTTGGGTCCAATTTTTTTAAGGTGTACCAAAACTTTGTCACAATATCACCTTTTCTATCTTTTTATCTAATCCTTTTTTTATCATGTAAAGTCACATTTATGGATGATTATGATAGAATGTAAAATTGCAATGATCTAAAAATATAGTCCTCCTGAAATTTTTTACAACTTTTGATTCATTAATTTTTATGGGGATCAAAATATAGGGTAAAAAAATATAGTAAGGACTAGGTTTTTTTCATCTTGTGTGATACACCTTAAAAGATTTTCACCCTTTTGCTTTTGCAAAGTCATTCTAAAAGTTTGTTGCATCTTAATTCTTGAACTTTGTATTACAATTTGCAATTATGTGCACTATAGCAAAATAAGGCATCCATGACTTGAACATATACAACTAGTGTCCCAATCTAGTCACATTGTAATATATGCCTTGCAACTATGCCATTTTTATTATTTTGGTCATTTTCATGACTACATGATTTTACATGACTATAGTCATATTTAGAAATTACTATGTATGACATGGACCTTGTTTGACCAAATTTTCAAAATTTTCAAAATTTCATGTGGGGTTCATATTTGCAAATGCAAAACTATTGTCACATTTTTAAAACATAATGCATTAATATTATATATCATCATTTGGATGCAATTGGTTTTACATTGTGAATATTTACTAGAAAACCCCTCAAGTTGAGACTTGTGTGCCCAAAGGTTTATTTTGATGAATATCCTCTTTGAACTTTTTGACATTAAATAATGATATATAATCCTATTAATTTTATCCAAAGGATTTCTTTAAAAATCCACATGCCCCAAAATGACATTGTTTTGCAAGTCTTCATATAATAGGCAGTTAAAAGTATAAAGTTTGATCCAAATTTATTTATTTATTGAAATTTTATATTTATTAACTGATCAAAATATTTGGTCATGCAACTTGGAAAAATCTCAAAATTTATATTAAATCACATTTAATAAACTGAAAATAGCCTTAAAAAATAAGAAGACATTTTTTATTCAGAATAAATTTTATTAAAAATTATGACATCAACAAATTGTGTATAAATTAATAATTATGAAATTTACATGATGTTGTTACTTTATATAACACTTTTTAAAAATAGACTATATTATATGTTCAATAAATTACATATTTTACTTTAAAATTGAAATGAAATTATTAATTAATTGTAATGAAATATAAGACAACGTTTATACACCATTTATTGATTCATTATATGTTTAAAAGGTTGGGAATTTTAATATTTAATTCTCTATATAACTTTGAAATTAAAAAAAATTCAGGTTGATTTTAAATATGTTTATTTACAAATTATTTTATGAAAAAAAAATCTTCAAGACATCATTGTTTGTTCAAATGTAAGAAATAGTGAAGATTCAAATAGATTTTCAATCAAATTATTTGGTATATTTATTTATTTAAATCGATACATGTGTACATCTTGGAAAAATCTTTAAGAATGAAGTTTTTTTTTCCCATTTGGACAAAGTATGAAAAAGGCAACAATGGTTTAAAATGGTTATTATTGTGTGAAACAAATGATGATGTGGGATAATGTTGTAATGTTTACCTTTCATTAAATTTATCCCATATCCTTTGTCAACAAATTTAACTTTGTAAATTATATAAATATATGAAAAAAATATTAATTCACACAGAATACATACATTAGATATATTCAAAGTGTAAATACCACTTGTGGTGAACCAATAAAAAAGGCTTATGACCAAATAAAGAAATAGGATCATCTTTGGGCTTCCCTACCTAAAAGTTTAAATTTCTAAACTACTTAAACTAGTTTAAATAACCTAGTTTGGAAGTTAGCCTAGGTTATTGATTAGGGTTTCATCCTAGGCTAGGTTCATAAACTATGTTAATAAATAGGTAGTTAGATTTTCAACATGGTTTTATTATGTTCAAACATGTGTTTACATTTCATAAATTAATAAATATTTTGTCATGGTCATATGCATGGCCTCATACATGACAAACAGTTAGGAACATGTCAATCATGCTTTTTAGGGTTAATGTACACTCTTAAGGTTAATATACACTCTTAACGTTAATGTACATTCTTAAGGTTAATTTATGTTCTTAGGGTTAATGTACGTTCTTAGGTTATTGTATGTTATTAAGTGCTTAGGGTTTCAGTTTGTTGCCAATTATATAAAAGGTCAAGCTCTTACCTTCTCTTGTTAGTTTTTTTACAATTAATTAAAAAGAAAAAAAGAAAACATAATGTATGTAAACAATGACGATGTAATAGCTGCCACGAGCATTTAGAAATCCAATCTAACTATGGAGGAAATACAAGAAAATTTCATTTCAACCTCCTTTTGTGCATTGTATATATATGTGCGTGCATCTGTTTTTGGTTGATTAGTTTCTAGCTTTGATTAGTTTTAATCTTTTTCTTTAGTATAATTTACTATGGATTTACACCCTTACGACACCGTATGTCACAACAATTTAATATTTAATGACATTTCCCACTGGAATAATAGAAATCATGGTAGTCATAATTGTCACTAGATTAATGGAAAAAACTATTATGACCAAAATTAATACTGGTGGCATAAGCCTCAAGTATGATTTTACTAAATAGTGATTTAGCAATATGTGACCTATATTACTTCAAATATAGTGATATGTGTAGTAATATATGCCACATTTTGGCATAGTGGTTGGATTTGTTACTTTGAGATTTGCAAAATTAATTATGTTTAAATTTTTTTATTTGTGTCATAATGGCACAATTGAAAGTCTCAAATGTCTTTTACTTCAAGTTTTTCTTTTCTAGTCAAAGCAACAATGTCAAAAGATCATCCACACCATCCACATGTTTTGAATTATCACTTGTTTCCAAGTCTCATAATTCTATTGCATAGAATGAACCATCCATATATATATATAATAGGGTGAGTGAAACTAAGATGCTTCATTATGCAACAAAAAAAACATCACCCAAAGTTCATTTCCTTTGTGTGTTTCTTGAGCCCTATAAAGATTGAATAGTTGAATAACATTCAATCCATTCAATTCAAGTAATTGTTTTACCTACTACCGGTTTTGTACATGTGTGCCCGAACCCAATATAACGAATAATTTTTTATAATGATATGGACTTATGAAAAGACCCAAATTTTAAACAATGATTAGAAAGAAGAACCATTAAAAATAATTTACAAAATTGACATGCTACAAAATCCTTGAAACTTGATTTTATTGATATGTTTTCTAATTAAGATTGAATCCTTCAAATCATCATGTCAATCAATGGACCATTCAAAAAATCATATCGAAATGCATAGTTCATTAAACTATTTTATAAGTTTATAAATATTTTAAATTTGTAAGTTTTGCATAATAAATATTTACCTCGTATGCATATTCAAATTAATAATCTCAAAGTAAGTCCCTATTGAAATATTATGACATGTAAAATACAAATTAACCATTATGTTTACACTTAGATCACAAAAATTAACATTGTGACACCAATAGTGAGACACGTTAGTTTACATCAATTTTACAATAAAGTTTGTGCATTTTAGGATTCTTGGGCAACCAAGTTTCTTTGGATTGAAACTATTCTAAAGAATGATTGTTTTATTTCTAACAAGAAATGTGTGTTCTATTCAATTATTTAGGGAAAATAAAAACTCTTGTGCTTGAAAGTAGATACTTTGCATTAACATTCTAGTTTCCTTTGGTGTTGTTATTGGGGATTGGCTCTTCAACAAGGGTTCTACACATGCCAAAGACAAGAGGATCCATATTGGCAAACATTCAAAAATATTTTTAAATTTGCTAAAGTTTGATGTTCATCTTAAACCCCCCCAACAAATCTTTCAATTCACCACCATTTCTCACATTTTCAATAGGTCACCCAATGTGTAAATTCAAAACAATCAATGTGTTGTTTTGAATTTTAAAAGTAAAAGACAACCTTTAAAGAATTTGGACAAATGGTAGTTGCAAAAGATTGGTTATGGCAATGCATGATGTTGTTCTTAGCTCCAATATAAATGTTCTGCAACATGCTAATATTTTCTTAGTGACTGCAAATGAAGTCACTAGTATAATGGACAACCAACAATGGATTAGTGTCCATGTGTATGTCATGAAATATTACTATCAAGTTCTAATCTTACTAACCTTGGAACTTGGAACATGTGGAAGTGGATACTACTATAAATAATATTATTGCAATCTAATTACGGAGGAATTTTGGATGAAAATTTAGATTCAAGGTGGGTGTGCCTTGGTTTTGATGAAAATTCTGTGCTTTGACATCACATTGGGGTAATTTCACAATTTGATTTTAAAATTCTTTTTGTTTTTGTTGATGCACATTGCATGACACATCAAACTAGCTTGATAATTTGTTGTGTTTTCCATATTGCCGTTCAAGTTTCACATTGAATTAATGTTATAATACAATTCTTTTCATTCACAACCTTAAGAATTTTTACTTTAGTTTACAAAATTTGTTAAAATTTTGGAAACCAAAGGTCTTAAGTTGTTGATGAACGTGAAGACCTAGTGGATTTCCATGTTGAAGCATGTCATGGTTGAGTACAAGGCCTTGATTGTGAAATGCATTTTGATCAAAAGAAGGCCAAATATGCATGTGAGATGTTAGAGTTATTATGTGACCTATAATTAGCTTTGGCTATCCCATGTTTCATGCCTATGTTTAAAGGTGATTCATACTTTCATCAAATATATTCCATGTTGAGATGTTTTTATTATCAACTTTGTGGATGTAATGAATCTTGTTAAGGCTAAGCTTGCCTACTTTTATATTGATCCAATTTTCAATTTTGATGATATTAAATTTGATAATTTCACAAAATTATTGTCACAATTTTTGCAATGCTTTGCCTTTCTCTTAGTGTTCAAATCTCGTTGACCCTCCAAAATTTCTTGGTTTTTAAAATTATATGATAAATTTATTTTATCCACATTCATAGTTTACTAGATGGGTTTTGGATTAGGGTTTATCAAAATGTTTGTGGCTAATTGAAGAATTCATGTGTTGAAACAACCCAATCTTTAATTTCAAAATTGCAGAAATAGTATTATTAGCATGTTGATGGCCCTTGGGCTTGTGTACCTTGAATATTGATTGAATCGTACACTATAATGAAAGGTTAATTCTTTCTACATTTGAATGGCATTGAGTCAACCTTTTGTATTTTTCATAGGATTGCTTTAAGGACTATGGTCCTTAGCCTTTTGAAATTTGGATTCACATTAGCTTGATGTATAATTTTCACTTTTCAAGCTCATTATGTCCCACAATGTGAAGGGAATAGGGTTAAACATTACGGTCTGAATCTAATATCTAGATTATGGAAAAGGAGAAGTTCTTGTACCATCTTGGGTGAAAAATGTAATGATTACCTGAAATTGGCATAGATTTTAGTGATTCAAGTGTTAGGGTTTGTCAAGGATGAAAAAACATTTAGCAATCTTTTGTTCATGAAGAAAAAGTTGTGAAATTGACTTGCTACTCAAATTGACTTGTGTGTTAAAATGTTAAAATGAGAAAAAGTCACCTTGTCCAATTTCCCTTTTGATGATGAAATTGATTTGTGAACGGAGGTGATAGTGAGGTAGATGTGTGATTGCAATTTGTGGTTCTACTCATATGTTGTAGGCTTTTGTATGTGAAACTTGCTCATATGGTTTGGCTACTTGGGTCTCAATGTTTGAAAGTTGGGTGGGGATTGTGATTGTTGCGTGCAAGTCTCCCTTGTTGGGGGTGAGCAAAGGCGTTTTATGGTCGAGGTTCAATTCTCCCAAGGAAGAAAGAGAATTGATTAGAGTGGTTAAGCAATGTGCTAATTCTTGTGGGGCCTTGATTTCTACATGTAAATTGTTTCATCACATACTTAGGAAATCTAGAATTGAACTATTGTCAATAATTCTAAATGCTAAACTAGACAATCACCAAAATGTAAGACATTTGTGAAAACAATATAATCAAATAGGTTTCATTGAAAAAAATCAAATTGCCAAGATGATTTTTAAAAATAAAAAATGTTACTTGACATTTAACCCTTCTAAATTGTCTTATAGAAAAATATGCTGCATTGCCCAATTGAGGGCAGCCATTCTCGCACTCTCTATACTTTGGGAAAAAGAAAAAAAAAGGCCCCTGTCAAGAAGGGGAGATGGAGGATCTTACACCTACTTACACTACTTCTAAAGAATGAGAGGGAGCTTGCACTTATGTATCTTCTTAACCTCAATATGAATACTAAATATGCACTTATGTTGTGACTAGTTTTGGGATGGGTAACCTCCCAAATTACAAAGATGCATCAATCCTACATTCAAAAGAAGTCAGTTTTCTGATCTAGGGAAGGAGCTCTTACTCATACTAAGCTTACTTTACACAAGGAGTTGAGGCCAAAGTTGAAATCAAATCAAGCAATTCTATTGGTGCAGCCCCTGAAATTAGTCCCAATGGCTTTACAATACATAATAGTCAACACCAAACTAAAATAATAATATTTTAATTCATGACTTTTGGGCCCTTGTTATGGCCCCAAGGATACTTAATAAGTTGGGGAGCCAATTCCCAACCCTTGGGGCTAATGTTGTAAGAATAAAATATTACTTATTCCTTGAAATCTACACCTTGTGATCCAATGAAACCCTTTGACTCCTTTGGTTGGTGTCTCTCCAATTTTTTTCCCATGTTTATCTTGTCCTTTCTCTATTGTTGTCTCTTATGGTAACAAGAGAGAGAAAAATGAAAGCATACCAAATATTAATTGGTTCCAACTTGGCCTCAACAACTTTACAGAAGAAGTTCTTGACCTTAAAAAAAAGATCATTATCTTATTAGTAACTCGATGCCAATTTCCAAACAACAGGCCAAAAATGAACAAAATTTTCCCTAATAGGCCTTGACTCCTAGTCTAAAGAGGCTGTAGCTCCAATTAATGTCAAAGATTTTACTGACTAATGTAGTATTAATATTAATCTAGTAAAGTTATTTGTCATGTCACCCTCTCTTTCACCACCCCTATCCCCTCTTTCAGTGGTATCCAAAAAGTAAGGAAATTTTATAAAATCAAGTATGAAATGCTGAAATTCAGCATTTAATGTACAAGGTTCCAGAGTATTTATAGTACTAGAGGTAGGAGGAGTCAAAATATATATAGCAGTGGATTGTCTCCAAAAAAAAAGGAAAGAGGGGATGAAACTCAGTTCACCACCAAAGTTGGTGGAAAAACTAGTTTGGGTCCCAGTATTTCGTTTTGTAAAATTTCACTAGCAGTTACACATTGGATGGCCTATTAGGCCGAAACTGGCCGTTCTCGCCCCCTAATCGCCTGACCTTAGGGATAACTTTAATGTACTGGCCATGTTCAAATATATGGTCCGGACCCATTCAACAGGCTTTCCTTGTTCTCCTCATTTTGACCCATTCGACACACTTTCCTTGTTCTCCTTGTGCATGGGATCAGTAGCTTCCCATTGTTTGTTGGATCCAAATTTTGCATACAGACTGGTTTGATTTCTTTGGTGCCTTGAAAAGCGTAGGGTAAACCCCCTGGGTGGGGTATTGCCAAAATTAGGGGCCTAGGACAAAGTGATAGTCAATCCAGGTCTTGATTTTGAGAATCTCCCCTGCAGATGAGCATCACCCATCCTAAAGCACAACGCAAAGGTTATCATGAGCCTAAGGCCACTTTAGACGAGGGTCTAGGGTCCAATTTCCTATGAACCAATCTGGACTGATTTGAAGCAAATTGCATCCTTGAGTTGGACTGTACCTTGGTCCTTAGCCTGATTCTTGGTTCTCCAAATTAGGAGCTCTCCTTTTAGCACTGGTTTTGTGTCCAAACCAATCGATTTTCCCTCCAAAACAGGTGCCACATAATTAAGTTTAGCCTCAACTTGCCACTTTTTGGTCTTGAACCCTAGCCTAAAGGCCTTGGGACCAATTTAAAGCTTTCAACCAATAAGATTGCTTGAATTCATTGGTCCCTGGACCTTGGACCCTTGTCTAAAATCGCCCTAAACATACTTAGGCCCACTTTAGATGGGGTCCAAGGTCCAAATTCCTAAGAGCCAATTTGGACTCAATTGAAGCAAATTGATTTCTTGAGTTGGATCCTAGATTGCATCTTGGTTTTCCAAATTATGAGCTCTCCTTTGAGTTTTTTTTCGGTTTGTGGGGGGCCAAAACCAATTTGATTTTCCCTCCAAAATGGTCCCATGTAGATTTAGGGATTTGCCATGTTTTGGTCATGGACCCTCATCTAAAGGCCATGGGTCCAATTTATGGCTCTCAGCCAATAAGATTGTTCTATTTCATTAGACCTTGGACCTTAGACCCTCATCTAAAGTGAGTCTTAGGTTACAATGCACATGAAGAGAGGGTTTTTATGCCTACTTATAGGGGTAGGATCAATCCGATCCTCAAGGACTAGACACAATATACATGCTACACAATGTCCTCTTAGGGATCTTCAGAAATATAAGCTGAGCTCCAAATACACTAGGAAATTTCTCTATTTCCTTCACCAGTCAGAAAATGTGCATGGCACCAAGGAAAGGATCCAAAATTAGAAAGAGGAAGAAGCAATCGTTTTATGAAATAGGATTAAGTGGAAAAGGTTGATTCTCATCAAGGGGGATTTGTTCAAAATATTGAGGCCATGTGTCTAAATTATAGTAAACCTTGCCTTTCCTCCTTTGTATTACCAATTCAAGAGTTTTTTTTTGGACTTTGATTGTGCTTCCAATGTTTGTCATCCTCTTAGAAATTATTGATACATCAGAAAATTGAAATGTGTTGAGCAAAACAATGTGATGAAATTTTCACAAATAGAAAAAATGTTACTTGTTGCTTTAGTCATGTGAAAGCACAAATCTAAAACAACTTGTTGTGTGCAATATACTAGAAAATTAAATTTAAAAATCATGAAAATTACTGTGATTCTAGTTAAAGCCAAAGGGACCCCTCTGGAGTCTCTATTAGGTAGTCTACTGGACAGGGCCACATAGAATCTAAGGTGAGCTTGTGTGGGTGCTTTCTTCAATGGTTGTTTCCCAATTCTCCAAAGAAAGGGAAACCTTAGGAAACCAAGGAAGTGTAACCCTAAGAGAACCTGCTTATAGTACACTGCACTGGAGCAACATGAAGTTTAAAGGTTTAGATCAATAGAAGAGTACAATACGAAAAGAAACAAGGCAAACACGCTGCCCCTGCCAATAGATAAGATGTTGTACATCTACGTATTGTGTCCACACTCTGAACACCAAAAAAATCCATTCCAATCTAAAGAGTCTAAACACTTTCACCAAAGAAACTGGTTCACCTAATGTGAAAGCAGTTCTAGTAAGGTAAAACTTCCAAAAGTTGGATCGAATGCCATAGTCCCTGTTCCCGTGGGGGCAGGGCCCGACAAACCCATGTCTGCAGTCTGAGGTCCCCCTACTTGGCATCTTTGCTTGACAAAGCACGTGGGGTGTACACCTTCAAACTTCCAACTTAAAAGTTGTAGTACTCATTCATCTAATGTATTAAACTTAGAATGGAGCTCATCAAGTTGGATATAAAAAAATTTGCAATCATCTAGTTTGGGTGGTTATTGTTCATTCTTGGTACAAATTTTGTTTGTTGTGAAATGCATGATGTCAAGGCTAAGGGGCTTGTTCAAAGTATTTGTGTGAACTACATTTCTATGATGTGCCCAAAACATTGGCACTACTATGGTCCACACCAACGGTTAGAGTTTGGCAATTTTGAATGTGGAATTGAACTTAGGTTTTTAAAATCTTAAGGATTGAATCTCATGTACAAACATGGCTGAGACACTTTATAGCTGCAATTGGATCCCCTTCCTCTAAGTCTTTTCTAGGTTATCTTTTCATTTACAAATCATGTGAAACAAGTTGAACATTGCATCATAACCCACATTGTAATTGGTTTTGTCTGCCTCTTTACAATACTTGGAAAAGTATACAAAGTAGACTCATTCAATTATACAACTTGGGTGAATATGTAAGGAGTGCTTATATTGCAACTAGTTATGAAGATGCATGGATCCAAACTAAGGCAATTTTAATTGTTTAGGGAACATGCTCTCTATCATACCAACTCTAACTAGTGTTAAAGGTTTATTAATTAGTTTTTTACCTAACATGCTTTACAAGCCAAGTTTGAATCTATTATTTGGACCCATTTCACTTGCTTTTCTTGTTGTGTACGATCTATTGTTTGTTTCATTCAAACTAGTGTGGTATGTATTGTTGGCTCAAGTGTGAACTTGCTAACCAACTAATTGAATTAGCATTTTTATTGAATTTATTGAATTATTATTGAATGGAACGTTCAAAATTCAATAGGCCATGCACCTTACATCTAAAAATTACAAAATAATTTCCATAAAATCCTATTCATTAAGCACTTTTCAACAATACTAAAAGTGCACCCCAATTTCCATATTTTTTAGAATTTTAATGTTATTGAATTTTCAATGACAAAATTGTTCAATGTTGAGGTCTCAACATTACACTCTAGGTGCACTTACTCAGTCATGGTTTTCCAATCATACCAAGTGCACAAGGAGGGGCCGGTGGTCTGAGAGATCTCAATCTAAGAAACAAACTACCTTCCTTAATAAATAATAGATATGGACTTGTTCACTTTGCAAGAATCAATACTTTGATTTTTAGAGAATCATCAGTGTAAATGGTCCATATACTTGGTCCATATCCACCAATGAAAAAGAAATAACTGGCCAAAATGGTTCCAAATTTCAACCTCCTTTTATCACAAAATAATAATAGAGTATTTGGTTTGTTCCTGGATCTTTGAAGTTTTCCACAAAGACTTTGCTTAATAGTTATGTCACTCCTGAAGTAACATGATGTAAGAGGGAAGGACTTTCTTGAGTTGAGTCCCTTCCCTTGAAAATCTCGTCAATAGTACAGCACAAAACAAAATAATCCAGGTCTCCAGGTATGTATGGGGTCCTCCCTTTTGGCATCTTTAATGCACTTACTTCCACAAACTATGACCAACAAGGAAGTTGAGGATTTCACAATTCTTTTTACATATATTAATTATTATAAAAAAACCAAGAAAAATGAGGGCATGGAAGTGTAGGCCTTCCAATTTAGTGAAAAGATGATTCATTCATCTGGTTTTCCAAAATTGTTTCATTGAAGATTGGCTGCATATGGGAAAAACATTTTATTTTTGCATCACTACCATAGTAGGCATGGAAGTTCAGCAAATTAATGTCAAATAATTCATATTATTATTTCAAAAGTCTTGAAAAAATCATTAAGTATCAATAAAATAATCAGAAATTTTTGGGGAATTTTTTAGGGTTTTCAGGAGTTTAACAAAGTATCATTAATGTTTAAAATTCATTCATCAATTATGACTTACGAGTTGTTCAATGCATGACAATTTGTAATGGCAATTTATTTTTAATTTCAAGAACTATCCGCATTTTTAATTATGTTTTTAAAAAATCAGCAAAAAGCTTTCAAAATATCCAGAATTTACAGAATTTTTAAAATATGAATTTAATTATTGCCTAACCTATGTGCCTACTATGGTATCTTCAATGACCATCTATTTTGCAAGACTTACCTTTCATTTGGTGGAGTTATATATGTGTTGTGGAATGGGCACTATGTATCAAAGGCTAGACTAAAAACATCTCAATGTATTTCAAATGAAGTAGAATATTTATATGTTTGGGTCAACAAATATCAGTTACACTAAATAACCGTGCATAGGATTCAATGCTTGTAAATTGCATTACATAGGAAATTGATTGCTTTCATTGGTCAATTATAATTATTGGCACAAATGATGCATTTAAACATATTTTCATCTTATGTTGTTCCTTTTTCATGTTTATGGGAAACAATTGTACATCGTGTTAGATGTGATAAATATTATTACATGCCCAAATAAGGGTTAAGGGTATAACTATTCTTATAAATGTTTGTTTAGGTTTAAATTCTCAATAAAGGCGAATTAACACTTACATTGGTATCTTCACCTTATTAATGAGACCTATTAGGGGCTATATTTTAATATGGAAATGTTAAATTGGGTTTAAAACCTTGATAGATTCCAAAAATGATATTTATTTATTAAGGAAGGTAGTGTGTTTGTTTTGTTTGTTTGTCATGTTGAAATCTCCCCAATCACTCCATTATTAATACCCTTAAACAGCCCTCACTGAGTATGGGTGTGCTTGTGGGTTCAAAATGTTTAAACCTACTATGTAGGAAATATTGGATATAAAACAGTTTTGTGATTGAAATTAAAATTTTAAAAATTAAATAAAACTTGGGGCCCACTTTTGAAATTGTTGGAAAATGCTCAATGATTAAGATCTTATGGAAGTAATTTTACAATTTTAGACCTAAGGTGGAAGAAATATTGAAAATTTGACTAATCTTTGCGGAAATTCAAAATTCAAATAGTCGAGTAACAAGTTCACACTTGGGTTATGGCACATATCACACTAATATCTACAATGTTTAACCCAAAAAGTTTTGGGGTTTTTAGTATTTATCAAAGTACAAGGGTAGGTGTTCATGAATCCTTTAGTGAACTAGCACTTATAAAATCTCCACCTAACCCTCCATGACACCTACCACGAAGGACAACCAAAAGGCCACAAAAATGAAACAAAGGTGATTGCCAACATGGCAGTTGCCACCTTGAAAAAGGCATCCACTTTGGATGAGCAAAAGTGCTCTTCAATTTTTTTACAATTTGCAACAATCAAGTGACTAATGATGAAGCCCAGGAGTATTTGTTTCAATTTCTCCCCTTCCCCATTTTGCAAATATGATGAACCTGAGTGCCATTTGAAATCCTTGGACATTGATGACCTCAATAGCGTTGCCCAAAGCTTGAACCCCATTGTAACTTTAGCAATGGTTGAATTGCATCCTTCAAGTTCACAATTTGCACCACATGCAAAAAGTTAAAAAAACACAAGGGGCTCATGAATTTTTTGCTTCTCCATGATGTTCAATTATTTCTTCACAAATTGCAATTGAATTTTTGAAAATGTGTTTTTGAAACCTTTTGTTCACAAAGTGGTCTTCAAATTTTTTTTCTTGATGAGCTATTGAATAGTTTTCTCATTAAATGTTGTTGATTTTTTTGTTCACCAAGTGCTCTTGATTTTTTTTCTCATGATATGCTTTTCAAATTTTTCTCTTGTCTACTTGGGGAATATTGATTCTTGAAATTTCTCTTTTCAAAATTTGGGTTATGTTTGCTTTAATTATTTTGAGGTTGTCTATGTGCATTGAGTAATTGCAAAAGGAGTACATTCACAAGCCTTGTTGGGCATTCAAAAGGGATGCAATGCTTCACAATGATGGTGGTTTTGAAGCACCCACAAACTCTCCATTGCAATTGTGATTGTCAAAATGATAATGTTTGTTGTTACACAATTGTCAGTGAATGTTTTTGTCAAACAACATTTTTCATGTGGGTGTTGCCAAAAAGGTCTAGATATTAGTGGTACTAAATGTATGTGCAAGGTATCCTATGGAGAATTCTTACATTGTACCATGATAAGAACAAGTGTTGAGTGGATATATTGACAAGACCCTAGTATATACACCAATACCATTCTTAATATCAAAGGAACCCAGCAAGTTAATATGCCTTTCTTGTGATATTCCTAATATACCATTATTACCCCACATGGGTTCCATTAACACCTTGGTTGATATTTGGTTTATTGGGCACATCATTTTTTTAATATACCATTTAATATCATATTCAACCGTCCCATGCAATGGTGTTATGCAATACCAAGAGTATATTTAGGTTCCCATATGGGTTTTTGACTACTTAATAAACAAGCATTTGGACCAATTTTTTTTGTTGGCTATATATAGTTAAAAAGCTATATTAAAAATAAATGTGTTAAACTCAATTTTTAGAAATATTTTTCATAGCCAAATTTCAACCAAAATTTAAGAAAAATTGCTAAATATCTACACATGGTAGTCAATAATATGGAAAGCAAGCATGAAAAAATAAGCTAAAAAAGTATATCAACATTACAATCTTTTGTTTTTGGATAAATGAAAGAATATAAATTTAAAAAAATATGAAGTAAATATTATTATGAAATTGTCATGCAATTCACTAGGTTTTGTAGTAATTTTGTTACTAAATTTCAAAAAAAATAGCATAACAAAAAAATGTAATAAATAAGTTTTAAATAAACTAAGTAAAATGTGTTAGAACTTATTTTCAAAGTTCAAAATATGACAAAATATGACTTGTACTAAGCAAAAGTTTAACATAGTCAACACATTTTAATCTTTCAACAAATTAAATATATCAAACAATAAATTAAATAACATTTTCATCTATGTAAAACCAATTCAAAACACCTATTTGCATCTACTTGCATTTTCAAATATTTACTTAAATACATATTTTAAAAATATATAATCTAATATTATTATGTTACGTACATGCAATCATTACATGTGTGCTAAAGCTATGTTGCATGGCTTTTCATTGCAATTATTTGTGGTCAAAAGTAAAGAATATGTGTTCAAAAACATGGTGTGAGATTCTTAAAGGGTATCAAACCCATATTGGTTGATAACAACCTTTGAAATTCACAACTATTTGTAGTAATAAAAATTACACCAACATTCAAACTATTCATACCAACCTACTAATATAATTTGAATTTTTAAAAACCTACTAAGATCTTAGTGTCAAATTACAAGTCTTCTTTTAAGAAAAAGGGGGTATCTATATCCAAATTTAACATTTCTGGGCTGAGTTAAATGTAGCGACCTTTAGGGGCTTCACTTGAGAAGGTGAAGGTAGTTACCAGTGTAGTTGCCCATTCATATGACCCTATATCACCACACTAAAGGGGTGTAGCAATATTGCACACCCCCTCTCCACACAGAGAAGAAGTTATAATTTATGTGGACTTCTATAACGAGGGGTGCGTCACACAGTGGTCTTGCCATTTACATTAAAAATGATCTTTAAGGCAAAAGAAGAATTATGGAAACTCAAATATTTCACCATGCAAAAATATAATCTTCAAAAAATTATCTAAAAAAAACCAAAATCCTTCAAGATATTATAACTCAATAACTAATCTCAAGTTTTAACGTAAGCCAAATATCATCTCTCAAAATCCCTATGTTAATCCCTTAAGCTACTATGCTCTATAATGAATCTAAACATAATATCCTTGCCTTTGGTAGCCAAGGCCAACAAAAGACTAAAAAAATTAATGAAAAGCTTGTAGGAGAATAGCACGCAGGGCTGCACTGTGGGGCGTCGGACAGAGCTCAATTGGGGGTAATTAGCATCTTGCGGATTCTAGAGGCTAAGAGCCATCAAAAATATCACATTGAAGATATTTATGGCTACTTGTTTCAATGCTGCAGTGTTTATGGTCTGCACTACTTTGTTGTGCCCTATTGGGACTATTGGATTGGATCCAACTTTTGGAAGTTCAACCTTATTAAAATTGGTTTCACATTAGGTGAACCGGTTTCTTTGGTGAAAGTGTTTCTTTCTTTCTTTCTTTCTTTTAATTTAATGTCAATATCCGGACTAGAGAGATCCATTTGATGACAATTACATAGTTGACTTGAGCAAAACACTCCTGTTGTCTAAACAAGAAACTAAGTACAAAGCTACCGCTTTCTGATTAGTCGAATGCATCAATTCATGAAGTAAGCTGCATGGTGTCAATTGTTTCCCTAATTATTGACTAAACTTGAAACGAATGTCATGGTGAGCAGGGCACACTAATAACAAGTGGTCTTCATCTTCAACAGCTCCTAGGGAACATAGACGACAAATCCTATTTCTCCTTGGGACACTCTCAGGCTTTGCATGTTTGCCACACTCTACCTCCAAACGATGGTTTGAACATTTGAACCTTGACAAAGATTGCCTAAGCTGAACATTTGTGATCACTTGCAAATACCTCTAATGTGCATATTCTGTTGTACAGCTTGTGTTCATTAGCTAGTATGTACGTAATTTGCTACTTTTGTTTCTGCCCTGTTCACCATAAGTGGATTCTAGGTAAAAAGCATGTGCACTTGCTATAGCACACTTGATATTAGCATAGAAAACGTCAACACGTTAGTCTTTAAGCCACAACTGCACATTCCGGAGATAACATTGTTGGTTATCATTGAGCATGCTGAGCATCTGGATCTGGGTCTGGTATGCACAGTATAATAGCCGATCTGCTGTGGATTTCTGTAGTTTATCATAATACTTGAGAGTTTGTTGCAACCAGAAATATTCTAATGGATACCTTCCAAACTCCCCCAACACAACAAAAGTGCTTGTTGTTTTATTGACCCCTAATATTCCTCTCAAGAACATTCTATGTACTTGTTCTACTTGTTGCAACCCTTTTGCCCCTGTACAACTTGTCCACACCTCGCATGCACAGCTCACTACTGGGCATACCAGTGTGTTGAACAATTGACACATTACTTCCGGATTTGTTATGCTCAGATCATTGCATTTGCGGCATAATGCAAACAGTGCCTTCTTCCCAGCAACAATCAATTTGGCTATGGCTACTGCCATGCCTTTTGTACTATGTAACTCTAAGCCCAAGTATTTGAATGATTGAACCCGCTCAATGGTTGTCCCTCTGTGTGTGAACTCTGGCACTACACTGCGGTGTTTCTCAAACACCACCACCTTGGTCTTGCTCACATTGATGACCAATTGTCGGTCAACAAAGCATTTATTTGTTTCTGCAACCCTTGTTGGGTTTTTGACATCAATTCCAGATCATCGGCATACAACAGTAATTTGACTATTATGTCTGCCAGTTGTGGCGAGCTGTCGCCCTCAAGTGCATCTATATGTTTCTCAAGTCCATCAAGGTAAAGTCCAAAAAGCAGTGGACAGCCTTGTTTGAATCCAATGCCACATGGGAACCGAGCTGATAGCCCTTCTGTTGGATGCATAACTCTAACACTATCCTAACTGTACATGCTTTGTAGACACTGCATGAAGCGACCCACAATTCCCATTTCATCTAGCACTTGCCATAGTATATCACGGAGCACTGTTTCAAAAGCTTTACGAAAATCCACAAAACATCAATACACCTTTTTGCGTTTTTGAATGCTCTGTTCAATGAGCATTTGCAAAATGTACAAGTTATTCGTGGTACGGAAATCTTTCTTAAAACCAGCCTGTCCCCTGGCACGTAAGCCTTTCTTCTGCCCACCTGCTCAATCGTGCTTCAAGAATCATGGCAAACACCTTAGCTAATACAAGACCCATTATGATTCCCCTATAGTTTTCAAATTGCAAGGCATCACCACCCTTGTGCAATGCATGAATGACTCCAGTAGACAAGCTTGCTGAATAACCTTGTTGTAACAACTTGTTGAATACAATTTGTTGTGGTACATGCAACATATCGCTAGCATCAAGCAGAAACTCTGCTTTGATGCCATATAAGCCACAGACTTGTTATGTTTGAGTCTTCTCATCACTTGCGCAATCTCAACTAAGGTTATGTCACATTTTAGTGTGTTGCAAACATCACTTGCAAAAGGGTGTGACAAGTTCAAGACCACCTAATCTGTAGAGCTACCTTGTGCTCTAGCTGTGTTATTGGGGCATTGTCCTTCCAGTATCTTCTGGAAGCCATCAACCAAGTCTGTTTTGCTGATAGCAACGGATCGCTCCTTGGTCTTGGAATATTGCCTCCAGAAGCTAGCTGGATCTGTCTTTGCTAGTGCACACAACTGTCGCCCTTGCAGCTTCTTGTACGTGTGTTTCTTACGACACAGTAGCTGTTTAAATTGCTTCTTCCATTCATGTGGTAGATGGCTGTTAGGATGAAGCTTTGCATATGCAGATATTTCCTTGTGCTTGCTACGACATTCAATATCAAACCATGGTTGATGACGATGTTGTGTTGTATTGGTGCGTGCCGCAAGGCAGCCATGCACAGTCACAGCGGCATTACAAATGCAATCATGCAACAACTGCACGGCCATGTCAACATAGTTTATGTCACTCATCTGTGCTGTGCATTGGGCAATATGTTGCTGCAGGTGTTGACAATATTGTGTGCACTTGCTAATATCATATTTGAAATGACGGATGTCTACACGAGAACCTGAAATTGTTGGTGACACATGTTGGCAAGGTAACTGCAAGTTGAGTGAAAGTGGATTGGATATTTCGATTATTTAGATTGGACTGGATATTTTTGGTGTTTAGAGTGTGGACACATTAGTTAGATGTACAACATCTTATCTATTGGCAGGGCCAGCATATTTGTGATGCCTTGTTTTGAGGTGCTCTTTATGGGGGCCACAACACATATTTAAAAAACGAACTGCTTTATGTAGATTTTCATGCATGATTAGATTTTTTTAGAAATGTAATTGTTAATGGTCACTCAAGACTCACCAGAGCCTCCACCGTCCTTCTTAGGGTCAACTGCTCTACATGGGGAGATACCTTGCATACTTGCATTGTCATCTGAAGAAAAACGGTGTAAGGTAGAACCCCTTGTCATCGAACATGTACTTATGATTGAACATTTTTCTATCATTGGATGCGCAAATTGGAGGGTTACAAATGTTCTTTGAGCGTACGAAGTAAAGGAGCATTCCAAATGTTCCTTGAGCATCAGAAGTAAAGGAGCATTCCAAATGTTCCTTGAGCATCAGAAGTAAAGGAGCATTGCAGACAATACAGGAAGACAACAAGTGATAGTTCGTTTTTTTTGAAAAAAATAATTCTACACCCTTCTCTAGTTCCAGCCTCATATCTTTCTCATTTTTAATCTGTGTTGAGTAATTAAAAACCTGATGGGTGCCCCAACTAGGGCTTTATGAAACTTATCTGTATTATAAAGCCAAAGATGCAACAGTCAAGGATCTTAAGCTCGAAATCCAATATATTCTAAGTCACCCATCATTGAACACTGAATCCCCTTTCGCGAAACACCCCATATCTTGCCCATTCCTTTATGAAATTGAGATATTTTTATGACGTTGACAGTGCCAGGTGAAAGGCTAAAAATGTTGTTTGAGCCTCAGAATCAAAGGAACAATGTCTGAATATTTGATGTCAGTTGAGTTCTTAAGTGTTTGTTCACTGACCTATCTACCCTACACGAAATAGGCAGGGATGAGAACCCATCCACAAGAAGTACAAAGAAAATAAAAGCATGAGAACACAAGTCACGAAAGAACACAACAATTGGGAAACCACTAATACACTAACCTGCACTTGGGTCTCAAATATAGGCAGGCAAAAGCACTGGTGCATTTCCTTTCTCATTCCTGCCCAGTAGCCTGATTAAAATGTGTCTGGTGAAGCCCAGATACGTATTGTTGCTGCCCTGACACATTTGGCCATTGCCCATAATTTTTTCGAAAAATATGAACCAGGTTAAGGGCAGACAGTGAAAACAGATAAACTGCTCTTCCAAGTGCAAGCTCTTGGCAAATAGAACATTAAAGGTCTAGCAAATTGGTTTTACATAATTTGTATTGAGATCTCTACTGGGTGCCCATTGCATAAGATAATGGGCACCAGTTAGACCCAGCTTGGCTATCACCTATTACTCAGCCAGGTCCTGCCAATGACCAAAAGGTAGTACTATTTAGAACTTACATTTGTCAAAAAGAGGTATTGGGTTTCTTGTGACAAAAAAATTAGTTATTAGGTGTCACATAGTAGAGTTATCCTTACAGTGATCCTCAGTACCTATCTCAAATTCACCTCCAAACCCTTGTTTTTCCCTCTGAAAGTTGAGTATCCTCAAACTGAGGAAACTTTTCAAAAAGTGAATATCAAGTAAAAAACAACTATATTGTCACACATGATTTGAAGAAATTTAATCATAGGGTTTGAATCTTACATTAAAGGTGCCCTTAGCAAATCAAAGAACTTGACATGAAATTGCTTTTATCAGCAATGAGTGGCACAAACAATTTAGCCCCCATGTTTTACCAGGACAATGTACCCTTTTTCCCCTTTTTTTCGCATTCATCATTTTTTTCATGCCATCTTTACACTAAGGCTAAAAGCCCTTGTCTTGTGACTTTTAAAAATTAGTGATTGGATGCAAATGAACTAACAATCCAAGTTCATTTTATACTAGGGTTGGTTTAAAGCACATTTAAATTGAAAATAGGTAAAAAGTACACATGGCATCTCAAATGGTACCATAATTTGTGGTAAAACATTTCCACCATTGTCAATAAATTCATTATGAATGGCAACTAGCATGAATATTGTTGTTGGTGTTTTTTTGCATGCCCACCCATGATTGCAAACTTTAAAAAGCATGTAGGCCTCAGCACATTTTTTCTTTTTCCCCATTAGTTCTTTGCATGATATCACAAGGAGGCATAAAGTACGAATTTAAATGAAGCTTCATGGAAGCATTGAATGGCATCATTAGTTGTTGCAAATATAAAATATAATACACTAATAAGAATGAAAAAAAGAAAAAAAAAGTTCCCGATGCAAATACACATTGATACTCTTTTCTTGTATGTTTCACATCCAATCACCATGAATGGTAAAATAAATAGTGCATTTTGAGATCAAATTGTTGAACCCTATGATTAAAATCATCTAATTGAAATAATTAAAAGATGGATAAAGAAAAACAATGTTGGGGTTCTTCCACCATTTCCACCTCACACATTTGTGACCTTTTTCCTCATATCCCTTTTACATGTGAAATTTTACCTCAACACCCTCCATCACAATGTGGGTCATTTGTTGTGGTAACCTTATTGTCTTAAATCCCTTTTGTCTACAATAGGAACCTTTGTATAGGCTATGTGGCAATCTTTTGAGTCCATTAGTTCCATGAAACATGTTGCATGTAGTTCTCAACAAATGTAATCAATAATGAATAGTTTTCTTTGTAAATTGATTAAAAGAAGGATTTGTCAAAAAAAAATCACCTTTGTTATTTTAGGTTGTGGAGATTTTTTTTGTTTTTTTCTTTAAGAATTCACACTTTTTTTTTTTTTTCCGGAATACGGTTTTGAGAGATTATTTATATTATTATTATAAAATATTTTAAAGGTGAATGAAAGAAGAATGCTGTCAAAACTTCTCCCCCTTGTTGATTTTAGTCATGGGGAATTGTTTTGATTGCTATCTTTTTTTACAATGGTATTCATTAACTTTTATTTTTAAGAGAGCTTGATGATTTTCATTCATCAATGAGTTGTTTAAACCTTTTCCCGTTGCTGAGTTCAACCTTGGAAAATTGTTTTGATTTGTTGAGAATTCAAGCTCAACTAGTTAGGTTTCATTAGTTACTGGAGTAGGAAAGTAACTAGGTTACTTTCACAAGGTTGAGTTACTTTCCTTACTTATTTTAGTTTGGTCATTTGTGGTTTGGTTTTTAGTTTAAATACCTTGGTGTTGATGGTTTGCCTCTCTTTTCTTCATTACACAAGTTTGTGTATTTCTTGTGACAAGAACCTTGGAGAGTTCTTGATGTTGTGTTTTGTGTGTAAGCATTTTGTTGTTGTTTCCTTTCAATAAAGATTAATGTTCGCACTTGAGTAGTTCTCCTATTTGTTAACATGGTATCAGAGCTTAGGTTGTTTGGTGAGAAAGTTGAAAGAGATCTAGAGCTAGAAAGTCTCTAGAACTAGAGCTTGAGCTTGAGAGTCTCTAGTAATATCATAGGAGTTACTCAAGTGCAAAAGAGAAATAGTGAAAGGAAAGAATGTGAAGAGAAAGAAAAGAAAAGAAAGGAGGTGAAAGGAGACCAACATATCAAGTTGTGGAAGTCAGATCTTTAAAGCTAGATCTAGAGCTACTATGAAAAGATCTTAGAGTGAAAATTGAAAAGGTTGTAGAAGACCATAGGACGCTTCTATTCTCAAAGTTTCAAAAGAAAAGGATATGTTTTGTGAGAGTTATGAGCTTTTGAAAATTCTGTACCAGATCTGATTTTTTGGTCATAACTCCATTGTTTGAGCTCTTTTGGATCTGCAGCTTTGAGATCTTATAGATTATATAAGACTCTATGTGTGAGAGAAATTTCATGTCATTTGGACTTCTATTAAGAGAGATTCAAGCATTTGAAGTTTCAGTTTCAGTTTTGAAGTCAGTTTCTTTTGAAAATGATATCTCTTTGTAGTTATCATCAATAGAGCTGAAATTTTGAGAAAAAATAGAAGACATATATGTTATGTGTCTCCCGAAATCTCAAGGATTTTGGAGTTGTTGAGAGTGAGTTGTAAGTCATTTTGTGTTCAAGTCCCAGTTTGAGGTGACTTCAAAGAAGTAGCAAGATCTCTCATTTTATGAAATTAAATGAGCTGAAATTTGGAGGGAAGTTAGTAGACATAGTTGTTCATGTTTCACCAAAATTTCAGATCGATTCAAGGTCATATGTGTATGGAGTAGCTTTGCAAAGTTGCTGTGACAGAAGTTGTTTTAAGAAAACATCAAAGCAAAGTTTTGAAATGGAGCAAATACAACTTGGGAGAACTTGAAGGAAGGAGTTTGAGGATTGGGAAGCACAAATACATTATGAAAAACTTCGTACAAAAGTGTGGTATGTAATCATGTGCTTAATACCATATGAAATATTATACGAGATACATACCTATACGTAAAACCTATGTATAGTATAGAATTTCATATAATACTCAAAACATACATACATATGCAAGGTCTATATTGTCTAGCCCTAACCCTAACCCTAATCCTAGAAACCTAAGGAAGGAAAACCCTAAACCTAACCCTAACCCTAAAATCGTAAGGAAGGAATTTAAATCATTGTGAAACCCCAAGAAGACATTGAGTGGTGCCTTGAGAGATGGCAGACGGTCTTTCTCAAATTGCAATTGAGAAACTAGACAAGAACAATTTCCAAGTGTGGAAATTTAGGATTATGAATTTCTTGATGGGGAAAGGCTACTGGGAATTCATAATTGGTGATGAGACAGAAACTCCTCTCCCAGAAAACCCCACACAACAACAAATTCAAGCCAATAAAACTTGGCATGAAAAAGCAAGGAAAGTCTTGTATTGGTTTTCTGTGAGTGTGTCCGATTCCATGATTGTGCATATTCAAGATGCAAAATCACCCAAGCAAGCTTGGGATACATTGGTGAAGATGTATAGCACCAATACACAAGCCCGCAAAATGCAGCTCAAGCAAGAGTTGCATAATTTACAGAAAAACAAGATGAACATCAGTGACTATTCTACAAAGGTGAAAAATCTTGCAGATGCTCTTGCATCTATAGGAGCCCATGTAGATGATGAAGATTTAGTGGCCGTGACCTTAAATGGACTTGGAAAAGATTATAGTTAGTTCCGTACTTCAATCGTAATTCGAGAAACATTTCCCAACTTCCAAGACTTAATAACACTACTTATAAGTGAAGAGATGAGAGTTGTTGGTACCTCATCCAATGGAGGATCACAAGAAAGTGCTTTCTACTCAAATACCAATAGAGGTAGAGGCAGAGGTGGTAGAAGCTCATTTCGAGGTCGATCCGGAAGCTCGCATGGTGGACATCATCAACATGAAGGTCAAGCTCATGGAGGTGGACGAGGAAACTTTGGAGGAAGAGGAAGTCGAGGGAGTCGTGGAGCTCATGGTGGAAGTCATCGAGGTCAACAACCAAACAGCGATTCAAATTGCTACTACTGCGGGAAACCTAGGCACATGGCAAAGAACTGTTATCAAAGGCAGCATGATGCACGAAATGGAAAGCTGCAACAAGGGAATTATGCATCAATTAGTAATCAAGGTGATGAACAACTGTTTGTGATGCAACACATGGCAAATTTAATGATAGGAGGTGTACCAGACAACAATGTCTGGTATGTGGATTCTGGAGCTTCAAACCACATGACTAGCCATGGAGAGTGGTTTAGAGACGCAAAGGATTTGAAGACACCAGGGTTTGTGGAAACTGGTGATGACACTACACATCCCATCACACAAATTGGCAAGGTGCCATTGTCCATGCAAGATGGGCAAACAAAGTACCTGAAAGATGTACTTCATGTTCCAACCAT
Organism: Sphagnum tenellum; assembly: GCA_963921925.1. Lineage (NCBI taxonomy): Eukaryota > Viridiplantae > Streptophyta > Sphagnopsida > Sphagnales > Sphagnaceae > Sphagnum > Sphagnum tenellum. The sequence continues at coordinate 20,445,440 of OY998149.1, read as the reverse complement.
AACAAAAAATCTGGTCTCTGTAGGCCAAATGGTGGAACAAGGTTTACAAGTGACATTCAACCCGAATGGATGTTTTGTGGAAGACATGAAGAATCAAGGCAAATTGATTACAAAAGGAGAAAGGAATGGACGAATGTTCACCTTGGATGTGAACATGCCCGAGGTGAATTCCATGTTATTCACACATGGAAAAGGAGCTGGAGACATTGGAATTTGGCACAAGCAGATTGGACATGTTAATCTCCAACGTCTTAAGCTGATGGAGAAACAAAAACTTGTTGGAGGTCTTCCCAAATTTGGAGCAGAAGAGGTGATGTCAGAGGTTTGTGAAGCATGCCAATTGGGGAAGCAAGCTAGGCATCCATTCCTAGCTCAAACAACTCATGTAAGTTCCAAACCTTTGGAAATGATCAACTCAGATGTGTGGACTACGAAGACAGAATCCATTGGAGGATGCAAGTACTACGTGAGTTTCATTAATGACCACACAAGGAAGGTGTGGGTCTACTTCATGAAACACAAAGGTGAAGTGTTTCACCATTTTCTGAATTTCAAAGCAATGGTGGAGAAGGAGAAAGGTGTGAGCATCAAGTGCCTAAGGTCCGATGGAGGGGGAGAGTATTTTTCAAATGAATTCAGTGAGTACTTGAAGGAGCATGGAATTCAAAGGAAGTACTCATGTAGTTATTCCCCATAGCAGAATGGAATTGCTGAAAGGAAAAACAGGCACATTGCAGAAATAGCACGTGCCATGTTGAATGAGAAGAATTTGCCAAATTACTTTTGGGCTGAAGCGGTAGCAACTGCAGTTTACATCATGAATCGAACACCCACAGCGGCAGTTCATGGCATGACACCTGAAGAAAAATTCACAGGCAAGAAACCCGATGTTTCACACCTCAGAGTGTTTGGTTGCATTGCATACATGCATGTTCCTGATGAGAAGAGATCAAAACTAGACCCAAAAGCTGAGAAATGCATCTTCATTGGATACTCCTCAGAACAAAAGGGATATAGATGTTTCAATCCTTCCATTCGAAAGTTGCAAGTGAGTAGAGATGTTGTGTTTGATGAGATGGCTAGTTGGTACTCATCACTAAAGGTAGCAAAAGATGGAGAAGCTAGAAATGGTGATGTTTCATCAAATGTGGAACAAGAATCACAATTAATTAGTGGACCACAAGAGTCTTCAATTAGTGGGTCCAGTAGCACTCCATGGAAAGGAAGATTAAAATTTTCAAACATTGTACATGGTAGTTCTCAAACATCATCTAGAAATTCTCATGTAGATGGTGAATCAAGTGAGTCAGAGAAGAGTGAGGGTGAAAAATCAAGATTCACTTCAGTTACTACTCCTAGAGCTCGGATGGTCAAGAAAAGATTGAAAACACCTGACAACAACAATGGAGTACGAAGATCCACACGAGTAAAGTACCCTGTACAAAGACTCACATATGATGGCTTTGTAGCTCATCATTACGCATACATGGTGAGAGTTATACAAGAGGTTGAACCCACTTGTTTTGAACAAGCGGTTGGAAACCCTAAGTGGGACAATGCCATGGATGAAGAGATGGCGGCTTTGGATGCGAATACTACTTGGGAATTGGTAGCTTTACCAAAAGACAAGAAAGCAATCGGGTGCAAATGGGTGTACAAAGTTAAACACAATACAGATGGATCTGTGAGCAGATACAAAGCAAGATTGGTTGCCAAAAGTTATGCACAAACATATGGCATAGACTATGAGGAGACCTATAGTCCAGTTGCCAAAATGACAACTGTAAGAGCAATCATTGCTATGTCAATAGCAAAAGGATGGTCTTTACATCAAATGGATGTAAAGAATGCTTTTCTTCATGGAGATTTACAAGAAGAAGTGTACATGGAACAACCATCAAGTTATGTGGACCAAACACATCCTAATTTGGTTTGTAGGTTGAAGAAAGCTTTGTATGGCTTGAAGCAAGCGCCTAGAGCTTGGTCAGACAAGATAGGTCAGTATCTTGTCACAAGTGGATTTCAAACATCCAATGCAGATTTATCACTATATGTGAAAAAGACAGAGCATGGGATTGTAGTCATAGTCATCTATGTTGATGACTTGATCATCATAGGAGATAGTGATATAGACATCTCTGATTTGAAAAAGCTTTTGAAGCAAAAGTTTGAGATGAAGGATTTGGGAGAGTTGCGTTATTTCCTCGGCATTGAGGTTATCCATTCCCCGAAAGGGATATGGTTACTACAAAGGTAATATGCCTTGAACAAATTGTCCGAATATGGGATGACGGGTTGTAAACCCATTTCAATTCCATTGGAGCAAAATGTGAAGTTGAGTGCAGATGAAGGAGACCTTGTGGAGGATACCACTATGTACAGACGCATAGTGGGGAGTTTGATTTACATGACCATCACAAGGCCAGATTTGAGTTATGTAGTTGGAGTGGTGAGTCAATTCATGCAAACACCACGAAAGCCACATTTGGATGCAGTGAGGCGCATACTGAGGTACATAAAACATACCTGGCAGTGTGGAATTTTTTATGAAGCCAAGAGCCAGTTACAAGTACATGGATACACGGATGCTGATTGGGCTGGTAATGCTTCAGACAGAAGATCAACCAGTGGTTTCATGTTTTCTTTTGGAAGTGGTGCTGTTAGTTGGAGCAGTAAGAAACAACCAACAGTTGCATTATCAAGCACGAAAGCAGAATACAGAGGTGCAGCAATTGCTGCGTGTGAAGTAGTTTGGTTACAAAAACTACTCTCAGATTTGGGACAGTTAGTCGATGCTCCTATTGTCATCTATTGTGATAACATTAGTAGCATACTACTTGCTAACAACCCGGTCTATCATGCTAGGACAAAGCACATTGAGGTGCACTACCACTTTATTAGAGAAAAAGTTCTAGCAAAAGGAATTGACCTCATTCATGTCAGTACCGAAGATCAAGTTGCTGACATTTTCACAAAGGCTTTAGGTACAGACAAGCTAAAGAAGTTTAGAAAAATGCTTGGTGTACTAGAAGTGGATTTGAGCTTGAGGGGGAGTGTTGAGAATTCAAGCTCAACTAGTTAGGTTTCATTAGTTACTGGAGTAGGAAAGTAACTAGGTTACTTTCACAAGGTTGAGTTACTTTCCTTACTTATTTTAGTTTGGTCATTTGTGGTTTGGTTTTTAGTTTAAATACCTTGGTGTTGATGGTTTGCCTCTCTTTTCTTCATTACACAAGTTTGTGTGTTTCTTGTGACAAGAACCTTGGAGAGTTCTTGATGTTGTGTTTTGTGTTGTAAGCATTTTGTTGTTGTTTCCTTTCAATAAAGATTAATGTTCGCACTTGAGTAGTTCTCCTATTTGTTAACATTATTGTTTTCAATTTTTTTAACATTGATGTTCTTTAGCATATGTACTCCCCACAATTGAAATTGTTGTGTTTTTATTGTGTTATAATTGATGAAGGGGCTAGGACTTTCTTGTTGGAATACCGGTATTGCAAAGTTTAAATTTTATATGTTTATACCATCCTAGAGTGTTGTAATTGAACACTTTTGAAAATTTGAAACATTTTGACATGTTCACAAAAATATGAAGTGCAAAGGATGTTGGTGAAAAAAACTTGGTTGGTTTTTCTTTTTCAAAAATCATGGCAGAACTTAAAGATTCTCCAACTAGTGAAAGGGCCCCACCACCTTTCTCATGAGGCCATTTTACTTGAAAAGGAAATTTCAAACTCTAACTTAACAATTCTCAAGCTAATGAATGCCCCCACAACCTTTCCATGAAGCCAATTTACTATAAAAAGAAAGTTTAAAATCTAACTTGTAGGAGTAACTACTTTATTGGGCATACTAAATTTGTTATATATATATGTCATGTAGTAATTTTTGTTTATTTTTGGCTTCTTGTTGTTGAAACTTGATTTTTGCCATGCAAATCACCTTCTACATACAAGCTTAACTGAAAATTGAAACTTACTACATCTATTTTCTACTATACTTTGAAATTCTTGAAACTCTAATGGAAATATGATAATAAAATTTGAAATCATGAGTGATTACACCACACATTTTTTTTTTTTCATATTTTCAAATATTTCAAACGAAATTCTTCATTAAAGTACACCTTTGATAAAAATTTCAGATGTTTGAGTATATTTTATAATCAATATGAATACTATTCACCCGCTACAATTTAAAAAATCATAGAAACCTCAAATTTTCAAAAAAACATTTGAAAGAATCAAATATGGCTTGTAGGAAACATATGGCTTCATTGATTGAAAATAGAAAGTGAAATTTTTTTTCTTGTTTACATTCATGTAGGAGAAGTGACCATATAATATGAAGTTTGACTTTAAAGTTATAGGCTTTATACTTTAGGGGGTAAATTGTGACGCCACATGTTGTGATAATAAACCGCACTCACATAATTTGAAGCACAAAAACACAATTAACCTTAGGTCAAGAGTTGGGATTGTGGCATTGGAGTCACCCTAGTTCAATTCTCAACACTAAGAGTTTTATGGCAATTCTTTTGGAAGAAAAACACTTTCTACTTTTACTTTTCGCACTTCAGAAAAATTTCGCACACCAATTTTTTTTCTTCCTATTATTACACTATATATTATAGAATTGCAAGCTTGTGGTAGATACATGAAGCCTGATGATAGAATTGGGGTGATCTTAAATTATGTTTTGATTATGTTTTATGATCAATATTAAAAACCTCAAATGTTGGACATCAATAATAGGAAGGACCACTTTAAAGTTATTGATATATTAATGAATGAACCTTTTTCTTTTTTGGAGAGGTCATGTGAATGACAATTGGCTCATTAATAATTACATGAAGACACCAAAAAAATGTGAATGACAAGCAAAAAGGGTGAACCAAAATCAAATGTTTTGTTACCATATATGTCTATCTAGTACAAAGTTAGGTTGAAATTAATTTAAATGAAAAGTTTCTAATATACATCCTAGAATTATGCCTAATTTACAAAAATATGCATAGTCATTGCCTAGTTTTTCAAAAACTTTAGTGAGGTGATTTTCATTTCAATAGATCCTTTTACAACATTTGAAAAAATAAAAATCTTTAATAAATAACTATTATTCAAAGCAAAAGACATGAACTAATACACATACACATCTTAACTATGAGCCATAAAACAATAGTGAGTGTCAAACATGTGTGTATCTTAATGAAGATCAACAATAATGGGAAATCAACATTGATTATTAGGTGTATAAGGTATAAGTGGTTGGTTTAGAATATTTCTTATGAGATTAGTGCTTATTCAAAAAACGACCTTGGGGAGGTAGTTTTAATAGATTAACATTAATCTCTTGGAGCATCTTCTTACATTTTATCTCACATTACACCTTTTTAACATAAGCTATAACACGTGGTAGAAAGGACATCAAAGTTAAATGAAAGATGATCTTCTCTCATTAGTTCCTTTCAAATTAGTGTTGATTGTAATAAACCATGATTCCAAAAACATGAAGAAAAGTTCGACACCCACTATTACATCTTTACAAATAAATAATGTCAGATGGACACAATTTTTAAAAACAAAGGAGAAAGACCTCTAGGTCTTTCAAAAGTCATACACAAAACAAAGAACGCAATAATTCTACAATTTCAACCTATGTCTTCCAAGCAAATATATGAGGTGTAGAAGGAACAAAAGCTTAGAAAATAAACTAGATCTTTGCGCAATCAATTTGAAGCCATTTGCTTTCAAAAATTTCACCAAAAATATGATTTTTGTATGTAGTACTTAAAATTGTTTGTAATTGATAAAAGTATATGTTTCATCCATAGAAAAGTAAGTGATTGGATTTTGTACAATAATCAGAACATTGTTGAATTTTCGAAATAATAAATTTTCTAACATTACAAAATCATTGGCCATTTTTTTTGTCCAGATAAGATTGACCATCTTGATTTGATTTTGGAATAATCTAATCTGAATAGTAATGCTCCAATCACACTTGGTGTTAGGAACTCTGGTGTTAAGTCTTTAACACCAAGCTAACTGTTTAAAACTTATCATGAAACACAATGTTAAGTTAACATATTAGACTTTAATTAACACTTGATTTTGAAGTGCTTACTAATGGCTAGGTTATTGTTAAACCTTAATTTGAAAAATCCTTAACATTGAGGTCGTATTGTGAGTCTTATCAATCAAGAATTGCAATGAGATGAAATCCTTAGGTGCATCATTGGAGTGTATGAAAAAGCAACTCACCCCTTCACCAGTGTTTTTTGTTTTCAACTTTGTGATTTAAGCCAAAGTGGCAATGATCCACAAAAGTGACTTAACCCTTAAATGTCCATCCCTAACAGATGCCTTGTAAAAATAGGCTTGGCTGAAGGGTTGGGGACATCCAACTAGGCTCATAAGCTGTGGAGGATGACAATGTCAACAAAATTTGTGATAGGGAGTGACGGGAGACACCCAAGACAACACCAAGAAAGTTGAGGACATTGGAAATAGTATTGAAGGATGTTGAAAATACCCAAAATTGATGATTTTTTTGGGTCTTTCCTATCGTTTTCCTGGTGCATTGACACATTCTTGATAGTTTTTTGATGCTCCAACTCTTTTCCTTTTTTTTTGGTTTTGGGATCAAATCCATACCATTTGTGGTGGACAACAAAGGGCGCTCAGATATCCATGGAGAGGTTCGTCATCATGCTGTAAGAGATTACAATTTCTTGACACAAAAGAAAAAGATTTTCCTTAAAATAAACTCCTTGATCCCTGTTGTGAATCCAACAATGCACATATGGATATGTGCAATATACATATGATAATTTTAATATTAAGAAAAACTTTGACAACTTGTTACAATAAACCATGACAACTTGTTAGGGATGCTAGACCAGCGGTAATCGGAACCAACAAAACTTAAAAGCCTGGAATTGTCATATTTAAACAATAAGCTCCAACAAGTCACTAGTTTATGGGAGGAATTCCAACATTTTGTACTTTGCTCTTTTACCAAGTTTCCCTTTGGGTAGGGGGCCATGGTTTAGGGTTTAGGGTTTGCCTTGGGTAGGGAGCCATGAACCAGGGACCATTGCAATCTAAAATCTTTTATTGGCCCAAAGTCTGATGGGTGGTCACTTTAAGTTTGGACTACTGTTGTTTGGGGCACAAGCCAAAGGGAATGACTTTATGAAGTAAAAACTTATTGTGTTTCTATATGGTGAGCTATGGATAATGTGTTTGGGGCCCTTGGGGTATTTTTTCAAGCTCAATGAAAATAGCAAAGACCTATGGATATCAAAAAATCTTGGCCATTCAATTATAAAAAGATTTCGAAAGAAACTTTGGAGGGGAATTTTGGGCCCAACCCCTCCCCCTACAAAATCACTACCGTATATAACCTTTACATAAACCCCTCGCCCCCTCTCTCAATTTTGAAAAGAAAAGTTCGAGGAAATTATGGTGCCATCCCCCCTTCACATGTTTGTGGCATGCTGCCAGTACGAGAGGACAATCTGTCCTCCATGATTTGCCTTTCATCTAAATGGACTCTCTGGTCTCAAATGGACGTAAAATTGTAAACAGATAAATAGAAACACATAAAAATAAAAATGGGTAATTTTTTTTCTTGTACTTATATTTTAAATGAAGAAATGGAGGAAATTTTTGGTGCCCTCCCCCATAGACGAAATTACAACCCTTAAAACCCTTTGGACATAAAAATGAAAAAAGGATAATATTTTTCTTTCTACTCATTTTTTGAAATGAAAAATTTGAGGGAATTTTGGTGCCTCCCACCCTTAAAGCCTAAACACAACCATGAGGGAAAAAAAATCTTTTTCTTTGAAAAGAAAAATTGAGAGGAAGTTTTGGAAGCTCTCAGCCCCCTCCCAAATTGTTGTCGGCCCCTTAAGGCTTAAACATAATTTTTTAAAAAACATATGTTGTTCCATTTTGTTTTATTTTTTGAAAAATGAAATTGGAAGGGATTTTTGTGGCTCCCTCCATAGAATTGCTGCCCCTTAAGGCATATTTAGAAAAAAAAAAAGGTTATTGTCTCTAATTATTTTGAAAAATAAAATTGGAGACAGTTTTGGATAACCCCCCAAACTAAAATTCTTTGGTCCGAGTTAGATCTACATGTATGAACAAAGGCCTCGAGCCATGGCTTATGGGTTTTCTCATCCAAAAAATGGAATACGGTGAGACTCTATGGACAGTCACTCATGGTTTCTAGTGTAAACAGGCCATAAGTCCCTCTTGTGGAAGATCGCCAACACATCTACTTAATAAATTTGAAATAAAGACCCTGTGTATGGTCCTGAGTCTTAACCAGCGATTCTTTAACTGGCGAATTTTCGCCAAATTTCGAGCTGAAAAACATGGTTTCGACCTGACAAATAATTTTTCATGGAGAAAAAAATGGCCCAAATTCGCCAGATTTTGAAAACAAAGATTCCAAGATCGCCAGGTTATATGATAATGTCGAGAAGGTAGCCGAGAATATTGAAGGAACCTGTTGTCTTTTCGACCTTTAGATTAAGTACGTTACCTAAATTTGCCTTAATTATTTTATGGATGATCACCATTTTGACCACATCACAATATCCTAAAAAGAAACCCTGGTCCTGACTCCTTATCAGATGGTGCACATGGGGTGTCAGCAAAGAAAATTATGGTTCGATTAAGTCAGGCTTCTGGGATACTTGCAAGTTCGATTTCGCAGAGTTTCATATCAGCAAAGAAAATTATGGTTTGATTAAGTCAGGTTTCTGGGATACTTGCAGTTGGATTTCGCAGAGTTTCATATCAGCAAAGAAAAGTATGGTTTGATTAAGTCAGGCTTCTGGGATACTTGCAAGTTGGATTTCGCAGAGTTTCATCTGCCATACTTACATTATTATTGTACCCGGATGCATGCTTTCCTGACTTTTCTTTTTCTGCCATACTTACATTATTATTGTACCCGGATGCATGCTTTCCTGACTTTTCTTTTTCTGCCATACTTACATTATTATTGTACCCGGATGCATGCTTTCCTGACTTTTCTTTTTCTGCCATACTTACATTATTATTGTACCCGGATGCATGCTTTCCTGACTTTTCTTTTTCTGCCATACTTACATTATTATTGCACCTGAATGCATGCTTTCCTGACTTTTCTTTTTCTGCCATACTTACATTATTATTGCACCTGAATGCATGCTTTCCTGACTTTTCTTTTTCTGCCATACTTACATTATTATTGCACCTGAATGCATGCTTTCCTGACTTTTCTTTTTCTGCCATACTTACATTATTATTGCACCTGAATGCATGCTTTCCTGACTTTTCTTTTTCTCTCATTGTCGTAATAATGCCACGCAGAGTTCCCAAAGCAGTGCAGAAATATTGAAAATTGAAATCTGTACGTATTCGGGGAGCAATTTCTTGGGGACTATTCCGCCCTTTACCAATGAAACAAATCGAATTATGGAGCAACACTATTTGGGATTCAGGGCCCAGGCTAGAAATTATTTTGGAATTTTGCCCTAAGGATTGAAGCACTTTTGGCTTAGGGATGGATCCATTTTCCAGCACTGTGGAGGGGTTCTGTATTTGAAATTTGTGAAGCAGTTAGTTTGGTGATCCTCCACAACAGGGCTTGGCTAAATTTGGCAAGAGTTGAAAGAGAGAAAACAGATATTTTGGGATTCCCCTTACGAAGTGAGTGGAGGTCATAGTTTTGGAACCTATTGTCTACAAATGGCGGCTTCAGAATTTTATTCTCCTCATGATGTGGCGATTTGGGCCAAGTTTTCTAAAAAATAATACCATTTTGCACCTCCCCCAACCCCCATGGGTGAAGGGTTGGAACTTGGAATTTCTTTTTGGCATACCTACACCCCTATAGTTAACTTCCTATTATTACTATTATTATTATTGGTTTGGTGGAACCAACATGCAGTTTGCACCCCCAAGTAGGGTTTTTTCACGAAATCTTTTACACAGCCAAAGTGACTATGATCCCTAGAAAGATGTCGAAAAAGTGGCGATCATCCCTTGAACGATTTAGCCAAATCTGGCTCTAAACCAGAGTGAAGTAGACATCTTTTATCATTCATCCACATTTTGCCTCACATTGAAAGCCAAATATAGACATCTGGCGATCTTCACTTATTTTTTCCCTCATTGCTAGCAATTGAAAATGTCCAAATTCACTACATTCTCAATTTTTCAGTTTTTGAATTCCCTTTTTTAGCCAAATTCCCCAGTAAAAGTAAGGATGTGGGCCCTAGGTCAAGCTTCATTGCAGAGGGCCAGTAGGGCTAGGTATTGAGTTTTTTCTGTTGCTATTGATTGAGAGACGATGAGATGGCATCTTTTCTGCGTTGGATGCGAGATGCATGAGGAAGGCGTGGAGTGTTTTGTTTGCCACTGGCATTGATGGAGATGGAGAGAAGCCATTATGGAGATACGTATAATAGTAGCCACATCATTTTGGGTGGTTCTTGTTTTTCAAGCCAATTGAGGCTATCAACATTTTGTGGCAGATCATGAAAGGATGCCGTTTTCCATACCACTGCAGTGGAACTGATTTCCTTTAAGGGATCTGATTTGTTTTTCTGTTTTTTATAGTTGAATATCACAAATTAGATTGTATTGGATGATTAAGATGCTGAGTGGCTAAATTCCCGAGTTTGGGAGTGTATCAGTAAGGAAAGAGGGAACTAATTAGGGTTAGGCATATCCAAATAATTGTGGGATTATGTTATTTAGTGTGTGTTGTGTGTAGCCGGTCAGTTCTGTGGATGATGGACAGAATACCGAAGTTTGCCAATAAGAACAGGCTGTGATATTATGTTGTATGTACTTCTGGAATACAGTTGATGCCGTGTGTTGGATTCCAATTCTTGAATATGATTTAGGGTTTAGTGAAACAACAATACTTCAGTTTTTTGGTCACATGTGCACATGGGGTGTCAGCATAGAAAAGTGAGGTTTGATTAGGTCAGTCTTTTGGGATACTTGCAAGTTGCATCTCGTGGTGTTTCATCTGCCATACATTAGTATTGCACACCTACCTAGTGCATGCTTTCCTAACTTTTTCTCTCCTTCTTGTATCAATTTCATGTAGACTTCGCAGAGCACTACAGAAATGTTGTCGGTATTTGAGGAGTAGATTCTTTGGTGTTATTTCGGCCTTTACCGACAAAAGAAATAGAATTGTAGAGCAACATTATTTGGGTTTACATCAGACAAGCAGGTAGAAAATGTAGGAAATCCGTCTATATTCTGGCAACAAAGCAACACTGTCTACAACTGGCGAATCCCGAAAAAAAGGTACTAAAAAGCTGGGGAATTTTGTAGATTTTCTCAAAATCTTCCTTTGGGGTCTTAGTAGGCAATGTTTGTTTTTTGTGGGAGACTGGCGAATTTTCATTTAAAAAAAAACTAAAACTGGTGATGATCTTTACAAACCTTTAATCATCCTTCTATATTCTTGGCTACACATTAGGGGAAAAAAAAAGATTTTGGCAAATTTTTACTTTCTTCTCTCACTTGTGACGATTGAAAACCTTTGAAAGCACTTAAACCTTGGGTTTCTGGCATTTAATTTCATTTTTTGATGAAATTTTGCTAGTAAAAATAAAGACCACCCCCACTATGCACTTACCAAGTGTTTGATGCCAATCAATCTTTTCATGTCATCCAACCACATGCAACATGGACCGTCAGTTTTGTGTTGTAGTCTCATTTCTTTGGGCTATTTGGTCCTTCATTTTCCTTCTGATCTTGTTTCTTGGGACTGTTGCTACAAAAAAATTCCTAGACAAACAAAAAAATTAAACCGTAGAAAACTCATAGCCCAGTGGTGAAAAAGTGTAGAGAAAAGAATGTTGGAAATCAATGTTGCACATTGAGTAGTAGTGTCAAGCAGGAAGGGCGAGTGTAGAGGAAAAGCATGCCAGGAAGGAAAGCCAAGTGAGGAAATCGTAGTGTTGAGCAGGAAGAGTTACATATCTTTGACTTAAATATAAAATTTCTAGGCTTGTAGCCATATCTGGTCATTTTCGCCTAAAATCTAACAATTTGGAAGATCTGAAATTAGATCCATATTTTCCTATCTTTGAGTTTTTTCTGAGTTAACTTTGAATGCCACATCCACAACCACATATAATTTGGTGATAGCTATCACTTTACATGTGGACATCAATTTATTTGTTGGAGTGATATCCTAACTTATCTTTATACTAACTCTAGGTGTGGGGTGGCCTTTAGATAAATTTGGCTAGAGGTAAAAGAGGGAAGTCCAAACTTTTGGAATTCCCCTTACCAAGTGGTGAGTGGATAACATAGTTCTGGAACCTATTGTGGCTACTTGGGGGCCCATTTTTCCCCAAAACAAATACCACTTGCACCTTTCACTGCCCCCCCCCCCCCCCCCCTCTTTTTGCTTCGTGCTAAGTTGCAAAAATTTCTCCCAAAACAAAACAAAACACTATGGATAACCTACATGGATGACCTAGTTATCATCCAGTTAGGTTATCAATCCTAAAATGCTAATCATTTTAAAAAAAAAATAGAATCACTGAATTTTTAAAAAAAAATTCCAATTCTAATTGTAATTCACTGTTAACTAGTGGTTATCAACCAGTTATTTGATAACCTACCATCATGCATGACCAATAGTTGTTACCCAAGTCATACTGATATTGATATAAAGAACCTACCTGGTAGTCAATTTGTTTTTTAAAAATAACCTACTTAACCAGTTCTAAAGTTGCAAGAACTATTGAAAGACATTGACCAATTATTTTATAAATTTTAAGATTTTTTGGTTTAAAAAATGCATCTGGTTTTCATATTCATGAACAAAATCATTCTAGCCTGTTTTCAAGATGATTGGTTCTCTTTTATTTTTGAAGCACTGGTTTCAGAGTTACTTATGATTAAGCTTGTGCTTGCATGGATTTGTGCTTGCCAATGGATTCAAATTTGCCTTTTGTTTACTGGTGACATTTCGCCAAAAAGAAAATTTCAAATTCAAAACTCAAGTGTTTCTTCAAGGTTTTCAATTGCCAGATTCCTATGTTTGGTTTTTAGTGCATAGCCAAATATGTAGATTGCTAATTAAAATTTGATCTTTTATAATTGGTCTATACCAAAATCTAACTAGAAATTCTTGGGGATTGTAGCCATTTTTCAACATTTTCCCATGGATTATTGCCACCCTAACTTTGAAAGTAAATTCCTATAAAAAGGTTGCTTCTCTTATACATATGATCCTGCCAGTGTGGGCACAATGGCATGTTCCCAAGCTCTTACACCCTTTAAAATGGGGGTTTAGTGGCAGGCTCTCACCTCTCTATAGTGGCAAAATAGAGTAATTGAGCCTAATTTGGGGGGCTTTTAAATAAGCACCTGATTAGTCTAATAAACACCTGATTCGGTTGATATTTTGATTAATTTAGTTGAGTTGTTATTAGCAATTTTCTTGGTACGCTTTTAGGGAGTGCAAAGCACAATAAGGGCTCATGATCAGTCTAATAAATACAAATTATATTTATTGACCTTAAACCTGTGCCTCCCTTTCCGCCTTTGAAAGTGAAAAAGATAACAAAAAACTTACAAACCATCAAAAAAGTTAACTATAAAAAATGTTTTTTTTATAAAAAAGCCCCACAGCCCACCCCCCCCCTTTAAGAGTAAAAGATCCCAAAAAATTACAAACATGAAAATTTAAAAAGTGAAGAAATATAACCCACACCCCTCTCCTCTGTCAACAATTAGAACCTTAAAAAAAAAAACCTCACCGAACCCAGCTTCCATTTCCATCTTTCAACAATTTTTTTTCCAAAACAAAGAAATCACCTTATTCCCTCCCCTCTTAACAAGTTTTTTAAAAGCTCATGCCCTCTTTCGCCCTTCAAAAAGTAAAAAGAGTACCAAAACATTTATTAAATATATAGAAAATAATAATTCAAAAATGAAAAAAAAAACCCACACCCCCTTCCCCCAGCAAGAATAAAAAAGGGTAACAAATGCTTAACACACAATACAAAAAAATACAAAAAGGTAAAAAAAAAACCATGCCACCCTCCCCCCTTAAGGAGGTAAAAAATGTGACAAAAGAATATAAATAATAAATAATTAGAAAAAAAATAAAACCCAGGCCCCCCTCCCCTTTTCAAATGTATATATATATATAACTCATGGCCCCCTTCCCCATTCAAGAATTAAAAAAATAATAAAAATGAAAAAAAAAAAAAAACCCTGCACCCGCCGCCCCCCCCCCCCCCGCCCCGCTCCTTTTCAAGATTTTCTTAAAACAAAAGCCAAAAAAATCCCATGCCCTCTTCACCTTCAAATTAAAATGCACTATTCACCTCTAAAACCCCAACCCCAGCTAATTTCTCAGCCCCTCCCCTTCTTTTCCTCAATAAGATTTAATAGTACACTTCCACATTAAATTGGACTGTTCAACTTTTTGAGTACTTTGTTGATGTTATTCTAAACCTAGGGGTCTAAAGTTTAGAAAAAAGTACTCAAACTAGGCTCAACTACCTTATTTTGAGGGTAGGGGAGCCTACCACTACAGGGGGGGTGAAAGCCTGCCACTAAACCCCTACTTTAGGGGGTGTAGGTGCCTAAGAGCTTGGGAGCCCGTGCTGACAGTGGCAAGATCATATGTATAGGTGACTATAACCAATTCCTAATTTAGTTAAGGTGACGATATGCCCAGCCTAAAAATATTTATATGTTGACAAGGTGCCTATTTTCTTTCAGAGAACGACATAATTCTGGTTTTAAAAAGCTTTTGGTTGTCCATTTAACTACTTTTTTTGGCTCGGTTATTTTACTTAATTTGAAAAAAATTGTGAAAAAAAAGGGGAAAAATTCACCAACTTATTGAAACCACAAAATAAAAAATAAAAAACCCTGGTGGGTGGGGCTTTGCCTCGAGACAGTGGATGACCCAGTGGACAAAATTGCAAATAAATTATTATTTTCGACATGTGTTCCTGTCCACTTGGCTATACAAAAATAATATCCTGGTTTACAGTAACATCATTGTAGTCCAGTTTGCTATATTAAATTATATCGTAGTAAAAGATAACAACATTGTCGTGTACTAGAACTTGCCAATTCTGTTCACAGGGCCAATCAATTTGATTCTGTGGTCCAGTGGTAGACCCCCACCCACGCTTAAATATGTACCGACCACAATAATGTTAACAATTGGAGTAGGGATTGAGGTCCGACCTAGTGAATAGAATATTTTATCGATCAATTTACTTTTCGCAAGATATTTTTTTAATTAATTATTTCAACATAACTTACATGAGTTGCATCTGCGAAACCACTTTGGCAGATGCCACACTTGTATGTCCAATAATTTGTGTCATAGAATCCCCTGTGAAAAATAAATAAATGGGGAGAAGATTTTGCCAAGCTGCAATCCCTACCAGCGTTTAAATTTTTTTTGTCATGTAACTGAGGTTGATAATTCCAAAGATGATTTAGCCAGATTTAGCAATTAAAAAAAATAAAAGTAAATTTATTGTCGCGTTCTATATTTTTTGCGACCCACTAGAATTTAGTGTAGCATTTGCAGAATTTTATTATATTTTTCGAGTTTTTTTGCCGAATTTCGGCGACATAAAAACCCTAGAAACACCTCATTCTCGCCATTTGACGATTTTTCGCCCAAAAAAATCACTGATCCCTACTTCATCTGTTGACATTGTGGTTGCTAGTTGTAAGGTACTACTTAATTAAAAGTGGGTGGGCGTCTACCACTTAGCCCCTTTTTTCGACTAGCGACATACTAGAGAGAAATTGAATATCAACTATGTAATTGTCGTCAAATGGACTTCTCTGGTCCGGGTATTGACGTTAAATTAAAAGAAAGAAAGAAAGAAAGAAAGAAAGAATATCAAAAATCGGTAAATGCAATCTTTTTGGAGGCTTTCAATCGCCAAAAACGAGAGAAACAGATTGCGATATTTGATTTTCATTCTGTAGCAAAGTTAAAGAAGGCTCATGAAGGATCTAGACTTCATATCTAGTTTATTGCCCGATTTTGGCTAAATCTCCCTGTGGATGATCGCCATTATTTGTACATCACTGATAGCCATTTTGGCTCCAAGAGATTTCCCTAGAAAAAACCCTGCTACCACTGGACCCTGAATTACTCCACATACACATGGCGCATCTGCCAAGATATCAGCATAAAGCTGCTGCATTAATGGGAGTTCACCAAAGCTATGAACCAGTGTTTCTTTTTTCAATTTTGAGAAGTCGGAGGACTGGCCATCATGCAGGAGAGGACTTCGTCAAATTTGGTGACAGGTCAGACAAGCAGGTAGAAAATTCAGGAAATCCTTCTACATACTGGCGACAAGGTAGGACAGATTGTCTAGAACTAGCGAGTCCCAGAAAAAATTCCTCGAAAACTGGCGAATTTTCTGGATTTTCCCAAAAAATTTCATTTGGGGTCTTCATAGCCATTTTTGTTTTGTCCCAGAGTGGCGAATTTTCGGCAAAAAAAAACACACACTGCTATGACTGCCTTGTCTCAACTTGGAACACAAGGGTCAAAAGTATACACCCTACTCTCCTACTACCTAGACTCTGAGTGTGCACCAGGTTTCCGACTTTCTACGAAATATTTTTGGGAGTTAAATGGGCTATCATTTATGGGAATTAGAAGCAGAAAAAATGGCGATCAGACCTAGGAAGAGTTAGCCCAATCTGGTTATGGACCAGCTATGACTTGCACAAATAATTAATCAGCCTTCTACATTTTTGGCTAATACGTTGAAAATAGAAAACTGAAAATCTGGCGATTTTTTTTTTTTTTGTTCCCTCAGTTCTGGCGATTGAAAAACTCCAGAAACACTTCCATATTCGGATTTTGAATATTTATTTTCGCTTTCTGGCGAAATCCCTCCAGTAGAAAAGAGCCTTCAAGAAAGTTCCGACAGTCTGGAAAACAGGTTCATGAAGTTCATTGGTTTCCAAAGGCATCATTTGGGCTTTGTTCGCAATTATAAAGCCAACTGCTGCGGCAGCCATTTTGCTCCTTGGCGTCTTCATAGTCGCCTTCCCAACAATCGTCTTTGCAGGCCGTTTTAGTGCTGTGAAGTAGCTCCTGTTGAAGTGTAGAGAGAGCTTGAGACAGAGATTTTGCATGAGCAGTGGAGTCTCAACAAGACGGTCCCCAGAGAGCGTGTAGTAGATAGCAAAAAGCTTGTGCGAGAAAAAAAACCCAACTTAGAGACCATGGCTCCATTACCAGGGATGTTCGATGTTTTCTTGAACCGTGCTGCTGCGGCAGCAATTGGCTTCTTCATAGTCGCCTTCTCAACAATCGTCTTTGCAGGCCATTTTAGTGCCCGTGAAGTAGATAGCAAAAAGCTTGTACCAGAAAAAAAAGCCAACTTAGAGACCATGGCTCCAGTACCAGTGAAATTCGATGTTTTCTTGAACCATCGAGGACCTGATGTGAAGAGGGGCTTCGCTTCTCATCTCCGCCAAGCACTTCAAGAAGCAGGGTGCCGTCCATTCCTAGATAAGCCGGATCTGGAGAAAGGGCTAGATGGTCAAGAGAAGATCTATGAGGCGCTTGGATGTGCTAGTGTGCATGTGGCCATCTTCTCCAAACACTACGCTGACTCCGACGACTGTCTCGACGAGTTGTGCGCCATGCTCGAAAGCAAGAAGCTCATTATTCCTGTTTTCTACGATGTTTCACCAAGTGTTCTGCGTTGTGAGAACCCTGATGGACCATACACCAAGGCTTTTCTCAAATTTCATGGGAAGAGATCGGCAAGTGAAGTGAAGAAATGGAAAGACGCACTTCGCATGGCTGCTGAATTGAACGGATTCAAGCTTGATGACTACAATGGGTGAGACAACTGAAACTCAAAATACTCATTCTATTTCATATTACTTCGATGAAAGCTTTCAAAAAGTCCACGGCGTTTAAACTAATTACTTGTTGTGCACCAAGAGTGGGTCGATGTTTGCCGCAATCTATCATGTTTGAAATCTAATAATTGGCTAAAAGGAGCGTGATGTGGGTGGTTGTAGGGATGAAGTTGAATTGAAGAGAAAAATTGTAAGCGAAGTTCGGGACCACTTGCGTGCCTCCCAACTACCACCAAATAGACCCTATCAAGTGGGATTAAAGAAGACATCCAAGGAGTTGATTGAAATTCTAAAGCAAATGGGAAAGAATGTTGGGGTTTTGAGTTTGGTTGGCATGGGTGGAATTGGGAAAACAACTCTTGCCAAGGAGATATATCGTCATTTTGAGAACAATGACATGTTTGAAAAAAAGAGCATTCTTATGGATGTAAAAGGTAGTGCAATTTTGGATTTGCAAAAACAGTTGGCCCATGATTTGTTCAAAGAGAAGGTAAGAAATGAGGGGCAATTCAATGAATGTTTTAATCGCATCAAGGATTCGAAAGTGTTGATTATTATCGATGATGTTAATAATAGGAGTCAATTTCATGATCTCATACCTGACATCAACAAACTTGGCCTTGGTAGTCGAATCATCATCACATCGCGTGAATCAAATGTGGTGAACAACATCATGAAAAATGGAAATTGCAAATATTCGAGGCATGAAATGGCACTATTAAGCACCATAGACTCTAGACATCTCTTCAACTGGCATGCATTCCATAGCATTGATGCTATTGATGGCTTCCAAGAGCTTGCAGAGAAGGTGGCGGATGCTTGTTGTGGTCTCCCACTAGCATTGGAAGTTATTGGATGTTTTTTGTTTGACAAAAGAGAAGAGTGTGATTTAAAGAATACTTGGCCACAAACAATCAAGACATTGAGCGAAGAGGAAGGCATTCTTGGCCAGCTTCGGATCAGCTATGACGGTCTCCTACACCAGCAAGCAAGCTCATGTTCTTGGACATAGCTTGCTTCATGATTGGCCAACGTGAAAATATAGCGATGCAAATTTTTGAAGCGTGCAAATCCAAGGGACCAGCATCATCCTTCAATTCACTGAAGGACAAGTGTTTAGTGCAGTTGGATGAAGATGGACGAATCATAATGCATGATTGTCTTCGTGACATGGGACGTCAAGTGGTCATGACCCAATCACATAACATGGAGAAAGGAACACCAAGCCAATTGTGGGATCCTGAAATGGTACAACGAGTGTTGCAAAACAAGCAGGTTAGTACCTAGTTTTTTAATTTGAAATTATATAATATTTTTTCAACAAGTTTTTGGGGGTTGGGGTTGGAATAACCATAAAAGATTTTGAACTTCAAGTTTTAGGTATTTAATTTAGTGTCAATATCCACATTGAGGAACTTCAAGTTTCATGTATTGTAACTTAAGGTCAATATTCACATTGAGGAAATGAACAATTAATCAAATTTTGAAGAGAATAATTTTATTATTTAGAGTTTAAACCATTTGTTTTCTTTTATGATCAAACATATTTTAATTTAATATTACATCATCGAGTAGTTAAAATGATCCATATTGTTGCTAGCCATAGTATTGAGGACCATTTGCATGACCTAAATGTCATGTATTTTGAGCCATTTCTTAATACGTGTATCAAAATGGTTATGTAATGATGATATCGACCGGTGGGTAATGTAAATCTAAAAAGGTCAAATTTTGCAACCATAGAACATTCACAAAAATTTGTATTATGTTATTTGTAAAAAAAATCGACCAGTTTTGTCATTTTTTGATGATTTATATTCAAAGGTCCCTTGTAATTAGATTTTACCAAGTGCCCAACATTATACATGTCAACTGTCTCACCTTTTTATTTTCCCTCGTACATTTGTCTTAACAAAAAAATGCACATGGACCAAATGTATTCTTTGTCAAATTAACACTTAACCCCTCAATGTTTCAAGAGTCCATTTTAACAATAAAATATCAACCAAAATTGTTTGTTGGGGCATTTAGGGTTAAGCACTTCATTGGGCCGTGGTTTTGGCATGTGAATTTTTAAATTACTCCTTTGCACACTTGTGTGGGATTTGTAGGGCACAAATCAAGTCCGAGGGCTTTCAACATTTGGAATTGGCTGTGATGGAATTGGTGGAACTGATGTCGTTGAAAATTACGAAGGCATGAATAGATTGCATTTCCTTTTATTGGATGGTGATAATGTGAAAGGTGACTTTTCTGATTGGTCACGAGAATTGAGTTGGCTCCAATGGATTAACTCGGATTTAACAGCACTACCTTCGAAATTACACCTTCGAAACTTGGCAGTGCTCAATTTGGCTTCCAACAAGAAGTTAATGCAAATTTGGCCCAATGACCTTGAGGTATAATTCTTTTCAATATGCATGGGAATGCGCCTATAAAGGTTATGTTACACATATATTTCAATTTTGAATATGAAAAACTCATTCATTATCAAACTAATAAACCACATGATGGGGCTTTTGTGTTCAATGCATTATAAGCTAATGAAAACATTTTACCTTTTGCAATGTTGAATTACAGATCCCTTATAAGGACTTGCGAACATTGATCCTTTCAAAGTGCGAAGCTCTTGAAACACTTCCCAAAGATATTGGGAAATTATTGAAATTAATTGAATTGAATTTGGCATCTTGTTCGAGTTTAAAAGCTTTACCCGACTCCATGACTCAACTGAAGGAACTCAAACATCTTGACCTATCTGGTTGTGTTCAATTAGAGAATCTACCAATGGAGATCGGGAAACTTCAAAGCTTGGTGGAATTGGACTTATGTGGTCAATTGGGGTGTTTACCTGATTCAATTGTGAACTTGTCACAACTCACCACATTTCGATTGTCCGACTGCCACAAATTGGAGAATCTACCAATGGAGTTCGGGAAACTTCAAAGCTTAATGGAATTGGACATACGTACTTGTGACCAATTGAGGTGTTTACCAGATTCAATTATGAACTTGTCACAACTCAAGACATTTCAATTATTAGGGTGCAAAAATTTCACGAATCTACCGATGGAGTTCAGGAAACTTCAAAGCTTGGTGAAAGTTGACTTAGGTGATTGTCCCCGATTGGGGTGTTTACCTAATTCAATTGTGCACTTATCACAACTCAAGACATTTGGATTGACGAGGTGCAACAAATTGACGAATCTACCAATGGAGTTCGGGAACCTTCAAAGCTTGGTGGAAATAAACATATTTGGTTGTTCCCAATTGTGGTGTTTACCTGATTCAATTGTGCACTTGTCACAAATCAAGACATTTCAATTATCGTGCTGCAGTAACTTTACGAATCTACCAATGGAGTTCGGGAAACTTCAAAGCTTGGTGAAACTGAACTTAAGTTTTTGTCCCCAATTAAGATGTTTACCTGATTCAATTGTGTACTTGTCAAAACTCGAGACATTACACTTGGCGGGGTGCGACAATTTGATGTATCTACCAATGGAGTTCGAGAAACTTCAACGCTTGGTGAAATTGGACTTAGCGGGGTGCGACAATTTGATGAATTTACCAATGGAGTTTGAGAAACTTCAAAGCTTGGTGGAATTGGATTTATCTGGTTGTTCTCAATTGAGGTTTTTACCTGATTCAATTGTGAACATGTCACAACTCGAGACATTGCGACGGTTCCAAAAAGTGGACACCCTACCAATGGGAATTGATGGTAATATGCACCAATTCTTGGTGTACATGGACCGTTCTCAATTCGGGTGTTTACCTGATTGAATTGTGCACTTGTCACAACTCAAGACATTTCGATTGCAAGGGTGCGACAAATTGACGAATCTACCAATGGAATTCAAAAAACTTCAAAGCTTGGTGGACTAAACATGATTCATGGACCTTCTCACATTTTTTTAGGTTTTTTTCACAAGCGTGCCATTTTTGGTTCTCTCACATTGTCCACCTCTTGCATGGAATCCATAGATGCCCACCCCCTTTTTTTTAAGGACAAATAATAAGCACCACACTAATAGGGCAGCCAAACTTGGGTCCGTTTCGACCTCTATAGTCATTCTTTCCAACCCAAGGACAAAGCTCACTTATTCACCTTGGCACATCACCAACCCAAAATTTTGGGTTGGAATGCTATTTGTCCAAATTTTAACCTAGATCTAGGTTCCCACATCAACCAAATAAGAATGAAGGATAAGAACTAATCTAGAAGCAGGAAGTAGAAGCTCAGAATCAAAAACAAAAACAAAGATCTGACCAACTTACCAAGACTTAAATAAACACCGTGGATACTGAACTGAACGAGGAAGCATAACAATGGCAAAGAACATAAATAAAAAGAATAAAGAATCTATATATAAGTGCAATTTCCATCACACTTCAGACCCTGGCTTCTCCTCTTTGAGTGGGACAACTTCTGACTGGATTAACAGAGGCAACGTAGTTGCATGTATCTTTCCCTCAAGGACTAGGATTCAGCACTTCAGACAACCATTGATCAAATGCCCCATTCTAGCTAGGTTGATTACTCACAGTGCACTTAATTAGGATATGATTTCACAAGCACTTGCAAGGTGCTCATGTGCCTTGACTCAATACCCCGAAAAGAAAGAATATTCCTAAAGAACAAAGCTCAGTCATAAGACTATTTGCTTATCATATTTGTGTGCATGTCAACAAAGATACACAAAACCTGAGATATAAGGATATTTCCCAGATGCAGTAACAGAAGAGTGTCTTGCCCTTGTATTACGCCTTTCAGAGGATTCTTTTTACACACAATGGCAATATACCTGCAACCATATTCCACTACCTCTACACACTCAAAAGGTGACACAAAACTAGGTCATCAGCTTTTTCATTATCCATACCTCATACTAGTCATTCACATGCTCCCGGAACAGTTTTTCACGTTCAGGGAGGTCCAGATCTGGATTTGAAGCACGGCCCAGTCCATCCCTCTCCAGCTTTGGTCGAGCGTCTGTCCATGATGCCTGAATGCCCACCCACAACAATTGAGCATCTCAATAAGAGAGATGAGAAAGTGGTGCAATTTTTCTCAACAGCAGCTAAGGTGCTGTCTTTTATGTCCAACACCTGAAGAATTATACACATTACACAGAAAGCGATAAATCTAGTTGCTACACAACGAGGACTCTGTCAACATGTGTTAGGAGAAAGTGGCTACTTCAGGGTCTTTGATCTTCTCCTTCAAGAGTGCTTAGTATGCAGTGACAGCATCCTTGTGCCGAGCTTTGAGACGAACCCTTTGCAACTCCTCTTCTTCCCGATCCTTGCACTTGCACTGTTCTCACTCTTTCCCTCTCAGTTTCTCCTGTCCACACTCCCAAGTCACATTAGATAACATACATTGATTACCAATGCCATTCATCAATCCCAGAAATTGATTATTAAAAGCTTGGTTCCAGAGCAAAAGCCTACCACTTTTGAAACTAAAATGACCTATCCTCACATTCTCTTTTCAAACTCATTTCTTTCCTCTCATTCTTCCTCCTGCACCATGCTAGGTTTAGGGATAAGCTGACCTCTTCATCTTTCTTAGATTTTCCTGCATGTTCCACTTCCTGCTCAGCTGCCCTTAACTCTGCAATATAAGCATCAAATGCTTTTTCTCTGTCATCACGCTTTACAGCTCTGTACCGCAGGTCACTGCGTAGGTCATCCTTCACCTACACATCCAACCTTCCAGATGCAAAATATTATCACAGATTGTACACAGGGTACTCAAAAGTTGGAACAAGGTAAGGGCAGCGATAGACTTTGCTTGAAGCACTTCACATCTTCAGCATATGATGCTGACCTTGAGATATGCTGAACAACAGGAGAAAGAACTAAATGCTCAGTGACCCTTTGAGACTCAGAATAAACAAGTACAGCACTACCGTCATAACTTTAGAAATCTGGGATGCAGACCATTCTACTACCTTGGCCCAGCGAGTGGCAGTAGTGATACCATGTCGCTCTGACAAAAGAGCCCGGAAACCAGGGAGTGCAGCTGCATGTTCAGCCCTTAATCGCTCCTCCTCTGCCTTTCGCAGTGGCCCCACCCTGCAATTCAGAGTGATTCAATACAAAGCATAGCACAGACACACACTCTATTCGCTCGCTTTTCCACTTTTACATAAATTCAGACCCAAAATCTGAAAGGAAGCCCCATTCCAAACTACGCATCTCTCTGTTTTGTCCGCAAATCATAGAAATGGAATGTATAATCACAACAGAAACAGCCATGAAACTAGATATCTGTGCTTTCACTGGTGCTTGCATCTTAACAACATATCAGTGTTCCATTGCAAGGAATACTCTAAGGAGCAGGCAAACCGCATCACCAAACAACCCGAAGGGGATCTGACAGCACACCTCTCATTGAGCAATGACTCCCGATCCTTGCGCTCCAAAGATTCAAATCGAGGCTCATGGCCCCACAACTTGGCAAAACTGTCATAGTCAGTTGAGTGTGAGATGTCCTGCAGACAACACATTACATTGCCCTCAGCAATACCCTATACACAATAGATCGTGCCCTTAAGGTTGCTCTCTACTCTATGCAGACTGACACTTGGACTCAGTGTTCTTTTTTGGTGAATTTTTGCAATCTGGCGACAAAAAAAGAAGGGCTGGTGAATCCAACAAATGGATTTTTGAGATTTAAAAAAAAAATAATCACCATATCTTGACAAAAAAAACTTAGGAGTTGCCAGATTTGGACACAGTGTTCCTGTAGGTCCCCAGAACTAGGCAGGATTCCGAAAAAGATCTACTAGTCCATCAGGACAGTCACCATTTATTGCTAATTAATTCTGAGGATCCTAGCCAGTGCACCTACTTGAGGAATTTGAATAAAAAACCACTGCTTGGACTCTCTGTACTATGACAACTTTTATACCCTGAGTAGAATTTTCACAACTTCCCACCCCATACAAAGCATAAGCCAACCCTCTGCTGCACAAAACCTTGAATGACGCAACAAAAACGAACTGCACAGATGCTCTGACAATGATGCCCAGAAACATCATATATCTGAGTATCCCAACATCATTTGTCTCAGTATGGATGGCACCCAGGACTACCTACAGTAAGTTGCAACTAAAACAAGCTGTATGCATGAGATTGCACTGAAAACTGTCAATTCCCAAACCAAATTAAACATGAAAAAATGGATGAGTTCACCAGTACCAGTCCATCACCTCCATCAGAAATGGAGCTGACTAGATAACATTATTCTACTGACTTCAAGAACATGTTTTCCTTATCATAAATGACAGCCAAATCAGCACACCAGTCACAAGCATGAAGATTAGCTACATATAATTTTACCATATCAAGGTTCTTCAAAACCAGGGATTTTTGGAGGCCTGTTTGGTTGCGGCAGACAATACTAATATTTATTCTCTCCAAAGGCTGCATGTGAGCACCTGGTGCCTCGAGCTTTCCAGCTCATTGCTTAGAGAAACTTTGGCTTCAGAATTGCTGCAATAAAAAGTTCAGAACCATGATTCACAGGACAGGGTCCAAGGAATTTCACACAAAGGTTTTTGGAGTATCTTTGACCGAATGCTTAAAGACACTGGGTTCACCCTACTGGAGTTTGAGTTCCCTTCTAAGCTCTCCAGTGCCCACAAAGTGCAGGAGAGGAGATAACAAATAGAGCCAGAAATGAAATATATCAGGTTAACACCAGACCTTGGCAACTTCCTCCAGTAAAGATCTGAAGGCGTCAACAGCAGCCTTTCGTGCAGCACGCTGCTCCTTACGTTCCTCCTCTGTCCTTGTTCGCACATAGTGCGCAAAGATAGATCGGCGTTCTGTGTGGCTGGGAATAGCCTAGAAGACGCCACCATATATGCAAAGTCAAGAAACCAGATTGACTTTGAAACAAAGACATCACAAAAGGTGATTGTTCTCAATAAAGGAGCAGGGAAATCGAGCTCAAGGAATTGCTACCAGAAGCCTACAATCATCTCATGGATCACGATAAATCCTCTCCAGCACCTGGAAGTCCAAAAACCAAAGTTGATGTTCCATGCATTGAAAGGCATCGATGTTGAGGTGTGTTCCAAACCTTGAACCGTGGATCAAATATAATCTTAGGCAGCTCTTTCTCCCATTTCGAGAAAGGTGCAACAGCCTTTTCCTTCAGCATTTCCTGAAAGACAAAATTACCTTCCAACAGCATTAGAAACCAAACAAACTACTGACACAAATAACAGTGTCCTTGTCATCTTGACTCACAAACAATTACAGGGATGTGATATCCAAAACTCTTTCTAAATTCGTTTCATACTATCTTAATTCAAATTACACATACTGAAACTTTCTATAAGTCCACAAGATCTCCTATGTATTATACTCTTCATGCATTCAACAGAGTAACAAATTTGGGGAAGACATCCAAGAAACCTATCTGTATAGATTATCCATGCAAAATGTACCAAAACAGATAGCTGGATATAATAGTCCCTAAAATTACATGTTCAATCACAGCTAGTGCATGATTAACTCATACAGAAATTCACAATTCAGGCCAAGAGGAAATTCTTTGACCAGAAAGTTGTTGAAGAGGCACAACGATATCCACTTTCACCTTAAACCTCAATACTTTCTGCACCTTAGTTGGGCCGAGGTCCTCATCATCACTGTCAGGGTCATCATCAGTTGATACTTGATCCCCCTTGAGAGGCTTCCCATTCCCTCCCTCTGCTCCTGTCCCTTTCCCAATATTGTCATCAACTGCAGTACCAACATTCAACACCCCTGTTGGACCTGCCACACTTGCAGATAATAGAGAACTGGTCACTGGAGCACCAGGATCCTGCAGCTTTTTCTTTATAAGATCTAGTGTAGAGTTTGCAGCAAGTGCCTTGTGGCCAATGGCCTCTCTACCACCAGTCAAGGCTGCAGGCACATTAATGGTGAATGAAATGGTGCTCTTCTCTGCAGGGGGCGCAACATCCCCAGCATTACCAGCCAACTCCTCTTGCTTCTTTCGAAGCTCAGAAACCTCAGCTGGAATTTGCCAGCTTGTCACCTGCAGTTGCAAGCACTGTGGATGAGTAACATTCCGTATAGACATGTGTCAACATTCCTAGAAGATCTAACTATCCCCTTGGAAATGCTGTACAGAGGATGTTTAGAAGTTGCTTGCACATTAAGTCAGACAGTGAAAACATTGTCATTCATCACAAGCTGACAAGAATTACTCATGCAGATGTTATTTCATTGTCAAGAGACACTCTAAATAAACTCCATTGCATGCAGCATGTCACTAACATCTGCTACATCTGACAGGTGTACAGAATTCTGACCTGTGTCCTTGTATTGTAATAGTATTTCCTACTATCATTGGTCATCACCAGAGCCCAATCTGTTCCACTAAGATGCTCCCTGTTACAGCAGCAACACGTTGCTGCAATCAATTTCTCATTCCACCATCATTTGCCCTTACTGTTCACAATTAAGAGTATGTGACACAACAACAGCAGTATACAAGACTGTGCAATAATTTTTGACTTCTGCAGGAGTTTCTCCCCACCTAACCCAGACATTACTGAGCACCAATAGCCACTGGCCATGACTAGCACATCAGAATGCCAACCATAGGAGATAACTGGTAGCAGCACACCAAAGCGGAAATGAATGTCAAAGACCTGAATTTCAAGAAACAAGTAAGATACAGCATAGTATCCTGTTCCTCACCATGAGACAGGTGTAAGCTGTGCTGTCACCTTGTCTGCCTGCAGTAAACAACAACGGGAAGAAGTCAGCTATTAAGTTGGCAATACATCCCACCTGACAAACATAAACATACCAACAAGGAATGTGTTCATAACCTGGTGAGTGTCACTCACAGACAATGAGAGCAATAAAACCTGCTGAGGCACCAGTATTGCATTCTAATATTATCATTGTACCTTGGCAACTATGGCACATGTCTATAGAATATTTAATAAATCTTGAATTATGATTTTGACAAATAAAATATTCCCAAAATTCAATATGTTGCTTCACAAAAATTCAAGGAAGCAATTTTTGGAAATTTCAACATTTCTGGTTTAATTATATATTCAGTGTCGAAGCTGCCAAGGTATTTGGTAGTTGAGACTGTACATAATTCTGTGAGAGTTGTTCTCTGGAGACAGGGAACTTTACTCCACAAGGGGGGTGGCTACAAACTGAGTTCTCAACAGTGAACAGAAATGTCACACCTTGGCTCATTGTTCTATTGCACCGCCCATGGTACAACTTCAATGCTGCAACCTACATGCAGGGTGAATCCATGCCTGTAGTGTTTGAGCACATGTTTGTAATAATGCTTTTCAGAATGATTGTGAAGGAAAAACAGAAGAGTAAGGAGCATCAACTTTTTCAAGGCTCCCTGCAATTACTATCAAAATGCATCCTGAAACATTTGAAGGCTCTTGAAGGTAACAATATTGAAACATGCTGGGGGATTTCAATATGGCTACAAGATATGTGGCTTGGTCAGGCTGTGATCAAGCTGCAACAAAAACCAGGGTTTAATCAGAAGGTTGAGTCTAATAGTCCAACAAAGTGTGTATATCTATCTTCTCAAGCTTGTTTTAGCCTGATGTAGATCATATTTTTCAGTTGTTATCATGCTAGCCTCCTATGCAATGAACTGTGAGGTTGATTTCATTCCACTGGAATGTCCAGATTGTTTAAATGTCAACATTTTAGGTATTTATGTAGCATGTTAACAGGTAAAGGAGGTGTCTACAGAAGCAGTAGAGGTCTTAATTAGTAGGATGGACATGGTGGTTTGTCAGCTCACCATTCTGTTGTGTTAATTTTGTTGTATTATTTCATGTGCCTTGAAGCACCAAAGGTTGCAATGCTATAGGATCTGGAAAAGTAGCACAGAAAGTGGCATCCTTGTACTATGCAGGTGTGCCCCCCTCTTGCAAAAGTTATCCAAGATTTGGCAATACATTAGAGAGCAGATGGTGTTCACATTTAATTTGGAATTTTATTTATCCCAGATCTACCTTTTCCTCAGAAGTCTGTGACATATAGGCCTTAATTTAATCCTGCAAGTTCCCATGTAATGTGGCATTCAAGGAAGTCTTGGTTTTAAGCTCATAACTGTTGAAGTACATTTTGGAGGTGGGAAGAGAGGAGGAGGAACATGTGCAACTTACCCAATGACTAGATTTCATTGCGCACAAAACAAACTGGGTGTGGCTGCTTGAGATTCAGCTTCTGTACAACAATATTTAAAGTCATGGTGTTCTTGATTGTGCATCCAATGTAGATTGACAACCACCAGAAGTGATCTAATATGTGAGTTGATGACTATCTATGGGAGATGCATGCTTTGGAAGCAAGACAGTGTTGATGTGTGCTCCTCCATGTCTTTCAAGACTATTTCAGACTGTAGAATCCAATGTGCTTGACTACTCACAACTCGTTCATATCCTGCTTCAAGCTCAGCTGTAAAAATGTCCTGAACACTATACTTGGCTTGAGGTTATAAACAATAAAACCTGGGAATCTTGGAACTATTTGTGGCAACAAATTTTTTGAAAGTCCAAAGTTGACCTGAATAATCTGGCAACTAATGCTTCAAATGTTGAACTCAGATTCATTTGTCCATTGAATCAGAGTTCAACATTGTGTTGCAGGCATCAAAATTTTATGGAAGTTCAATGGAAGATCTATTGTGAAAGTTCTACTAAAACTCTACAAAGGTTTTAAGGCGAAAACTTGACAATGCTCAAGATTTGTGCTGCATGCAAAAGGTAGAAGCTTTGGTGTGTTCAAGCTCTATAGCATGGAAGCTTTGAAGCTCATGGAAGAACTTGACCATGAAGAAGGAAATCTAGATCACAAATGCAAGGTAATAGTCGACAATAGTTAATCACATTGTCAAAAAGTTAGAACAAAATGTTCATTTTATAACAATTTTAATCATCATGATGTTTGGTTCTTTTAATTACCCCTTTAATTACATTGTTCAACCGGTAAATATATTAGGATAAATGTTTTTCATTCCCTTTTATCCTTTCATGGGTTGATAATTTTGCAGAGCCTATATACTATCCTTACCCTTGTGAGAAATTTTTGAAGCATATATACCTTTACCTAGATGATATCTCATATACTAAAATGGATGTACTAGCCCAACACAAGTCTTTTCCAATGTTGTGTGGTTCTTTGAATATTCCAAAATCAAAGAATGACCTTGCTAACAAATTTGCAAAATCAAAACAAATGTTAAATTTTTTTCAATCTGTAACATTTACCAAAAAAAGCATCTTTAGTTAGATCTAATTTCAAACTTGTTATGATTGCTTCTTTTGCTTAATATCTTTTGTCAGATTTGATTGCAATCTTTCCACGGCTCTTTCTTACATTGGCCTATTGTCATCTATTTTATTTTCAAAGACTTTTGAACTAAAGCTTAATTTTTTTTATAAAAATTAAAATGCTTTCAAACTTGATTCTTCTTATAGAGATGACATGTTGAGAAAAATGATATAAAACAAAGAAGAATTATGAGTTGTATTAAGGTTTGCCCAAATGTTTATGATTGTGTTGCAATTATGTGGAGGAAAAATGTGCACACAATTATGAGGAAATCAACAAAGTGTTCACTTTAGGTGTCTCACTAATGTTTCAAATTTTTAGTATCCTAAGTTAGGGCTCCTTAATGGTGATGGTCATTGATGAGCCCACAATTAGGCTTTGGAACATTATTAAGTTTTTCTTCATATTTGTGTCATCAGTTGCTTCTCTCTAGGGGGACAGCCAATGTGCCAAACGTTAAACAAAGTTTGAGACAATGTTTCATATCCTATATAAAATTGTTTCAAAACACCCCAAGAGAAATAACGTTACCTTCTTACCTTTCCCTGTTTTAATGAACACTCAACCCACCAATACTACAAAAAAGTTTGCAAATGTATAATGCCTTTTTAAAATTGAACCCCAAAAACCCCAATACCAAACAATAACAAACTCCCCACATGTTCATGATTTATGATCATTATTATTGTTGATTGTGTTCACAAAACCTCCCATTAATAAACATTATAAGACCATGAGTTGGGTGAGAATTATCCATGCCCCTTCAGTTTTACACCCATCAGTGAACATATAAAGCAATATTTTGGCCTTTTTTTTTTTTCCAAAAATTGAACACATCAATTTCATAGCAGACATTCAGTTGTAAGTAGTGGACTGTGCAACAAAATATTCAGGGTTGTTTTGCTGACTATTGTATAAGGATGTGCGTTGTGCAACGGTTCACATAAGAAATGATTATCTTCATTGGCTCATCACCAAAAAAAAAAATCAACCCTTCAACAGTCTCAAAATAAATATGTTGTAATTTCGTCATTCGGATTGGTTATGTAGATTGCAAGAGTAGAACTTAGGTCAAAGGATTTGAGAATAAGTGAGGAGCTATTGGGAACACATTGAGGAACACATCAAGAGCTTGAAGAAAATGTTAGGAACTCAATGAAAACTTGATGGGAACACAATGGGAATTTCATAAGAACACATTGAGAACAACAAAAATAATCCAACACCCCCAGTCTCCCAAGAAAACGATGTGGGCCCCTTAGATGCATGCTGCCTCACTTCATTGGCTGCAAGAATCTTCTTCCTGGCATACTTGTATTCATTTCCATTTTTGGACCTAGACGTATGGCAAGAGGATGAACCATAGGTGTATGTTTTGTATTTTTGAAATCCTTGGGAAAGATGAGGACAAGTTACTATCCTTACATAAAGATCGGACAAAAACTTCCTAGTGTATGTGGACAACAATTTATAACACAAATTTTTCACTGGCAGTAGAGTGGCTTTATCATAAGAAGGGACCTGTTAGTGGCCTTATTCAGACCAAAAAATTATGCTAATGCCATTTAGAGCTTGAAGGGGCCATAAGGCCCTCATCTTTCTATCTTGATCACCTTCCTTCATCAAAATTTTTTTAATCACATTACAAAGGATACAAGTGTCTTCCATCTTAAGTCAGGCGAGAGTCATAGGCTTAACCATTTCCCAACTTTTACCCTTTTCAAACACACCTCCCATCAGCATGACCAATCTATTGCAAACTGTTGATTTTTGACATATAAACATTGCTGACCTATCACAGGCGGTCAGTTATGAACATGAAAAGATTTTCACAGTTACTTCTTGTCACTCATCCCTTTTTCTTAATTTTACTCCTTTGTACATTTCCCTAATCTGTGGTGTGTTTTTTAATAAAGCTTTCCAGGATTGTTCTTGTAAAAAATTACATATGGAGCAGTGGGCATGCTCTAACTATTGAATATACTTACTTTTGAAATTTTATATCTAATCAGTTCATAATTTTGTGAAGCTTACATATTACCCTTACCTTTCTGAGAAATTTTTGAAATCTATATAATAGTAGAAATGATGTACTTGCCCAACACTGATTTTTCCTTCTCTTTTGTATTTTGTCAAACTTTCCATCTTTTCCTCATATGATTTTTTTGAGCTAACTAGCATGATGGTTGGTGGGAGTCTATGATTAGGCAACTTCCAAAAAGCATTAAATAGGAGTCACATGAAGTTTTTCAACTCTTCATCCATTGTGTACCTTTAATCCATGCCATGCCTTCATTCTTTCAATTTTCATTCATTTTGTAACTTTACATCCATATCACACAACATTTCACAATGAAAAAAGTTGAAAAACATTGTTGCACAACACGGATGATATCTTGAGACCTTTAACTTGTTTTTGGAAAGGAATTACAGTACAAAAAAATCAGTGTATATAATCCAAAGTGCAATTATAATTAAACCATCTGAAAGGAATGCCACCAACCAGCGCATCTTTTACTGGCGAATTTTCGCCAAATTCCTACCTGAAATTTATGATTTCAACGTATAGGAAGGATTTTCCATGAAAAATTTGGCCAAAATTGGCCAGATTTCGAAAAAAAAAATACTAATCGCCAGATTTTTATTATCAGTTCCTAGTGTAGCCAAAAATGTTAAAGGATTTTTATTTTTCCTTACTTCCATATTAGAACATGTGACCAAATTTGGCTAAATCACTTTGGAGATGATAGCCACATTGGCATAATCACAAAATTGGAAAAAGAAACCCTGCCGCCAACTGTTGCGCCCAAAAATTCTTATTATCTTCTTTCATTTCTTGGCCCAATATTTTTATTTTCACATTTTTGATGTTGTGTGATGTGTGAGCATCCCAAGAAAGATTTAGCAAATGGCGATAGATTTGTACAACCTTTCCAAGACTTTTCTTCTTTTTCTTTTTTCAACTTTATCAAAAAGGTGGACTCTCGATTGTCCCAAACAGGAATGAGCCAAATTTGGGTGGAGGTCAGACAAGACAATCAAAAAATTTAAGAATCCTACCTTGTTCTCAAGACCTTTATCAACTCCCTGTTTAAATATGGTGACTTCTAACCTTTTTTTTCTCTCAAAATATGATGACTTTTGAGTATTTTTGAATAAAAACCCTTTGTTAAATTTTCATCATGTTCTTAAATTTTGGCCACAGTACGAAAATTCGCCAAAAATAAAAATGCTGCTATCCAAGATGGAAAAAAAAAGGTGGAAAAATATTAGGTTTGGTAACTAGTGTCGAGGGGGTAGCTACTGCCTGTACATGGCAAAACTACTAGTGGTATCTCATTACACTCAGTGGCCACCCCCCTGAGACTGGTTATGTAATACTTAAAGACCTGGTCCACTTTGTGTAGTGCAATTGGAGGGTACCTTACCCAGCGTATTCTTTCCTCCACTGATTGGAACGCCTTTTGAAAACTGGTACGTCTATCAGATGGGGTGTTCCAATTTTTGAAACCCTCCTGCAGTCCTTTTTTCCATTTTTCATCTTTTTACCCCCAGTGGGTATGTACTAGGTAGTTGTAGTATGTACAGTGACATGGGAACTAAATTCATGAATTTCTAGCATCTCGTATTTTCATGTTTGATGTGGTACCTTTAGTACTTGCGCCTCAAACTGGAGGCTTATTGTGCGTTTAAGTCTAGGGTGAAGCCCTAGGTTGAGGTCATTACCAGAATAAGGGCTACCAAGGCAGGCTGCCTCGACCAAGCACTTTACCCGACATATACACCTGCAAGAAATTCAGTGGATAAACTGAGGCGAAACAGGAGCTGGGCTTTATAGAAAACGAAATGCCCTCCCCGCTCCTGGATGTAAAAAACTGCTTTATAAGAAATCTACTGCAAATTTTCTGGCAGTTCATTCCATGTAAGAGGTAGTACTTTTGAGGAGGGTGTGTATTCGGGAAAGTCTACACAGCCATGATGTGTTGGTCGCACTTTTCCAAGGAATATCCAATGCGCAAGGGTTAGGTGTGCAGAACTCTGATCAGCCATTCTTAGCACCTCAAAGAATGCATTTTGGTTTTTAAAAAATCTTATATATAATTACAACATGTCTGTCCGTCTGTTCGTCCGACGACGGTTTCGTGTTTTAATGGACGTGGCCGAACCGGCCCGGACAGTCGGATTCTGTCAGTAAAACTTGGTTTTTACTGCTGCAAAAGCTAGCCGGTAACTTTACCAAACGGCAGTAATAAGTAAGTAGGTAAAAACAAAAAATCCCCCATCGTTTGTGCTGCATTTTCTGGGGCAGGGGCAGAGGCAGGGTGACAGGGCAGGGGCAGGGGAGGGCAGGGGCAGGGGCAGGGCAGGGGCAGACAGTAGAGCTTTAACAGAGCGTTGAGGGTGGCTGGAGTGGCGTAGCCACGGGTTACCCACTACTCGTTCAAAGAAACAGTCAAAGACTCTGAACAGTTGATTCTTCCTGCCTTCTTTGAGCAAACCAGGCAATCCTTCAAATTTTTTCAAAAACTCGGAACCTGCACTTATTTGAAGTTTTTTAATAAAAACCCAAAACCTGGGTTGTGTCAATGTGAAAATTTTCAAAATCTCAGACTAAGATGTCATAACAAAATCCAAGAAGCACCCCACACATGGTTGGAGGGCAAATACAACTCCAATTATGGAATTACAAAACTTCATGTACACAACTCCCTATACCTATAGGGTACCTTAGTGATGGTTTAGAACATATTCCACCCTAAGAACAAACAAGAAAAACCTCGGTTCAAACCTCACCTGCAACTTGCTCAACAAGCTGCATGGTTCGGCCATTTCAACGTGGCTGCAACTGGGCAGAAAAAAAAAACCCAATCTCATCAGAGCAGTAATGTTCCCTATCCTCCTAACTTTTGCACTTTTGACATCTGACGTCAATTGTACATTATCCTTGAAAGCCCATGATATGCAAAAAAACTGGAGAACTTGTAGTGAAGCTTCACACCATTGGGCAATGATGAGGCCAACATGTTTTGAAACTAGTGCTTTTATCACAGTACTATTTATAACACTCTCAATCTAAGGTAAGGGCTTATGGGTTGTTAAGAAGGGGTTTTTAAAAAATGATTTGCGATGTAGACAAGGTGGTGATCATCCAGAAAATAATTTAACCATATCTGTCTACCTACTAGATACGAAAGTAGAAAAAAAACCAGAATCCTTCTTTATTCTTGGCAACCTACTGGAACTCATTATAGAAATCTGGCGAATTAGGGCCATTTTTTCCATGAAAATCCCTCTGTATGGGTCGAAATCATGTTTTTCAGGTTGGAATTTGGAGAAAACTCGCCACTTAAAAACAACAATGGCAAGTAGTAAAAACAGAAACTGAGCCAAGCCAGGTCTCCAAACACAAACTGACTCTTAGCCCGGTCTCCTGGGAGGTCTTAATGGTGTCTTAATGGGTACCAAGTGGGTAATTCCCTCCCCTGCTAGACTTTTGATGTGGTAGGTACCAGTGTTGTCCTGGTATGTTTTGCGGGTATGAAAGAACATACCAATTTGGTATCAACTGAGGCAATACCAATCTTATACCAATACCAGACTGGTAGGTCCTCTGAGTTAAAACCAACCTGATATCTACCAATCTTAATGCTAGGTGTATGTCTACCTCATACTAAGCATAAACCAGCCTTAGGCCCAATACCAGTCGAATACCAGGACCAGATTGGTATATGAAAAGGGACATACCAATCCAATACTTGTACCCACCTGGTATGAAAATTCACAACACCAGTATCCGACCAGTATGTGAAAAGGTACACAGCAATACAATACTGGTAGGTACCCATGGAAAGACCCACGATCTACGAGATCAAGAATCCAGACTATGTGCAGTAAGATATGTATGAACAGCACCCACGCCACAAAAACCATTTCTGTTGTTTGAGGATATTCTCGGTCATATGTAGCAACATGTGCATCAGTATTCACCCCTCCCAGATGCACCTCTGCTGTCTTCTCACATACCTCCTCTCCAAAATTTGTTGTTGAACATTTGCATGAAGACTCCAGTCTAGCTAGCATCAGCACAGATGTACAATTTTCAGAGACAATGCTGATACCGTCTGCCCTTTGCTCACATGTCCCTAAGTTCATGGCACTCCAGTAATCACATCATGTGCAGGTATGCTGTTGAACACTTTCCAAGTATCTTCCATACTCCCACAGTTGGCATACACGTAAATTAGGCTGTTATTACTCAAATATACATTTATCGCCAGGTTTTGCTAAATTCTCCTAATATTGATAGCCAGGTTCTCTACGTTTTCTTGTGGATATTTGCCACTTTGGCTACATCCTTAAATTCCTTAAAAAAAACACACTGATCAGAATACCAGAAATGAGCACTGTGCTTACATCAACAAGAGGACTCCAAGAGAATGCCGGATTTCTCAATTTGACCTTTGCCGACCTACGATCCACCCTAGCCCACTCGCTATATTAAAAATTGAAAGTGCTTTCTGAGATATTTAATAGCTAGAAGTAGAACCAAATTTAAGAAAACCGCCAGATTTCTATACATGGTTCAAGTAGTTGGCCAGAGATGCATGCAGTGTTTTTTTTGGCCAATTTTCGCACTGTGGCGACAAAAAAAAATTGGAAAATTTTGGAACACACCGCTTTTTGTAGTGAAAATTCGCAAAAGTTTCAAGAACGCAAAATTTAGAAAGAAAACCCTGGTAGAAGCATGTTCAAAATATTTTACTTTCATATTTAGCTTGTAGGTAAATCTGGCTAAAACTTCCCTTGGATCATTGCCACTTTGGCTACATCACAAAGTTGACAAAAGTAAAAACTGCCACCAACCCAATTTCAAAACACTGTAGCAGGGGAACAGGGAAACTGTGGATGAGACAGGAAATGCAACAAAGCGTCCGTAAAAAGCATCCTACTTTATGTTGGCGACCTACTAGAATTTATTATTTAAATGTGGCGATTTATTGGAAGAATGCTAAAAATCGGTCCAATTCTTTCAAAAAAGTGGCGAATTCATAAGTTTGTAGCTAGAAATGTGGTAAATTTTATGGGAAATTTTCCAAAAATCCTTTGGACCATGTTGCTAGGCCCTAAAGTTTTTGGCAATATGATGAAGATTTGTCACAAAAAAAATCACTGCTCTAGAGTAAAGAAAATGTAAAAGATTTCCAAGTTTCACAAATAACTATTAAAAAGGGTGAATTTTCAACACGTAATATCAACAAAAATAATATAAATGGGTTATATTAATGAAAAATAATTAAACGCTTATTGAATAGAGGTCAACAACCTAACCAAAGCGATTGCTCAAAGGTGAAAACTAAATACTAACCCAATTTAAGTGTACAGTAGCCTCCCACCTAAGTACGCAACTTGAACCTAGGAGGAGTGTGCGTACTTAGCCGGTAGGTGTGCACTTAAGACCAATCACTTGCATGCTCTCTTTCTTGTTTGGACGGTGCTCGGATTTGCCCAGGAGTTTCTTCATAGCTCCAAACTGCGATTCCTGCAGTTCAGGATCATGCATCTCCTCCTGAGGCAAATTCAATTCAGGATCATGCATCTCTCCTGAGGCAAATTCAATTCAGGATCATGCATCTCCTCCTGAAGCAAATTCAATTCCTGGTTCAACTTACCAGTGGGACCGATCTCCTCCTCAACTGGTTGATGAGCTACTGCGACTTAATTTGTGCCGAGTTGAGGTTGGTCTCCTTCAATAGTGCCAGGTGCAGGAGTTTGCTCAAGCTCATCTTTGTTAGAGGTCTCGTCGTAAGCAAGAGGACCCTAGTTGAATTCCTCTACATTCTGTTGCTGAGATTCGAATTCTAAGGAGTCGCCATTCCTTGTAGTGCTTGCTGAGGTGGTGTTAATGCTTTGTTACAGCCCAACAGTTCCTTGATCTCCATAGCCAGCCACTCCCGCACCAATTTCTTAGTCTCCAAGCGGCGGCTGCTATTGCTCTCAAATTGAAATCCGGAAAATTTTCCATAGTAGTAAGTTGTTGAAGACTCAGTCGTTGCTGTTGTGTCTCTACCGCTGTCATTGCAGCTGTAGCTTCATTGCCAAGAACTGCCATGGATGCCAAAAGTTCACCCAGCTTCTGTTTCGCGATTTGGAGTTTGAGTGTGTTCTCAAGGTTAGATCTTGCTGTCTCGTTGTTCTGCGCCATTCTCTGTAGCCTGAACCTCTGCATCTTGACGAAGGGCTTTGTACCTATTTGTCAGCTATCGAGCATCTTCTACGATGCTCCAGTCACCATGGTTCGAAACAAATCTGCAACTTGTGTTCCAAAGATTTGGTTCATGTTATCCTGCTCTCGTTCCATCTGCGACCTCGCAACACCATATTGCATCGCGGCTCTCGCAAGCAGACTTCCAACTCCCGGCCCTTCCATTTTGTACTTCTTGCACTCCTCTGCCAGCTTGGTCGCCACTTCCACTTGCTTCGTACCGGTGTTCACCATCCCTTCCACTCCCCTCATCACATCTCGTTGGAAATGCTTACCAGCTCTTGTCGACGCGTACAAAACCCAAGACCTAAACCCTAAACCCTAAAAAAATCTGAACCCTATTTTTTCAGGAAAATAATACATACTTTACCGAGATGCGTACCTAAACGGGTGCGTACTTAGGCGGGAGGCTACTGTAATCTAACACATATGAAAATGGATTAAAACTGAACTGAAATATAAACCCTTAATAATAAACAATGTTTTCCCCCCCCCCCCAGTTTTCTCATGTTGCACCTAAAGTGACGATAAGCCATAAGATGATTTAACTAAATGTGACTATAAGACAAATAGAAAAAAGTAGAAAAATTAAGAATCTTACTATTTCTTGGCCACTTACTAAAACTTACTATCTAAATGTGGGGATTTTTAAAAGAAGAAAGCTAAAAATATGTCCGAATATTTTTTTCAAATGACAAATTCATAGGTTTGTAGCTAGAAATGTGGCGAACTTTATGATTTTTTTTCAAAAGTCCATTGGACCATGTTGCTGGGCACTAATTTGTTTTCTCAAAATAGCCATAAATATATATTCAATATTTTAAAGAGAGTACCAAAAACATAACAATTATGTTAAAATAACACATAAGCAACAGTGTTTTTTTATAAATTTTTTTTTGTGACGTAGCCGCATTGGCAACCATCCATAGGAGGATTTGGCCTAGTTTGGCTACAGGATAGACAGGAAGCTATGTTTTTTTCAGAATCCTGCTACCACCTGTAGGAGGAGATAGTCAAACCTGGTGAACTCAACCTTTCTCCTACTTTTCTGGCGATTTTTTTAAAAAAATTCCCAAAAATACCCTTTGAGTGCGCCGCACAGCATTTTCAGATTTCGCATCTTGGCGAAATTTCGCACAAGGAAGAAACGCTAATAAGTAACGATGAACCAAGTGTAGAATGAGTCCGAAGGACAGCTGCGACTGTAGATATTCTTCATCGTCAGCGGGAGAAGCTGGGCCGTAAGAGATAGGTTTTTTGACTAGCTGAGAGTAGCAAAGAAAAAGAGATGCAGGAAAAGAGAAGGTGATGAGGGGAGAGATGGTGGGAGGAAAGGGAAGGGTAGGAGTAGCTGGGGAAAGAGTGGAAGTTTCACAGCTGTGTGCAGGAACATACAGGAAACGCGTTGATGATCCAGTAGAGCTGGGAGGGAAGTTCCAACAACAAGTGATCGGGGTGGGGCGTAAGTCGGGGAAGACCTCCGCATCCCTTCGAAGTTACCGGCCTTTTTGTCTGGGCATAGCGAGGTTTGGGGTTTGGGGTTTGAAGCTTCCTCCTTCCAGGTGACCCTTTGGAGATGAGTGTCTACAAGAACTCGGTGCTCATGTGTATTCGACCTTGTCTGCTTGCTTCCCATGTCGGCACTACAAATCTGTACTTCCCCGTGAAGATATGACCTTCAGCTGAACGCTGCTGTGGATTGGGGGATCTAGTTCCGTTAGCTGGCTGGACACAGTTCCTGACCAGGTTATGAGATCAGGTAATCCCATTCATTTTCCTGTGAGTAGAATGTGTATCTATCTAGGAGAATATTAGGGGGGTTCAAGGTTTCATTATCTTTGTGCAATAATGAATTATCTGAATCATTGGTTTTTTGAAATGTCCACTTGGTTGCATATGATTCTATTGATTATTGAATCATTAGGGAGGTTCAAGGTTGAACTATCTTGGTGCAATAATTGATTATGTCCACTTGGTAATTGCATATGATTTGATTGATTATTGAATCCTTGATTATTCAAAACTCTAGTTTTGGAGGAGAGTTTTGAATTGTCTGTGATTGAAAGGTCTTTCTTTGTCACCCCGGGGTGAAAGGTTGTGATACTTGACTAAAATGAAAGAACCATTGTGGGGTGTTCAAAGCTTCACCCTTAATATTCACATAATCCGCACTTTAAATCATTAATTATTTGAACAAGATATTCAAACCTTGAACACCCCTATTGATTATTTGAAATGTCCACTTAGTTGCATATGATTTGATTGATTATTGAATCATTGATTATTCAAAACTCTGGTCTTGGAGTACAGTTTTGAATCATGATGATTGGAAGGTCTCTCTTTCTTGCCCAGGGTGAAAGGTTGTGATACTGAACTAAATACTTGAGAGATAAGAACCATTGTAGGGTGTTCAAAGCTTCCCCTTCAATAATCACATAATCGGCATTTTAAATCATCAATTATTTGAATGAGATAATCAAAACCCCCTAATGTATCATGTTCCACAAGGCAGTGCACAAGGGGTTTGTGCCCACAGGAAGCAGCTTGACACTCAGTAGTACATGAATGTAATGGAAGCTTGTGCTTTTTTTAAGATTTGGAGTAACATCAAAGTTTGGCCTCATATGGTTGTAGCATGATTGAGGACATTCTGATCTTGGTGTTGTAGCTGACATCACGGTTTCAGAATTTATGTCCAAAAGAGAAAGCTATAAGATTTGGCATCTTTGTATGTTCATAATTTGAGCCAATTCTGGAAGCTTTTTCTAATTCTTTGAATAATGTGATGGTCATAGAATGTGTAGGCAACATTTGGCATGGTCCAGAGGACAGCCCATCTTGAACTCATGTGCATTCCAATTCAAGGGTTTTCTCGAATTGTCTTTCTTGAAGATCTTTTCTTTGTCTGAGGCATAATCAGAGAGCAAGTTTGTGAGAGTCTTGTCCTCTGTGAGTCAGAACAGGTGCTGACAACATCCAAGTCCAGTAGGTGGCACAAAGGTGCTGGATGCTTGCTTGAGAATTAGGTTGAACTATGAGCAGGAGCAGAGTTTATTGACATTTTGCATCTTCTCATGGGTGTCTCTGGTTACACTTTTCCTAGATCATCCATATGCCTTGCCTCCACCTTTGTGCAGTCACTTATAATTCAGGTGAGAATTGAAAATGTGGTGGCCTTTAGTTTTTTAATCAGAGAAGAGGTTTTGTGAGTCAGAATAGAGATTTGCAATTTGCAAGTTAAGAAACAGAAGTGGGTTGCATGAAGACATGAGGTACTCGCTTGAGAAGGTCATGCACATGCACAAGATTAGGACTTCATGACTTAATTGTTGTGTACTTGTATGCAGGGAAGTACACTGGTATAGTTATCAGAGAGCCCCTGACACTGCAATTGAACTGTACGTTCCCACTCTCAACTCTGATGGGTTTCCCTGACATCCCTCAGATCCGTCGGCGAGATCTGGCAACAGATAGCCTGCTGTCCTCGCAATGGCAGCACCCAGCAGATATCTTGTCAGTCTTACTCATCATTGGTGGTGATGTAATACAGAAAGCGATTGCTCAACTCTCAGGAGACTATCTGGTGCCCGTAGCTTTCAGTTTTGGATGGGTAGCGTATTCGTTCAGCACATTGGTGTCAATTGTGGGAGATGGGCGTCTGATGCCTCTGCCCGACTATCCTGCCAAGGTCATCAATGCTGAGACTGGCTACAGCCGTGAGAATAGATCCTGGATACTTGGTCGGCTACTCCGGGATTTTGAGTTCCCACTGAATGATGATATTGGCCTACATATTACTGTGTTTCAAGCTGATGAAGTAAAGGAAGCAGGTAAACCAGAGAAGGACTGGTATTGGGCAAGTGGATTTGTGGTCATAATTTTGCAGCTGGGAATTGCAGCTATTCCATGTGGACTGTACAATGATTGGGGAATCATTCTTGTGACAGCAATAGGAACACTGCTGGCTCTGGTTACAGGCATGTTACCGCAGTGGCGTTTTGAAAAATGGGCATGTCGAAGAAAGACTAAAAAGGTGGTGATTCTCACTGGCGGGAATGGCACAAGGCATGTAATGGTCATTATTGGCGCTTAAAAAGGACTGGATCTTGAGGATCTGGCAGTTGGAGAAAGCCCAAGGATGAGGCAACGAACTGAGCACAGCAACCGGCTTGCAAGAAGGGAACGTGACAAGGATGGGAATGCTATTAAGGACTTAGAAGGCAAAGACAAAAAGAAGATCTTGATGCTTCGTGGTGTGCCTGTCTCATTCTGGATAACCCAGGTTTCATGCTTGATACTAGCATTTCTGT
Organism: Sphagnum tenellum; assembly: GCA_963921925.1. Taxonomy (NCBI): domain Eukaryota; kingdom Viridiplantae; phylum Streptophyta; class Sphagnopsida; order Sphagnales; family Sphagnaceae; genus Sphagnum; species Sphagnum tenellum. Next base: position 20,402,580 of record OY998149.1, on the reverse strand, counting down.
GGATTGTGTTTCTCATCAGAGTTGCAGGGCTGAAGCAGAACACATGGTACCTACTTGCAATTGGAGGACTTGGCATGATCCAGAATGTAGTGGTTGCAGGGGCAAGTCGGGGACCAAGCACAATGGGCATTCACTTGAAGCCAGAGCCAATCAAGATAATTAAGCAACGCAAGGTCATGGATGCATTGATGGATCTTGAATCATACCAGAAAGGTTGTGGGAGGTCTTTGCTTCCTGAATTCTTCAATGGGGAGTTAAGACCTGCAGAAGAAAAATGGTGGGATGGCTCAGACAAAGTACAGTGTGAGAGAGCCAGGCATGACGAAAGACCTACCAGCTTGCCAGAAGAGAATCTGCCTGTGGTACCTGCAGGAAATGACCAACAGGTATGAGATATGATGGTCCTTCCACATCACACTCTCATGTGGTATGACATGTGGGATCTGGGATATCGTTTATACACTTTTCCATATCATTGTGATTGTAAAGTCAGGCAGTTTTTTTGTATGCTACTTCAGACATTTCCATTTGTGTGCCGTTTGGTTTCTATCTATTCTTGAAAGTCATGTTAGTTCTTTTGTTAGTAGTGGACATTTGTATGCATGATCTTTTTGACCAGTATACCTTGAGCTCAACTTGGTTAATTACTACTGTAATAGCTTTTCAGGCTCAGCATAGTTATATTATTTTTGTAAATTTTGAATTTCTAAGAAATAACTTGGTTGAAACAGAAATATAAATTATTACCAGACTACTCAACCACAATAGTGAAGTATGGGAATAGACGCACTTTGAGGCCTATATATTTTTTGACATAATACCAGCTGAAAATTTTGTAAAGTGCTTTTTCAACTGCTAAGTGGATTTTGAAAAATAGAATAATTATAGACATCACAGATGGCATACACAGATGGTTCTAAATAAGTATTGGTTTTCATATGGCCTTCTCTGCCTCTTTTTAGTGGGATTACAACACACAATTGGCAGGCCTTCTTGGGTCCCCTGACCTAACCATTGTTCAAAATCCACATGCTCATTGTGCAAATCATGAAAACTATTATGGAGCGTGCCTGGTGCATGCCATTGAGCTCATTTGTCTGCCAGTTGAGAAATTTTGGCAAGCTTAGAGGCACCTCACCAGGCACAATTGGCTGTACTTGGCGTGATCCACAACACAAAATATTCAAGCCACCGTTGTCGTAGTTTTTGTTGTTGTCTGATTTACAGTTCTTGCAGATTTCCCTGAAACCCTAATGATTGATTCTTAAATAGGAATGGACCATGTTGTGTGATGCATGCCTCAATGCAATCATATGCCTTGTGTGTATTTGACCCCTTTTTCTGACTTATGTGTACAGGCTTGTTTATCCCACAGGCTTAATTTTTCTTATTTGATACTAGATGATGTTCTGCAACGTTCTGCAGATAGTAGAGAGTTGGGAGACCAAGGAATTGACTTTGTGACGTGCATTTGAATGGAACATCACCATGTGTGACACGCTTTAAAACAAATGTTTGGTGACCTTACATGTCTTTGTGGGGCCCTCTGCAAATCACATTGATGTTTCTGAAGTGTGCTCCAACATGTTTCAATCATCCATAGGAGATGTTTTTTTTTCAATTTTGTAGTTTTGAAACTTTGGCAAATTCTTCCAGATATTTGGCAATTTTTTTCAAGTTTACACTATAAAATAAACTACAAAATTTTCCGATTTTTTTTGTAGCCAAAGCGTGAAAATATTATTTAGGAAAATGTACAAAAAGTGGCAATCATCATTAGGGGAATTTAGCCAAATGTGGCAATAAACTAAATGTAAAGCTCAAATCTTTGATCATCCTCCTATATTTCTGGCTACTCACTGGAAACCAAATCTAGAAATCTGGCGAGTTTTTACTGTTTTTTTCAAATCTGGATACTGAAACCCTAAAACACACTTCATTTTCATGTTTTAATTTTGAACTTTTGGCAACATTTTGTCAGTAAAAAAAGGATGATTCTGATGCTATGGTGTACATGCGCTGTGCCATGCAAATGGCTAATTGACTTGATTTGCACGACTAGGCCTGAGTATAAGTGAGTTGAAGGTTTTCAATTTAAGTATACACAGCAGGCCACATGTCTTGATGGGAAATTTTGAATCCAGGCGATGGGTTGCCTTGCTGGCTGCAAAGGCAACAGGGACTGAACAGTTGAACAACTTTTGATGGATTGTGCAGCATCCAAAATTTGCTAAGTGTGAGGAGCATTATGAGAAGGGGAGGGACAATTTTCAACAACTACATTAATTTTGATATTGATTAATTTTGAAACATTACAATAGCCAACTTAACTGAATGTGGATGATCTGATGAGAGCCATATTAACTAAATGTTGTCATATGTCTCTGAACACACAATCACCAATTTACTTCCGTCTTAAAGATGTAAGTACATTTTAAGGGTGCCTCTTCATTAGTTCATTTGGTTGGAAACGCTAAGCAACCAGCTTGACCCAATCATCAATGTTTTTACTGAATTGTGAATCCCATATGTTAAACTCTAAGCTTAAGCATTGGTTGCATGAGTGTTGCCTATTCATGAATTTGTTGGCAAGCTCAAACTTTGGTTCTGGACAAATTTAAACTATTTATGCATCAAACATAACCTTTGATAAATGCATGGGATGCACAACAAGTAACAGAACCATGAACGGCATCCTATTCAAGATGACAAAACCAGTGTTGACCAGGTAACTGGATTGATGCTTAGGAATTGGCAGTTCTGGTTTCGGTTCCTTGAAACCTAATTGGAATGGCCTTAACAGATGGAACTGGGCTTGAACTGGAATTGCCAGGTTCACAGGTTGGAGGAATTGGCGAAGGAATCAGGTCCTGGTTCCAAGTTGCCATTAGAGAGAACAGGAACCAAGACAAAATGACATCTCAGGTTTGTTTAACTTTTGGAACTGGAATAGGACTGTATCCTCTTGAAATCCCAATTTCAGTTTGTAGGGTTTAGGGTGCTTTGTGCTTTCTCATTTCTCCATAATGCTGTAGAGATTTCTGCTTTCTCTCTCTTTTTCTTTTTTTGGGGCGGGGGTTGGGGGGTCTTTCTTGCTTTTGTGTTGCACAATGTGGAGGAGGAGGAGCAATTCCAAAAGGAAAAAAATGTTCCATTTGTAAAATATCTTGAACTCTAACTTGGTTCCTATATTGAAGTTGGTTCATAAGGCATTCATGTGCTTGTTGGGTCCAGACCTGCATGAAGATCCGTGGAAAAATAAACTAGCATTTTGGATTATGTCTTTTGTCATGACCAGTCTTGAATGGACATAATTAAACATGACATAGGTTGATAGGTTTTAGGGTTACCCTAAACTTTAAACCCTAAACCTTAAAACCCTATACTTTACAAAGGTCCGATTATGTGGAGACATTCTATGAAGTTTGTGACACCACTTTTCAGCTTGCAAAGCTCTCATTAGGGAGCAGCTCTGGAGGTATTGTAGATGATTTAACAAGAATGGTTTTTGCCAAGTGTCCTGCAAATTAAGGGCCTTTTTAAATCTAACCTAGTTATCAAGTTCATCAGTTTTGGTGTAAACGGGGCTTTGGTTTTGTAAGATGCTAAAACAAGTGTTACAATTCAAATAAGGTTGTCAAAAATGATGTGGCACGCCCATTTGGTGTCAATTGTCAAATCAACATTTGTTCGAACACATCAGTTTCATCCAACAGGTCGAACATGGACTAAAAACATTTCTCACTCAATTTGCCCCATGGACATTTGGTGACTGAAAACAAATCGATTCATCATAATTTCAACGACTAAAATAGTTCAACCTAAACTATTTGGTTGCCAATGTTTTGGTCTTCACAATGTCAGCAACTAAAACAATTTCCATCACCACAATTTTGACAAAATTGTTTCAATTGCCAAGGGTTCAATAACCAGCACCCATTGAGTTTGCAGGGATCGAAATAATTTTTGACCATCTAATTGACTTGGATCAATTTATATTGTTGATTTGGTGACTTAGTTTGGGCCACTTTTTATCATTGTTTGGGTAGGTTTCTTTAATGGTTGATAATCAATCATGGGTGTCCATTGGCAATTAAAATTAATTCGAATCATTGTTGGAAAAATGGTCAACTTTCAAAACAATTTAAACAACCCACTTTGCTTGTGTTGGGTAATAAATAGTGAAGATTGCATTTAAAACTCAATTTATCTTCTGAAGTGTGAGAGCTTTGTGCTGATAAACAAAAAAATCATATACCTTGGGAGAAAAGGATGAAACTTGTATGGGTGTTTAAAGCAAATTGTCATATTGCATATGCAATTGGTGCTGAATTTCATCATATAAATCTTAAAGTGAAACTAGATTTTATTGGTATATATATTTTTAATCATTTATATTTTTATTTTGTGTTTTTTTATGAAGGATAAGTGAGACATCTGGGTGCCATGGTATTTGATAACTCAAGACAAGCCACGTAAGGTGGAACACATTATAACAATTACATTTCATGTCATAAGGATAAAATGGTTTTTCAGTGAACCACTGACATGATGACAATGAAGAAGAGTTGGTGTTGCTATGTGTTTGAGGGCACAAGTACAAGTCAAAACATTATTTATTACTATAGTTTTTTTAATGTAAAATTGTTTATCTGGTGCTTTAAGAGATAAAAAAAGCCATTGCCAAAGTGAACCCACCAACACACCATGAAGGATGAATGGCAATTGATCAAGAAATAATTTTCTGTTCAATTTAAGTTTCGTAGCTAACCATGGTGGTTACTTCAGTGGATCCTTTTACTACCTTCCAACTAAAAACCAACAAGCAAGTGAGTTGTCAGTAGGTAGTAAAGAGAGCCAGTGTTGGACAGTTCACACTTTTCAAGAGAACCTCCAGTCCTAGTTCCAAAACAAATTTAAATTTGAAAGAACCCTCATGTCTGGTTCAAGGATTTTTTACAATTTGATAAAACCTCCAATATGGTTCTGGACCCTATTTCTCAGATTTCAAGACCTCGAGTTGCAGGTTTAAAATAAATAATCTTAGGTGGATCTAGTTGCAGACTGTATTCAGTTGTACTTGCTTACACATAGCTCAAAATTAATTTCTTTTTTCTTGTTATGAGAATTGTATCACCAATAAAATGTGATCACCTATATTAACTACATACCTAAACCCACCAAATAAAATTTTTAAAGTAAAAATTAGATGTGTGCCATGTTTCAAAAGGAAGAAGTAATTGCCTAATGCCCACCCCATCCCATCCTCAAATTATAATTTTAAAAAATGTCACTGTTATCAATCAAACCCTTGATTTCTTCCTCAAATTAATCACATGTTGAACCCATGTTAGGAAAACCCTAAACCTTAAACCCTAAACAGAGGAAAACAAAGTTAAAATTTTAAATTAAAAATTAATAAAATTTACAACTGAAACCTGATAAACTGGGTTTTGGGGCTGATTCTGGTTCTGAGTTTGATTCTAGCTGGAGGGCAGCTGTGGGTTCCAATTTTGATTTTAAAAAAAATTCACAATTCCAGTTCTGGAAGAAAACAAATCAAAATTTTAAATGGGCAGTCTGGTTCAAGAACCAAAAACTGGAACCAGCCAACACTGGTATAAAGCATCACTTAGAAGTCTCTTATTTTCCTACCCACCTACCTATACATAAGACCTATTACTTTTTACACAAGTGGACCATAGTTCTGGATTTGCCTTGGTAACCTTGTATATATATATGAACGAGGATGAAAATCCATCTGTGAAAAGTACAAGGCATGTCAAAGCAAATCTAAAGACATGAAAGGAAATCAAGACCATCAAAACGGTAATAATGAAGTGGAAGACATAATGTTCAAAGAGCATCCTCTGTCACAAATCAGCTAGGGATGAAGGTGCACTAGTTGATATGTGTGGTAGAGATGAAGAACTGTGACTAAGTGTGGCAGCAGGCCGAAAAACCATGATGGCTTATGCACGTTATAGGACTAATCTATAGTAAGATATAAGCATTGAAGTACCAAGGAGGTCTGCTGATGTTACTATGTTCAGGTTCATGAAGAATGGAGTCACAACTCATAAAGGACATCACGTGGATGGTGCAGTGGTGGGTGCTGGTTCACTCTTCCAGGCTGGAGCTACAATGGAGCTTTCGCCTCTTGAAAATCATGCAGAGTATTGCATTCAGCACCTGTCAGACTCTGTTTCCTTTAAGCTCCATTGCTTTTTAGGCCTTTCATGTAGTTGATTTCATGCATCTCCCTTGTCACGAAATGGGCTGCTGCATGAGAGAAGATACTAGGAATCTTCTTGGTGCAATACTAGGACTTTGCCAATATTAACAAAATGCATGAGTAATGTGCTAGAACCCTGTCGTCTTTAAATAGCTTTAAAAATCTTAATTCACTCAAGATAACAAACAAAACAAGGGGTGTTGTCACACTGTGGCTTTGCCATTTCCATTAAAATGCATCTTAAGGCAATAAAAGAATTATAAAATCTCAAATATTTCACCATGCAAAAATATAATCTTCAAAAAATCCTTCAAGATATTATAACTCTATAACTAATCTCTTCAACACAAGCCAAAATTTCATCTTTCAAAAATCCTCATATAAAAATACACTTGTTACCTGGAGGCCAAAATCCCTTAAGCTACTATACTCTATAATGAATCTAAACAGAATTTCCTTGCCTTGGGCAACAAATTCAGGTCATCAAATCCAGCAATCCCATTAGCCTGAAAATTGAAATATTCAGGCTTACACACAACCCTATGTTGCTGAACATCGAAAGTAAAGGTACCTTTCTACCATTCCATTGGTCCTCTAAAATTCTCATAAACTTAGCAGATCCTAGTACGAATTTGACTATTAATTCACTAAGTTAACTATGAAAATTAATTCAAACCCCCAAGTTGAGCAAGTTCATTGGCTGTAACATTTTTTCTGCACATCGACACACAAGCTGATTCAAGGCAGGCCTGCATATATTTTTACACTAATACTATAACCCTATTGTTATAAAACCAAGAACACTAGGTAGATATGGTGGAAGATATCATTTGGGCTGCTGAGTTTGATAAAAGGGGATTTTAGCAGCTTCCATTGCTAGATCATTCTCTCAGATTATGCAGTGGCCGATTGCTACAACACCTTGGACCCATGTTCAGCAAATCTTGTTGAAATAATTTCAAAAATTTGAAACGAAAGGGATCTGGCAGCCCCAGTCTGAATATTTCAGAATTTTGACAATAGTCTCAAAGTCTACTTAATTAAGTTTCAAAATTATCTTGTGTTTTGAACTGGGTTTAATTTTCTAGAATGTCAGAAACTCTGTTCTTAATTTTAATTTTAATTTTTGGTTGGCCTTGTTAAGAATTAATTAGTGTCAAACATGAGTTCCTAGCAGTAACAGTACTTGTTGCGAAGGATTAGTATCTCAAGTTTTGAGAATAAATTGCACATGAGAGTCTGGTCAGAATAGTTGGATGGAAAGGGCTTAATTTTGTGGGTGCAAGAGCATGTGTGTGCAAACTTGAAGTTGATAGAGTAGCAGCAGCTCCTTACAGGATCGATGGATCATGAGACATTGATCAGGGATATTGAGAGCTACGTTGGTCGTGGAAGAGGAGTCGTAGATTTAGAAGGTGAATACACGGGATCAGTTCCTCATAAGGAAGCTGCAAAATTTAGCCACAACAATCAGGAGCTGCGACGAGTTACGTTGCAGCGCTAGAGATTAGAGACAAGTACGTGTCTGCTGGTGATCTGATGTTTGGCAACATTGCTGTTTGGGGCAGTGAACGCACTGCATACATGCATCATAGTAGTAGACGTCATAAGAGGCACCGGGGCACCCAATTGGTTGAATTTCTTCTTCAATGGACCCAGGTCTGCAGAGGATTCTTGACAGTCATGATGCAAAAATTGCCACAGTACCTGCTCGGGACTTTCTTCCATTACCAGCCTATTGAATTGTGAGCTGCAAGGATTGTGCGCAATTTGGCACAATGTCAATGCTTTGTATGTATGTCAAGGTGATGCACAACCTTCTCATGGCTGGTTCTTGTATGCGGTGTGGCATATGGGATGATTGGACACGAAATCAATTCTTCATCTTCAGACCCTAATGGTGGGTGCCAATTTCTTGTAACCAACTTCTTCAATTTCCTTGTGCAGTTTCTTAACTTTGAAAATTTTGCTTTAGATCTTTGGCTAACTGTTGTTGCAGTTTTTGCTGTCGGAACACAAACCAAGAAAACTTTTGACTAGTTTGTTGGATGCCACGGACCATGGCGATCTCTCTATCCATGTCTGTATCTCTCAATTCTTCATATTTTTGTGCCCACGTAAGTTTGACAGTCTGCGTTGGGGTTTAGTACAGGTGCCAATTACTATAAAGGCTACTACCATTTGTTTCATTAGTACAACCAATCTATGCCATTGTGGGGTCCAAACATGTCTTGGGCGCATGATGTTTCCAAACTTCTCATTCAATGGCTCTATTTCGAAATTGTTTTGGAGCCAAACCAGTGATATGATGCCATGGGAGTGTGGTCAAGCTCAAGTACCATCCACACCGATGGTGCCCCTTTCATTATCTACACAGGTCTGCCATTTCCCCCTCTTGTTCAGATCGCTGTTCCAATTTCTTTTGTGATTGTTTTGTGGAGATTGCACTGATGAGAAATAGAGGATTTTAGTTTTTCTTGGGTGATGTTAAAACCCTAATATGTCATCCATTCTATGAGTTCCCCTTTGGTACAGTCCTTTGTCATCTTTCAACAATATAGTTCATTAAGTAGGCTGTTTCCATCTATGTTTCGGTTTGTCTTTGTGAAATTAGGGCTTATTGGTCCAATTGCAAGTCTTTGTGGGTTCAAATCCACTGTATACATGTGAATGTTAGCCAAAATATTAATGTGCACCAATTTGTTCAAGGGAACTGAAGGGGGTTTTCCTCTGTGGCATCAAATGGGGTTAGGTGAGATGAACCATACCTTTGAGGAGACACAAAACAAGGCCATACCAGTAGACCCCACAGACCCACTTCTCAGAAAGTGAGTAAAAGTGCTTAAAAATCCTCTTGCAAGAAATCCTGCACAAGTTGTTAGTGACATAACATCCAAAGATCCAACGGCTGCTTGATAGGAGGATGATGGCAATTGGGTTTTTAGAGTGGGCTCAGTTATACAAGAGACTAATATTATTGGAGTTGCCTACTTTTCAATACACAGCATGATGTCTAGGCATTAGGCTCATATGACAGTGCAGCTCATAAATTTATTCCTGACAACCCAGAGCTTGATTTCTTTTGGTTTGAATCATTTCGGTATGACTATGGAAGGGTCTATGCAAGTGACTCATTTTTTGAACTAGTAAAGCAGAGGCACATTGTGCTATCCTGGGTGAATGAAACTGACGCAGAAGAATGGGAATTGCAAAGCGCTTGGTCAAGTTTTCTAGTAAGTTAACCATCTAACTTACCTCGTAATAAATTTGAGTTTCTTTCAAAAATCGTTTTTTTAAAATCCAGTTTGCACTTTGCAAACAATTCCTCAAACAGTTGCAGTGGATAGTAAAACATGTGTCAACTTCATCAATTGGCCCATTGAGGAAGTTGAGTCCTTGAGGATCAGTGAGCAGGTGCAGACAGGGTTGAAGCTTGATGCAAATGCTATTTTGAAAGTCGATGGTGCTACATGGAGTTAGGTGAGTTCCATGGACTGAAATAAAAGAAGGAAAATAACCCTCCAGGTGGCTAGTGGACAGTCCATAGTCATTGGTCATGCGACCCTTAGATCAAAGATTAATGCAGGTTTACAATTCATGTGACTTATTTTCAACATTCTTATGGATATCCATTCAGAGTATTAGTATTGTCCATGTGAATATTTGAGGAAACTTTTGAACTTATGCCAAACCTAAGCAGACATTTCTGAAGTTGTGAGTTCATGTTTTCCACTCTACCCAACCAACAACATGATTTGTGGCATTTATAATTGTATACTGATTTGAATGAGTTTTGTGCAGTTGGACATGGAAGTCATTTTTTACTACCCAGTTGTATCAATAGAGGGGTTGTTACAGATGAAGCCGACAGCATGAATGACCAATTCAATTGCAATCAGGGTGGGTCTGCACATCGGGTTGTATTTGGCCCTTTTGGTTTGTTTGTCTTAACTGTTGAGAACTTCAAGGAACAAACAGCTATGTTCTTTTACATTTCTCATTCTGGGAATGGTCAATGGATCACAAGGGTTTGCAATGATGAGACCAGGTAGGATTTCTTTTTTTCCCCAAAATCCCACGAAACTTCTCATCACTAATGTCTCTGTCACCTATTGTTCAAATTCCTGGAGGTTTTGATACCACAAAAATTGACTCAGTGGAAATTGGAGTCCCTATGGCTTACAGTGTTGAGAAGTGTCTACATAGCAACAACAACTAATTGTTTGTATGTTCATGATGTGCAGGGCATCTTTGCTCCCTGGAGTTGATCTCCATGTGTATGGCAATCTTGTCCACATGTTGCCCACTGAAGACTTTCTATCACTCTGCATACTTGTGAGACTCTCTACCATTGCTAAAAAGACTAAAGTAAAAATAGCATTATATAATATGAGGTTTGCTATGAAGTACTAGCAAATATGGGTTTGTCACTTTGTAGATTAGTCAATAGGTGTTCATGTGTAGGTAAGACCACCTCTCATTTGTCCATTTGAACAACGATCTTCACATGTATACACATAAGCCCAATACTAATGCTACTATTATGTCGCTAGCTGATGCTGGTGTGATTAAAGGCCCCTTCTTCCATGATACATCATAGTTGCTGCCTCTTGTTTAGTTGAGCAAACAAAAGTTATGTACAAAACTTGAAGCTATGTTGTTCCATGAGTTCTTGGAAACAAAAATATTTCTACAGAACCAGTTGTGTTTCTTCAACTCTATAGTATAAATTCTCTCTCTCAAAGGATCTACTTGTGGATTAAAACTGTTTGTTACCGTCTTTTGGTGAATTTATTTCACCACAAATTTTGTGTCTGTTAAGCATAGTAGTGACATACTCTCAATACGATTCAAACATACGCATATTTTACATATTTTTGGGCTTTTTTAAAAATATTTAAAAATACTTTATACAGAGGCCAATTTTCAAGCCTTTGTATTTTTATAATGTGTTTTTTTAAATACTTGAAATTACTTCTTTTTGAGCACCTTCCAAAAATACGAGTATTTCGTATGTCACTACTATGCTGTTAAGTCAACCACTTTGTAGTGGAAAGCTTTGCATGGTGGGAGTCTGGTGGTCACTTCACAGGTGTATCCAACAGTGGCCATTGGAGATCTAGCAAACCTCTACCTCTTCAACAATGGCATGACCCCCATCACTGTTCGGAGCATCACCACATGGCACATGTCACAAGTCATAATGACACCATACTAGTAGCATGTGCTCAGATGCTCTTCTCTTTCCACCTTTCACAAAACCAAGGACAAGGCGGGTGGTGCTCAGATGTTCCAAAGTCCCTTTGTCTTCTTGCATGAAACCCAGAAAGTATATCAGGTTCCAGAGAAAATGAACAAAGTATTGTTCCTTAATTCAGCTCTTCAACCAGCTGGTTACACTTTCACAAGGTAATATACAGTAGCGTGAAAACTATGCTAGATTTCAGTGATATGAATCAGAAGGACATAACTAGCTCAACATGCATCAAACTGACAAACACCAAACTTCGATTCAAATGCTCAATGCTAGCTCTAAAAATCCAACATTGGTGAAGCCAACAACATTATTGTCTAGATGAATCCTGAAATATAAAGTTTGGGTTCTTTTTTTGAAAATGTGTGGTGTGTTATTAGTGACAAATTGTAGACATTACAATTATAGTGATTGCATTGTCAAGCTTTTTGAAGTGGTATTCAACATCCAATAGAGACATTTTAATTGATGACTTTGTATACATTGGCTTTAATATATAGAGCATAAGACATTCAAAATATTTTAACCAAAGCTATAGAAAAAACATTGCAATACTTTTTCAATTTCCTTTGACTAGGTCTACTTAGCCACTTAAGCATGCAATGGATTGAAACATAGGGTTTGGTCAGAAACTCCTTTGGCAAAGTGATTCTGGAACCCACTTGGGCAAAATATGATTATTATTTTTGTTTTAGGAGTTTGAGTTTCACAATATGCAATGTGGAATTTGAAGTGGGTTTCTCTAGGTTTAAAAATTTAAGGGATTGAAATTCATGTACAAACATGGCTAAGACACTTCAGCCTCAATTTGATCCCCTTCTAATAATTTGTAGGTTACTTTTTCCATAGCTGGTCATTGATGGATGCCTCATGCTCTGATTGGTTGGCCGGACATGGGTTATAACTCGTAACCCATGTGTGCCCTGGCACCTAATTGGTTAAGATCATAACCTTGGATCCATGTTGGCCAGAGCATGCACATGTGGTGAAGCTTCATAACCTCGAGCCCAATGAGAGGGGAGCAAAGGTGCACTTGACACCTTTCAACAACCAGTTCTGTCCAGTAACCTACTCAAGCTGATGGGTTACCGAATGTAGTCTTACCACCTCTGCAGCTCAACTACATTTGATAACCTTGTAGCTCTAGCTAATTACCTAGTCCATAAGAAATATGTTGAACCATCAAGTTGATTATTGGCTTATGATAACAAGTCTCATGACCCTCCTTGTATAACTGGTTGTGTGTCTCGATTACAATACTTTGAATAGGATACAAGGCTTGCACCCCATGCAATTGCATGGCTCAAGTGAACATTTTCTTATATTCACAATAGTGTTGGGATGGAACACCTGTTGAAAAAACCAGTACATTTTTTGCTATCTGCAGATGGGCTCTCCCTCACGCCAACTCCAACTAGTGTCAAAGATATAGTCATTCCATCTTTGAACTTATATGGTTTACATGTCAAGTTTGAATCTATTATTGAGACTGCTTAATTGCTTTGCTTGCTTTTTAAACACATGGACTCATTCACTTCTTGTTACTTGTTTGATTCACAAGTGGACTTGTTCAAGAACATTACCCCCAATTCAAGAACATTTTCCCTGCTTTCTTTTTGCTTTTAATTTTCACTCTGCCTTTAGGAACTATAGTTGGATGAAAAAATCTGATTAAACAATTAAACTGAGACAAAACATTTTTTATATTAAACTTATGGTGTAAATGATATTTATATTTATCTAAAGCACTTGTGGTGTAAACGATATTTTTATTTTTATTTTGGAAAGTGTTCAATTTTGATCTGATTTAAAGCAAAATTGGACTTCCCTGGAGTCTCCACTAGTCTAGGGCGAGGGAGGCATAGAATGTAAGATGAGATAGTATGGTATTATTCCAGATGGTGGCTGTCATCATGTCTTTGGTTCCAGAGTCATCCTGCTAACAGAGGTGCAACTCTTTATTTTGATGTACTTGGATACTTGGAAGTCTCCTGGAACTGTAACCCTAAAAAGCTTAAGCCTGGTACATCAGCACTAGAGCTAGCCCATATGACAATGAAAGATATTTCTTCAATTATTCAGCACGAAAACCAGTTTAAGCCTGGTACGTCAGCACTGGAGCTGGCCCATATGACAATGAAAGATATTTCTAGATCTCTTTAATTATTCAGCAGGAAAACCAGCTTAGCCTGGTACATCAGCACTGGAGCTAGCCCAGATGACAATGAAAGATATTTCTAGATCTCTTCAATTATTCAGCACGAAAACCAGCTTAGCCTGGTACATCAGCACAGGAGCTAGCCCATAGGACAATGAAAGATATTTCTAGATCTCTTCAATTATTCAGCACGAAAACCAGCTTAGCCTGGTACATCAGCACAAGAGCTAGCCCATATGACAATGAAAGATATTTCTAGATCTCTTCAATTATTCAGCACGAAAACCTCAAGCACATGAAGAAATTTTCAATGTGTACTTGGAGGGTACTTTAGTCCTTGAGTGTGCCTCAACATTTCTCATCTTTATTCACTTGCTAAGACAAACCTAATTCACCTGAACACTAGCCAAACCACAACTTGGTAAATTCTCCATTTGACATCCCAATCTTCAACTAACGCATGGTTAATCCAAGCCTTTCCCTTTTGCCTCAGCCAGGAAGGACGCAGCTCAATATGAACTTCCCAAGTGGTCTGAGGCTTAGTCACCTAAAGTTCCTTGACTATGTCTAACAATCCAGTCACAAGTCTACATTAAGACTATTTCGAAGAGGACTCCCAAGTTCTCCTCTAAACATTCCTTCCACCCTACTGTCACACATATATGTGCAAGGTGACAACTTATCACATTGAGAATCGAACCTAGATTGACTTTGGTGACACTCAACCCATGTCAAAATGCGAGGTGCCCCATGGCGCTCCTGACATTGGACCCAACTAACCAAGTCCACTTTTGGCCTTTTGGGACCTTGTGCAAAAGCGCAGGTTAAGTACCTTATATTTCAATAATACCCTTCCTTTAAAGAAAAAAGGATATTCCACTTACTCCTCAAGGAATAAGGTTTTTTTTATGGCCATTTAATCAAACGACATTGGAAAAAACAAGTGTGTCAATTGACTTGAAGGGAGAGAAAAGTATATTTTTACAAATCGCCCAAAACACCCCCCACACATCACCTTGTGCGCCAAAAGGCAAAGCACTTTATCTCCTTGCATCCCCAGTTTAATTCAGTTGTTTCCAAGCTCTACTGCCAACAACACTGTAGAGTTTCACCTTTATGGTGCTTTAAAGTCTTAGAACATCATTAATCCATGATCATCCAATAGAATAGATCGCCCAATCTCAACCATTCAATTTGGTAGCCCATCTAAAGACCTTCCATTCCCCCAAACTAATAGCTAACACATGTTCACTTTTCAAGTCCCATATGCTTATGTTGTGAAAACTTAGAGATGGCAACAACATTGGTCTTTGCACCTTGAATGTTTTAAAAGCCTTGAACCTTGAGCATTTGTGATTTTTTAATGGATTTATTTAAAAGATCATTGTGAACTTGAGAATGGAATTTTGTTGTTGCAATAGTGACTTAAATCAATTACAAAGGGGTGAGACTTTTATGGGTCCAATTTTTTTAAGGTGTAACAAAATTTTGTCACAACATCACTTTCTTTTGTCTTTTTTATTTAGTCCTTTTTTATCATGTAAAATCAGATTTATGATGATTATGATGGAATGTAAAATTGCACCGATCTAAAATGTAGACCCTTTAAAAAAAAAATTTGACAACTTTTGAGTCATTAATTTTTATGGGGATCAAAGTATAAGGTTTAAAAAAATTGTAGTAAAGACTAGTTCTTTTTCATCTTGTGTGATACACCTTAAAAGATTTTCACCCTTTTTCAAAGTCATTCTAAAAGTTTGTTGCATCTTAATTCTTGAACTATGTGTTATACTTTGCAATTGTGTTGACTAGACCAAAATAAGGCATCCATGACTTGAACATATACAACTAGTGTCCCAATCTATTCACATTTTAATATATGCCATGCAACTATGCCATTTTTATTATTTTGGTCATTTTCGTGACTACATGATTTTACATGACTATAGTCATATTTGAAATTTACTATGTATGCCATTGACTTTGTTTAACCAATTTTTCAAAATTAAAAAACTTTCATAGGGGTTCATATTTGCAAATGCAAGACTATGGTTCACATTCTAAAAGCATAATGCATCAATATTATATATCATCATTTGGATGCAATTGGTTTTATATTGTGAATATTTACTTGAAAACCCCTCAAGTTGGGACTCTTGTTCCCAAAGGTTTATTTTGATGAATATCCTCTTTGAACTTTTTGACATTAAATAATGATATGTAATCCTATTAATTATATCCAAAGGATTTTTTTAAAATCCACATGCCCCAAAATGGCATTGTTTTGCAAGTCTCCATATAATAGGTAGTCAAAAATATATATTTTGATCCAAATTTATTTATTTATTGAAATTTCATATTTATTAATTGATCAAAATATTTGGTCATACAACTTGGAAAAATGCTAAATTTTATATTAAATCGCATTTAATGAACCGAAAATAACATTTAAAAATAAGAAATTTTTTTATTCATAATAAAATTTAACAAAAATTTTGACATTAACAATTTGTGTACAAATTAATAATTATGAAATTTACATTATTTTAATACTTTATATAACATTTCTAAAAAAATAAATGATATTATATGTTCAATAAATTACATATTTTACCTTTACATTAAAATTAGATTATAAATTAAATGTAATGAAAAATAAGACAACATTTATTGATTCATTATATGTTTTAAAGGTTGGAAATTTTAATATGTAGTTCTATATATTAATTTTATTTTATTTTTAAATCCCATGTTGATTTTAAATATGTTTATTTACAAAATATTTATGACAAAAAAACTCTTCAAGACATTATTGTTGTTCAAATGTAAGAAATAGTGAAGATTCAAATGGGTTTTCAATCAAATTACTTGGTACACACATATTTATTAATTTAAATGGATACATGTGTACATCTTGGAAAAATCTTTAAGAATGAAGGTTTTATTTCCATTTGGACAAAGTATGAAAAAGACAACAATGGTTAAAGTTGGTTATTATTGTCTGAAACAAATGATGATGTGAGATAATGTTGTAATGTTTCCCTTTCATTAAATGTATCCCATCCTTTGTCAACAAGTTCAACTTTGTAAACTAAATAAATACATGAAAGAATAATAATTCGCACACAATACATACATTAAATATATTCAAAATGTAAGTACCACTTGTGATGAGCCAATTGAAAAGGCTTATGACCAAAAAAATAATTAAGATCATATTTGTGCCCACCTACCTACCTTGCGTACCTACTTTGCCTACCTACCTAAAAGTTTAGGTTTCTAAATTACTTAGGCTAATTTAAGTAACATAGTTTGGAAGTTAGCCTAGGCTATTAATTAGGGTTTTATCCCATGCTAGGTTCATAAGCTATGTCAATAAATAGGTAGTTAGATTGTCAACATGGCTTTATGACCAAAATTAATACATAGTGATTTAGCAATATGTGACCAATATTATTTCAAACATAGTGATATGTGTATTAATATATAGCACATTTTGGTGTAATGGTTGGATTTGTTATTTTGAAGTTTGCAAAATCAATTATATTTTAATTGTGTCATAATGGCACCATTGAATGTCCCAAATAACTTATGCTTCAAATTTTCTTTTATAGTCAAGGCACCAATGTCAAAAGGTCATCTCCACCATCCCACCTTTTGAGTTATTGCTTGTTTCCAAGTCTCCTAATTCAATTAGATAGAATGAACCATCCAATATATATATATATATATTATAAGACAAGTGAAGTTAAGGTGCTTCATTATGCAACAAAAAAAACATCACCCAAGGTTCATTTCCTTTGTGTGTTTCTTGAGCCCTAGAAAGGCTAAATAGTTGAATAACATTCAATCCATTCTATTCAAGTAATTTTTATTATCTACTACTAGGACCCAAATAGAGAAAAAATGTTTTGTACATGTGTGCCCAAACCCAATATAAAATGAATAATTTTTATAATGATATGGACTTATGAAAAGACCCAAATTTAAAACAATGAACAAAAAGAAAAACCATTAAAAAGCATTTACAAAATTGACATGCTACAAAATCCTTGAAACTTGGCTTTATTGATATATTTTTTATTTAAGATGGAATCCCTTAAATCATCATATCAATCTTTGGACCTTTTTGAAATTCATATATAATAAACATATTATCGAAATGCATAGTCCACTAAACTATTTTATAAGTTTATAAATATTTTAAATTTGTAAGTTTAGCATAATAAATATTTACCTCATATGCATATTCAAGTTAATAATCTCAAAGTAAGTTCCTATTAAGAGATTATGACATGTAAAATACAAATTAACCATTATATTTACACTCGTATCACAAAAATTGACATTGTGACACCAATAATGAGACACCTTAGTGTACATCAACTCTATAATAAAGTTTGTGCATTTTAGGATTCTTGAACAACCAAGTTTCCTTGTATTGAAACTATTTTTAAAAAAGATTGTTTGATTTCTAACATGAAGTGCATGGTCTATTCAATTATTCAGGGAAAATAAAAATTCTTGTGCTTGAAAGTAGATATTTTGCTTTGACATGCCAATTTCCTTTGGTGTTGTTATTGGGGATTGGCTCTTCAACTAGGATTATACACATGCCAAAGAGAAGAAGATCCACATTAGCAAACGTTCAAAAATAATCTTGAATTTGCTAAAGTTTGATGTTCCCCCCTAAACCCCCCCCCCCCCCCCCCCAAATGTTTCAATTCACCACCATTTTTCATGTTTTCAATAGGTCACCCAATGTGTAAATTCAAAACAATCAATGTGCTGTTTTGAATTCTAAAAGTAAAAGACAACCTTAAAAAAATTTGGACAAATGGTGGTTGTGAAGGATTGGTTGAGCTAATGCATGATGTTGTTCTTAGCTCCAATATAAATGTTATGCAACATTCTAATCTTTTCTTAGTGACTGCAAATGAAGTCACCAATATAATGGACAACCAACAATGGATTAGTGTCCATGTATGTCATGAAAGGTTACTATCATTTTCCAAACTTACTAACCTTGGAACTTGGAACATGTGGAAGTGGATGCTACTATACATAATTATTGCAATCTAAATATGGAGGAATTTCGGATGAAGATTTAGGTTTCAAGTGGATGTGCCTTGGTTTTGATGAAAATTTTGTGTTCCAAGGACATCACATTGGGGTAATTTCACAACTCAAATTCAAAGTTGTTTTTGTTTTTCTTGATTTGCATTGCATAATAGATCAAACCAACTTGGTAATTGTTGTGGTTTCTATATTTTCCTTCAAGTTTCACATTGAATTAATGTTATAATCCATTTTTTTTCATTCACAACCTTAAAATTTTTAAACTTTAGTTTACAAATTTTGTTAAAATTTTGAAAACCCAAGGTCTTTAAATTGTTGATGAATGTGAAGATGTGATGGATTTCCATGTTGAATCCATGGAAGCATGTCATGGTTGAGTACAAGGCCTTGATTGTGAAAATGCATTTTGATCAAAAGAAGGCCAAATATGCATGTGAAAACTTAAAGTTGTTATGTGACCTAGAACTAACTTTGGCTGTGCCATGTTTCATGCATGTGTTAAAGGTGGTTCATACTTTCATCAAGTATATTCAATGTTGAGATGTTTTTATTATCAACTTTGTGGATGTAATGAATCTTGTTAATGTTAAGTTGTCCTACCTTTATATTGATCCAATTGTCAATTTTGATGATCTTACATTTGATAACTTCACAAAATTATTGTCACAATTTTTGTGATGCTTTGCCTTTCTCTTAGTGTTAAAATCTTGTTGACCTTCTTGGTTTTTAAAATTATAAGCATAAATTTATTTTTTCCACATTCATGGCTTAATAGATGGGTTTTGGATCAAGGTTGATCAAGATACTTTCAAAATGTTTGTTGTTAAATGAAGAATTCATGTTTTGAAACAACCTAATCCTTAATTTCAAAATTGCAAAAGTAGTTTCATGAGCATGTTGATGGCCCTTGGGCTTGTGTACCTTCAATGTTGATTGAATCCTACACTATATTAAAAGGTTAATTCTTTCTACATTTCTATGGCATTGAGTCAACCTTTAGTATTGTTCATAGGATTTTTTTAAGGATTGTGGTCCTTAACCTTTGGAATTTTGGATTGACATTAGCTTGATGTATAATTTTCACTTTTGAAGCTCATAGTCCCACAATGTGAAGGGAATAATGGTTAAACATTATGGTTCGAATCTAATATCTAGATTATGGAAGATGAATGTTCTTATACCATCTTGGGTGAAAAATGTAATGAATACATGAAATTGCCATAGATTTCAGTGATTCAAATGTTAGGATTTGTTGAGGATGAAAAAGCATTTAACAATCTTTTGTTCATGAAGAACAAGTTGTGAAATTGACTTGCTACTCAAATTGACTTGTGTGTTAAAATGTTTAATTAAAAAAAAGTCACCTTGTCCAATTTCCCTTTTGATGATGCAATTGCATTGTTAACAGAAGGGATAGAAAGGTAGATGTGTAATTGTGATTTGTGGTTCTACTCATGTGTTGTAGGCTTTTGTATGTGAAACTTGCTCATATGGTTTGGCTATTTGGGTCTCAATGTTCAAGAGTTGGGTGCAAGTCTCCCTTGTTGGGGTGGGCAAGACTTTATGGTTGAGATTCAATTCTCCCAAGGAAGAAAGGGAATTGATTGGTGTGGTTAAGCAATGGGCTGATTTTTGTGGGGCCTTGATTTCTACATGTAAATTGTTTCATCACATAGTTAGGAAATCTAAAATTGAACTATTGTCAATAATTCTAAATGCTAAACTGGACAATCACCAAAATGTAAGACATTTGAGAAAACAAAATAGTCAAATAGGTTTCATTGAAAATAGCCGAATTGCCAAAATGGTTAAAATATAAATAAAATGTAACTTGACATTTAACCTTTCTAAATTATCTTATAGCGAAATATGCTCCATTGCCCAATTGAGGGCAGCCATTCTGGCACTCTCCATACTTTGGGGGGAAAAAAAGGGCCCATGTCAAGGAGGGGAGATGGAGGCATCTTACACCTACTTACACTACTTCCAAAGAATGAAAGGGAGCTTGCACGTATGTATCTTCTTAACCTCAATATGAATACTAAATATGCACTTATGTTGTGATTATTTTGGGATGGGTAACCTCCCAAATTACAAAGATGCATTAATCCCACATTCAAAAGAAGTCAGTTTTTTAATTTAGGGAAGTAGCTCTTACTCATACTAAGCTTACTTTACACAAGGAGTTGAGGCCAAAGTTGAAATCAAATCAAGCAATTCTACTGGTGCAGCCCCTGAAATTAGTCCCAATGACTTTACAGTATGTAATAGTCAAGACCAAACTACAATAATAATATTTAAATTCATGACTATGGTGCCCTTGTTATGGCCCCAAGGATACTTATTAAGTCGGGGAGCCAATTCCGAACCCTTGGGTCTAATGTTGTAAGAATAAAATATTACTTATTCCTTGAAATCTACACCTTGTAATCCAATGAAACCCTATGACCCCTTTTAGTTGGTGTCTCTGCATTTTTTTCCCATGTTTATTTTGTCCTTTCCCTATTGTTGTCTCTTATGGTAACAAGAGAGAAAGAAAATGAAAAAATACGAAACGTTGATTGGCTCCAACTTCTTGGCCTTACAAAATAAGTTCTTAATCATAAAAAATAAAATCATTATCTATTTAGTAACTCGATGCCAATTTCCAAACAACAGGCCAAAAATGTACAATTTTTTTCATTATAGGCCTTGACTCCTAGTCTAAAGAGGCCGTAACTCCAATTTATGTCAAAAAATATACTGATTAATGTAGTATTAATATTAATCTCATAAAGTTATATGTAATGTCACCCTCTCTTTCACCCTTATCCCCTCTTTCAGTGGTATCCACAAAGTAAGGAAATTTTATAAAATCTAGTATGAAATGCTGAAACTCAACATTTAATGCACAAGTTTCGAGAGTAGTCGTTCCAGAGGTAAGAGCAGTGAAAATATATGCAATAGCAATGGATTCTCTCATGAAGAAGGAAAGAGGGGATGAAACTCAGTTCACCACCAAAATTGGTGGAAAAACTAGTTTGGGTCTTAGTTATTTCGTTTTGTAAAATTTTATAGGCAGTTACACATTTGATGGCCTATGAGGCCAAAATTGGCCTTTCTCGCCCCCTAATCACCTGAGTTTAGGGATAACTTTCATGTACCGGCCATGTCCAAATATATGGTCTGGACCCATTCCACACGCTTTCCTTGTTCTCCTTGTGCATCAGATGAGTAGCTTCTCTTTGTTTGTTGGATCCAAATTTTGCATACAGACTGGTTTGATTTCTTTGGTGCCTTGAAAAGTGTGGGTAAACCCCCTTGGGTGGGGTATTGCCAAAATTAAGGGCCTAGGACAAAGTGATAGTCAATCCAGGTCTTGATTTTGAGAATCTCCCCTGCAGATGAGCATCACCCATCCTAAAGCACAACGCAAAGGTTATCATGAGCCTAAGGCCACTTTAGACAAGGGTCCAGGGTCCAATTTCTTACAAACCAATCTGGACTGATTTGAAGCAAATTCCATCCTTGAGTTGGACTGTACCTTGGTCCTTAGCCTGATTCTTGGTTCTCCAAATTAGGAGCTCTCCTTTTAGCATTGGTTTTGTGTCCAAACCAATTGATTTTCCCTCCAAAACAGGTGCCACGTAAGTTTAGCCTCAATTTGCCACTTTTTGGTCTTGAACCCTAGCCTAAAGGCCTTGGAACCAATTTAAAACTTTCAACCAATAAGATTGCTTGAATTCATTGGTGCCTGGACCTTGGACCCTCGTCTAAAATCGCCCTAAACATACTTAGGCCACTTTAGATGGGGTCCAAGGTCCTAAGAGCCAATTTGGACTGAGTTGAAGCAAATTGAATTCTTGAGTTGGATCCTAGATTGCATCTTGATTCTCCAAATCATGAGCTCTCCTTTGAGTTTTTGCTTTTGTTTTGGGGGGTGGGGGCCAAAACCAATCGATTTTCCCTCCAAAATGGTGCCATGTAGATTTAGGCATTTGCCACATTTTGGTCATGGACCTTCATCTAAAGTCCATGGGTCCAATTTATGTCTCTCAACCAATAAGATTATTCTATTTCATTGGACCTTGGACCTTAGACCCTCATCTAAAGTGAGTCTTAGTTACAATGCACATGAAGAGAGGGTTTTTATGCCTACTTATAAGTGTAAGATCAATCCCATCCCTAAGGATTAGAAACAATATCCCTGCTACACACAATGTCCTCTTAGGGATATTCACAAATATAAGCTGAGCTCCAAATGCACTAGGAAATTTCTCTCTTTCCTTCGCCAGTCAAAAAATGTGCATCACAAACAGGTTTGCCCTTCCAATAGATAAGATGTTGTACATCTACCTACTTTGTCCACATTTTGAACACCCAAAAAATTTGTTCCAATCTAAAGAGTCTAAACACTTTCACCAAAGAAACCGGTTCGCCTAATGTGAAACCAGTTCTAATATGGTAAACTTCCAAAAGTTGGCTCAAATGCCATAGTCCCTGTTCCTGGGGGGGCATTGCCCAACAAACCCATGTCTGCAGTCTGAGGTCCCCCCTATTTGGCATCTTTGCTTGACAAGGCATGTAGGGTGTAAGCCTTCAAACTTCCAACTTAAAAGTTGTAGTATTCATTCATCTAATGTATTAAACTTAGAATAGAGCTCATCAAGTTGGATTTATTTTTTTTTGTGATCATCTAGTTTGGTTGGTTATTGTTCATTCTTGGTACAAATTTTGTTTGTTGGGAAATGTATGATGTCAAGGCTAACGGGCTTGTTCAAAGTATTTGTGTAAACTACATTTCCATGGCCATGCCCAAAACATTGGCACTAGCATGGCCCACACTAGCCGTTATGAGTTTGGCAATTTTGAATGTGGAATTGAATTTAGGTTTTAAAAATCTTAAGGATTGAATCTCATGTACAAACTACAAACATGGCCGAAACACTTTATAGCTTCAATTGGATCCCCTCCTCTAAGTCTTTTCTAGGTTTTCTTTTCATTTACAAATCATGTAAAACAAGTTGAACGTTGCCTCATAACCCACACTGTAATTGGTTTTGTCTGCCTTTTTACAATACTTGGAAAAGTATACAAAGTAGACTTCATTCAATTATACAACTTGGGTGAATATGCAACAAGTGTTTATATTGCACCTAGTTATGAAGATGCATCGATCCAAACTAAGGCAGTTTTAATTATTTAGGGAAGAGGCTTTCTATCATACCAACTCTAACTAGTGTTAAAGGTTTATCAATTAGTTTTTTACCTGACAGGCTTTACGAGCCAAGTTTGAATCTATTATTTGGACCCATTCCACTTGCTTTTCTTGTTGTGTATGATCTATTGTTTGATTCATTCAAACTAATGTGGCATGTATTGTTGGCTCAAGTGTGAACTTGTTAACCAACTAATTGAATTAACATTTTTATTGAATTTTTATTGAATTGAATTTTCAAAATTCAATAGGTCATGCACCTTATGTCTAAAAATTACAAAATAATTTCCATAAAATCCTATTCATTAAGCACTTTCCAACATGTTCAATATTGGATAACTTCTGAATTGGAGGTCTCAACATTACACTCTAGGTGCACGCTTCCTAATCATGGTTTTCCAATGATACCAAGTGCACAAGCAGGGGCGGTAGTTTGAGAGATCTCAATCTAACAAACAATCTACTTTCCTTAATAAATAATAGATATGAACTTTGCAAGAATCAATACTTTGATTTTTAGAGAATCATCACTGTAAATGGTCCATATACTTGGTCCATATCCAGCAATGAAAAAGAAATAACTGGCCAAAATGGTTCCAAATTTCAACCTCCTTTCATCACAAAATAATAATAGAGTATTTGGTTTGTTCCTGGATCTTTGAAGTTTTCCACAAAGACTTTGCTTAATAGGTATGTCACTCCTGAAGTAACATGATGTAAGAGGGAAGGCCTTTTTTGAGTTGAGTCCCTTCCCTTGAAAATCTCGTCAATAATAGTACAGCACAAAACAAAATAATCCAGGTCTCCAGATATGTAGGGGGTCCTCCCTTTCGACATCTTTAATGCACTTACTTCCACAAACTATGACCAACAAGGAAGTTGAGAATTTCACAATTCTTTTTTACATATATTAATTATTATAAAAAAACCAAGAAAAATGAGGGCATGGAAGTGTAGGCATTCCAATTTAGTGAAAAGGTGATTCATTCATCTGGTTTTCCAAAATTGTTTCATTGCAGATTGGCTGCATATGGGAAAAACATTTTATTTTTGCATCACTACCATAGTAGGCATGGAAGTTCAGCAAATTAATGTCAAATAATTAATATTATTATATCAAAAGTTTTGAAAAAATCATTAAGAATCAGTAAAATAATCAGAATTTTTTGGGGAATTTTTTAGGGTTTTCAGTAGTTTAACAAAGTATCATTAATGTTTTAAATCAATTCATCAATTATGACTTACGAGTTGTTCAATGCATGACAATTTGTAATTGCAGTTTATATTTAATTTCAAGAACTATCCGCATTTTTAATTATATTTTTAAAAAATCAGCAAAAAGCTTTCAAAATATCCAGAAATTACAGAATTTTTAAAATATGAATTTAATTATTGCCTAACCTATGTACCTAGTATGGTATCTTCAATGACCATCTATTTTGCAAGACTTACCTTTCATTTGGTGGAGTTATATATGTGTTGTGAAATGGGCACTAGGTATGAAGGTTAGACTAAAAACATCTCAATATATTTCAAATGAAGTAGAATATTTATATGTTTGGGTTAACCAATAACAGTTACACTAAATAACCGTGCATAGGATTCAATGCTTGTAAATTGCATTACATAGGAAATTGATTGCTTTCATTGGTCAATTATAATTATTGGCACAAATGATTGCATTTAAATATATTTTCATCTTATGTTGTTACTTTTTCATGTTTATGGGTGGTTGCAAGTGGGAAACAATTTTACATCATGTTAGATGTGATAAATATTATTACATGCCCAAATAAGAGATAAGGGTAGAACTACTCTAAATAAATGACTTTGTAATGTTTGTTTAGGTTTAAATTCTCAACAAAGGCGAATCAACACTTACATTGCTACCTTCACCTTGTTAATGAGGCCTATTAGGGGCTATATTTTAATATGGAAATGTTAAATTGGGTTTTAATCCTTGATAGATTCCAAAAATGATATTTATTTATTAAGGAAGGTAGTGTGTTTGTTTTGTTTGTTTGTCATGTTGAAATCTCCCCAATCACTCCGTTATTAATACCATTAAACAGCCCTCACTGAGTATGGGTGTGCTTGTGGGTTCAAAATGTTTAAACCTACTATGTAGGAAATATTGGATATAAAACAGTTTTGTGATTGAAATCAAATTTTAAAAAATTAAATAAAACTTGGGGCCCACTTTTGAAATTGTTGGAAAATGCTCAAGGATTAAGATCTTATGGAAGTAATTTATAATTTTAGACCTAAGGTGGAAGAAATATTGAAATTTTGACTAATATTTGCGGAAATTTAAAATTCAAATAGTTGAGTAACAAGTTCACACTTGGGTTATGGCACATGTCACACTAATATGTACAATGTTTAACCCAAAAAGTTTTGGGGTTTTTAGTATTTATCAAAGTACAATGGTAGGTGTTCATGAATCCTTTAGTGAACTAGCACTTATAAAATCTCCACCTAACCCTCCAGGACACCTACCACGAAGGACAACCAAAAGGCCACAAAAATGAAACAAAGGTGATTGCCAACATGGCAGTTGCCACCTTGAAAAAGGCATCCACTTTGGATGAGGAAAAGTGCTCTTCAATATTTTTACAATTTGCAACAATCAAGTGACTAATGATGAAGCCCAGGAGTATTTGTTTCAATTTCTCCCCTTCCCCATTTTGCAAATATGATGAACCTGAGTGCCATTTGAAATCCTTGGACATTGATGACCTCAATAGCGTTGCCCAAAGCTTGAACCCCATTGTAACTTTAGCAATGGTTGAATTGCATCCTTCAAGTTCACAATTTGCACCACATGCAAAAAGTTAAAAAAACACAAGGGGCTCATGAATTTTTTGCTTCTCCATGATGTTCAATTATTTCTTCACAAATTGCAATTGAATTTTTGAAAATGTGTTTTTGAAACCTTTTGTTCACAAAGTGGTCTTCAAATTTTTTTTCTTGATGAGCTATTGAATAGTTTTCTCATTAAATGTTGTTGATTTTTTTGTTCACCAAGTGCTCTTGATTTTTTTTCTCATGATATGCTTTTCAAATTTTTCTCTTGTCTACTTGGGGAATATTGATTCTTGAAATTTCTCTCTTCAAAATTTGGGTTATGTTTGCTTTAATTATTTTGAGGTTGTCTATGTGCATTGAGTAATTGCAAAAGGAGTACATTCACAAGCCTTGTTGGGCATTCAAAAGGGATGCAATGCTTCACAATGATGGTGGTTTTGAAGCACCCACAAACTCTCCATTGCAATTGTGATTGTCAAAATGATAATGTTTGTTGTTACACAATTGTCAGTGAATGTTTTTGTCAAACAACATTTTTCATGTGGGTGTTGCCAAAAAGGTCTAGATATTAGTGGTACTAAATGTATGTGCAAGGTATCCTATGGAGAATTCTTACATTGTACCATGATAAGAACAAGTGTTGAGTGGATATATTGACAAGACCCTAGTATATACACCAATACCATTCTTAATATCAAAGGAACCCAGCAAGTTAATATGCCTTTCTTGTGATATTCCTAATATACCATTATTACCCCACATGGGTTCCATTAACACCTTGGTTGATATTTGGTTTATTGGGCACATCATTTTTTTAATATACCATTTAATATCATTATTCAACCGTCCCATGCAATGGTGTTATGCAATACCAAGAGTATAGTTAGGTTCCCATATGGGTTTTTGACTACTTAATAAACAAGCATTTGGACCAATTTTTTTTGTTGGCTATATATAGTTAAAAAGCTATATTAAAAATAAATGTGTTAAACTCAATTTTTAGAAATATTTTTCATAGCCAAATTTCAACCAAAATTTAAGAAAAGTTGCTAAATATCTACACATGGTAGTCAATAATATGGAAAGCAAGCATGAAAAAATAAGCTAAAAAAGTATATCAACATTACAATCTTTTGTTTTTGGATAAATGAAAGAATATAAATTTAAAAAAATATGAAGTAAATATTATTATGAAATTGTCATGCAATTCACTAGGTTTTGTAGTAATTTTGTTACTAAATTTTCAAAAAAATAGCATAACAAAAAAATGTAATAAATAAGTTTTAAATAAACTAAGTAAAATGTGTTATAACTTATTTTCAAAGTTCAAAATATGACAAAATATGACTTGTACTAAGCAAAAGTTTAAAATAGTCAACACATTTTAATCTTTCAACAAATTAAATATATCAAACAATAAATTAAATAACATTTTCATCTATGTAAAACCAATTCAAAACACCTATTTGCATCTACTTGCATTTTCAAATATTTACTTAAATACATATTTTAAAAATATATAATCTAATATTATTATGTTACGTACATGCAATCATTACATGTGTGCTAAAGCTATGTTGCATGGCTTTTCATTGCAATTATTTGTGGTCAAAAGTAAAGAATATGTGTTCAAAAACATGGTGTGAGATTCTTAAAGGGTATCAAACCCATATTGGTTGATAACAACCTTTGAAATTCACAATTATTTGTAGTAATAAAAATTACACCAACATTCAAACTATTCATACCAACCTACTAATATAATTTGAATTTTTAAAAACCTACTAAGATCTTAGTGTCAAATTACAAGTCTTCTCTTAAGAAAAAGGGGGTATCTATATCCAAATTTAACATTTCTGGGCTGAGTTAAATGTACGACCTTTAGAGGCTTCACTTGAGAAGGTGAAGGTAGTTGCCGTTCATATGTCCCTATATCACCACACTAAAGGGTTGTAGCAATATTGCACACCCCCTCTCCACACAGAGAAGAAGTTATAATTTATGTGGACTTCTATAACGAGGGGTGTGTCACACAGTGGTCTTGCCATTTACATTAAAAATGATCTTTAAGGCAAAAGATGAATTATGGAAACTCAAATATTTCACCATGCAAAAATATGATCTTCAGAAAATTATCTAAAAAAACCAAAATCCTTCAAGATATTATAACTGTATAACTAATCTCAAGTTTTAACGTAAGCCAAATGTCATCTTTCAAAATCCCTATGTAAATCCCTTAAGCTACTATGCTCTATAATGAATCTAAACACAATATCCTTGCCTTTGGTAGCCAAAGCCAACAAAAGACTAAAAAAATAAATGAAAAGCTTGCAGGAAAACAACACGCAGGGCTGCACTGTCAGGCGTCGGATAGAGCTCGATTGGGGGTAATTAGCATCTTGCGGATTTAGAGGCTAAGAGCCATCAAAAATATCACATTGAAGATATTTAGGGCTACTTGTTTCAATGCTGCAGTCTTTATGGTCTGCACTACTTTGTTGTGCCCTATTGGGACTATTGGATTGGATCCAACTTTTGGAAGTTCAACCTTATTAGAATTGGTTTCACATTAGGTGAATCGGTTTCTTTGGTGAAAGTGTTTCTTTCTTTCTTTCTTTCTTTTAATTTAACGTCAATACCTGGACCAGAGAGATCCATTTGATGACAATTACATAGTTGACTTGAGCAAAACACTCCTGTTGTCTAGGCAAGAAACTAAGTACAAAGCTACTGCTTTCTGATTAGTCGAATGCATCAATTCATGAAGTAAGCTGCACGGTGTCAATTGTTTCCCTAATTATTGACTAAACTTGAAACGAATGTCATGGTGAGCAGGGCACACTAATAACAAGTGGTCTTCATCTTCAACAGCTCCTAGGGAACATAGACAACAAATCCTATTTCTCCTCGGGACACTCTCAGGCTTTGCATGCTTGCCACACTCTACCTCCAAACGTTGGTTTGAACATTTGAACCTTGACAAAGATTGCCTAAGCTGAACATTTGTGATCACTTGCAAATACCTCTGATGTGCATATGAATATCCAGATTCTGTTGTACAGCTTGTGTTCATTAGCTGGTATGTACGTAATTTGCTACTTTTGGTTCTACCATGTTCACCATAAGTGGATTCTAGGTAAGAAGCATGTGCACTTGCTATAGCACACTTGATATTAGCATAGAAAACCTCAACACCTTAGTCTTTAAGCCACAACTGCATGTTCTGGAGCCAACATTGTTGATTATCATTGAGCATGCTGAGCATTTGGATCTAGGTCTGGTAGGCGCAATACAATAGCCGATCTGCTGTGGATTTCCGTAGTCTATCATAATAATTGAGAGTTTGTTGCACCAGAAATATTCTAATGGATACCTTCCAAACTCCCCCAACACAACAAAAGTGCTTGTTGTTTTATTGACCCCTAATATTCCTCTTAAGAACATTCTATGTACTTGTTCTATTTGTTGCAACCCTTTTGCCCCTGTACAACTTGTCCACACCTCGCATGCACAGCTCACTACTAAGCATACCAGTGTGTCGAACAATTGACACATTACTTCCGGATTTGTTATGCTCAGATCATTGCATTTGCGGCATAATGCAAACAGTGCCTTCTTCCCAGCAACAGTCAATTTGGCTATGGCTACTGCCATGCCTTTTGTACTATGTAACTCTAAGCCCAAGTATTTGAATGATTGAACCCGCTCAATGGTTGTCCCTCTGTGTGTGAACTCTGGCACTACACTGCGGTGTTTCGTAAACACCACCACCTTGGTTTTGCTCACATTGATGACCAATTGTCGGTCAACAAAACATTTATTTGTTTCTACAACCCTTGTGGGGTTTTTGACATCAATTCCAGATCATCGGCATACAACAGTAATTTGACTATTATGTCTGCCAGTTGTGGCGAGCTGTCGCCCTCAAGTGCATCTATATGTTTCTCAAGTCCATCAAGGTTGAGTCCAAAAAGCAGTGGACAACCTTGTTTGAATCCAATGCCACATGGGAACCAAGCTGATAGCCCTTCTGTTGGATGCATAACTCTGACACTATCCTAAATGTACATGCTTTGTAGACACTGCATGAAGCGACCCACAATCCCATTTCATCTAACACTTGCCATAGCAGATCACGGAGCACTGTTTCAAAAGCTTTACGGAAATCCACAAAACATCAATACACCTTTTTGCATTTGTGAATGCTCTGTTCAATGAGCATTTGCAAAATGTACAAGTTATTCGTGGTGCGAAAATCTTTCTTAAAACCAGCTTGTCCCCTGGCACGTAAGCCTTTCTTCTGCCCACCTGCTCAATCGTGCTTCAAGAATCATGGCAAACACCTTAGCTAATACAGGACACATTATGATTCCCCTATAGTTTTCAAATTGCAAGGCATCACCACCCTTGTGCAATGCATGAATGACTCCAGTAGACAAGCTTGCTAAATAACCTTGTTGTAACAACTTGTTGAATACAATTTGTTGTGGTACATGCAACATATCGCTAGCATCAAGCAGAAACTCTGCTTTGATGCCATATAAGCCACAGACTTGTTATGTTTGAGTCTTCTCATCACTTGCGCAATCTCATCTAAGGTTATGTCATAGTTTAGTGTGTTGCAAACATCACTTGCAAAAGGGTGTGACAAGTTCAAGACCACCTGATCTGTAGAGCTACCCTGTGCCCCAGCTGTATTATTGGGGCATTGTCCTTCCAGTATCTTCTGGAAGCCATCAACCAAGTCTGTTTTGTTGATAGCAACGGATCGCTCCTTGGTCTTGGAATATTGCCTCCAGAAGCTGGCTGGATCTGTCTTTGCTAGTGCACACAACTGTCGCCCTTGCAGCTTCTTGTACGTGCGTTTCTTACGACGCAGTAACTGTTTAAGTTGCTTCTTCCATTCATGTGCTAGATGGCTGTTAGGATGAAGCTTTGCATATGCAGATACTTCCTTGTGCTTGCTACGACATTCAGTATCAAACCATGGTTGATGACGATGTTGTGTTGTACTAGTACGTGCCACAGGGTAGCCATGCACAGTCGCAGCAGCATTACAAATGCAATCATGCAACAACTGCACGGCCATGTCAACATTGTTTATGTCACTCATCTGTGCTGTGCATTGGGCAATCTATTGCTGCAGGTGTTGACAATATTGTGTGCACTTGCTAGCATCATATTTGAAACGACGGATGTTTGCACAAGAATCTGAAATTGTTGGTGACACATGTTGGCAAGGTAACTGCAAGTTGAGTGAAAGTGGATTGGATATTTTGATTATTTAGATTGGATTGGATATTTTTGGTGTTTAGAGTGTGGACACAGTAGTTAGATGTACAACATCTTATCTATTGGCAGGGCCATCGTGTTTGTGATGCCTTGTTTTGAGGTGCTCTTTATGGGGGCCACAACACATATTTAAAAAACGAACTGCTTTATGTAGATTTTCATGCATGGTTAGATATTTTTAGAAATGTAATTGTTAATGGTCACTCAAGACTCACCAGAGCCTCCACCATCCTTCTTAGGGTCAACTGCTCTACATGGGGAGATACCTTGCATACTTGCATTGTCATCTGAAGAAAAACGGTGTAAGGTAGAACCCCTCGTCATCGAACATGTACTTATGATTGAACATTTTCTGTCATTGGATGCGCAAATTGGAGGGTTACAAATGTTCTTTGAGCGTACGAAGTAAAGGAGCATTCCAAATGTTCCTTGAGCATCAGAAGTAAAGGAGCATTCCAAATGTTCCTTGAGCATCAGAAGTAAAGGAGCATTGCAGACAATACAGGAAGACAACAAGTGATAGTTCGTTTTTTTTGAAAAAAATAATTCTACACCCTTCTCTAGTTCCAGCCTCATATCTTTCTCATTTTTAATCTGTGTTGAGTAATTAAAAACCTGATGGGTGCCCCAACTAGGGCTTTATGAAACTTATCTGTATTATAAAGCCAAAGATGCAACAGTCAAGGATCTTAAGCTCGAAATCCAATATATTCTAAGTCACCCATCATTGAACACTGAATCCCCTTTCGCGAAACACCCCATATCTTGCCCATTCCTTTATGAAATTGAGATATTTTTATGACGTTGACAGTGCCAGGTGAAAGGCTAAAAATGTTGTTTGAGCCTCAGAATCAAAGGAACAATGTCTGAATATTTGATGTCAGTTGAGTTCTTAAGTGTTTGTTCACTGACCTATCTACCCTACACGAAATAGGCAGGGATGAGAACCCATCCACAAGAAGTACAAAGAAAATAAAAGCATGAGAACACAAGTCACGAAAGAACACAACAATTGGGAAACCACTAATACACTAACCTGCACTTGGGTCTCAAATATAGGCAGGCAAAAGCACTGGTGCATTTCCTTTCTCATTCCTGCCCAGTAGCCTGATTAAAATGTGTCTGGTGAAGCCCAGATACGTATTGTTGCTGCCCTGACACATTTGGCCATTGCCCATAATTTTTTCGAAAAATATGAACCAGGTTAAGGGCAGACAGTGAAAACAGATAAACTGCTCTTCCAAGTGCAAGCTCTTGGCAAATAGAACATTAAAGGTCTAGCAAATTGGTTTTACATAATTTGTATTGAGATCTCTACTGGGTGCCCATTGCATAAGATAATGGGCACCAGTTAGACCCAGCTTGGCTACCACCTATTACTCAGCCAGGTCCTGCCAATGACCAAAAGGTCGTACTATTTAGAACTTACATTTGTCAAAAAGAGGTATTGGGTTTCTTGTGACAAAAAAATTAGTTATTAGGTGTCACATAATAGAGTTATCCTTACAGTGATCCTCAGTACCTATCTCAAATTCACCTCCAAACCCTTGTTTTTCCCTCTGAAAGTTGAGTGTCCTCAAACTGAGGAAACTTTTCAAAAAGTGAATATCAAGTAAAAAACAACTATATTGTCACACATGATTTGAAGAAATTTAATCATAGGTTTTGAATCTTACATTAAAGGTGCCCTTAGCAAATCAAAGAACTCTTATCAGCAATGAGTGGCACAAACAATTTAGCCCCCATGTTTTACCAGGACAATGTACCCTTTTTCCCCTTTTTTTCGCATTCATCATTTTTTTCATGCCATCTTTACACAAAGGCTAAAAGCCCTTGTCTTGTGACTTTTAAAAATTAGTGATTGGATGCAAATGAACTAACAATCCAAGTTCATTTCATACTAGGGTTGGTTTAAAGCACATTTAAATTGACAATAGGTAAAAGTACACATGGCATCTCAAATGGTACCATAATTTGTGGTAAAACATTTCCACCATTGTCAATAAATTCATTACGAATGGCAACTAGCATGAATATTGTTGTTGGTGTTTTTTTGCATGCCCACCCATAATTGCAAACTTTAAAAAGCATGTAGGCTTCAGCACATTTTTTCTTTTTCCCCATTAGTTCTTTGCATGATATCACGAGGAGGCATAAAGTACGAATTTAAATGAAGCTTCATGGAAGCATTGAATGGCATCATTAGTTGTTGCAAATATAAAATATAATACACTAATAAGAATGAAAAAAAAGAAAAAAAAAAGTTCCCAATGCAAATACACAGTGATACTCTTTTCTTGTATGTTTCACATCCAATCACCATGAATGGTAAAATAAATAGTGCATTTTGAGATCAAATTGTTGAACCCTATCATTAAAATCATCTAATTGAAATAATTAAAAGATGGATAAAGAAAAACAATGTTGGGGTTCTTCCACCATTTCCACCTCACACATTTGTGGCCTTTTTCCTCATATCCATTTTACATGTGAAATTTTACCTCAACACCCTCCATCACAATGTGGGTCATTTGTTGTGGTAACCTTATTGTCTTAACTCCCTTTTGTCTACAATAGGAACCTTTGTATAGGCTATGTGGCAATCTTTTGAGTCCATTAGTTCCATGAAAGATGTTGCATGTAGTTCTCAACAATGTAATCAATAATGAATAGTTTTCTTTGTAAATTGATTAAAAGAAGGATTTGTCAAAAAAAAATCCCCTTTGCTATTTTAGGTTGTGGAGATTTTTTTTGTTTTTTTCCTTAAGAATTCACACTTTTTTTCTTTTTCCGAAATAGGGTTTTGAGAGATTATTTATATTATTATTATAAAACATTTTAAAGGTGAATGAAAGAAGAATGTTGTCAAAACTTCTCCCCCTTGTTGATTTTAGTCATGGGGAATTGTTTTGATTGCTATCTTTTTTTACAATGGTATTCATTAACTTTTATTTTTAAGAGAGCTTGATGATTTTCATTTATCAATGAGTTGTTTAAACCTTTCCCTGTTGCTGAATTCAACCTTGGAAAATTGTTTTGATTGTTTTCAATTTTTTTAACATTGATGTTCTTTAGCATATGTACTCCCCACAACTGAAATTGTTGTGTTTTTATTGTGTTATAATTGATGAAGGGGCTAGGACTTTCTTGTTGGAATACCGGTATTGCAAGGTTTAAGTTTTATATGTTTATACCATCCTAGAGTGTTGCAATTGAACACTTTTGAAAATTTGAAACATTTTGACATGTTCACAAAAATATGAAGTGCAAAGGATGTTGGTGAAAAAAACTTGGTTGGTTTTTCTTTTTCAAAAATCATGGAAAAACTTAAAGATTCTCCAACTAGTGAAAGGGCCCCACCACCTTTCCATGAGGCCATTTTACTTGAAAAGGAAATTTCAAATTCTAACTTAACAATTCTCAAGCTAGTGAATGCCCCCACAACCTTTCCATGAAGCCAATTTACTATAAAAGGTAAGTTTAAAATCTAACTTGTAGGAGTAACTACTTTATTGGGCATACTAAATTTGTTATATATATATATATATATATGTCATGTAGTAATTTTTGTTTATTTTTGGCTTCTTGTTGTTGAAACTTGATTTTTGCCATGCAAATCACCTTCTACATACAAGCTTAACTAAAAATTGAAACTTACTACATCTATTTTCTACTATACTTTGAAATTCTTGAAACTCTAATGGAAATATGATAATAAAATTTGAAATCATGAGTGATTACACCACAAGTTTTTTTTTTTCATATTTTCAAATATTTCAAACGAAATTCTTCATTAAAGTACACCTTTGATAAAAATTTCAGATGTTTGAGTATATTTTATAATCAATATGAATACTATTCACCCACTACAATTTAAAAAATCATAGAAACCTCAAATTTTCAAAAAAACATTTGAAAGAATCAAATATGGCTTGTAGGAAACATATGGCTTCATTGATTGAAAATAGAAAGTGCAATTTTTTATCTTATTTACATTCATGTAGGAGAAGTGACCATATAATATGAAGTTTGACTTTAAAGTTATAGGCTTTATACTTTAGGGGGTAAATTGTGACGCCACATGTTGTGATAATAAATCGCACTCACATAATTTGAAGCACAAAAACACAATTAACCTTAGGTCAAGAGTTGGGATTGTGGCATTGGAGTCACCCTAGTTCAATTC
The DNA here is from genome assembly GCA_963921925.1 of Sphagnum tenellum. Taxonomy (NCBI): domain Eukaryota; kingdom Viridiplantae; phylum Streptophyta; class Sphagnopsida; order Sphagnales; family Sphagnaceae; genus Sphagnum; species Sphagnum tenellum. Next base: position 20,366,371 of record OY998149.1, on the reverse strand, counting down.
TCAACACCAAGATTTTTATGGCAATTCTTTTGGAAGAAAAACATTTTATACTTTTACTTTTCGCACTTTAGAAAAATTTCGCACACCAATTTTTTTTTTCCCTATTATTACACTATATATTATAGAATTGCAAGCTTGTGGTAGATACATGAAGCCTGATGATAGAATTGGGGTGATCTTAAATTATGTTTTGATTATGTTTTATGATCAATATTAAAAACCTCAAATGTTGGACATCAATAATAGGAAGGACCACTTTAAAGTTATTGATATATTAATGAATGAACCTTTTTCTTTTTTGGAGAGGTCATGTGAATGACAATTGGCTCATTAATAATTACATGAAGACACCAAAAAAATGTGAATGACAAGCAAAAAGGGTGAACTAAAATCAAATGTTTTGTTACCATATATGTCTATCTAGTACAAAGTTAGGTTGAAATTAATTTAAATGAAAAGTTTCTAATATACATCCTAGAATTATGCCTAATTTACAAAAATATGCATAGTCATTGCCTAGTTTTTCAAAAACTTTAGTGAGGTGATTTTCATTTCAATAGATCCTTTTACAACATTTGAAAAAATAAAAATCTTTAATAAATAACTATTATTCAAAGCAAAAGACATGAACTAATACACATACACATCTTAACTATGAGCCATAAAACAATAGTGAGTGTCAAACATGTGTGTATCTTAATGAAGATCAGCAATAATGGGAAATCAACACTGATTATTAGGTGTATAAGGTATAAGTGGTTGGTTTAGAATATTTCTTATGAGATTAGTGCTTATTCAAAAAACGACCTTGGGGAGGTAGTTTTAATAGATTAACATTAATCTCTTGGAGCATCTTCTTACATTTTATCTCACATTACACCTTTTTAACATAAGCTATAACACGTGGTAGAAAGGACATCAAAGTTAAATGAAAGATGATCTTCTCTCATTAGTTCCTTTCAAATTAGTGTTGATTGTAATAAACCATGATTCCAAAAACATGAAGAAAAGTTCGACACCCACTATTACATCTTTACAAATAAATAATGTCAGATGGACACAATTTTTAAAAACAAAGGAGAAAGACCTCCAGGTCTTTCAAAAGTCATACACAAAACAAAGAACGCAATAATTCTACAATTTCAACCTATGTCTTCCAAGCAAATATATGAGGTGTAGAAGGAACAAAAGCTTAGAAAATAAACTAGATCTTTGCGCAATCAATTTGAAGCCATTTGCTTTCAAAAATTTCACCAAAAATATGATTTTTGTATGTAGTACTTAAAATTGTTTGTAATTGATAAAAGTATATGTTTCATCCATAGAAAAGTAAGTGATTGGATTTTGTACAATAACCAGAACATTGTTGAATTTTCGAAATAATAAATTTTCTAACATTACAAAATCATTGGCCATTTTTTTTGTCCAGATAAGATTGACCATCTTGATTTGATTTTGGAATAATCTAATCTGAATAGTAATGCTCCAATCACACTTGGTGTTAGGAACTCTGGTGTTAAGTCTTTAACACCAAGCTAACTGTTTAAAACTTATCATGAAACACAATGTTAAGTTAACATATTAGACTTTAATTAACACTTGATTTTGAAGTGCTTACTAATGGCTAGGTTATTGTTAAACCTTAATTTGAAAAATCCTTAACATTGAGGTCGTATTGTGAGTCTTATCAATCAAGAATTGCAATGAGATGAAATCCTTAGGTGCATCATTGGAGTGTATGAAAAAGCAACTCACCCCTTCACCAGTGTTTTTTGTTTTCAACTTTGTGATTTAAGCCAAAGTGGCAATGATCCACAAAAGTGACTTAACCCTTAAATGTCCATCCCTAACAGATGCCTTGTAAAAATAGGCTTGGCTGAAGGGTTGGGGACATCCAACTAGGCTCATAAGCTGTGGAGGATGACAATGTCAACAAAATTTGTGATAGGGAGTGACGGGAGACACCCAAGACAACACCAAGAAAGTTGAGGACATTGGAAATAGTATTGAAGGATGTTGAAAATACCCAAAATTGATGATTTTTTTGGGTCTTTCCTATCGTTTTCCTGGTGCATTGACACATTCTTGATAGTTTTTTGATGCTCCAACTCTTTTCCTTTTTTTTTGGTTTTGGGATCAAATCCATACCATTTGTGGTGGACAACAAAGGGCGCTCAGATATCCATGGAGAGGTTCGTCATCATGCTGTAAGAGATTACAATTTCTTGACACAAAAGAAAAAGATTTTCCTTAAAATAAACTCCTTGATCCCTGTTGTGAATCCAACAATGCACATATGGATATGTGCAATATACATATGATAATTTTAATATTAAGAAAAACTTTGACAACTTGTTACAATAAACCATGACAACTTGTTAGGGATGCTAGACCAGCGGTAATCGGAACCAACAAAACTTAAAAGCCTGGAATTGTCATATTTAAACAATAAGCTCCAACAAGTCACTAGTTTATGGGAGGAATTCCAACATTTTGTACTTTGCTCTTTTACCAAGTTTCCCTTTGGGTAGGGGGCCATGGTTTAGGGTTTAGGGTTTGCCTTGGGTAGGGAGCCATGAACCAGGGACCATTGCAATCTAAAATCTTTTATTGGCCCAAAGTCTGATGGGTGGTCACTTTAAGTTTAGACTACTGTTGTTTGGGGCACAAGCCAAAGGGAATGACTTTATGAAGTAAAAACTTATTGTGTTTCTATATGGTGAGCTATGGATAATGTGTTTGGGGCCCTTGGGGTATTTTTTCAAGCTCAATGAAAATAGCAAAGACCTATGGATATCAAAAAATCTTGGCCATTCAATTATAAAAAGATTTCGAAAGAAACTTTGGAGGGGAATTTTGGGCCCAACCCCTCCCCCTACAAAATCACTACCGTATATAACCTTTACATAAACCCCTCGCCCCCTCTCTCAATTTTGAAAAGAAAAGTTCGAGGAAATTTATGGTGCCATCCCCCCTTCACATGTTTGTGGCATGCTGCCAGTACGAGAGGACAATCTGTCCTCCATGATTTGCCTTTCATCTAAATGGACTCTCTGGTCTCAAATGGACGTAAAATTGTAAACAGATAAATAGAAACACATAAAAATAAAAATGGGTAATTTTTTTTCTTGTACTTATATTTTAAATGAAGAAATGGAGGAAATTTTTGGTGCCCTCCCCCATAGACGAAATTACAACCCTTAAAACCCTTTGGACATAAAAATGAAAAAAGGATAATATTTTTCTTTCTACTCATTTTTTGAAATGAAAAATTTGAGGGAATTTTGGTGCCTCCCACCCTTAAAGCCTAAACACAACCATGAGGGAAAAAAAATCTTTTTCTTTGAAAAGAAAAATTGAGAGGAAGTTTTGGAAGCTCTCAGCCCCCTCCCAAATTGTTGTCGGCCCCTTAAGGCTTAAAGATAATTTTTTAAAAAACATATGTTGTTCCATTTTGTTTTATTTTTTGAAAAATGAAATTGGAAGGGATTTTTGTGGCTCCCTCCATAGAATTGCTGCCCCTTAAGGCATATTTAGAAAAAAAAAAAGGTTATTGTCTCTAATTATTTTGAAAAATAAAATTGGAGACAGTTTTGGATAACCCCCCAAACTAAAATTCTTTGGTCCGAGTTAGATCTACATGTATGAACAAAGGCCTCGAGCCATGGCTTATGGGTTTTCTCATCCAAAAAATGGAATACGGTGAGACTCTATGGACAGTCACTCATGGTTTCTAGTGTAAACAGGCCATAAGTCCCTCTTGTGGAAGATCGCCAACACATCTACTTAATAAATTTGAAATAAAGACCCTGTGTATGGTCCTGAGTCTTAACCAGCGATTCTTTAACTGGCGAATTTTCGCCAAATTTCGAGCTGAAAAACATGGTTTCGACCTGACAAATAATTTTTCATGGAGAAAAAAATGGCCCAAATTCGCCAGATTTTGAAAACAAAGATTCCAAGATCGCCAGGTTATATGATAATGTCGAGAAGGTAGCCGAGAATATTGAAGGAACCTGTTGTCTTTTCGACCTTTAGATTAAGTACGTTACCTAAATTTGCCTTAATTATTTTATGGATGATCACCATTTTGACCACATCACAATATCCTAAAAAGAAACCCTGGTCCTGACTCCTTATCAGATGGTGCACATGGGGTGTCAGCAAAGAAAATTATGGTTCGATTAAGTCAGGCTTCTGGGATACTTGCAAGTTCGATTTCGCAGAGTTTCATATCAGCAAAGAAAATTATGGTTTGATTAAGTCAGGTTTCTGGGATACTTGCAGTTGGATTTCGCAGAGTTTCATATCAGCAAAGAAAAGTATGGTTTGATTAAGTCAGGCTTCTGGGATACTTGCAAGTTGGATTTCGCAGAGTTTCATCTGCCATACTTACATTATTATTGTACCCGGATGCATGCTTTCCTGACTTTTCTTTTTCTGCCATACTTACATTATTATTGTACCCGGATGCATGCTTTCCTGACTTTTCTTTTTCTGCCATACTTACATTATTATTGTACCCGGATGCATGCTTTCCTGACTTTTCTTTTTCTGCCATACTTACATTATTATTGTACCCGGATGCATGCTTTCCTGACTTTTCTTTTTCTGCCATACTTACATTATTATTGCACCTGAATGCATGCTTTCCTGACTTTTCTTTTTCTGCCATACTTACATTATTATTGCACCTGAATGCATGCTTTCCTGACTTTTCTTTTTCTGCCATACTTACATTATTATTGCACCTGAATGCATGCTTTCCTGACTTTTCTTTTTCTCTCATTGTCGTAATAATGCCACGCAGAGTTCCCAAAGCAGTGCAGAAATATTGAAAATTGAAATCTGTACGTATTCGGGGAGCAATTTCTTGGGGACTATTCCGCCCTTTACCAATGAAACAAATCGAATTATGGAGCAACACTATTTGGGATTCAGGGCCCAGGCTAGAAATTATTTTGGAATTTTGCCCTAAGGATTGAAGCACTTTTGGCTTAGGGATGGATCCATTTTCCAGCACTGTGGAGGGGTTCTGTATTTGAAATTTGTGAAGCAGTTAGTTTGGTGATCCTCCACAACAGGGCTTGGCTAAATTTGGCAAGAGTTGAAAGAGAGAAAACAGATATTTTGGGATTCCCCTTACGAAGTGAGTGGAGGTCATAGTTTTGGAACCTATTGTCTACAAATGGCGGCTTCAGAATTTTATTCTCCTCATGATGTGGCGATTTGGGCCAAGTTTTCTAAAAAATAATACCATTTTGCACCTCCCCCAACCCCCATGGGTGAAGGGTTGGAACTTGGAATTTCTTTTTGGCATACCTACACCCCTATAGTTAACTTCCTATTATTACTATTATTATTATTGGTTTGGTGGAACCAACATGCAGTTTGCACCCCCAAGTAGGGTTTTTTCACGAAATCTTTTACACAGCCAAAGTGACTATGATCCCTAGAAAGATGTCGAAAAAGTGGCGATCATCCCTTGAACGATTTAGCCAAATCTGGCTCTAAACCAGAGTGAAGTAGACATCTTTTATCATTCATCCACATTTTGCCTCACATTGAAAGCCAAATATAGACATCTGGCGATCTTCACTTATTTTTTCCCTCATTGCTAGCAATTGAAAATGTCCAAATTCACTACATTCTCAATTTTTCAGTTTTTGAATTCCCTTTTTTAGCCAAATTCCCCAGTAAAAGTAAGGATGTGGGCCCTAGGTCAAGCTTCATTGCAGAGGGCCAGTAGGGCTAGGTATTGAGTTTTTTCTGTTGCTATTGATTGAGAGACGATGAGATGGCATCTTTTCTGCGTTGGATGCGAGATGCATGAGGAAGGCGTGGAGTGTTTTGTTTGCCACTGGCATTGATGGAGATGGAGAGAAGCCATTATGGAGATACGTATAATAGTAGCCACATCATTTTGGGTGGTTCTTGTTTTTCAAGCCAATTGAGGCTATCAACATTTTGTGGCAGATCATGAAAGGATGCCGTTTTCCATACCACTGCAGTGGAACTGATTTCCTTTAAGGGATCTGATTTGTTTTTCTGTTTTTTATAGTTGAATATCACAAATTAGATTGTATTGGATGATTAAGATGCTGAGTGGCTAAATTCCCGAGTTTGGGAGTGTATCAGTAAGGAAAGAGGGAACTAATTAGGGTTAGGCATATCCAAATAATTGTGGGATTATGTTATTTAGTGTGTGTTGTGTGTAGCCGGTCAGTTCTGTGGATGATGGACAGAATACCGAAGTTTGCCAATAAGAACAGGCTGTGATATTATGTTGTATGTACTTCTGGAATACAGTTGATGCCGTGTGTTGGATTCCAATTCTTGAATATGATTTAGGGTTTAGTGAAACAACAATACTTCAGTTTTTTGGTCACATGTGCACATGGGGTGTCAGCATAGAAAAGTGAGGTTTGATTAGGTCAGTCTTTTGGGATACTTGCAAGTTGCATCTCGTGGTGTTTCATCTGCCATACATTAGTATTGCACACCTACCTAGTGCATGCTTTCCTAACTTTTTCTCTCCTTCTTGTATCAATTTCATGTAGACTTCGCAGAGCACTACAGAAATGTTGTCGGTATTTGAGGAGTAGATTCTTTGGTGTTATTTCGGCCTTTACCGACAAAAGAAATAGAATTGTAGAGCAACATTATTTGGGTTTACATCAGACAAGCAGGTAGAAAATGTAGGAAATCCGTCTATATTCTGGCAACAAAGCAACACTGTCTACAACTGGCGAATCCCGAAAAAAAGGTACTAAAAAGCTGGGGAATTTTGTAGATTTTCTCAAAATCTTCCTTTGGGGTCTTAGTAGGCAATGTTTGTTTTTTGTGGGAGACTGGCGAATTTTCATTTAAAAAAAAACTAAAACTGGTGATGATCTTTACAAACCTTTAATCATCCTTCTATATTCTTGGCTACACATTAGGGGAAAAAAAAAGATTTTGGCAAATTTTTACTTTCTTCTCTCACTTGTGACGATTGAAAACCTTTGAAAGCACTTAAACCTTGGGTTTCTGGCATTTAATTTCATTTTTTGATGAAATTTTGCTAGTAAAAATAAAGACCACCCCCACTATGCACTTACCAAGTGTTTGATGCCAATCAATCTTTTCATGTCATCCAACCACATGCAACATGGACCGTCAGTTTTGTGTTGTAGTCTCATTTCTTTGGGCTATTTGGTCCTTCATTTTCCTTCTGATCTTGTTTCTTGGGACTGTTGCTACAAAAAAATTCCTAGACAAACAAAAAAATTAAACCGTAGAAAACTCATAGCCCAGTGGTGAAAAAGTGTAGAGAAAAGAATGTTGGAAATCAATGTTGCACATTGAGTAGTAGTGTCAAGCAGGAAGGGCGAGTGTAGAGGAAAAGCATGCCAGGAAGGAAAGCCAAGTGAGGAAATCGTAGTGTTGAGCAGGAAGAGTTACATATCTTTGACTTAAATATAAAATTTCTAGGCTTGTAGCCATATCTGGTCATTTTCGCCTAAAATCTAACAATTTGGAAGATCTGAAATTAGATCCATATTTTCCTATCTTTGAGTTTTTTCTGAGTTAACTTTGAATGCCACATCCACAACCACATATAATTTGGTGATAGCTATCACTTTACATGTGGACATCAATTTATTTGTTGGAGTGATATCCTAACTTATCTTTATACTAACTCTAGGTGTGGGGTGGCCTTTAGATAAATTTGGCTAGAGGTAAAAGAGGGAAGTCCAAACTTTTGGAATTCCCCTTACCAAGTGGTGAGTGGATAACATAGTTCTGGAACCTATTGTGGCTACTTGGGGGCCCATTTTTCCCCAAAACAAATACCACTTGCACCTTTCACTGCCCCCCCCCCCCCCCCCCTCTTTTTGCTTCGTGCTAAGTTGCAAAAATTTCTCCCAAAACAAAACAAAACACTATGGATAACCTACATGGATGACCTAGTTATCATCCAGTTAGGTTATCAATCCTAAAATGCTAATCATTTAAAAAAAAAAATAGAATCACTGAATTTTAAAAAAAAAATTCCAATTCTAATTGTAATTCACTGTTAACTAGTGGTTATCAACCAGTTATTTGATAACCTACCATCATGCATGACCAATAGTTGTTACCCAAGTCATACTGATATTGATATAAAGAACCTACCTGGTAGTCAATTTGTTTTTTAAAAATAACCTACTTAACCAGTTCTAAAGTTGCAAGAACTATTGAAAGACATTGACCAATTATTTTATAAATTTTAAGATTTTTTGGTTTAAAAAATGCATCTGGTTTTCATATTCATGAACAAAATCATTCTAGCCTGTTTTCAAGATGATTGGTTCTCTTTTATTTTTGAAGCACTGGTTTCAGAGTTACTTATGATTAAGCTTGTGCTTGCATGGATTTGTGCTTGCCAATGGATTCAAATTTGCCTTTTGTTTACTGGTGACATTTCGCCAAAAAGAAAATTTCAAATTCAAAACTCAAGTGTTTCTTCAAGGTTTTCAATTGCCAGATTCCTATGTTTGGTTTTTAGTGCATAGCCAAATATGTAGATTGCTAATTAAAATTTGATCTTTTATAATTGGTCTATACCAAAATCTAACTAGAAATTCTTGGGGATTGTAGCCATTTTTCAACATTTTCCCATGGATTATTGCCACCCTAACTTTGAAAGTAAATTCCTATAAAAAGGTTGCTTCTCTTATACATATGATCCTGCCAGTGTGGGCACAATGGCATGTTCCCAAGCTCTTACACCCTTTAAAATGGGGGTTTAGTGGCAGGCTCTCACCTCTCTATAGTGGCAAAATAGAGTAATTGAGCCTAATTTGGGGGGCTTTTAAATAAGCACCTGATTAGTCTAATAAACACCTGATTCGGTTGATATTTTGATTAATTTAGTTGAGTTGTTATTAGCAATTTTCTTGGTACGCTTTTAGGGAGTGCAAAGCACAATAAGGGCTCATGATCAGTCTAATAAATACAAATTATATTTATTGACCTTAAACCTGTGCCTCCCTTTCCGCCTTTGAAAGTGAAAAAGATAACAAAAAACTTACAAACCATCAAAAAAGTTAACTATAAAAAATGTTTTTTTTATAAAAAAGCCCCACAGCCCACCCCCCCCCTTTAAGAGTAAAAGATCCCAAAAAATTACAAACATGAAAATTTAAAAAGTGAAGAAATATAACCCACACCCCTCTCCTCTGTCAACAATTAGAACCTTAAAAAAAAAAACCTCACCGAACCCAGCTTCCATTTCCATCTTTCAACAATTTTTTTTCCAAAACAAAGAAATCACCTTATTCCCTCCCCTCTTAACAAGTTTTTTAAAAGCTCATGCCCTCTTTCGCCCTTCAAAAAGTAAAAAGAGTACCAAAACATTTATTAAATATATAGAAAATAATAATTCAAAAATGAAAAAAAAAACCCACACCCCCTTCCCCCAGCAAGAATAAAAAAGGGTAACAAATGCTTAACACACAATACAAAAAAATACAAAAAGGTAAAAAAAAAACCATGCCACCCTCCCCCCTTAAGGAGGTAAAAAATGTGACAAAAGAATATAAATAATAAATAATTAGAAAAAAAATAAAACCCAGGCCCCCCTCCCCTTTTCAAATGTATATATATATATAACTCATGGCCCCCTTCCCCATTCAAGAATTAAAAAAATAATAAAAATGAAAAAAAAAAAAAAACCCTGCACCCGCCGCCCCCCCCCCCCCCGCCCCGCTCCTTTTCAAGATTTTCTTAAAACAAAAGCCAAAAAAATCCCATGCCCTCTTCACCTTCAAATTAAAATGCACTATTCACCTCTAAAACCCCAACCCCAGCTAATTTCTCAGCCCCTCCCCTTCTTTTCCTCAATAAGATTTAATAGTACACTTCCACATTAAATTGGACTGTTCAACTTTTTGAGTACTTTGTTGATGTTATTCTAAACCTAGGGGTCTAAAGTTTAGAAAAAAGTACTCAAACTAGGCTCAACTACCTTATTTTGAGGGTAGGGGAGCCTACCACTACAGGGGGGGTGAAAGCCTGCCACTAAACCCCTACTTTAGGGGGTGTAGGTGCCTAAGAGCTTGGGAGCCCGTGCTGACAGTGGCAAGATCATATGTATAGGTGACTATAACCAATTCCTAATTTAGTTAAGGTGACGATATGCCCAGCCTAAAAATATTTATATGTTGACAAGGTGCCTATTTTCTTTCAGAGAACGACATAATTCTGGTTTTAAAAAGCTTTTGGTTGTCCATTTAACTACTTTTTTTGGCTCGGTTATTTTACTTAATTTGAAAAAAATTGTGAAAAAAAAGGGGAAAAATTCACCAACTTTTTGAAACCACAAAATAAAAAATAAAAAACCCTGGTGGGTGGGGCTTTGCCTCGAGACAGTGGATGACCCAGTGGACAAAATTGCAAATAAATTATTATTTTCGACATGTGTTCCTGTCCACTTGGCTATACAAAAATAATATCCTGGTTTACAGTAACATCATTGTAGTCCAGTTTGCTATATTAAATTATATCGTAGTAAAAGATAACAACATTGTCGTGTACTAGAACTTGCCAATTCTGTTCACAGGGCCAATCAATTTGATTCTGTGGTCCAGTGGTAGACCCCCACCCACGCTTAAATATGTACCGACCACAATAATGTTAACAATTGGAGTAGGGATTGAGGTCCGACCTAGTGAATAGAATATTTTATCGATCAATTTACTTTTCGCAAGATATTTTTTTAATTAATTATTTCAACATAACTTACATGAGTTGCATCTGCGAAACCACTTTGGCAGATGCCACACTTGTATGTCCAATAATTTGTGTCATAGAATCCCCTGTGAAAAATAAATAAATGGGGAGAAGATTTTGCCAAGCTGCAATCCCTACCAGCGTTTAAATTTTTTTTGTCATGTAACTGAGGTTGATAATTCCAAAGATGATTTAGCCAGATTTAGCAATTAAAAAAAATAAAAGTAAATTTATTGTCGCGTTCTATATTTTTTGCGACCCACTAGAATTTAGTGTAGCATTTGCAGAATTTTATTATATTTTTCGAGTTTTTTTGCCGAATTTCGGCGACATAAAAACCCTAGAAACACCTCATTCTCGCCATTTGACGATTTTTCGCCCAAAAAAATCACTGATCCCTACTTCATCTGTTGACATTGTGGTTGCTAGTTGTAAGGTACTACTTAATTAAAAGTGGGTGGGCGTCTACCACTTAGCCCCTTTTTTCGACTAGCGACATACTAGAGAGAAATTGAATATCAACTATGTAATTGTCGTCAAATGGACTTCTCTGGTCCGGGTATTGACGTTAAATTAAAAGAAAGAAAGAAAGAAAGAAAGAAAGAATATCAAAAATCGGTAAATGCAATCTTTTTGGAGGCTTTCAATCGCCAAAAACGAGAGAAACAGATTGCGATATTTGATTTTCATTCTGTAGCAAAGTTAAAGAAGGCTCATGAAGGATCTAGACTTCATATCTAGTTTATTGCCCGATTTTGGCTAAATCTCCCTGTGGATGATCGCCATTATTTGTACATCACTGATAGCCATTTTGGCTCCAAGAGATTTCCCTAGAAAAAACCCTGCTACCACTGGACCCTGAATTACTCCACATACACATGGCGCATCTGCCAAGATATCAGCATAAAGCTGCTGCATTAATGGGAGTTCACCAAAGCTATGAACCAGTGTTTCTTTTTTCAATTTTGAGAAGTCGGAGGACTGGCCATCATGCAGGAGAGGACTTCGTCAAATTTGGTGACAGGTCAGACAAGCAGGTAGAAAATTCAGGAAATCCTTCTACATACTGGCGACAAGGTAGGACAGATTGTCTAGAACTAGCGAGTCCCAGAAAAAATTCCTCGAAAACTGGCGAATTTTCTGGATTTTCCCAAAAAATTTCATTTGGGGTCTTCATAGCCATTTTTGTTTTGTCCCAGAGTGGCGAATTTTCGGCAAAAAAAAACACACACTGCTATGACTGCCTTGTCTCAACTTGGAACACAAGGGTCAAAAGTATACACCCTACTCTCCTACTACCTAGACTCTGAGTGTGCACCAGGTTTCCGACTTTCTACGAAATATTTTTGGGAGTTAAATGGGCTATCATTTATGGGAATTAGAAGCAGAAAAAATGGCGATCAGACCTAGGAAGAGTTAGCCCAATCTGGTTATGGACCAGCTATGACTTGCACAAATAATTAATCAGCCTTCTACATTTTTGGCTAATACGTTGAAAATAGAAAACTGAAAATCTGGCGATTTTTTTTTTTTTTGTTCCCTCAGTTCTGGCGATTGAAAAACTCCAGAAACACTTCCATATTCGGATTTTGAATATTTATTTTCGCTTTCTGGCGAAATCCCTCCAGTAGAAAAGAGCCTTCAAGAAAGTTCCGACAGTCTGGAAAACAGGTTCATGAAGTTCATTGGTTTCCAAAGGCATCATTTGGGCTTTGTTCGCAATTATAAAGCCAACTGCTGCGGCAGCCATTTTGCTCCTTGGCGTCTTCATAGTCGCCTTCCCAACAATCGTCTTTGCAGGCCGTTTTAGTGCTGTGAAGTAGCTCCTGTTGAAGTGTAGAGAGAGCTTGAGACAGAGATTTTGCATGAGCAGTGGAGTCTCAACAAGACGGTCCCCAGAGAGCGTGTAGTAGATAGCAAAAAGCTTGTGCGAGAAAAAAAACCCAACTTAGAGACCATGGCTCCATTACCAGGGATGTTCGATGTTTTCTTGAACCGTGCTGCTGCGGCAGCAATTGGCTTCTTCATAGTCTCCTTCTCAACAATCGTCTTTGCAGGCCATTTTAGTGCCCGTGAAGTAGATAGCAAAAAGCTTGTACCAGAAAAAAAAGCCAACTTAGAGACCATGGCTCCAGTACCAGTGAAATTCGATGTTTTCTTGAACCATCGAGGACCTGATGTGAAGAGGGGCTTCGCTTCTCATCTCCGCCAAGCACTTCAAGAAGCAGGGTGCCGTCCATTCCTAGATAAGCCGGATCTGGAGAAAGGGCTAGATGGTCAAGAGAAGATCTATGAGGCGCTTGGATGTGCTAGTGTGCATGTGGCCATCTTCTCCAAACACTACGCTGACTCCGACGACTGTCTCGACGAGTTGTGCGCCATGCTCGAAAGCAAGAAGCTCATTATTCCTGTTTTCTACGATGTTTCACCAAGTGTTCTGCGTTGTGAGAACCCTGATGGACCATACACCAAGGCTTTTCTCAAATTTCATGGGAAGAGATCGGCAAGTGAAGTGAAGAAATGGAAAGCCGCACTTCACGAGGCTGCTAAATTAAACGGATTCAAGCTTGATGATTACAATGGGTGAGACAACTGAACTCAAAATACTCACTCTATTTCATATTACTTGGATCAAAGCTTTCAGAAAATCCACGGCGTTTAAACTAATTACTTGTTGTGCACCAAGAGTGGGCCGGAATCTATCATGTTTGGAACCTAATATTGGGCTAAAAGGAGTGTGATGTGGGTGGTTGCAGGGATGAAGCTGAATTGAAGACAGCAATTGTAAGCAAAGTTTGGGACCACTTGCATGCCTCCCAGCTATCACTAGTTCGACCCTATCAAGTGGGATTAACGGAGACATCTAAGGAGTTGATTGAAACTCTAAATCAGATGGAAAAAGATGTTGGGATTTTGAGTTTGGTCGGCACGGGTGGAATTGGGAAAACGACTCTTGCCAAGGAGATATACTGTAGCTTCGAGAAGAATGACACGTTTGAAAAAAAGAGCTTTCTTATGGATGTAAAAGATAATGCAATTTTCGATTTGCAAAAACGGTTGGCTCATGATTTGTTTAGAAAGGATGTAGGAAGTATGGGTGAATTCAATCAATGTTTTAATTGCGTCATGGATCGCAAAGTGTTGATTGTTATCGATGATGTAGATCAAGAGGGTCAATTTGATAAACTCATACCTGACGTCAACAAACTTGGTCGTGGTAGTCGAATCATCGTCACATCGCGTGAATCAAACGTGGTGAACAACATCATGAAGAATGGAAATTGCAAATATTCAAGGCATCACATGGCAGTATCAAGCACCTGGGACGTCAGACATCTCTCCAGATATCTCGCCAATGCATTCCATAGCAATGACGCTATCATGAAGAATGGAAATTGCAACTATTCAAGGCATGAAATGGCAGTATTAAGCACCTCAAACTCCAGACATCTCTTCAATTGGCATGCATTCCATAGCAATGACGCTATTGATGGCTTCCAAGAGCTTGCAAAGAAGGTGGCGGATGCTTGTTGTGGTCTCCCACTAGCATTGGAAGTTATTGGATGCTTTTTATTCGACAAAAGAGAAGAGCATGACGTAGAAAGTACTTGGCCGCAAACAATCAAGACATTGTTGAATGAAAATAAAGACATTTTTGAGAAGCTTATGATTAGCTACAACAATCTCTCTCCAGGGGCAAGGATGATGTTCTTGGACATAGCCTGCTTCATGATCGGCCAGCGCGAACATATAGCGATGCAAATTTTTGAAGCATGCAAATCTGACTATGGAGGAGCACCGGCACGATTCTTCAGCTCGCTCAAGGACAAGTGTTTAGTGAAGTTGGATGAAGATAGACGAATCGTAATGCATGATCTTCTTCGTGACATCGGACGTCAAGTGGTCAAGAACGATTCACATAACATGAAGAAAGGAACACCAAGCCACTTGTGGAGTCCTGAAATGGTACAACGAGTGCTTCAAAACAAAGAGGTTGGTACCTAGTTTTTAACCTTGAAACTATATAGTATTTTTTTCAACAAGTTTTTAGAGGTTGGGGGTGGGATAACCATAAAAGATTTTGAAATTCAAGTTTCACGTATTGTAACTGAGGGTCAATATTCACATCGAGGAAATGAACAATTAATCAAATTTTGAAGAGAATAATTTTATTGTTTAGAGTTTAAACCTTTTTTTTTTTCTTGATCAAACATACTCTAATTTAATATTTCAGCAAATGAGTAGTTAAAATGATCCATATTGTTGCTAGCCATAGTATTGAGGATCATTTTTGCATGACATGAATGTCATGTATTTTGAACCCTTTTTAAATACATGTATTGAAAAGGTTGTGTAATGATGAAACTAACCCCTGGGTAATGTAAATATAAAAAGATTAAATATTGCAACCATAGAACATTCACAAAAATATGTATTATGTTATCTTAAAAAAATTTCAACCATATTTGTCATTTTTTGGTGATCTATATTCTAAGGTCCTTGTAATATGCAGTAAATTCTACCAAATGCCCAACATTATACATGTCAATTGTCCCACCTTATTCTCTTTTCCTTGTACATTTGTCTTAACAAAAAAGATGGACACGGACCATATGTATTTTTTGTCAAATTAACCATTAACCCCTCCATGTCCCAAGAGTCCATTTTAACGTTAAAATATCAACCAAAATTGTTTGTTGGGGCATTTAGGGCTTCAACACTTCATTAGACCATGATTTTGGCATGCAAATTTTCATGAAATCATTCCTTTACACACTTGTGTGGGATTTGTAGGGTACAAATAAAGTTCGAGGGCTTTCAACATTTGGAATTGGCCATGGTGGCATTGGTGCAAGTAATGTGGCTGAAAATTACATCGGCATGAGTAGATTGCATTTCCTTTTATTGGATGGTGATAATGTGAAAGGCGACTTTTCTACTTGGTCACAAGAATTGATTTGGCTCCAATGGACAAATTCAAATCTTTCAAGACTACCTTTGGAACTAAACCTTCGAAAGTTGGCGGTGCTTGATTTGACTTCCAACAAGCAATTAATGCAAATTTGGCCCAATGACCTTAAGGTATAATTTTTTTGTATATGCATGGGAATGCACCAATAAAGGTTATGTTGCACATATATTCCAATTTTGAATATGTAAAACTCATTCACTATCAAATTAATAAACCACATGATGGGGCTTTTGTGTTCAATGCATTATAAACTAATGAAAACATTTTACCTTTTGCAATGTTGGTTTACAGATCACTTTTAAGGAGTTGCGAACGTTGATCCTTTCAAATTGCATAGCCCTTAAAGAACTTCCCAAGGATATTGGGAAATTATTGAGGTTAAATGAGTTGAATTTAACATATTGCTCAAGTTTAAAAACATTACCTGATTCAATTGTGCACTTGTCTCAACTGAAGATATTTCGATTGAGCGGGTGCAAAAAATTGACGAATCTACCAATGGAGTTGAGGAAACTTCAAAGCTTGGTGGAACTAGATTTATCTAGTTGTTCCCAATTGGGGTGTTTACCTGATTCAATTGTGGACTTGTCACAACTCAAGACATTTCGATTACAGAGCTACCACAATTTGACGAATCTACCAATGGAGTTCGGGAAACTTCAAAGCTTGGTGGAACTGGACTTATCTAGTTGTTCCCAATTGCGATGTTTACCTGATTCAATTGTGGACTTGTCACAACTCAAGACATTTCAATTGCACAACTGCCACAATTTGATGAATCTACCAATGGAGTTTGGGAAACTTCAAAGCTTGGTGGAACTAGATTTATCTAGTTGTTTCCAATTGGGGTGTTTACCTGATTCAATTGTGCACTTGTCTCAACTGAAGATATTTCGATTGAGTGGGTGCAAAAAATTGACGAATCTACCAATGGAATTCAGGAAACTTCAAAGCTTGGTGGAACTGGACTTATCTGGTTGTTCCCAATTGGGGTGGTTACCTGATTCAATTGTGGATTTGTCACAACTCAAGACATTTCAATTGCACAACTGCCACAATTTGACGAATCTACCAATGGAGGTCGGGAAACTTCAAAGCTTGGTGGAACTGGACTTATCTGGTTGTTACCAATTGGGGTGTTTACCTGATTCAATTGTGGACTTGTCACAACTTAAGACATTTCGATTGCACAATTGCCACAATTTGACGAATCTACCAATGGAGTTCGGGAAACTGCAAAGCTTGGTGGAATTGGACTTATCTAGTTGTTCCCAATTGGCGTGTTTACCTGATTCAATTGTGGATTTGTCACAACTCAAGACATTTCAATTGCACAACTGCCACAATTTGATGAATCTACCAATGGAGTTCGGGAAACTTCAAAGCTTGGTGGAATTGGACTTATCTAATTGTTCCCAATTGGGGTGTTTACCTGATTCAATTGTGGACTTGTCACAACTCAAAACATTTCAATTGCAGAGCTGCCACAATTTGATGAATCTACCAATGCAGTTCGGGAAACTTCAAAGCTTGGTGGAATTGGACTTATCTAGTTGTTCCCAATTGGGGTGTTTACCTGATTCAATTGTGGACTTGTCACAACTCAAGATATTTCGATTGATCAGGTGTGACAAATTGGAGAAACTACCAATGGAATTCTGGAATATTCAATGCGTGGTGGAACTAGACATAGATGGTCTTGTGGTTCAATTGCGGTCTTCATCACTTTCTTAATCGACAAGACCGCAATTCCCCTTGTTGAGTTTAGTTGTGGGGAATTCTTTTGATTGCTTTCCTATTTTTTAACATTAATGTTATTTGGCATTTTCTTTTGAAGAGTTTGATGAACTTAATGGTTTTCATTTTTCAAGAGGGAGCTATGTGAACCTTTCCCCCTTGCTAAGTTTAGTAGTGGGGAATTGTTTGGCTCACTTTCATCTTTCAAAAATTGATGTTCTTTGGCATTTTTTTTTTGGAAAGCTTTGTGATTTTCATTTGTTAGGAGGGAACTATCTTAAGCTTTCCTCCTTGCTTAGTTCAATTGTGGGGAATTCTTTTGATTGCTTCTTTTTTTTTAACATTGGTGTTCTTTGGCACATGATTTTAAAAAGCTTAATGGTTTTTATTTGTCAAAAGGGAGTTATGTGAACCTTTCTCCTTTGTTAAGTTTAACTATGGGGAATTGTTTGGATCACTTTCCATTTTTGAAAATTGGTGTTTTCTAGCATTTTTTATGAAGAACTCTATGGTTTTCATTTGTTAAGAGGGAGTTGTCTTCACCTTTTTCCTTTGTTGACAGCACACCTCTCATTGAGCAATGACTCCCGATCCTTGCGCTCCAAAGACTCAAATCGAGGCTCATGGCCCCACAACTTGGCGAAACTGTCATAGTCAGTTGAGTATGAGATGTCCAGCAGACAACACATTAAATTGCCCTCAGCAATACCCTAGACAAAATAGATTGTGCCCTTGAGGTTGCTCTCTACTCTATGCAAACTGACACTTGGACTCAGTGTTCTTTTTCGGTGAATTTTTGCAACCTGGCGACAAAAAAAAGGGCTGGTGAATGCAACAAATGGATTTTTTAGGTTTTTTTTAAAAAATCACCATATCTTGACAAAAAAAACTTAGAAGTTGCCTGATTTGGACAGTGTGTTCCTGTAGGTCCCCAGAACTAGGCAGGATTCCAAAAAAGATCTACTAGTCCATCAGGACAGTCACCATTTACTGCTAATTAATTCTGAGGATCCTAGCCAGTGCACCTACTTGAGGAATTTGAAAAAAAAAACCACTGACTGGACTCTCTGTACTATGATAACTTTTATACCCTGAGTAGAATTTTCACAACTTCCCACCACATACAAAGCATAAGCCAACACTCTGCTGCACAAAACCTTGAATGATGCAACAAAAACGAACTGCACAGATGCTGTGACAATCATGCCCAGAAACATCATATATCTCAGTATCCCAACATCATTTGTCTCAGTATGGATGCCACCCAGGACTAACTACAATAATTGGCAACTAAAACAACCTATATGCATGAGATTGCACTGAAAACTGTCAATTCCCAAACCAAATTAAACATGAAAAAATGGATGTGTTCACCAGTACCAGTCCATCACCTCCATCAGAAATGGAGCTGACTAGATAACATTATTCTACTGACTTCAAGAACATGTTTTCCTTATCATAAATGACAGCCAAATCAGCACACCAGTCACAAGCATGAAGATTAACCACATATAATTTTGCCACATCAAGGTTCTTCAAAACCAGGGATTTTTGGAGGCCTGTTTGGTTGTGGCAGACAATACTAACATTTATTCTCTCCAAAGGCTGCATGTGAGCACCTGGTGACTCGAGCTTTCCAGCTCATTGCTTAGAGAAACCTTGGCTTCAGAATTGCTGCAATAAAAAGTTCAGAACCATGATTCACAGGAGAGGGTCCAAGGAATTTCACACAAAGGTCTTTAGAGTATCTTTGACCGAATGCCTAAAGACACTGGGTTCACCCTACTAGAGTTTGAGTTCCCTTCTAAGCTCTCCAGTGCCCACAAAGTGCAGGAGAGGAGATAACAAATAGAGCCAGAAATGAAATATATCAGGTTAACACCAGACCTTGGCAACTTCCTCCAGTAAAGATCTGAAGGCTTCAACAGCAGCCTTTTGTGCAGCACGCTTCTCCTGACGTTCCTCCTCTGCCCTTGTTTGCACATCGTGCTCAAAGATAGATCGGCGTTCTGTGTGGCTGGGAATAGCCTACAAGACGCCACCATATATGCGAAGTCAAGAAACCAGATGACTTTCAAACAAAGACATCACAAAAGGTGATTGTTCTCAATAAAGGAGCAGGGAAATCGAGCTCAAGGAATTGCTACCAGAAGCCTACAATCATCTCATGGATCACGATAAATCCTCTCCAGCACCTGGAAGTCCAAAAACCAAAGTTGATATTCCATGCATTGAAAGGCATCGATGTTTAGGTGTGTTCCAAACCTTGAACCGTGGATCAAATATAATCTTAGGCAGCTCTTTCTCCCATTTCGAGAAAGGTGCAAAACAGCCTTTTCCTTCAGCATTTCCTGAAAGACAAAATTACCTTCCAACAGCATTAGAAGCCAAACAAACTACTGACAGAAATCACAGTGTCCTTGTCATCTTGACTCACAAACAATTACAGGGATGTGATATCCAAAACTCTTTCTAAATTCCTTTCATACTATCTTAATTCAAATTACACATACTGAAACTTTCTATAAGTCCACAAGATCTCATATGTATTATACTCTTCATGCATTCAACAGAGTAACAAATTTGGGGAAGACATCCAAGAAACCTATCTGTATAGATTAGCCATGCAAAATGTACCAAAACAGATAGCTGGATATGAGAGTCCCTAAAATTACATGTTCAATCACAGCTAGTGCACGATTAACTCATACAGAAATTCACAATTCAGGCCAAGAGGAAATTCTTTGACCAGAAAGTTGTTGAAGAGGCACAACAATATCCACTTTCACCTTAAACCTCAATACTTTCTGCTCCTCAGTTGGGCCGAGGTCCTCATCATCACTCTCAGAGTCATCATCAGTTGATACTTGATCCCCCTTGAGAGGCTTCCCATTCCCTCCCTCTGCTCCTGTCCCTTTCCCAATATTGTCATCAACTGCAGTACCAACATTCAACACCCCTGTTGGACCTGCCACACTTGCAGATAATAGAGAACTGGTCACTGGAGCACCAAGATCCTGCAGCTTTTTCTTTATAAGATCTAGTGCAGAGTTTGCAGCAAGTGCCTTTTGGCCATAGGCCTCTCTACCACCAGTCAAGGCTGCAGGCACATTAATTGTGAATGAAATGGTGCTCTTCTCTGCAGGGGGCCCAACATCCCCAGCATTACCAGCCAACTCTTCTTGCCTCTTTCGAAGCTCAGCAACCTCAGCTGGAGTTTGCCAGCTTGTCACCTGCAGTTGCAAGCACTGTGGATGAGTAACATTCAGTATAGACATGTGTCAACATTCCTAGAAGATCTCACTGTCCCCTTGGAAATGCTGTAGAGAGGATGTTTAGAAGTTGCTTGCACATTAAGTCAGACAGTGAAAATATTGTCATTCATAACAAGCTGATAAGAATTACTCATGCAGATGTTATTTCATTGTCAAGAGACACACTAAATAAACTCCATTGCATGCAGCATGTCACTAACATCTGCTACATCTGACAGGTGTACAGAATTCTGACCTGTGTCCTTGTATTGTAATAGTATTTCTTGCTCTCATTGGTCATCACCAGAGCCCAATCTGTTCCACTAAGATGTTCCCTGTTACAGCAGCAACATGTTGCTGCAATCAATTTCTCATTTCCACCATCATTTGCCCTTACTGTTCACAGTTAAGAGTATTGTGACACAACAACAGCAGTATAGAAGACTGTGCAATAATTTTTGACTTCTGCAGAAGTTTCTGCCCACCCAACCCAGACATTACTGAGCACCAGTAGCAACTGGCTATGACTAGCACATCAGACTGCCAACCATAGGAGATAACTGGTAGCAGCACACCAAAGCAGAAATGAATGTCAAAGACCTGAATTTCAAGAAACAAGATACAGCATAGTATCCTGTTCCTCACCATGAGACAGGTGTAGGCTGTGCTGTCACCTTGTCTGCCTGCAGTAAACAACAACGAGAACAAGTCAGCTATTAAGTTGGCAATACATCCCACCTGACAAACATAAACATACCAACAAGGAATGTGTTCATAACCTGGTGAGTGTCACTCACAGACAATGAGACCATGACCTTCGTCATGAATGGCAATGACTTGCTCCTTACAAGAGTGAAAGCAATATCTTGGAATACTATCCAGAAAGAATGCTCCAAAGGAATCGAAAACAGCCCCAATCACCAAACAAAACTTGTGTAGCCATGGCAGTGGCACTGGACCAATGTGAGAGACCCTGCAAAAAAGAGGACAAATCACTGTCCAGACAAAGCATCCCAACAAGTTGAAGGCATAAGATGACCAATCATGCTACCTCTCCTTTAAACTCGACTGGTCGAGTATATGTTGATTGACAAGACAGAGAATTGTAGTAGTAGATTGCTCCATCCTCAGTCTTGTATGCAGTCCATGCATCAAGATCAGGTATGGTTTCACCAGCACCCTTCAGCTTGTCCCCAGAACCAGTAACTCCAGGAGGGGCAATGTCAGTTTTTACTTGCACAATTGGTGTTGAGTCAGCCGGTTTGCTCTTGGATGTGGTCATACCACCGTCAGAGGCTGTTGTAAGAGTCACTGAAGGTGGTGCACCATAAGGAGCCCATGCAGGAAGTGGGAGGCCTCCTTGGGAAATAGAGGGTTCTCTTGTAGCTTGAAAAGGTTGTGGTTCTCCACTTCCTGAGGGATGTGGACCAGATGTAAGTATGCTATCTGATGGAGATCCAACCAGGTGCCTCTGCTGCTGCCCAGGGAAGACACCCTCGTGGTAGGTCATGAAAAGAGGATGTGGATGCAGTTCCATCCATGGTGGCAACAAGTGCTGGGGAGGAAAAGCCTGAAATGGGGGCTGCTGTTCATGAAGAACAGAACCTGCGCCAGAAGGACTTGGTGTTGCAGGTGCCATCCCAGGTCTTGAACCCAAAAGCAGAGAGTCTTTGCCATGAGGTGGCATACCTGCAGAGGAAGGTACAGGAGCAGAACCTGCTGCCTGAGAAGGCCATCCTTTTGTGGGCATTGGATTCTGAGCAATACCATAACCTGGTCCAGACTGTCCTGGTTGAGGAACTGTGTAGGGAGCACCAATTGGTGGGGCTGGTACTAAAGCCTGCAAATTTGGTGTCCACTGCCAATATGAAGTCTACAGCGCCACAAAGCTACCACATCATAACCAGTAGTCTCTCTGCCAAAAGGTCATCGTGTACAACAAAAGTAGGTATATAGAATGCACTAACATATAGCCAAAAACTTACAGGTCTGGAAGGTTGCAAACCACTTCCTGATGCAGGGCTCAATTGATTGGGATTTCCAAGGGGGCCAATGATCCAGACATTTATGTAGGAAAATTGAGAGGAGGAGCCCCAGGGAGTGGTAGCTGGGGAGGTGCATGTCCTTGATTGATAGGTACTCTGGGAGGTCCCAAAAGTCCTTGAGGGCCTGCCATAGATGCACTCAGGCTGCAATGCTGTTGTTGCCATGTCTTCTCTTCTGCAACAAGAGCTCCCAGAGGAGTCTCAGAGATGATCCAACACACTATTTACATATGTCATCATACTCCAGAGCATGTGTATGATTGTCATTGTTTTTCAAACCACTCAATTTCTGCTTTTGTTTGATCTGTTCTGTGGCATTTGGGTTCCTCTTCTTCATGCTTTTGGTTTTGCTGATTTGTTGCTGCAATGTTGCAGTAAAAAAGTGTTGAGATCACTGTGTGTTTGTTCACAGTGACTCCTAAGCATAATGTTGGTGATTCCTTGAGTGCCAGTTGATGCATAACATCAACCAAATAGAGAGCAGATTGGGACTCTTCACTGTAATGATGGCAGTAAGGTTTCAAAGTGAATCATGCCCTACTTGGGAGCCTTTCAATCTCATTAGTCAGGACAAAAAAGAGGGCCAGATGCTCTCTTCTTTCTATGCTCACCAGCTATCTATCATAATGCAGAGCATGTGGGCATGCACATACACACACACACAGTTTCCCTTAATCACACAAAAAATGCAGAGTGTGTTAAAGAACTATATCTTCTGCATGTCAGCGACAGATGTTCACTGCTTTTTCTCATCTTGCTTGTTTCTGCAGCAAGTCTGAAGAATTCAGAAATGGAGAATTCCATGCTGAGAGGCTAGGGCCCTGAGGTGCAGATCAGAACTTGTCAATTGCAGTGAAGTGGATATTGTGAACTAAGAGACATTAGTTAACTCCAACTGCAAATTTGTTTCCCAGATCCTTCATTACATATTATCCACCATTGCAAAATAGTATTAACGCTTCTTATCATAGATGAGGACTCTACAAACAGATGTAAAAGCATCTAAAAGACAGCTCTTTGTGTTTCACAGAGGATGAACATAGTTAAAAGTAAACGATGTTCTTCTTTTTGAGTTTTTGAGCCCAGTAGAGATGTTCCGTTTCTTCTCAGAGGTGAATTCAATTTTTCATAAATTAATTGCTGCAGAATATAGAGCTCTCTCAAGATGCTTCACCAAAATTTGCATTTTGCCAAACAATTCTGCCAACATATGTTTATCTTCAACATGGGAATAATGGTAATCCAATCCTGCAGACAATTAGGGGACTGTGTGTGCATGTGCACATGCTCAAGCTGTTTTTTACATACAACTAGGGGAGTGTGAGGGTGTGTCTGGTAACCACCATATTCATCATAACTTAACTTACTTTAACTATTTCATTTTGACAAAGAACACCAATTCATAAATATGCTAAGCACAGATTTTGGATACTAGCTGTGTTTTGAAGATGGAGGGATGTTTCATTGTTTTATGATTTGATGTTTCACTATTTGAACAAACGAAAGGTGAACTATGAACTAAGTGGAAGAACTTTACATTGAAACAAATAGAAGGTGAGATAATGAATTGCCCTGACTTGATTTGAACTTGCCTTCACTAAGTTTGCAACCACAATTCAGAAAACAATAAATGTTTGACAGAGTTTAAATTTAGATACATAGTAACTTTCAAGCAGTTATGATTAGTTCACAATTCAACATGAGAGAAAGAAAGAGACATTTGCAAGTGATACATTATACTACATCTTATCTCTTTTAAGCTCATGATTAGAAGGAACATGAATACATGATTTATTCAAAGAATTGCCTCTTCAATCTTATTGCTATATTGAATATTACCCAATTATGATTTGACCTTTCACAATAAAAACCTAATAGATTATGGGCCAAAAATTACTATGATGTGTATCCATTTTGATTCCAGAGCAACATGTTGAGTTTTAAAAAGACAAAGAAAATTAATGCCAACTGAGAAAGCACATAAATAGATATTTGTCATTATAGCCAACCAAAAAGGTCAGGACTATGAAATTACAAAAACATACACTTGGAAAAGGTATTCACAACTCTTTTCAACAGTTCTAATTGAGTTTTGAATGTGCCATGTTCAAAACAACACCAATTCTCTCCACCCGAATCAGTGTCGGCCACCTTAACAAAATCCTTGATGCTTCAAATGAGACATGCGCAACTATATATTGATTGATGTTGAAACATTACAATAGCCAACTTAACTGAATGTTGATGATCTGATGAGAGCCATATTAACTAAATGTTGTCATATGTCTCTGAACACACAATCACCAATTTACTTCCATCTTAAAGATATAAGTACATTTTAAGGGTGCCTCTTCATTAGTTCATTTGGTTGGAAACGCTAAGCAACCAGCTTGACCCAATCATCAATGTTTTTACTCAATCGTGTATCCCAAATGTTAAACTCTAAGCTTAAGCATTGGTTGCATGAGTGTTGCCTATTCATAAATTTGTTGGCAAGCTCAAACTTTGGTTCTGGACAAATTTAAACTATTTATGCATCAAACATAACCTTTGATAAATGCATGGGATGCACAACAAGTAACAGAACCATGAACCGCATCCTCTGCAAGATGACAAAACCAGTGTTGGCCAGGTAACTGGATTGATCGCTTAGGAATTGGCAGTTCTGGTTTTGGTTCCTTGAAACCTAATTGGAACGGCCTTAACAGACGGAACTGGGCTTGAACTGGGAATTGCCAGGTTCATGGGTTGGAGGAATTGGCAAAGGAATCAGGTCCTGGTTCCAAGTTGCCATTAGAGAGAACAGGAACCAAGACAAAATGACATCTCAGGTTTGTTTAACTTTTGGAACTGGAATAAGACTGTATCCTCTTGAAATCCCAATTTCAGTTTGTAGGGTTTAGGGTGCTTTGTGCTTTCTCATTTCTCCATAATGCCGTAGAGATTTCTGCTTTCTCTCTCTTTTTATTTTTCTGGGGCGGGGGGTGGGGTGTCTTCTTGCTTTTGTGTTGCACAAAGTGGAGGAGGAGGAGCAATTCCAAACAGAAAAAAAAATTTCCATTTGTAAAGTATCTTGAACTCTAACTTGGTTCCTATATTGAAGTTGGTTCATAGGGCATTCATGTGCTTGTTGGGTCCAGACCTGCATGAAGATCCATAGAAAATAAACTAGCATTTTGGATTATGTCTTTTGTCATGACCAGTCTTGAATGGACATAATTAAACATGACATAGGTTGATAGGGTTTAGGGTTTACCCTAAACTTTAAACCCTAAACCCTAAAACCCTAAACTTTACAAAGGTCTGGTTATGTGGAGACATTCTATGAAGTTTGTGACACCACTTTTCAGCTTGCAAAGCTCTCATTATGGAGCAGCTCTGGAGGTATTGTAGATGATTTAACAAGAATGGTTTTGCCAAGTGTCCTGCAAATTAAGGGCCTTTTAAAATCTAACCCGGTTATCAAGTTCATCAGTTTTTGTGTAAATGGGGTTTTGGTTTTATAAGATGCTAAAACAAGTGTTACAATTCAAATAAGGTTGTCAAAAATGATGTGGCACGCCCATTTTGTGTCAATTGTCACATCAACATTTGTTGGAACACATTAGTTTCATCCAATAGGTCGAACATGGAGTAAAAACATTTCTCACTAAATTTGCCCCATGGACATTTGGTGACTGAAAACAAATCGATTCATTATAATTTCAACGACTAAAATAGTTCAACCTAAACTATTTGGTTGCCAATGTTTTGGTCTTCACAACGTCAGGAACTACAACAATTTCTCTCACCACAATTTTGACAAGATTGTTTCAATTGCCAAGGGTTTAATAACCAGCACCCATTGAGTTTGCAGGGATCGAAATAATTTTGACCATCTAATTGATTTGGATCAATTTATATTGTTGATTTGGTGACTTAGTTTGGGCCACTTTTTATCATTGTTTGGGTAGGTTTCTGTAATGGTTGATATCATGGGTGTCCATTGGCAATTAAAATTAATCCAAATCATTGTTGAAAAAATGGTCAACTTTCAAAACAATTTAAACAACCCACTTTGCTTGTGTTGGGTGATAAAAGTGGAGCTTGCATTTAAAACTCAATTTATCTTTTGAAGTGTGTGAGCTTTGTGTTGATAAACAAGAAAATCATTGTCATATACCTTGGGAGAAAAGGGTGAAACTTTATCGGTGTTTAAAGTTTTAAATTGTCATATTGCACATGCAATTGGTGCTGAATTTCATCATGTAAATCTTAAAATAAAACGAGATTTTATTGGTATATATAGTTTTAATCATTTTAAATTTTATTTTGTGTTTTTTTATGAAGGATAAGTGGGACATCTGGGTGCCATGGTATTTGATAACTCAAGAAAAGCCAAGTAAGGTGGAACACATTATAACAATTACATTTCATGTCATAAGGATAAAATGTTTTTTCATTTGAACCATTGACATGATGACAATCCAAGAAGAGTTGGTGTTGCTATGTGTTTGAGGGCACAAGTACAAGTCAAAACATTATTTATTACTAATAATTTTTTTTTAAATGTAAAATTTTTTATCTGATGCTTTATGAGATAAAAAAGCCATTGCCAAAGTGAACCCACCAACACACCATGAAGGATGAATGGCAATTGATCAAGAAATAATTTTCTGTTCAATTTAAGTTTCGTAGCTAACCATGGTGGTTACTTCAGTGGATCCTTTTACTACCTTCCAACTAAAAACCAACAAGCAAGTGAGTTGTCACTAGGTAGTAAAGAGAGCCAGTGTTGGACAGTTCTCACTTTTGAATAGAACCTCCAGTCCTAGTTCCAAAAAAATTTAAATTTGAAAGAACCCTCGTGTCTGTTTCAAGGATTTTTTATAATTTGATAAAACCTCCAGTATGTTTCTGGACCCTATTTCTCAGATTTCAAGACCTCGAGTTGCAGGTTTTTAAAAAAAATCTTAGGTGGGTCTAGTTGCAGACTGTATTCAGTTGTACTTGCTTACACATAGCTCAAAACTAATTTCTTTTTCTTGTTATGAGCATTCTATCACCAATAAAATGTGATCACCTATATTAACTACATACCTAAACCCACCAAATAAAATTTTAAAAGTAAAAATTAGATGTGTGCCATGTTTCAAAAGGAAGAAGTAATTGCCTAATGCCCACCCCATCCCATCCTCAAATTATAATTTTAAAAAATGTCACTGTTATTAATCAAACCCTTGATTTCTTCCTCAAATTAATCACATGTTGAACCCATGTTAGGAAAACCCTATACCTTAAACCCTAAACACAGGAAAACAAAGTTAAAATTTAAAATTAAAAATAGTAAAATTTACAAGTGAAACCTGATAAACTGGGTTTTGGGGCTGATTCTGGTTCTGAGTTTGATTCTAGCTGGAGGGCAGTTGTGGGTTCCAATTTTGATTTTTTTTTTTAAAATTCACAATTCCAGTTCTGGAAGAAAACAAATCAAAATTTTAAATGGGCAGTCTGGTTCAAGAACCAAAAAATGGAACTAGCCAACACTGGTATAAAGCATCACTTAGAAGTCTCTTATTTTCCTACCCACCTACCTTTATATAAGATCTATTACTTTTTACACAAGTGGACCATAGTTCTGGATTTGCCTTGGTAACCCTGTACATATATATAAACAAGGATGAAAATCCATCCGTGAAAAGTACAAGGCATGTCAAAGCAAATCTAAACACATGAAAGGAAATCAAGACCATCAAAACAATTACATATATTAAAGGAAGGTTGAGGGAATATTCGTGAAGCCGAATAATGAAGTCGCCTCTGAACCCGCGCGTCTCGTCATCCGTCCCTGTCCTCCCTCTGTCCATCCGTCCGGACGATTATTAAAGGACGTCGGGATGAAATGAAACTTCCCCTGCTGAGTCGGACACTGCAGCTTTCTGCCCACCAAGAATGGGAAGGAAATAAACCAGGAATGAAATAATAATAATTTAAGATGATGATGATGTTGTTGCAGAAATGCTCCAAGTTAACCAATAGCACCTGGGTGTTTAACCCATATGCTTTGCCCAAAGTTCAACCCAAGGGTGCACATTTGCTTCTATTTTGCAACTGGGGGTCCAAAGAGGTACTTCTATTGGGGGCATGCCCCAAAGTTCCAAAAACAATTGCAGGTGGGCCAATCAATATGGCTCCCTTAAAATAAATAAAAAAATTGTGAGGTCACCCATGATGTAATTAATATGAATCACACTTGACATTCCTAAGAACACCCTAGCCATTCACCTCTTTTATTAATTAGATGAGGTGCCTCCCAATTTTGTTGTTTTTTTTTTCACAATGAACCAATTTGATTGGCCCATCACACAAAAAAATGAAACTATGGAGGCTCCCCAATATAAAAGGTTCTTCAACCCTTTGGCCCACCCATATGGGTGAAAGGAGGACAACAATTTGTCAAAGCATATGGGATTAAAGTGAGATGCTATGGGAGAATATGTTGGGGAATACATTGGGAACTTGGGCAACATATTGGGAACCCATTGAGAACTTAAAGGGAACACATTGGGAACGAGAGAAAAATGAAAAAAAAAAAATCCTTCTAGCTCCCAGCAAAGCCTTGGGTGAGCACCTAAAGGCAGAGGGAAAGGAAGGAAGGTGGGAAAATCAAAAGAAAATTTGCTTCTCCTCCCTGACACACACACACCTATGCCTTAGGCACGGGGCACACACTAGTCATAATGAAGTGGAAGACATAATGTTCAAAGAGCATCCTCTGTCACAAATCAGCTAGGGATGAAGGTGCACTAGTTGATATGTGTGGAAGAGATGAAGAACTGGGACTAAGTGTGGCAGCGTGCCCAAGAATCATGATGGCTTATGCACGTTATAAGACTAATCGATGGTAAGATACAACCATTGAAGTACCAAGGAGATCCGCTGATGTTACTATGTTCAGGTTCATGAAGAATGGAGTCACAACTCATAAAGGACATCACGTGGATGGTGCAGTGGTGGGTGCTGGTTCACTCTTCCGGCCTGGAGCTACAATGGAGCTTTGGCCTCTTGAAAATCATGCAGAGTATTGCATTCAGCACCTGTCAGACTCTGTTTCCTTTAAGCTCCATTGCTTTTTAGGCCTTTCATGTAGTTGATTCCATGCATCTCCCTTGCGCAAAATGGGCTGCTGCATGAGAGAAGATACTAGGAATCTTCTTGGTGCAATACTAGGGCTTTGCCAATATTAACAAAATGCATGAGTAATGTGCTAGAACCCTGTCTTTAAATAGCTTTAAAAATCTTAATTCACTCAAGATAACGAAGCAAACAAGGGGTGTGTCACACTGTGGCCTTGCCATTTCCATTAAAATGCATCTTAAGGCAAAAGAAGAATTATGAAATTCAAATATTTCAGCATGCAAAAATATAATCTTCAAAAAATCCTTCAAAAGAAATCAAAATCCTTCAACATATTATATTATTCTATAACTAATCGCGAGTTTCAACACAAGCCAAAATTTCATCTTTCAAAAATCCTCATATAAAAATACACTTGTTACCTGGAGGCCAAAATCCCTTAAGCTACTATACTCTATAATGAATCTAAACAGAATTTCCTTGCCTTGGGCAACAAATTCAGATCATCAAATCCAGCGATCCCATTAGCCTGAAAATTGAAATATTCAGGCTTACACACAACCCTATTTTGCTGAACATTGAAAGTGAAGGTACCTTTCTACTATTCCATCGGTCCTCTAAAATTCTCATAAACTTAGCAGATCCTATTATGAATTTAACTATTAATTCACTAAGTTAACTATGAAAATTAATTCAAACCCTCAAATTCAGCCATTTCATTGGCTGTAACATTTTTTCTGCACATCTACACACAAGCCGACTCAAGGCAGGCCTCCATATATTTTTACACTAATATTATAACCCTACACATATGATCCGGGCATTATGCTCGCGATGCCCGAGGCCCTTTGACCACCAAAAATACACAGTGGTGCTGAGGCCTTTTAGTGTAATGCTGAGACCCCTTTTGTTGACATTTTTCACTTTTTGTTACTTTTTGTTACTTTTTTTATTATTTATAATTTTTTGAAGTTACTTTTTACTGTTGAAGGTTCAATATTTGTTATTTTTTGTTATTTTTTTTATTACTTGTAACTTTCAAAAATTACCTTTTTTACTGTTGAAAACGACCAGGGGAATCATTTACTTATATTTCTTCATTGTTTAAGGGAGGGGGTGCGCCTTGATTTTTTATTTTTATTTTTTTTAACTGTTGAGGGGGAGAGGGAAGGGGGTGGAGGTTGGTTTTGTTTTCCCCTTCATTTGAAATGTGGAAGGAGGAGGGGAAAGGGGTTATTTTTTCTCTTAAATTTTTATTTCATTATGGAATGGCTGAGGAAGGGAAAGGTTTTTTTTTTTTTACAAATTCATTGTGGGGGGAAAGGTTGGTTGAAAGTGGCTATTTCCAAAATATTAGGCACTCATAGGTTTGAATTCATTAGTGTTTTTTTAATTTATTTTTTTCGGATGTCATCAGCACCATCTACTTAATAAGCTATTACACTTTAAATTTTTCCTTACTTTGTATTGTTCAAGGGGGCTTGGTGAGTTGTTTTAGTTTTTTGGAGAGAAGGATCGAATAATTCTATCTAAAGCAGGCGACCTTTAAAAAAGAATAGGAGGCGTGAAACTTTTTTTTCATCCTGGCGTCGAGCTATTTTTCCGTAGGGCTTCCCCCACAGTATTGTCACCGCAGTAGAGTTTCATCACCAAGTTCGGGATGGATTGGTGTGGTTCCTCTGGGCTCCCCGAAATCCTGATGTAAGTGTAAAAACTTTTCGAGTTATATTACCAACTACTTTAGTCACCATCTGAAGAATTTAGATTCTTTATATAAATATAAGGATTTCTTATTATTGGTGGGAGAAAAGATTGAATTGTTCAAAGGAGGGGGTGCATCTTTATTTATTTATTTTGATTTTTTTTACTGTTGAAGAGGAGGGGGCAGAGGTTAAGGTTTTTTTTTCTCCTTCATTAGACATGTGTAAAGAGGAGGGGAAGGGGCATTAGTTTTTTTCAAAAAACTTTTCTTTTCATTCTTGAGTGGATAGGGAGGGGGATCAAGGTTTTTATCCTTTCAATACGTTGAAGTGGGACAGGAGGGGGAGGGGGTTGATTTTTTCTTACAAGTTCATTATTGGGGGGGTTTGGGTTGGTGTAATTCATTTTATCTTAGCTAAAATAAACTAAACTTAATTAAACTAACATAAATTTTCTTGATTAAATTCAACCCGACCAAGTTGATTTAAACATTCCAGCCAACACCCCTATCCGCCCTGCCATAGAATGCAATATTCTATTCCGGAAGAAAATAGTGAACTTTGTTGGTTTTCTTTTCCGTGTCTTGCAGATCGGTTCTTGCAGCGCTTATCAGTGGAGAAGCCATGGAGGTGGCATGTTGCACTTTCTTTTCAGCAGCAGCAGTGCCGGCTCAGTTGCAAGCGCTTCGTGATGCATCACCGGTAAGACCCGTGCTCAAGGAGCATTGGTTGATTCTCTGTTTGCACATGCAATGATGTTTTATTTAGGCCACTGGCATCAACCTTAAGGCCGTAGGAGAGGGCTTTCTGAGAGATGAGAATTTCCTGTTTTTTTTTTTTCCCAGTTTGCATACTGTTTGTTGTGGTAGTAATTTCGTAATTTCCGTCTTTTTCTTTTTTTTGGCTCTGGCAATAACAGGAAAGAAGAGCAGGAAGAAGCCGTGTCCTCTGTGATGGGAAAGTTTCCTACCAGCTGTGAGAGTTCAAGCATCTCCAAGACCCTGAGGTACAATGTTCAACTTCTCTGCATGCTTGCACTACAACCTGACAATGTCCTGAACAAGTGCTGTGTGCCAGGAGCCTTCAAACACCATGACCAGCTACTAATGAAAGGCCTGATCATGTTCTAAACTCGACAAGAACTGGTTCCGGGTGAAGATTATTATTACTAATCTCATTTGTGTTGAGCTTAGCCAGCAACCCAAAGAAATTGTTGCACCAGAGCTCAAGACACTTGCCAATCGGAGGACTGAGGTCAGACTTCCTCAACGTTCTAGACATCAGGTCATAGAAGTAGCGGCAACGGAAGCTGAATAGTACTGCACTTCTAGTGCTTTCTTGCAGGGTGCAAATGCATTGTTTCCTTTCGGATGGGAGGAGTTGCTGCCCCAACTAGAACTCAGCTTGATTTAAGTCTAGAGCGGTGACCAGCAGCAATAACAATTATTGGGTACATTCAAACAAAAGTCATTCGTGGAAAACACATCTGATCATGCAACAATAATAGAGAGCAGCATGCATGCAATAAAATTCAGGATTCAAAAAACTACAGTCTGGACATTTGGGTGAGTGGGTCCTTCTGCTCTGTCCTCACTTTCATATGACGTTCTGTTCTTTGCAGGTGTGATCGAATACTATGGTATGGAAAGGGCCTAAGGCAATTGGAATACAAGCATATTGAATCTCGGTTATCTGATCATCGGCCAGTGAGCTCCACTTTCATGGCTGAAGTGGAGATTGCAAGCCATGGAAAACTGAAACCAACTTTCTGTAGGAATTCCAAAGTGGAAGCAGAAGAACTCAGACTTACTACACTCATCCCAGTTTTATGAGGTAAAAGAACTCTCATTTCAGCTCAATTGAAGACTCTGGCCAGCAATGTGAGTTGTTGCCATTTTCTACATTAGAGTTCCAATTCAACAAATTCAAACATCTGAACATTCAATATGTCTAACATAACAGCCAACGAGAAAAGTTCCTTTCACCTTTCTTGGAAGATAGTTTTCTAACAGTTCTTTTGTCTGAACAGCAGTGCATGAACAGAAAATAATAACATGAAATGCGCCCATGAGGTGATATAGACTTCAAAGCCACAACCATTCATTTGGAGTACTCACCATAATGATGTCAGTGGTGTAACTCCCAACTTGGACCATGCACTTTTCAAGAGAAGGTCAGGTTTCTCTGAGATGTGAGTATAAATGTGACAGGGACAAGGCACATTTAGAGCTTGAGTAATATTGTGAGCAACAGTGCTTTGAGATCAGGATGGTTCTGTCACCTTCTTTCAAAGGATTGGTTTGAAGCTTTAGCCAACAGTGGGCACGGCCGTCTTTGGAGTTCTCAATTAGGGCTACAATTGTTGATACAAACTAGATTGTTTGAAGCTTGAACTGTTTCTTGAGTGCAGGGAAAATCAATTGACCTCATAACATGATGTCAGCAACATTGCTAAAGCTAAAAGAAGAGTCAGGACCAGAGCAGCATCTTGGAGTGAGGTAAATCAGGACCTTGATTTGTCCCACATATTTCCAGAATTGACATGACTTTGAACCTGATCGGGAAGAATAAGATTAGGGTTAACAGCTGGGGCTGCACAGCATATTGCAGTAAAATGTGCTAGGGAAAGAAATGTATCTAGATCCAAGAGCATGTTCAATGCAGGTAATTGCAAGAAAGCACTGAACAAAAGTATCAACGTATGCACAAAATCAGTCAAAATTTGCAAGGCTCCTTCAGCGTGCATATCTGCGACTGGATGGCTTAACTTTGAAGATAATACTTCAGGAACTAACACTTTCTGAAATTCTAATGCAAAGGATTGCCTATGAATGCTTCCCAAAGCCACCTAGCTACTGGGTTACTCGCCATTACTACATCTCTCATGGTTTTTGTTTGATTGCAGATTTCTGATTTGGGTAAAAGACTTGGAAATAAAGCATCCCATCTCTTATCTTCTGTAGTATTTCCACAGATGTGGTGGCACCCATAGCATAGATTTGCATCATGAACAGCCTTTCTCCACATCCATTTCTGCATGCATTTTCCAATTTCTGTGGCGAGTGGAAGAAGGAAGCATCACTAAAACAGCTCAAGGACTCACACCCATCCATCCAAGTTCCTCATCCCGGAAGAAGAAGATGATGGAAGAGGAGGAGGAGGAAAAACTTCTGTAGTCTTGCAATTTGCCAAAAGCTACAAACTAATTTTTAAAAACTAAAAATTGTTGAAAAAAAAAGAGAAACAAGAGAAGAAATCTTTTTAAAACAACACAAGAAATTTCAAATTAAAAAAGAAAAAAAAAAGTTATTAACAAATAAATAAAATGAAACAAAATTGTAACAAAAAAAGAAAAAAACAGAACAAGTATTTTTTTAAAGGGAAAAAGCTAGGAAAAAAAAAGAACAGGAAAACACTTTAACAATTAGAAACTTTTTTAAAACACTTAAAAATAGAAAAAAAATGAAAAGATATAAAATAAATATATTTAAACATGAAACAAAAAATGGAAATACAGTAAAATAATCTTAAAAGAAAATTTAAAAATAGGTGACAGAAAATAAAAAACAAAATAGACAGCAAAAGAAAGAGAAAAAAAACCATACTTTAAAAAAATGAGGTTTGTCTTCTTTTTCCAAACTTCAAAGCTGTATCGAATCATACAAAAATACAAAAGTTTTTTAAATATTTTCATTACAAAACATATTAGAAAAACTAGAATCTTTTTGCAAAAAAAAAAGAAAATAAATAAACAAGTAAATAAATGCATAATTTTTTTTAAAAAATGAAGATAGAGAAAATAAGAATAGAAAAAATTAAAGCATGAAACAAACATAAACAAAAAAAAAGTAGAAACACAAAAATTATTAAAAAGGAATTCATTAAGCACTTTCCATCAATACTTTAGTGCACCCCAATTTCCCTATTTTTCAGAATTTTAAAGTTATTGAATTTTCAATGACAAAATTGTTCAATATTGGATAACTTCTAAATTGGAGGCCTCAACATTACACTCTAGGTGCACGCTTACTCAATCATGGCTTTCCAATGATACCAAGTGCACAAGGAGGGGCCGGCAGTTTGAGAGATCTCAATCTCACAAACAATCTACCTTCCTTAATAAATAATAGATATGCACTTGTTTGCTTTGCAAGAATCAATACTGTGATTTTTAGAGAATCGTCACTGAAAATGAGCCATATACTTGGTCCATATCCACCAATGAAAAAGAAATAACTGCCCAAAATGGTTCCAAATTTCAACCTCCTTTTATCACAAAATAATAATAGAGTATTTGGTTTGTTGTTGGATCTTTGAAGTTTTCCACAAAGACTTTGCTTAGTAGGTATATCACTCCTGAAGTAACATGCTGTAAGAGGGAAGGCATTTCTTGAGCTGAGTCCCCTCCCTTGAAAATCTCTTCAATAGTACAGCACAAAACAAAATAATCCAGGTCTCCAGGTATGTATGGGGTCCTCCCTTTTGGCATCTTTAATGCACTTACTTCCACAAACTATGACCAACAAGGAAGTTGAGGATTTCACAATTCTTTTTACATATATTAATTATTATAAAAAACCAAGAAAAATGAGGGCATGGAAGTGTAGGCCTTCCAATTTAGTGAAAAGGTGATTCGTTCATCTGGTTTTCCAAAATTGTTTCTTTGAAGATTGGCTCCATATGGGAAAAACATTTTATTTTTGCATCACTACCATAGTAGGTATAGAAGTTCAGCAAATTAATGTCAAATAATAAATATTATTATTTCAAAGTGTTGAAAAAATCATTAAGAATCAATAAAATAATCAGAATTTTTTGGGGAATTTTTTAGGGTTTTTGGTAGTTTAAGAAAGTATCATTAATGTTTAAAATTCATTCATCAATTATGACTTACGAGTTGTTCAATGCATGACAATTTGTAATGGCAATTTAGATTTAATTTCAAGAACTTTCCGCATTTTTAATTTATATTTCAAAAAATTCAGAAACAAGCTTTCAAAATATCCAAAAATTACAGATTTTCTTAAATATGAATTTAATTATTGCCTAACCTGTGTGCATACTGTGGTATCTTCAATGACCATCTATTTTGCAAGACTTATTTTTCATTTGGTGGAGTTATATATGTGTTGTGGAATGGGCACTACCGTACCGCCGCACTCGTTTCACACCACCCAGCGCGAAATAATTAAATTTGGATGATTTTCATTTTCGCATCGACCCACAAATAATTAATTACAATGATCTGTCATTTCACACTTGAATGGGTCTGCCAGAATTGGGGCGGCCCGGCGCCGGTCCGCACCATCGTCGCCCAGTCACATAGGGTCAGTCACCGCGTCTCAGACAACTAAACAACCACAATAAACAAAAACAACCAAAATTGAAAAGTAAATCACACAGATTGCTTGTTGTTGGTGCAGTTGGTCAAACTTGGCCAACCCTGGTTCGATTCCAGGAGCAATTAGAGTTTTCTTTGTATTTTGTTTGTTTCTGATTCATTTGTCGCTTACCTATTTATTTTACCATCATTTTCCGATTTTTTTCACGCCTCAAGGGACGACTGCTGGCACCCTGGAATTTATATATATAATTATAATATATATTCCAATATTTTACCATCATTTTTCGTTTTCTTTCACGCGTCAAGGGGCTGCTCGCACCCTGGAATTTATATACATAATTATAATATATATTTGGACGTTTTGCCTTTTCGCATTTACACAATAGAATTAATTAATTTTGTTTGTTTCACATTTCACACTTCCCCCCCTTAGAATTTTTTTTTTTTCACAGTACCCCTAAAATAATTAATATTGATGTGAAACGAGCGCGGCGGTACGGTATGTATCAAGGCTAGACTAAAAACATCTCAATATATTTCAAATGAAGTATAATATTTATATGTTTTGGCCAACCAATATCGTTTACACAACATAACCATGCATAGGATTCAATGCTTGTAAATTGTATTACATAGAAAATTGATTGCTTTTCATCAGTCAATTATAATTATTGGCACAAATGATTGCATTTAATATATTTTCATCTTATGTTGTTCCTTTTTCATGTTTAAGGGTGGTACCCAGTGGGAAACAATCATACACCACGTTAGATGTGATAAATATTACTAGTGGTACCCGTGACTTTCGGACACCCGTGGCAACGCCACTCTAGCCACCTCGAACGTTCTGTTTGGTCGCCATAATTGGAAATTTTCCTAAAATAACATTCGTGGGTCCCACCCTAAGGCATTTACATCCTCACAGATAAAAACAATATTGTGACTTAGCGCAGTGGTCTCGACTAACGTTGTGCGGGTATCAGAACCAACCGTGTGTACCGTCAGGTTATCAGTCAGTGTATTTACTCCCTTACTCGACAAGGGTGAAAAACCCAAAACCCTGGTTCTAACATTTTAAACCTTGATTCTTGAAAGTTTTTGAAATTTCCGAAAACACTTTCCTTTATATAACCGTTGGTTCTTTTGGTAGTGTGGGGGGGGGGGAGGGGAAGGTTTTTATATCCGCCTCGAGTGTGGTGGGAGAGGGATGTGATTCGACCGTCATTCCTTCTTTTCGGACGGCTATGATGCTTTGTGGAGATCAAGTCCTGGTTTGTACACTTGGTCGGTGCGAAAATCGTGGTGGTCCAACCCCCATCATAGACTGACACCGGTCGCCCGCTGTTTCACCGGCCTCTTCCTCCCCCACCCCCCAAAACCCCCATCACAGACTGACATACTTATTGAATTAATATAATAATTCACAATCGATGGCTGGCATGTGTCTCCCTGCCACCATGACCCGCAGCGCCAAAATTATACAAAGGCCAATTCTGCCATAGAAAATGTAGAGGTCGGTCCTACCATAAAATGCTTTTGCAGTAGAATTGTCGTGTCACAGACAAACGCACGCACAAACGTAGTGAAGTGATATAAAAGATTACATGCCCAAATAAAGGTTAAGGGTACAACTACTCTAAATAAATGACTTTGACAAACATGTTTGTTTAAGTTAAATTCTCAACAAAGGTGATTCAACACTTACATTGGTGTCTTCACCTTATTAATGAGGCCTTTTAGGGGCTATATTTCAACATGGAAATGTTAAATTGGGTTTTAAACCTTGATATATTCCAAAAATGATATTTATTTATTAAGGAAGGTAGTGTGTCTGTTTTGTTTGTTTGTCATGTCTCCCAAATCACTATGTTATTAATACCATTAAAAAGCCTTCAACAAGTATGGGTGTGCTAAGGTGGGTTCATAATGATTAAACTTACTATGTAGGAAATATTGGATATAAAACAATTTTGTGATTGAAAAAAAATTAAAAAAATAAAAGAATAAATTGGGGCCCACTTTTGAAATTGTTGGAAAATGCTCAATGATTAAGATTTTATGGAAGTAATTTTATAATTTTAGACCTAAGGTGCAAGAATATTGAAATTTGACTAATCTTTGCCATTGGAAATCCAAAATTCAATTGGTCGAGTAACAAGTTCACACTTGGGCGATGGCACATATCACACTAATATTTACAATGTTTAACCCAAAAAGTTTTGGGGTTTTTAGCATTTTACCAAATTACAAGGGTAGGTGTTCATAAATCCTTGAGTGAACTATCATTTATCACATCTCCACCTAACCCTATGTGTCATCTACCACAAAGGACAACCAAAAGGCCACAAAAATGAAACCAAGGTGATTGCTAACGTGGCAATTGCCACCTTGAAAAAGGCATCCACTTTGGATGAGCAAAAGTGCTCTAGCATTTTGTACAATTTGCAACAATCAAATGACCAATGATGAAGCCCATGAGTATTTGTTTCAATTTCTCCCCTTCCCCATTTTGCAAACATGATGAACTTGAGTGCCATTTGAAATCCTTGGACATTGATGACCTCAATAATACTACCCAAAGTTTGAACCCCATTGTAACTTTGGCAATGGTTGAGTTGCATCCTTCAAGTTCACAATTTGCACCACATGCAAAAAGTAAAACACAAGGGGCTCATGAATTTTTTGCTTGTCCATGATGTTCAATTATTTCTTCATGAATTGCAATTGAATTTTTGGAAATGTGTTTTTGAGACCTTTTGTTCATTTGAGGTTTTGGAATTTTTGTTCACAAAGTGGTCTTCAATTTTTTTTTCTTGATGAGATATTGAATTTTTTTCTCATTAAATGTTGTTGAAATTTTTGTTCACAAAGTCCTCTTGATTTTTTTTGTCATGATATGTTTTTCAAAATTTTCTCTTGTCTACTTGGGGAATATTGATTCTTGAAATTTTTCTCTTCAAAATTTGGGTTATGTTTGCTTTAATTATTGAGGTTATATATGTGCATTGAGTAATTGCAAAAGGACTACAATCACAAGCCTTGTTGGGCATTCAAAGGAGTGCAATGCTTCACAATGATGGTGGTTTTGAAGCACCCAAAACTCTCCATTGCCATTCTGATTGTCAAAATGATAATGTTTGTTGTTACATAATTGTTGGTGAATGTTTTTGTCAAACAACATTTTTCACACGATGTTGCCAAAAAGGTCTAGATATTAGTGGTACCAAATATATGTGCAATGTATGGAGATTTCTTACATTGTACCATGATAAGAACAAGTGTTGAGTGATATATTGACAGCACCTTAGTATATACATGAATACCATTCTTAATATCAAAGGAGCCAAGGAAGTTAATATGCCTTTCTTGTGATATTCCTAATATACCATTATTACCCCACATGGGTTCCATTAACACCTTAGTTGATATTTGGTTTATTGGGTACATAATTTTTTTAATATACCATTTAATATCATTATTCACCCTTCCCATGCAATGGTGTTATGCAATACCAAGTGTATATTCAGGTTCCCATATGGGCTTTTGACTACTTCATAAAAAAGCATTTGGACCAATTTTTTTTTGTTGGCTATATATAGTTTAAAAGCTATATTAAAAGTAAAAGTGTTAAACTCAAAATTTTAAAATATTTTTCATGGCCAAATTTCAACCAAATTTAAAGAAAAATTGCTAAATATCTACACATGGTAGTCAAGAATATGAAAAGCAAAGCATGCAAAAATAAGCTAAAAAAGTATATCAACATTACAACCTTGGGGGGGGGGGGGGGGGGGGGGGTATAAATGAAAGAAAATAAATTAAAGAAACATATGAAGTAAATATTATTATGAAACTGTCATGCAATTCATTAAGTTCTACCCTAATATTTCTTACAGATGATCACCATTTTGGTTACATCACAAGATTGGAAGTAAAACACTGCTCTTCCTGTCCGCCTCATGACATCAGTGCACACAAGTAATAATACAAGCATTATAATATAAAGTGTCAGGTCCAACTATTGCGACCTATTATCATAATATTTTAGTTTCTGTAGAGGGGGAATGACTGAAAGTTCTTTACTGTTCTTAAGAATGTACCCTTACAAATTTTTAAAACCTGTCTCCACTTGGAGTGTGTAAAATTTCTCAGAAAATTTAATGAGATACAAGAAGGATGTCTGTACACCTTCGGTCTCCATAACATGCCATATTATGTATATGGCATACTACATAGCACGCTATATGCACATTACGGTCTGGCGTGGCAGATTATGTCATTTTTTTAATCACATTATATGAACAGAGTCTTCCCATGACAATCGTACACTCATAATAATAACCAATTTCTCTGTTGAATTTCTTTAAGAATTGTTGAAACTGCCACCTCAGACCTCAATGTCATGGAATTGTCTCGCCCCTGGCCCATTATGTTGGGTGTGTCACCAAGGTCACCTTAACACGCTCACCTGGCACCTTACCCAACATAATTGGCACAAGCATTCATGGCCAGTGTTGTTTTTCAATTTTCTACTGTTGTGCCGTTGGTAAGCATACCAGGAGTGATTTAACAGAAAAAATCTGGTAAAAAGGATGCCCCTGAACTAAAGGCCAAGCCCAGATGTGGCAAAAGATTTTTGATTTATTTATTTCAAAATTTGGTGAATTTTCTCCAAAAAGTAGTGAATCTATCCATGAAGAAAGTGGATAGTTAGTTTGGTATGTTTTGTTTGTCACATTCAGATTTCCTAAACCATGGCATCTCTTTTTGCACTTTTGGTACTGTTGCAAAGCCCTTGATGTGTAGGGGTGCACTGTGTTGGTTTCAAAATGTTACAACATGGAGAAGTTATTGAATATTGAAAAAAAAATCATTTAAATCGAAACTAAAAATTAGAGAGGAATTTGTGCACACTTTTGGTATTGGTGGAAAGCATCACTAGGATTTAATGAAAATGATTTGGAAATTTTTAGACTGAAGGTGTGAGAGATATTCATTTTTGATTATCTTTTGTCATTAGAAATTTGAATAAATTATCCCATGTGCTTGACTACTCACAACTCCTTCATATCCTGCTTCAAGCTCAGCTATAAAAATGTCCTAAACTCTATACTTGGCTTGAGGTTATAAGCAATAAAAACCTGGGAATCTTGGAACTATTTGT
Source organism: Sphagnum tenellum (assembly GCA_963921925.1). NCBI lineage: Eukaryota > Viridiplantae > Streptophyta > Sphagnopsida > Sphagnales > Sphagnaceae > Sphagnum > Sphagnum tenellum. Next base: position 20,324,284 of record OY998149.1, on the reverse strand, counting down.
GGCAACAATTTTTTTGAAAGTCCAAAGTTGACCTGAATAATCTGGCCACTATTTGCTTCAAATGTTGAACTCAGATTCATTTGTCCATTGAATCTGAGTTCAACATTGTGTTGCAGGCACCAAAATTTTATGGAAGTTCACTGGAAGATCTATTGTGAAAGTTCTACTGAAACTCTTCAAAGGTTTTAAGGCAAAAACTTGAAAATGTTCAAGTTTTGTGCTGCATGCAAAAGGTAGAAGCTTTGGTGTGTTCAAGCTCTATGGCATGGAAGTTTTGAAGCTCATGGAAGAACTTGACCATGAAGAAGGAAATCTAGATCACAAATGCAAGTTAATAGTGGTCAATAGTTTATCACATTGGTTTATCACATTGTCAAAAAGTTAGTTTAATGACAAAGTTAAGGAACAAAATGTTCATTTTATAACAATTTTAATCATCATGATCTTTGTTTTTTTTATTACCCCTTTAATTACATTGCTCAACTGGTAAATATATTAGGATAAATGTTTTTCATTCACTTTTATCCTGGGTTGATAATTTTGCAGAGCCTATATATTATCCTTACCCTTGTGAGAAATTTTTGAAGCATATATACCTTTACCAAGATGATATCTCATATACTAAAATGGATATACCAGCCCAACACAAGTCTTTTCCAGTGTTGTGTGGTTCTTTGAATATTCCAAAATCAAAGAATGACCTGCTAACAAATTTGCAAAATCAAAACAAGTGTTAATTTTTTTTTCAATTTATAACATTTACAAAAGAAAGCATCTTTAGTTAGATCTAATTTAAATTTTTTTATGGTTGCTTCTTTTGCTTTATATCTTTGGTCATATTTGATTGCAAATATTTCCACGGCTCTTTCTTACATTGGTCTATTGTCATCTATTTTATTTTTTAAGACTTTTGAACTAAAGCTTAATTTTTTTTTAAAAATTTGAAATGTTTTCAAACTTGCTTCTCCTTCTAGAGATGACATGTTGAGAAAAATGATATAAAAGAAAGAAGAATTATGAGTTATATTAAGGTTTGCCCAAATGTTTGTGAATGTGTTCCAATTATATGGAGGAAAAATGTGCACACAATTATGGGGAAATCAACAAAGTGGTCACTTTAGGTGTCTCATTAATGTTTCAAATTTTCAGTATCCTAAGTTAGGGCTCCTGAACGGTGATGGTAATTGTTGAACCCACAATTAGGCTTTGGAACATTATTAAGTTTTTCTTCATATTTGCGTGATGAGTTGCTTCTTTCTAGCGGGACAGCCAATGTGCCCAATTTTAAACAGAGTTAGAAACAATGTTTCATACCCTATATAAAATTGTTTCAAAACACCCCAAGAGAAAAAAAGTTTCCTTCCTACTTTTCCCTGTTTTAATGAACACCCAACTCACAAATACTACAAAAAAACTTTGTAAACCTATAATGCCTATTTATAATTGAACCCCAAGACCCCAATACCAAACAATAACAAACTCCCCCACATGTTCATGATTTATAATCATTATTATTGTTAATTGTGTTCACAAAACCTCCCATTAATAAACATTATAAGACCATGAGTTGGGTGAGAATTATCCATGCCCCTTCAGTTTTACACCCATCAGTGAACATATAAAGCAATATTTTGCCCTTTTTTTTTTCCAAAAATTGAACACATCAATTTCATAGCAGACATTCAGTCGTAAGTAGTGGACTGTGCAACAAAATATTCAGGGCTGTTTTGCTAACTATTGCATAGGGATGTGCATTGTGCACTGGTTCACATAAGAAATGATTATTTTCATTGGCTCATCACAAAAAAATTAATCAACGTTTCAACAGTCTCAAAATAAATATGTTGCAATCCCTTAGATGCATGCTACCTCACTTCATTGACTGCAAGAATCTTCTTCCTGGCATACTTGTATTCATTCCCATCTTTGTACCTAGATGAATGGCAAGAGGATGAACCACAAGTGTATGTTGGTATGTTTGAAATCCTTGGGAAAGATGAGGACAAGTCTACTATCCTTACATAAAGATCTGCCTAAAACTTCCTAGTGTATGTGGACGACAATTTATAACACAAATTTTTCATTGGCAGTAGAGTGGCTTTATTATAAGAAGTGACCTCTTAGTGGCCATATTAAGACCAAAAAATTGTACTAATGCCATTTGGAGCTTGAAGGGATCATAAAGCTCTCATCTTTCTATCTTGATCACATTCCTTCATCAAAAAATTTCAATCACATTACAAAGGATACAAATGTTTTTCATGTTAAGTGAGGCGATAGTCGTAGGCTTAACCATTTCCCGACTTTTACCCTTTCAAAACACACCTCCCGTCAACACAACCAATTAATTACAAACTGTCAATTTTTGACATATAAATATGGCTGACCTTTCCACCTTTGAAAGTGAAAAAAAAAAACAAAAAACTTACAAACAATCAGAAAAGTTATCAACAAAAAATGATTTTTTTATAAAAAAAGCCCCACACCCCACCCCTCCACCCCGCCCTTTAAGAGTAAAAGATCCCAAAAAATTACAAACATGAAAATAAAAAAAAGTGAAGAAATATAACCCACCCCCCTCTCCTCCATCTTACTTACTTACAATTTAGCGTCATTAAGTGGGCCAAACAACACCCGGGCCAGAGCCCAATTGACGTTAAGTCAAATAAAGCAATTTAGATCTAACCATCTGACATTGTACTAAGAATCTAGCAAGGATGCCTTGCTGCTGGTAGTTTAGCAACTCAACCAAAGGTGTGATGGCAGTTAGTGGCAATGAACCTCTAAACCTTTCTCGAACACTTTGATAAGCAGGGCAAACCAATAAGAAGTGGTCCTCATCCTCAATCGCACCCAAGTTGCACAATTTGCAGTAATGCTGCTACATTGGCACCTTCACTGGCTTGACTTGCCTTCCTAGCTCAATCTGCAGCTTATGATTCGCACAACGAAAACGTGCCAAGCTTCTCCTAAGTTGTGCATTGTCTACCTTGGAGAGGTATTCTTTGTAGCCATAATGTGTTGAGGTATTCATCCCCAGATAGGCTCTCACCCTGCTGGAATTAGCTACAGCCACTTGATGGTGTGCCATGTATTGCCTTTCAGCCAACTGTTTGAAGTGAGCACATGGTGGCAGCTGATCGCTATTGATGCACAAATTGTATGTTGATAGTCGTTCAATCTACTTGTGCTAGCCAGCAAGCAGGCAATCGGCTCTTTCTACCCATAGCACTCTAGTTCCCAAGTAAAATTTTTCACCTAGCTGCAAGCAATTGCAGCTGTACATCATAAGCTAGCCTGAGCATGCGATCTGAGTCAACTTCAGAACTGACACGTGAGAGAAAGCGCATGGTCTGTTGCCACCAAAATATGTCTAGGGGAAACCTGCCAAACTCTGCTAGCACGACGTAACTGGATGTCGTGTTGTTAACCCCCAACAATGATTTCAGAAAAGTTCGATGAACCACCTCTAACTGTCGCAACCCTAGCTTGGCCAAGTGTGGGGGTGAAGCCCAACACTTGGAAAAGTTGGGAGTTGGAGTCCTCTGGGACTCCCAAATGTTCAGAGCTCGACAGCAAAGAGCAAAACACCTCGTCTTGAGGTGTTCTTGGGGTCATTGGAAAGGTCTTGAAACGTAGATATCGAAAATGCCCTCGCATTCTCGATTTGGACATCTGTTGCCCAAGTTATAGGCAAAAGAAGGGCCGGGAGTCAAACTGGCAGTTTGACTCCCGACCACTAAAAGTCGGAAATCGACCTCTTTCCGACGTCCAATTTGAGTGTGCAACATAACGTTGAAAAGATCTCGACGAGGGCTACAACTTTGGTTTAGACCTCGTTGCGATCCAACTCCGCAGTCGGGAGTTATGGTGGTTCAAAGTTCCGAGAGTCCTGCCAGGACGATTTTGGGACAATTTCGGGACTCCATTTCGGGAGTCCCGGGAATTTGTGCCATTTGGATGAGGCCCCCACGGGGCATCGCAGAGTATACTATAGGGAGTATGGTGGTGGCATACTCCCGAGCCAAGGATGTGGTGAATCCAAATGAGTCCGGGTCCCCGTGGCTTGTCCCAACACCAAAAGAGTGCAAATGGATTCTAACCAACTCGTGTTGGTTTGTGATGCAAGTTCGTGTAATCTAAAAGCTTGATCTCTTCCTAGTCTAATCCCGGGGCTCCCAACTCGACCCTCTACCCCTCTCTAGAGTTGGAAGCCGGGAGCGTGTTACCAAGTCTCAATTCCGCAACTTAACTTCGTGAGACCTTCACTTGGGTTTCACCCCCCCCGTGACTTGGGAGTGCGTCACTAACTGTTCGCGTGCCATGTGGTCTGACCATACTTCACACCCATAGTTAAGCACTGGTTTGACTAATGCATCAAACAACTGGCATTGCAGTGCTAGGTCAAAGATGCGCAGCTCTGCGCATCTACGTCATAATGCAAAAACTACATTTTTCCCTGACATTGCTAATTGTTGTATTGCAGCTTGCATACCTTTTGTGCCATGCAGCTCAACACCTAGATACTTGAAAGAGTTTAGTTGTTCTATAGCTTCGCCCTCAAACTGAAAAGCTTGACACACAAATTTGCGTGTTTCAAACACAACAACCTTGGTTTTCTTGACATTCATAGTCAATTGACGCTCACAACAAAAAGCTTGTAAGACATCCAATTGTTTCTGCAATCCAGCAGGAGTGTGTGACATGAGAGCTAAATCGTCTACATACAAAAGCAAGCGAACAGCTAGCTGTCCCAACATTGGTGGTGCGTCACCTTCCAAAGCATTCAGTTGTTTCTCTAGGCCATCTATGAAGAGGCCAAACAAGAGTGGGCTGAGGGGGCATCCTTGCTTTACTCCGATGCGACAAAGGAAAGTGGGCGTGAGCCCCTCCTTTGGATGTTGTAGGCAAGCCTGGTCTTGACAGTACATGGAACGCAAGCACTCCAATATCCTCCCACTGATGCCAAGTCCTTCTAACACCTGCCACAACAGGTCCCTTGGTACTATATCAAAGGCTTTTTTGAAGTCCACAAAACAAATGTATAACTTCTTTTTCTGAAATCTGGCTTATTCGGTCAAAGTGCGAAGAATAAACAAGTTATCTGTTGTCCTAAAGTCCTTTCTGAAACCAGCCTGTCCCTTTGCACGTAAATCATTGGTCTCCACCCATTGGCTAATGCGGGACTCAAGAATCATTATAAACACCTTAGCTAAGACTGGTCCTACTGTGATCCCCTTGTAATTGTCAAACTGAGTACAATCACCCCCTTTGTACAGTGCATGTATGATCCCAACAGAGAGTGATTCACAATAACCTTCACGCAAAATTTTGTTAAAAGCAATCAATAATGGTTGTTACAGGGCAACAGCCACATCCAAAAGGAACTTTGGTTTGATGCCATCAATGCCTGCAGCTTTGTGTCGTTTTAGCTTTTTGAACGCTTGCTGTACTTCAATTAATGTGATGTCAACATTCAATTGTTCGCAATCAATACCATTGGCTGGAAAGGAGGCCTCTTAGGCTTGAATAGCGGCACATATCACAGCTCCTGTTGTGGCTAGTGCCGCTGGAGGCTATAGCAGTTGCTGGAAGCCATCCCTGAGCGCTTCGCTGGTAATGCCATTGACACCCTCAGTGCGCTTGCGGTACCGCTTCCAAAATGCTGCAGGATCCGCCTTCGCTAAACCACATAGTTGTTTAGCCTTGAGCAAATCAAAAGCATGTTTCTTCCTTTTGTACAACTGTTTCATTTGCTTAAGTCTGATCCGCCTATCTGGGTGTGCATGTGACAATTTAGCAAATTGGCTTTTGGTCTGCCGACATTCTATGTCAAACCAGGGTTTGTGGCTGTGCTTTATTGATTTTCCTAAGGCCACTTGTCTATTTCCAAACACTTCTTCTACAGATTGTGCGATGCACTGTTGTAACAGATTGACTGTTGTTTGTACGTCAAATGCATCAAGTACGTCTGGGATTGCCCAGACACCGATGTTATGCTATACACTCCTGCTAAACTCTGTTGCTTTGGCAGTGTCATATTTGAAACGTGGTAGGTGTTTGATTGCCTTTTGTTAAACACAAGGGGTTTGCCACTGCTGTGTGATTGTGAGTACCAATGGTCTATGATCAGAGTGCGCATCTTTGTGACCTGAGTACTTTTCATCGCAATTAACCTCTAAGCATTGGACACCTTCTAATTGGTCAGCTGTCGTAAGAAAATAGTCCATAGTGCTAAAACCTTTATTGGATAAACATGTGTACTCCCCTGATATGTCTCCTGGTGTGCGGCCATTGAGGATGAATAACCCAGTGGTTCTGCACAGATCCAGGAACTCACAATGCCAGCCAGCCCTAACAGTGTTGCGATTCTGGCGTTCCAGCATATTGTTGGGCAGGGTGTCCTCAATGGCCTGTGGCACCAGCAGCACATCTGCTAGTTGACTGCAGTCAATGAAGTCAATGTTTGTGCCTGTCCTTGCATTGAAATCCCCAGCAAGAAGCACACCGCCTAAGTTCATGGCTTCTCCAATCTCTTGGCATATGTGTTCAAACAAGTGGCTGTCCGCATATGGCGAGCCTTGTGGAGCAGCGTATACTATGCACAAGAATAAAGGCCTTTGGAAAGCATTGCTTAAACATAGCCAAATCCTAGTCCCATCCTTTGCAGTCTTCCAAATAATAGTATTATTTGCCCATGTTTCCCTGACAAATACGACAATGCTTCCATTGTGTTTTCCAACAACACCCTGTGAAGTCATAGGCCTGGCAACATCAAAACAACTAAAACCTGATAAGACCGGAAATGTATCTCCCGAAAAGTGATGTGTTTCTGTTAAAGCAACAATGTCAACATGTTGAAATAGGTCAAGCAGATGTTCATGTGTTTCTAACTTTGTGATAGCGGCCCCATGGATGTTCCACAGGCACACTCACAAATCTCTCTGGCCCCTGCCCCCCTATGCAGTAGGAGAGTTTACGATTTTGTGGTTGATGTAGAGATTGGCCCCATGCCAGTATACCCGTTCGCCAGCCTCTTTGGCCTCCTTGAAAGTGGCCCAAGCGATTCGCTTTTGGGCATGCTGAGCGGGAGTCAAGTCCTCATCGAGCCCAATCTGAGTGCCTTGCAGGCCTTTGTGAGCGCGCAGCATCGTGAGCTTGTCGTGTACCGATGCCAACGTGATGATGATTGCCGGTGCCTTGTTAGTGGCCCTATCCAATTGCCCTAACGACATCTGTCGATGCACCTTCTGCACCTGCACACGGTCAGCAACCTTTAACCTGTCGAGTAACTCCGTCTGCACCAACTCCATAAGTTGTTTTGAGGTTTCCCCCTTGCTCATGGTCAACCCGGTGACCCGGATGTTTGCCTCCTTGGCCTTGACTAGGTCAGCATCCGTTGCACGGTCCACCTTGTTGGCAACCTTGTCAACCTTCCTGCCCACGACCTCCTTCCACTTCTCCCCACTGTCCTGCATGGTATCAAAGCTCTTAGCCATCGCATCTACTTTATTTTGCAGCATTTCGACTTGGCTAGTAATGGTTACAATCTTAGCTTCCATTGTTGGAGCCAGAATGTTTTCTGCAACTTGCTCCATAGTGACCTCAATAACATTGCGCACATCCTGTTTCGTCACCACATTGGCCCTAGGGACCATGAGATGGTTGACAATGGCTGCTGCAGCGACTGCCTTGCCAAACTTGGCAGGCTTGAGGTTGTAACGTGTACATAGCGCCTGGAGTTCAACCGTTTGCATCTCCATGATCGTCAACAAGTCCTTGTTCCATTCCCATGTTTTAGCGTCGAAAACCATGGCATTCGTCATTAACCAAAACCCTAACCCTAACTTTACTAACCCAAACCCTAAACCCTAACACTCCCACAATTCTAGTTCCTCATATTAAGATCCGATGAGGCACTTGCAATTCAGAAGCAACAGCAACAACAGTACCAACCGAAGCTTCTGCAACAAGAGATTGTGCAAGCAAGCAAGCCGGTGGTTGAGGAGGTCCAGGTCCAGTTTGTGAGCTTTATACCAAATCCTTGGGAAAACGAGAACCAAGCAGCTGAGAAGAAGCTATGTCCAGTTGCTGAGCTCCAGAGCAAATCCTTCTAAAGTTGAAAGCCAGCAGTCGGTAGCTTCAATAGACAAAATTCATAAAGAGCTTAAGAGTCCAGACACTCTCAAGTACCTTTCTTTCTTAATGTTGTCTACTGCTGTTCCAACGCTTTCCATAGCTGCTCCAAAGCTCCAATGTTTTCCACAGTTCCTGGAGAGCTGCAAAAAAGATTTTCGAAAGCCTGCCTTCTTCTGTTCTTTTCGCGCCTTCTGAGAAGGTCCAAGTCTAACCCTGCAGTTGTAGTCTCCTATACTCCCAGGTCGTCCTCCTCACTGCTACTCTCGAGCAACACAGTTCTGGAATCTTCAGGTGTCCTGTCTCTTCGTCACGGCCCTTTCACCTCTCACGGTCTCATCGGCTGTCCTCCCAACTTTTACAACCGTAATTAACAATTAGAATCTTAAACAAAAAACCCACACCCCTTCCCCCGGCAAGAATAAAAAAGGGTAACAAAAGCTTAACACACGATACAAAAAATTACAAAAAGGAAAAAAAACAAAACCCATGCCATACTCCCCCCTTAAGGAGGTCAAAAATGTGACAAAAGAATATAAATAATAAATAATTTAGAAAAGAAGTAAATAAATAAACCCACGCCCCCCTCCCCTTTTCAATGTAAAATTATATATATATATATATATACATATATATATATATATATACTCATGGCCCCCTTCCCTTTTCAATGTAAAATTATATATATATATATATATACATATATATATATATATATACTCATGGCCCCCTTCCCTTTTCAAGTATTTAAAAAATAACAAAAGATCAAAAGGTTAAACCCACACCCACTTCCCAATTCAAGAATAGAAAAAAATGAAAGAAAACTCATGCCCCCTTCCCCCTTCAACAATAAACAAAAATAACAAGGAAAAAAAAACCCCCTGCGCGCCGCCGCTTCCCCCCCGCCCCCTTCAAGATTTTTTTAAAACAAAAGTGAAAAAATACCATGCCCTTTTCACCTTCAAATAAAAATGCACTATTCACCTCTAAAACCCCAACCCCACCTAATTTCTCAACCCCTCCCCTTCTTTTCCTCAATAAGATTTAACTAGTTCCATCCTGTCAATCAACATTGACTGTATTCCTTATTTGATTAATCTTTTGCAGGACGTCAATCAAACCCTCCGGCGGGACTTTATGGGCATCACACTGACACCAGGGGAGTTCGTATGCGGTTAACGTCCTGCCAAAACCCCCTCCAATCCAACCCTTTTTGTCCTCTTCACCACCTAACCCACTTTCACCACTCTTTAGTACCCTTTTGTTTTTAGTCATTGGAGCAAGGCCTTCCAAAAAACCGATTATTTCTCATAAATGTCATTGGGGACTGGGCATTATGAGAATCCTGAGCCAAATGGATCAGTTCTTCCTTTGTCACATTAGTGGTGTGTCAACAAGCCCTGCACTACAAGTCGAAACCGGCCCCCTACATGAAGTGTAAGTTAATTACAAAGTGTTGACAGGACAGGCAGGAGGAACTGACCTCACATTATAAACCATAGCTGACACCCAGATGACATGCACCTAACACCAAGAGGGATTATGTGATCGAGAAGCCACCAGCGCCCATCCATTGGAAACCCCATATGACTTCGTTGTGGATGAACCACAACTGAGTAACCATGGTTCTAACTTGGTAACCTATCCCATAAATCCACTTCCTCCCTCCTTCCCCCCCAAGGTAGCTACCTATGAAGTGGGCAAGTACCTTGGCAAGTAGGTAGGGAATGCAAGTTTTATAAAGTAAGGTACTTGGTGTCAACTAGGTAGGCGAATGGCTAGTGCATAAGTAACCACTGTGATAAGCTATGGGACAGGAACGCAATGAAAACTTCTTTCCAATCCACACACCATCCATTGTGCATGGTGCGCTGGTGGCTGTTAGTTTAGTCTGGCTAAGTTGTCTGAGGGCAATATGGGCCTGGTGGATATTAATAAGTATAAAGTACCATCAGCTCTGACCAAGGACGAGGTTATGTGAACTAACTAAAGTAGGAACCAGCAAAGGACACTGGCCACAACGTCTTTTACCGATTTCTCAATTGCAAAATTGTACTAAAAGTCTTCCTTTCACCTATGCACTATGGACCTCTTTTACCGATTTTTCATTTGCAAGATTGTACTAAAAGTCTTCCTGTCGCCCATATGCCCCATAATTTCTTCTTCAATTGTATATGCTACCACATGAACTGGAAAAACCCAGCTGCAAAGCAGCACCACCTGCCATGCCATTAACAATGTAAGATGCATGCATATCTTTGCCCGTCTATTGAGATTATTACGGTATGAGAAATTAAGGACCTTTTCTCTATTGCAGAGATCCCAGATGGGTTTCACTCCCAGTACTGTTACTATGTACCTGACTTTGTATGACCTTTCCTTAGAAGCGGCAATTGCCAGTTTTGGATGGAAGCGGTGCTATCAAAATCAGTCCATGTAATGTGAAAATGTTGGGGCTCAACGTCCCCTTCCACATTGGATCCTTTGCAACTCTGATGCTTGAACTCTTTATGTCTTAATGGTAATCCTTGGCCAACATCTTATTGGAGGATTATGGTTTCATAAGGTTTCCTCTCCTTCCATAAATGGCCAAACCACTCCATCATTTTCTTGCAGCATTAAAATTTTGTGTGTGGTGTTGAGGGTTAGAAAGGGAAGGGTGTTCAAGGGTCAACTTATGTGAGAAAGGCATTATTGCCTAGCCCAATTCTTCAGGCTCCTACGCAGCTTCTTTCATATGTATCTTTTAACCCCTGTTTTGAAAAGAGCAGCATGTGATGTATGTGAATACACCTTCCACTGAGAACATGTATACATAGTTCCTTAAGTATATTTCATTAAATATTGTACTTCAACCTTTCAGCAAATTAATTTAGTATGTTGGATTGAGTATACCTAAATTCTAAACTTATCAAATATGGGTGCTTCACATTTTGTTTCAAGAAATAAATCAGTTTTTACCCCTTTTAAAAACTCTGAGCCTGGAGTGGTGACCAGTTCAGTCCTTTATTTTTCCCCACATAAATGAAAGTCTGTTTCCAGGTCAAATTAACCAAAGAAGAAAAACAGGCAAACTGTGCCCTACACTGTACACGCAAAGACGTAAGTAAGCAAGGCAGGTTGCAAAAAACAGCCGAAAGGCCCCTTGAGGGGCTCAGCCAAGAGGTCAGAAAGGGCACCAGGGTGCCGAAAAGCGCAAAATAGACGCTAAACAGAGATGAACACTACCTGGAGTCTCAACCGATAAAGATTTGAGTGTTTGAGATTCTTCAAAAAAATGAAAAGAAATTTTAGTGGCTCTTTTCAGTTAAAACTCTCCAACTTTTGAGGTAGAGCTTGGTGAAAAATGGTGACATATTGAAAATGATTGAGTGTTAAATTTGCTGAAGTTGCTAGTTCTACAACAAAAGAAAATAATTCGTCGCTCTCAAGGGGTCAAGATTTCTGACATAAATGTCGGCATAGGTAAAGAGCCGCTTCAAAGTTTGTTGGCCTTGCCTTGGTAGGCAAGGATATTGTGTTCAGATTCATTATAGAGTATAGTAGCTTAATGGATTTTGGCCCCTAGGTAATAGGTCTATTTTTATATGAGAATTTTTGAAAGATGATATTTTGGCTTCTGTTGAAACTTGAGATTAGTTATAGAGTTATAATAGAGTTGTCGGTAAAGTAAGACAAACACAGCACCGGAACCTTGAGTTTGGTCATACACAAGGTGAGATTAAAAAAACCCTGCAAAATAGTACATTACCATTTAAGGGGGGATGAAACTCAGAAAACCATCAAATTTGGTGGTAAACCAAGTTTCATCCTGTCTTCCCTTTTTCCTGAGCGCCTCCAGTGCTGCTACATATATTTTCACTGCTCTTACATGTATAACTACTATAATTAGTCTGGAACCTTGTGCATTAAATGCTGAGTTGCAGCATTTCATCTTGAGATTTAATAAAATGTCCATACTTTGCGGATACCACCGAAAGAGGGGATAGGGGGTGAGAAGAGGCCAAAAGACCGGGTGAAGACAGAGATTACTTTCCAGATAGCTCTAATATCTTTTAAGGACTTTGGCTTTTTTTAGAGGACTTTTTGAAGAATATATTTTTTGCATGGTGAAATATTTGAGTTTCCATAATTCTACTTTTTTCCCTTAAGATACGTTTTAAAGTAAATGGCAAGGCCACAGTGTGACACACCCCTTGTTGAACATTGACATCACAAGATCAATGACCAAGAAGAAAGGGATGCATGTGGAAGAGGGTTAGAGTTGACAATATGCAAGGGTTTTTTGGGCAGGATACTACCATTGGAAAGTGAACTTGGTTGAGGAACCACATTGACAATTGTTGTACCACTTCTCCTAGAGTTTACATCAGATAAAACTACACTCCGAGACAACCGGGTGATCATAGCAAAGGAAAACACAACGTGCGACCGTGTTTTGGTTGCAGAAGATAACAAAGTTAATCAAACTCTTAATTAGGATGAGATTGTCTGGCATTATGGGTATCAAGTTGAATTAGTTGGGAATGGGCAGCTTGGTGTTTGAGGCTATTCAGAGCAAAAATTAGCTTTGATCTGTCTTCATGGATCCTAAAACCCTAGTTCTTGATGATCTAAGTGCAACAAGGAGACAATTCGAGCATTACCACCTCATGTTTCAAAAGTTCCAATCTATGCACTTTCAACTTGAAATGGAAAGAGACATGCTTGGATGTGTATTTTAGCAAATCAAAAGAGTAATATTGAGTACTTCGATACTGAGAAGTATTGTTGTGAGCATGACCATGAAGGTGCTCATGAAATTTGGGAACCCCACAGCATTACAAGCTTTTTACTTGAGGTAGACCACTCTAAGGTCTGGTTGAGATATAACTTATTCTTGTGTATTACTGCTTAGTGTGTTCTAATGAGCCACTAATCCAAGAATAAGTGTATTTAAAACTAATGAACTTGAGTTGGGTAAACGTTTGGTCTAGTTATATTACCTTCCTTTTAGGGTTACAAAATTTAGGGTTTGGAGCTCATGGCCCCATTTGAGGTAGTGTTGTCGCTGCTAAGAAGTGTAGGTTGGTGTTGTTGCTGTAGTGTGGCCAAGGCAGAGGAGAACAGATGCTCGTTCTGTGATTCATCTAGTACAGCATCTTGCAGATCGATGCCAAAGTCTTCCAACATCTTCACTACCTCAAATAAAAATGCACTATTCACCTCTAAAACCCCAACCCCACCTAATTTCTCACCCCCTCCCCTTCTTTTCCTCAACAAGATTTAACTAGTTCCATCCTGTCAACCAACATTGACTGTATTCCTTATTTGATTAATCTTTTGCAGGACGTCAATCAAACCCTCCGGCGGGACTTTATGGGCATCACACTGACACCAGGGGAGTTCGTATGCGGTTAACGTCCTACCAAAACCCTCTCCAATCCAACCCTTTTTGGCCTCTTTACCACCTAACCCACTTTCACCACTCTTTGGTACCCTTTAGTTTTTAGTCAATGGTGCAAGGCCTTCCCAAAAACCGACTATTTCTCATAAATGTCATTGGGGACTGGGTATTACGAGAATCCTGAGCCAACTGGGTCAGTTCTTACTTTGTCACATTAGTGATGTGTCAACAAGCCCTGCACTACAAGTCGAAACCGGCCCCCTATATGAAGTGTAAGTTAATTACAAAGTGTTGACAGGACAGGCAGGAAGAACTGACCTCACATTATAAACCATAGCTGACACCCAGATGACATGCACCTAACACCAAGTGGGATTATGTGATGGAGAAGCCACCAGCGCCCATCCATTGGAAACCCCATATGACTTCGTTGTGGATGAACCACAACTGAGTAACCATGGTTCTAACTTGGTAACCTATCCCATAAATCCACTTCCTCCCCCCTTCCCCCCCAAGGTAGCAGCTACCTATGAAGTGGGCAAGTACCTTGGCAAGTAGGTAGGGAATGCAAGTTATAAAGCAAGGTACTTGCTGTGAACTAGGTAGGCGAATGGTTAGTGCATAAGTAACCACTGTGATAAGCTATGGGACAGGAACGCAATGAAAACTTGTTTCCAATCCATACACCATCCGTTGTGCATGGTGCGCTGGTGGCTGTTAGTTTAGTCTGGCTAAGTTGTCTGAGGGCAATAGGGGCCTGGTGGATAGTAATAAGTGTAAAGTACCATCAGCTCTGACCAAGGACGAGGTTATGTGAACTAACTAAAGTAGGAACCAGCAAAGGACACTGGCCACAACGTCTTTTACCGATTTCTCAATTGCAAAATTGTACTAAAAGTCTTCCTTTCACCTATGCACTATGGACCTCTTTTACCGATTTTTCATTTGCAAGATTGTACTAAAAGTCTTCCTGTCGCCCATGTGCCCCATAATTTCTTCTTCAATTGTATATGCTACCACATGAACTGGAAAAATCCAGCTGCAAAACAGCACCACCTGCCATGCCATTAACAATGTAAGATGCATGCATATCTTTGCCCGTCTATTGAGATTATTACGGTATGAGAGATTAAGGACCTTTGCTCTATTGCAGAGATCCCAGATGGGTTTCACTCCCAGTACTGTTACTATGTACCTGACTTTGTATGACCTTTCCTTAGAAGCGGCAAATGCCAGTTTTGGATGGAAGCGGCGCTATCAAAATCAGTCCATGTAATGTGAAAATGTTGGGGCTCAACGTCCGCTTCCACAATGGATCCTTTGCAACTCTGATGCTTGAACTCTTTATGTCTTAATGGTAATCCTTGGCCAACATCTTGTTGGAGGATTATGGTTTCATAAGGTGTTCTCTCCTTCCATAAATGGCCAAACCACTCCATCATTTTCTTGCAGCATTAAAATTTTGTGTGTGTGGTGTTGAGGGTTAGAAAGGGAAGGGTGTTCAAGGGTCAACTTATGTGAGAAAGGCATTATTGCCTAGCCCAATTCTTCAGGCTCCTGCGCAGCTTCTTTCATATGTATCTTTTAACCCCTGTTTTGAATAGAGCAGCATGTGATGTATGTGAATGCACCTTCCACTGGGAACATGTATACATAGTTCCCTAAGTATATTTCATTAAATATTGTACTTAAAACTTTCAGCAAATTAATTTAGTATGTTGGATTGAGTATACCTAAATTCTAAACTTATCAAATATGGGTGCTTCACATTTTGTTTGGATAGGAAATATTCCTCAAGGAATAAATCAGTTCTTACCCCTTTTAAAAACTCTGAGCCTGGAGTGGTGACCAGTTCAGTCCTTTTTTTGTTCCCCCACATAAATCAAAGTCTGTTTCCAGGTCAAATTAACCAAAGAAGAAAAACAGGCAAACTGTGCCCTACACTGTACACGCAAAGACGTAAGTAAGCAAGGCAGGTTGCAAAAAAGAGCCGAAAGGCCCCTTGAGGGGCTCAGCCAAGAGATCAAAAAGGGCACCAGGATGCCGAAAAGCGCAAAATAGACGCTAAACAGAGATGAAGACTGTCTGGAGTCTCAATTCTTACTGTCTAGACTAATTTCCGTGTATCTGCTAGGAGGATTTCAGCTACTGGGTCGTTCAGATTTTCCGTGAAGGGCAAACTTTTGAAGAGTCTTTCAATGTCAAGGGCAGTTGCTGGGGCAGTTTTTCAGAGGAAGGGTTTGATCAATTCTACCATTATTTCAGCAAAATGAACTGCTGACACACATACCACGATCATCAATGGCGCCCAAACTGCTCCAGGATAATTGAACTGTTTGTACTGGTGTTGGGGCAGGCATTGGGCAAGTCTTTAATTTACACTGGTATAGCCGTTTGTTATAACAAGGTCAGCAGTCAACACCACTTTTGGCCAGGTATCTCTTTTTTTTCATAATCAGCCGGGTAGGTTTATAAAAATAAAAAATTGGATCACACAGGGTATCGATATCAAATTGTTTTGAGATTTAAAAATCCATCCATTTTCAATTTCACTGTCAAAGCAATAATCAAGGTGATCAATACTCTCATTTATTTTTGGTAATGACCACCTGCTTATGCATAGTGGTTAGTTCTCAATTACTGACCTTGACAACCCTTGGTTATACTGCCTGGGCAGAGTAGGTTACATGGGTTTTTTTAAATTAAAATTTCTACTTTTTTATCATAAACATTTTGAGGGTTTAAGGATTGATAACCTACTTCAATGAAATACCTATCATTTAAATTTTTTTTTATTGAAAATTCAATACTTGATCCATAAGGGTCTTGCGGGTTCATGCAATAATGGTTATCAAATAGTTGGGTTACCTATCAGTTTTCAAAAACAGCAGTAACTGACCACTAGGTTATCAGTAGATGGTTCGGTAACCGATTTCTTTCTCAATAATTTGTCACCACTAGTCAACACGGGTGTTAGGCAGGTACCCAGTTTGGCGAGTTACAACGATCAATTTTGGTTCTGATTAGTAAAACCTGGACTAGAACCATTAACAAGTATCACTTGTCTATTGTGCAAGGTTTTCCCCTTGTACCACAGGGATTGAATGCACCTTTTCATTGACATCTCCATTATCAAATCTTGGCATGTGAAAGAGTAATTCCAAGTTGCAGGGGACAAGGAGCTGTGTTTCATTTAGTGACGAATTTTCGCCAAATTTTGACCTGAAAAATATGATTTCAACTTACACAAAGGATTTCTCATAAATGGCCCAAATTCGCCAGATTTCAAATGTAAAAAATTCCAAATTGCCAGAGTCTTATAATAACTTCCAGAAGGTGGGTAGCCAAGAATATAGAAGGATTTTGGAATTTTCTTTTTACCTTCATATATATTACGTAACCAAATTTGATTAAATTATTTTCTGGATAGTTGCCACTTTGGCTACATCACAAAATCATTAAAAAAGACCCTGACAAGGAGGCTACTAAGATTTAGTAGTAGGAGGGAAGGAGCATCATTGCCCAGTGACCCGAGCATGCAAGAGGTATATTTCAATGGTTCAAGGACATGAAGAATTTCACAAACAGTGCCCATTCCAGAGACTTCTACCACTTACCATATATCTGTGGTCTGTTCATGTGCACAGTTTGTGTGATGAAAAGATAAGATTAGGTTAAACTGGCTGGTCATAGTACACTGAGAAACACAGAGAAACTTTGTGATCTGAGCAGACCTCGGTTTCCTCTGGGGTCCAAAGATGAGTTGCAGAGGAGCTCTGGGCACACCTAGTGCGCTTTAGATCATTGGATTTGGACTAGAGATGCAAAAGATATAGCCTCTGGAAGTTCTTGGTCTCATTGTCCAAAAAAACGTCACCAAACATTTTTCCTAACCCTACGACAGGACTTTGTGGGCATCACACTGACACCAGGAGAGTTCGTATAGGGTTTAACGTCCTGCCAAAACCCGTTTGTCCTCTTTACCACCTAACCCACTTGACCAGTGGAGCAAAAGGCCTTTTGAAAAACCGACTATTCCTAATAAATGTCATTGAGGACTGACTACTACTTACAATCCTGACCCACATGAGTCAGTTCTCACATTATCGCATTGGTGGCAATGTCAACAAGCTCAAAACTTATTCTTTCCTTCCCAACAATCGCCTTTGCAGGCCATTTTAGTGCTGTGAAGTAGCTCCCGTTGAAGTAGAGAGAGAGCTTGAGACAGAGATTTTGCATGTGCAGTGGAGTCTCAACAAGACGGTCCCCAGAGAGCGTGTAGTAGATAGCAAAAAGCTTGTGCGAGAAAAAAACCCAACTTAGAGACCATGGCTCCAGTACCAGGGATGTTCGATGTTTTCTTGAACAATACTGCTACGGCAGCCATTTTGCTCCTTACCTTCTTCATAGTCGCCTTCTCAACAATCGCCTTTGCAGGCCATTTTAGTGCCCGTGAAGTAGATAGCAAAAAGCTTGTGCCAGAAAAAAAACCCAACTTAGAGACCATGGCTGCAGTACCGGCGGAGTTCCATGTTTTCTTGAACCATCGAGGACCTGATGTGAAGGGGGGCTTCGCTTCTCATCTCCGCCAAGCACTTCAAGAAGCAGGGTGCCGTCCATTCCTAGATAAGCCGGATCTAGAGAAAGGGCTAGATGGTCAAGAGAAGATCTATGAGGCGCTTGGACGTGCTAGTGTGCATGTGGCCATCTTCTCCAAACACTACGCTGACTCCGACTACTGTCTCGACGAGTTGTGCGCCATGCTCGAAAGCAAGAAGCTCACTATTCCTGTTTTCTACGATGTTTCACCAAGTGATCTGCGTTGTGAGAACCCTGATGGACCATACACCAAGGCTTTTCTCAAATTTCATGGGAGGAGATCGGCAAGTGAAGTGAAGAAATGGAAAGCCGGACTTCACGATGCTTCTAAATTGAACGGATTCAAGCTTGATGATTACAATGGGTGAGACAACTGAAACTCAAAATACTCATTCTATTTCATATTACTTGGATCAAAGCTTCAAAAAATCCACGGCGTTTAAACTAATTACTTGTTGTGCACAAAGAGTGGGTCGATGTTTGCCGCAATCTATCATGTTTGAAATCTAATAATTGGCTAAAAGGAGCGTGATGTGGGTGGTTGTAGGGATGAAGTTCAATTGAAGACAGAAATTGTACGCAAAGTTAGTGACCACTTGCCTGCCTCCCAGCCACTGTTAGTTGCACGTTATCCAGTGGGATTAAAGGAGACATCCAAGGAGTTGATTGAAAATCTAAACCAAATTGAAAAAGATGTTCGGGTTTTGAGTTTGGTCGGCATGGGTGGAATTGGGAAAACAACTCTTGCCAAGGAGATATACTGTCATTTCAAGGACACATTTGAAAAAAAGAGCTTTCTTATGGATGTAAGAGAGAGTGCAAAAAAGAATGCAATTCTGGATTTGCAAAAACAGTTGGCCCATGATTTGTTCAGAAAGGATGTAAAAAGTATGGAGGAATTCAATGAATGTTTTGATCGAGTCAAGGATCGCAAAGTGTTGATTGTTATCGATGATGTAGATCAAAACGGTCAATTTGATAAACTCATACCTGACATCAACAAACTTGGTCCTGGTAGTCGAGTCATCATCACATCACGTGAATCAAACGTGGTGAACAACATCATGAAGAATGGAAATTGCAAATATTCAAGGCATGACATGGCAGTATTAAGCAACCCAAACTCCAGACATCTCTTCAACTGGCATGCATTCCATAGCATTGATGCTATTGATGGATTCCAAGAGCTTGCAGAGAAGGTCGCGGATGCTTGTTGTGGTCTCCCACTAGCATTGGAAGTTATTGGATGCTTTTTGTTTGACAAAAGAGAAGAGCGTGACATAGAAAGTACTTGGCCGCAAACAATCAAGACATTGTTGAATGAACATGAAAACATTTTCGGGAAGCTTATGATCAGCTACAACGGGCTCTCTTTAGAAGCAAGGATGATGTTCTTGGACATAGCCTGCTTCATGATCGGCCAGCGTGAACATATAGCAATGCAAATTTTTGAAGCATGCAAATCCGACTATAAAGGACCAGCAGCATCCTTCAGCTCTCTCAAGGACAAGTGTTTAGTGAAGTTGGATGAAGATAAACGAATCATAATGCATGATCTTCTTCGTGACATGGGACGTCAAGTGGTCAACACGAATCACGTAACATTGAGAAAGGAACACCAAGCCACTTGTGGGATCCTGATATGGTACAACGAGTGTTGCAGAACAAGGAGGTTAGTACCTAGTTTTTTAATTTGCAATTATATAATATTTTTTTCAACAAGTTTTTGGGGGTTGGGGGTGGGATAACCATAAAAGATTTTGAACTTCAAGTTTTAGGTATTTAATTTAGGGCCAATATCCACATTGAGGAAATGAACAATTACTCAAATTTTTAAAAAGATAACTCATTGTTGATACTTCAAACTGATTTTTTTTCTTTTGTGATCAAACATATTGTAATTTATATATTGTATCATAGTAGTTAAAATGATCCATATTGTTGCTGGCCATAGTATTCAGGACCATTTGCAGGACATGAATATCATGTATTTTGAGCCATTTCTTAATATTTGTATCAAAATGGTTATGTAATGATGATACTGACCCTTGTGTAATGTAAATCTAAGAGGGTCAAAATTTGCAACCATAGAACATTCACAAATATATGTATTATGTTATTTGTAAAAAACTTTGACCATTTTTGTCATTTTTGGATGATTTATATTCAAAGGTCCCTTGTAATATGTATTAGATTTTACCAAGTGCCCAACATTATAGATGTCAACTGTCCCACCTTATTCTCTTTTCCTCGTACATTTGTCTTAACAAAAAAATGCACATGGACCAAATGTATTCTTTGTCAAATTAACATTTAACCCCTCAACGTCTCAAGAGTCCATTTTAAGAATAAAATATCAACCAAAATTATTTGTTGGGGCATTTCAGGTTAATCACTTCATTGGACTGTGGTTTTGGCATGTGAATTTTCATTAATCACTCCTTTGCACACTTGTGTGGGATTTGTAGGGCACATATCGAGTTCGAGGGCTTTCAACATTTGGAATTGGTTGTGAGGGAATTGGTGTAACTGATGTCGCTGAAAATTACAGAGGCATGAATCATTTGCATTTCCTTTTATTGGATGGTGATAATGTGAAAGGTGATTTTTCTGATTGGTCACGAGAATTGAGTTGGCTTCAATGGATCGACTCAGATTTAACAACATTACCTTCAACACTACACCTTCGAAACTTGGCAGTGCTCAATTTGACTTCCAACAAGAAGTTAATGCAAATTTGGCCCAATGACCCTGAGGTACAATTCTTTTCAATATGCATGGGAATGCGTCAATAAAGGTTATGTTACACATATATTTCGATTTTCAATATGTTAAACGCATTCATTATCAAACTAATAAACCACATGATGGGGTTTTTGTGTTCAATGCATTCTAAATTAATGAAAACATTTTAACATTTGCAATGCTGGCTTGCAGATCATATTTAAGGACTTACGAACATTGATCCTTTCAGATTGCGGAGCCCTTAAAGAACTTCCCAAGGATATTGGGAAATTATTGAAGCTAACTGAATTGAACTTGGCATCTTGTTCGAGTTTAAAAGCTTTACCCGACTCCGTGTTTCACCTGAAGGAACTCAAACACCTCGACCTATCTGGTTGTGTCAAATTAAATATTCTACCAATGGAGTTCGGGAAACTTCAAGGCTTGGTGGAACTCAACTTATCTAATTGTCCTCGATTCTGGTGTTTACATGATTCACTTGTGCACTTGTTAAAACTCAAGACATTTCGATTGTTGAATTGCCACAATCTGAAAGAACTACCAATGGAGTTCGGGAAACTTCAAAGCTTGGTAGAATTGTACTTAATTTCTTGTCACAAATTCAAGTGTTTACCTGATTCAATTGTGCACTTGTCACAACTCAAGATATTTCAATTGCTATGGTGCAAGAAATTGAAGAACCTACCCATGGAATTTGGGAAACTTCAAAGTTTAATGGAATTGGCCTTAAATGGTTGTTCCCAATTGGGGTGTTTACCTAACTCACTTGTGAACTTGTCACAACTCAAGATATTTGTATTGGTAGAGTGCAACAAATTGACGAATCTACCAATGGAATTTGGGAAACTTCAAAGCTTGGTGAAACTAAACATATCTTATTGTTCCCAATTGGGGTGTTTACCTGATTCAATTGTGCACTTGTCACAACTCAAGAAATTTCGATTGTGGGGGTGCGACAAATTGACGAATCTACCAATGGAGTTTGGGAAACTTCAAAGCTTGGTGGAACTCGACTTATCTGGTTGTTCCCAATTGGGGTGTTTACCTGATTCAATTGTGAACTTGTCACAACTCAAGACATTTCAGTTGCCAAGGTGCAACAAATTGAAGAATCTACCAATGGAGTTTGAGAAACTTCAAAGCTTGGTGGAACTCGACTTATCTGGTTGTTCCCAATTGGGGTGTTTACCTGATTCAATTGTGAACTTGTCACAACTCAAGACATTTCAATTGTCGAAGTGCAACAAATTGACGAATTTACCAATGGAGTTTAGAAAACTTCAAAGCTTGGTGGAACTGAACTTATCTGGTTATTCCCAATTGGGGTGTTTACCTGATTCAATTGTGCACTTGACACAACTCAAGACATTTCGATTGTCGAGATGCCACAAATTGACGAATCTACCAATGGAGTTTGGAAAACTTCAAAGCTTGATGAAATTAAACTTATCTAATTGTTCCCAATTGGGGTGTTTACCTGATTCAATTGTGCACTTATCACAACTCAAGACATTTCGATTGGGGGGTGCGACAAATTGACGAATCTACTACTGGAGTTTGGGAAACTTCAAAGCTTGGTGGAACTCGACTTATCTAGTTGTTCCCAATTGGGGTGTTCACCTGATTCAATTGTGAACTTGTCACAACTCAAGACATTTCAATCGTGGGGGTGTGACAAATTGAAGAATCTACCAATGAAGTTCGAAAAACTTCAAAACTTGGTGGAACCAACTTATCTGGAGGATGAGGAGCTAGAGGATGAGGATGAGTATGAGGAGGAGCTGGAGGATGAGGATGACGAGGAGGATGAGGAGGAGCTGGAGGATGAGGATGAGGATGAGGAGCTGGAGGATGAGGATGAGTATGAGGAGGAGCTGGAGGATGAGGATGAGGAGGAGCTGGAGGATGAGGATGAGTATGAGGAGGAGCTGGAGGATGAGGATGAATATGAGGAGGAGCTAGAGGATGAGGATGAGGAGGAGCTGGAGGATGAGGACAAGGAGGAGCGAGAGCACGAAGATGGAGGACGAGGATGAGGAGGAGTGAGAGCGAGAAGAAGCAGCAAGTGGAAGAACAAGGAGGGCGGAGGAGGCGAGGGAGGTCTCGCTGTTAGGTCACTTTTCAAAATGTATGTGGCCTATGGATGGCCTAAGTTGCTGTCCATCTCCGCTGGCTTATCAAAGGACAATATTGTGCACCGATTTGTTCTCCAAGACTGGTTGCTGCCGGTTTCGTCTTCCCGTGTCCAGATATGGAATGCCTCTCAGGTGAATGAGTGAGTGAGTTCCTCACTGCATGTGGTGTGTGCAAGATCTATCATTCGCTCACATTGGAGCTTGTTGTGGGGGACTTGCTTCGGAGCTGTTCATTTTGGAGTTTGTGGATCAGGGTTTCGTGTGTTTTCTTTGGCACGTTTTTTTTTGACTTGCTCATTGGAACGCATCATAGGGAAGGGAGAAGGATGTGAGGAGTTGGGAACAAAATCTTACGGTCGGATTTGGATTCAATGCTAGCAAATTCGTGAAAAAAATGGGTTGGTCCTTTTGTTACAAATGGTGTTTTGCTTAGTGATTTTGTCAACATCTGGATCTGGTTTGAATCTGGTTTTTTCCTCGGGAACTGATATCTTCTCCAGGCTGATTTACTAGTTTACAATGTTTGTTGTGCAAGTGATTCCTTGTTCAGCAGTGGTTGATCTGATTATTTATGCAAGGGGATCATTTCTTATGGAGGTTGATTTTAGGGTTTTACAACAGCACAAATAGCCTAATATCTTTTTCAAGAAATTTTCATGTTCAGTGGTTTGTGTGCATTGTGGTCCAGAAGGTCTTGTTGACATATTTTTCTTAATACAGGACAATTGTGTCTTTGACTCTTTGATCTGGGTGTCCAATGTGCTTACAAGCAACTAACTTTTGATCAACGATCTGAGTCCATCAGGGTGTTTGGATTTGGTGGTTCTGAGTTACAATACAAGGGAATTGTTTTTTTTCCCTGTAAAGCTCCATTTAAAGATCTCAACCTTTCAAAGAGCCTGATCAGTTTGCAAGTCATTGTTGTCCAGCAACTGCAATGTATTGCAGGAGTTTAGTTAGGTGGTTGTCCACTAAATCAGGTTTTAGGTGTGTCATGGTTGTGGGATGAGTTTTAAACACTTGAACAACACTCACATTTCATGAAAGACTTGTGAGGTCTGCTTCACCCCTTGCATTCTAACATTTGCATGATTTTCAATACATAAGCTGTAGTTTAGTGTGGTTTGTTTGAAAACCACATGCAGATGCAAATGTGGAACACTAACAATTGAGTGACCTTGTGTTGCACCACAAAACAAGGCTAGGCCAGTGTACAAGGGATACACCATCTTTGCTAGAAGAAGGTGTAAACATAGAAGTTGTGTGGAGTACGAATGTCAGACTATTGTTGTTCAGGCAATGGTGTTTCTTCTCCACCTTTTTCACAAGGTGTTAATGGTTGTGGTACCTCCTTGTGAAATATATGATGTGCTTGCAGCATGATATCTGGCAGAGTAATAAGCAAAAGTTTGAGCGCTAGCTTGATTTCTGCAAAGCTACATAGTTATTTGTGGAAGGTTTCATTTGTAATAATCTTCAATGCTTCAAGTAGACTCTGGCTAGGAGTTTGGATGCGATAATTCTTTCTTCATGCAGGTGGTTGAATCTACATCATCTACCTCCATCTCCCCAGTTGTTTGTAACAGCCTTTGTAGGTGAGAGTGGTCTTGTTTGCATGGATTTTTTTCTTTTAATGCTTATTAAGTCAGCACTATGGGCTGCAGACATCAGAAAGCAATTTCCACTTCTACCACATAAGTGTTTCTAAGAAGCAGCTGCATTTTTTTGGGTAGGAACTTTCTGGCCTATCACTAGTCAATGTTGCATTATGGTCAAGGGTAAATGTTTCGCTCCTCAATCACAATGTCATAGCGTACATGAACCTTGTGGATGTATGGAACTTTGATAGTCCTCTGCACTTGTTATCTTGAGGTTGTTATGATTGTAAGGTTGCATGTCCTCCAATATAATCCACCTAATAATGGCTGAATCTCTCTTGCGATTTACTCCAGTATCAATTAATAAAGACATGAACCTGAGGCTAAGGGGTTTCTTTTAGCTTTCTTGTTTTGTGAAGGATATCACCTACAGTTCACCTTAGGAATTGTGACCCCTGTTTTGTGCTCTAAAGTCCATAGTGCTTATGATGTAATTTGTGAAATTTTGGTACCTGCAAGAACTGCATGGCAGATGATGACCTTAACATTGTGTTGGGACTCTCCAATGTCTGGCTATGGTTAGTTTCTTAGAATGGTGAGGTAAGTCTGTGGACTCTGCAGAAGCACAATTCATTTCTGCCAATTGGTTATGTATGTAGCTACATGTGATGCTCAAGTTGCTCCAGTTTGCTTTCTCCATCAGATACCGGTACCTTGAGGAGGATGTGCATAGCATGCCAGTCTTTCCTTCTTCCTTCCATCTCTATCTATTTTGGGATGTTCAATGTCTTCTTGTCACTGCAGCTTCCTGGATCCTTGGACATCCTGCAAGGTTTTGTATCTGTTGCTGAAGCAACATACCTTTGGGAGTCAAATAGTAATGTTGGTTCACCACTTGTGTTGCCCCGACAATCACCTACATTTTCACCCATGGTTGATGCCCACACCAGGTGAAACAAACCTAGTGGCTTTGCTCAACTTGAACTCTCGAGAATATTGCATCTCTTGGTGGCAGTTTTAAATATCTTATGTTCTGCCATCGAGAAAGGCTTGAGCCATGCCAATGAGATTACTCCAGAGAGGTGGGGTGATGTGTTTGATGTGATGTGTGCCTTTTTAGTTCATGAGCAACAGTTCTAGTAGTTGGAACTTGACGGGGAACTGTAGAGCTCTTCAACCTGGCAAATAGTGCATTGCCACTTTGAACAATCTCATTATTTAACTGGGGTGAGTATCTTCTACTTTTTTGGGTTTCTTGCCTGGCATCTATCTCAAGTTGACTTTGAGTTAGACTTCAAGTACTAGACATATTCTCTAGATGAACCAATCAGCTGCTCATGTTGTTATCAAATTTCTTGTTATCACTTTGTATCGTAGATCTGCCATATCTTGTACATTTTGTCCACAGAAGATGGGTGAAGGAAAATAAATTTAGCTGCCTCTGAACCTTACTTACATGTTGTTGATCTCTCTCTGCAGTTACACCGTGGAAGATACGGGACCAATCAATCAAATCAGCTGAACACTAGACAACTCTGCATTTGCAGTTGGCTAGAGATATAGGGGATTAGCTGTGTGGTCAGCCTTTGGTTGTCGACTTATCTGTACAATCAGACAGGGTAGCATGAGCAATTCACAATCAGTGTCTTTTTCACTCCATACTGGAAATGGCATTGCAAGAAGTGAACCCATGGTGGAGGGTTTGGCGGCATTAACATGGGGACATCCATATCAGCTTTTTGCCGTTGAACAAGGCAATGTTACAAGGATGTTGATCTGTGAATGTGTCTAGCTAACTCTAATGGCTTGACTTGACAAATGTGGTTGCACTGCCAGCCACTTCTCTGTAGCCAATGGCTGGGTTGAAAACCTCCAACTCTTGCTTAGTTCATTCAGCAAATTTGTTGGGTGAGGCAATGGAAATATAGAAGAGGTCATGCACAGTTCACCATTTGTGGTTCTGGAAATTTCTATGACTATTTGCACTCAGGACGGTCATTGTCTTGGTGGTTACATGAGCCAGGGCATTTATGGAGTCCCCAATGTTTGGCAGTTAACGCATGGGGAGGATCGGGTTTTGCTGGTTCAGTCTGATGATGACTATGAACTAAAGATCCACGACCGTATTATTCTTATAATTTCAAACCAATTTGCATCTTTCTATGTTTGTGTTATTTTTCTCCTTCTTTTCTATTTGAATGTATACTATGTCCAAAGGTGGGTCCGAGGGCTGGTGTCAACAGTCTTTTGATTAAGGCCTTTTTCTTGCCTGACCTCTCTTCAACTCTTTATGAGTTTTATCCAAAGTTGGCATCCAATTCCATTGCTCATTACTTCACTAAGTTAAATGTGGCCAAGAAATGTTCCTTCATACATCCATGAACACCTGTAGTATTTGTCAGTAGCTTGAGCTCAAACAAGTTGGTGAAGTGCTAACTGCTTGGTGGTTTTGCAGCAATCATACATTGGAAACAATTGGCCTGTCATGCATGTTACAGCCAATGAAGATGGGACACATGTGGCAATTGCTGGGAGACAAGGCCTTATTTTCTACGATTTCCAGAGTAAAAGATGGCGAATTTTTGGGGATATTAATCAAGAACGAGAAATTCAGCATTGGTCTGGTGTGGCTGGGGAGGATCAATGTGCTCTATAACTACCGTGAAGCAACTAAAATGTGAGTTGTACTTTTCCACTGTTATGGCCTGTTTCTAATTTTAGGTCAGTCAAGGCCAATTTCTATGTATGTTGTGAACATTATGTAACATTCTTGGCATGTCTCCCAATTGGCTGGCATTGAAGTTTAACATGTTTTACAACTTGCAATGCCCAACTTTTTGATTGGGGTAGGGTGTCCTACTACTTAGCACTTACCTTGAACCATGTATTATAGCTGGGGAATCTGTCATCATCCAAGCTATGCAAGAAACCTGGAATGATTTGTAGAATGCTAGCATCAACTACTAATTCTAGAAAATCGGAATCTATGGAACTTTTCATATGCACTGCAGTTTGCTACCCTCAGTGTGTATCAATGTCCAGTAGGAGAGAGATGACATCAGTACTTGTTTGCAGTATCTAGACATGTGGTCCTAATATCCCTGTTCATTCAAACATTCTTAAGCATGCGATGTTCTTGATGCCATTCGAGTGTTCTTTAATACATTCGAATGGCACCAGTATGAACCAGGTCCTTCTCTTAAGATATCTTTCACTCTTCATCATACATGTTTCCAAGGATACCAGGTGTTTTTTGGTACCATACATGCTTGCATTTGAGATCAGAGTCAGACATACTTACTGGTGTTTGCAAAGTGCAAGTATGAGTTGAGTCTATATCCATGCTACCATCTGGATGGGACATCTCTGCTTTGCCGCAAACAGCTACCAGGCAAAGCCACAACAGCGGATGTTTGGCAAGACTACATTCTGGTCACATGTCCACCATTTGACTGTTATGTATTCAAGGTTCATGTCCAAGGCACCCTATCCCCTCTGAAAGCATTAAAGGTGTAGGCAAGTTCAATATTCCTTGAGTTATGTTGCACCTGTATTTCCATACATTCTGTACTAATTGTGGGGTCTATTTGGCTAATTTCTATTCTCTACCTATGAGTTTGATTTCATTAAGCATCTCTTGAAGAGTAACACATGTCCTGTTATGCTTCATAAATTGTCCTTGGTTCGTAGGTTTGTGGATGATTTTTTTGTTCCTGATTTTCCAAATTCTATGAACTTCATGTACCTTATTCAAGACTCTTTTGGTAGTGGCATGTGCCCAAAAACGTCTTGTGCGTCGAATTGTACGTCTAAAGGCTTCTGTTGTAATTTCTTGGATCTAGTTGTGAGACAAAGTCCTCAAGGTTTATCATGTGAGATTTTTTACAAACACTCTCAACTAGAGTATGCAGGTATCGAAATGATTAGAATGCTTCATGTTCACTCCAATATCTCAATGACTACAAAGCTGGGGGTTATCAATAATCAATTTCACATATACTTGAAACTGTGTAGTTGTAAGAAGTTTTTTGTTTTCCAGATGGTCAATCTTATTGTCTTTCTGAAGGCAAGTGACTACCCTTTAAAAGTTCTAAAGAGAACTCAAGGGTTGCTTCTTAAAGAAAAATTCACGTTTGGAATTCTCACTTTTGGCATTTTCAAAATGATTTTGCTTCAGGTCTTGTAAGTGGGGAGCATTATGTAAGCCCACTTGTTCATAGTCTTTCCCTGATTGTCTTTTCCTTTAGTATTTCTTTTCCCATTGTCTTTCTTTGTTTCTTTGTCTTGTCAATTGTTGTTGTGGTCTGTTGCTAGCTAGTAGTATGGCTAAGTCTTCCCATTGCTTCTGGAATTGCAGTAGAAATTTAGTTCATAGGTTGGTGCTCATCATCGGCCTTTACCCACTATAGGGAGCTGATGAAGTCAGTGGGGAAGTTGTGGTAGTTAAGTCACTATCATACATACTACTATTGATGGTCCTTGGAACAACTGTGAGATTGGGAACTTTTTTTCATACCGGTGTGTGTTTTTTGTTTGTTTTTGCCTTCCCTTGTTTGGTTCTTTATGTGGCTTCTTGAGGAAGAGTTAACTATTGTTGTTTCTTCTTCATTGTGAAAATGGAGATTTCTCTATTCCTAAGAAAGATATTGCTTCTGCAAATTTCTTAGAGCCATCCCAAATTGCAGTTTCCAAAACCATTCTGCTCGTCATATTTTTGTGATGACATCAGTTCCATTGTCAGCTTGATTGCCAACTTCATCTTAAGTATCTTCCCATTGCATTGATCACCTTTAGGACTGAATTCTCTCTATCCCTCTAGTCAGTGCATCATGAGCTCATTCTTTCTCACTCTAGACTGTAGGGTTCATGTATTTTGAACCAATTAGTTGCAGTGGAGGTGTTTTTGTAACATGTTGTGGCCCTCAGTAATGTATAGAAATATTTCTGCCCCAGATTTTCATAAGGGTGGGAAAATGAAGTATGCTTGTTAGACTACAGTTGCATGGCCAAAGTTGTTGTTTTTAGACGTTATGCACTTGTAATGATCCCTTCATAGAAATCTTGGTATAGTCCATGGAGGGTTGGGACCTCTCTCATGCTCCGTGTTTTGGTACACAACTGATTCTGTTGGGATATCTGCGATGACTGAGATCTTGGGTGTGTCTTTCCTTCCTATAGTGACTGCAACCCTAATCCTGTGATTCATGATCAGCAGTATTTGCTCTCTGTTGACTTGTCATGGGAGTTACACAGGAGGACAAAAAATTGAGTCCAAAAACTGGTCATCATGTTGATGGAGACAAATAGTAGGGGTGACAGCTGGTTTGCTGAGGTTTGGAGATCCCATCATCAATATGAACATCATTCTACTTTGTGTGGTCATACTGAGCTAACCTATGTAAGATAATTCATAGCAGGGTATTCTCTTGATGTTATGTGTCTAAGAAGTCAAGCCCATCACCATTTTTTCATTTCGTGAGATGTGCTGTTATTTTGTATGGAGTCTTCTTTTGGGCAGAGATTCCAGCTAGAAAGTTGCAAAGCTCCAGCACCACTCTCATGTCGGAGAATTCAAATATCAACAAAATGATTTGTTTGCTTAGGCAGAGCATCTTAGTTTGGAACATGACATGTTATTTCTTCCTCTAATCCCTTATGAGATTATGTGTATTTATGTGTGGCCGGGCATGCTTGCAGTGGGTAAGGCCCGTGGATGGGCGCATTACCAGAATAAGGTGCCTGCCCGAGGCAGCAGCCAGCAATTCTGGATTCTGGTAGCACACCCGTCAAAGGGCCTTACCATGTGTAGTGACAGTGTCAAACCAAGAGAAAACAATAATGGGCTCTTACATTTTTGTAAGATGACCTGCTTACCTGGGAGTGAATCTTATAGATTTAAGGAATTCTTTAACTACACTACAAAATTGCTGATAGGCCATTACGTCCTAGTTAAAACCCGAGTGAGGTAGGTCTGTTCAGTTCGATTGAACTTTTAGTTTAATTTGAAGTCAAGAAATTTCTTGTGCTCAGTGAAAATCTTGGTTGAAATTAATCATTGTATGTATGACCCATGATTTAGGAAGAGATTGAAGGGATGTATGTAGAGCTTTTGTAGCATGGTCAGGTGTCCCAAGACCAGGGTGCACCATCCAATGACATGTAAGATTGTCAAATAACAAAGAAAGATGCTAAATGGCCCCCAATGGGAAGGAAGAAGTGACCCTAAATAATCATTGGTTCCTTTACCTTACCTTAATTGGCTACATGGAAGTCTGAAGACCGGATGTTCAATATGGGCCCGGATAGGATCACCTTGTACACAAATTGCAGTTCACCAAGTGTGCCATGAAGCAGCTACAAAACTAAACATTGTGTGGGAAGCAAGCTAGGCAATTTGGCTTTATTATGTGTCTGTTGTTGGTTGTTTTCTTGTCCAACTATAAAGTCTTTATCTGGTGGGAGCTCAATGATAACTCTATAACCTTTGGTTTCAAGGCAATAGACTAAGAATCATAGTTCTAAGGAGATGTGCAAAAAATTAAGCCATGGAATGGAGTGGCATTCTTGCAATTCTTGCTCTCTCTTTGGGTTGTGTGGAAGGTTAGGCTTTCTTTATGGTAGCTTTTTTATGCTTTTGTGTACAATAATGTTGGCTATTTTAAACCAGTGCACCGTGTAATTTGGACACTTTTAGAAGTGACTTGAATAGTGGATGACCTCAGCATCTTCAGTATGTCGTACCTGTGGGTCGTACTTGTAATTTTTTAGTTGGAAATTGTTTCTCATCATTGATGCAAATTGCTCATTTGGGTAGTACCAGTGCAAGTCCCATAGTGTATCTGGGTTGTGGAAGACACTATGGGATCTCAGTGGATGAGGTTGTATAAGTAGGATGGAGTGATGCAAGAACCATCTTTTAATAACATAAGCTCATCGCAAACTTACATGCAATTAGATTAAACTATGTTATTTGCAGATAACACAAGCTTGGCAAAATTAATGTGTGTGGGTTAAATTTGGCTCAAGTAAGTTGTGTTATCAAGCAATCCAAATATTGTTATACCTTGAGAGCATTGACACATTTTGTTGATAAATTAGTTTGATTCAATTTTCACCCTTTTGCCAATTTGAATATTCTTATAGATTCAACATTTAATTTCCCTTGTGAGTATTTCAAAAGGGGGGCATAATTGATGTTGGGTTATCACTTATTTCAAACCAAAGGTTCGAGTTCTAGTTGTGAGGAACAAATATGGTTGCGGTCCAAGTTCCACAATCAGAACTGTAATTAGAGTTTTAAAGTTTTCAAATTTTCAAAAATTGAAACTAGAAGATTCTTGGTCCCGTCTATATGCGGAACAAAGATCAAAATTGGATATAGGGTACATGTTTTTTTTATAAAAAAATGTGGATCAAGGCAAACTTGGCAAACTTTGGTACGGGTTACTTGGATGGGAAACTTTTTTTGATTCTTATAATCAAAACAAGAATTGAAATTGGGCTTTTGTTTTTTTTGTAGGCCGCTTTGCATGTCGGGCATAATTGTTACATGTTTGTTAGGCCATGTTAGTAGCCTAAAAGCTTTGGAAAATTTTGACAAACCAAAAGAATACATTGCCTTTTGGTCTTAAAAGATGAAGTGGAGAAAAAAAATCCTTCCCAACCCACCATGCTCCTTGAGCGGGGGAAACAAATTATGTAGTTTGTGCATAGGTGATTGACCGAAGCACTCTTGGCCTTCTTCCCTAACCTTAACCCTTCAAGTTTCAAAACAATTTCACTTTATGGGTAGGTGATTAACGAAAGCACTAAAACCCACCTCAGCCTTTCAACTTCAATGATAAAAAAAACTAAAAGCAAAACATTGGGTAGGTGATAGATAAAAGCCCTCCCACCTAATTTCCTTTCATCCTTCAAATTTATGTTTTTTAAAGCCATTGAAACATTCATTGGAAAAAAATTTAGACTATAGTTAACTTAATCAAAATATTATACATAAAATTCTTTTCTCCAAGACTTGTGCCCATGCATTATTCAATACATAACACCCATCATTCCCTCAACGCCTCTTACAAAGCCAACAAAAGGAAAGAAGACCCCCACCCTAAAAATGAAACAAAATAAGAGAAGAAAATACAATAAGATACCAAAAAAAAAAGGAAAGAAAAGAAGATGAAAAAGTAGGAAATAAGGCAACTTAAGAAATGAACTAGATTTGTCACCCCATTGACCACAAGTCATTTCCATGCAATTGAGGACATATGTGAGAGTCACTCTAGACCCATCACTTGGAGAATTCATTTTGACACACCTTGATCTTAAGGTAGTCCATATGCAAAAACATGTTTTTAAAAAAAATGTGTAATTCGTCTACCTACATGCCAAAAGCCCCTGACGATGTCACCTTTGCATCTGGTTGAAGATGTCACTATAAACAAATTTGAATCTTGCATGCCCCCAACATAGAATAGAATCGCAACGACTATATCATAATCTTCTCTTCATTTAAGTCATATTTAAATCAATTTTCATAATTTGAATACAATTATTTTTTTAAAAATAGAAAATGTAATGCAAGCTCCTTCTCTGCTCCCTTTTTCCTCTCTTATGTTTCCATATGGTTTTCAATAGTTTATTAATATTTATGTCAAATCTCAAAACTATGTCTTTTCATGTTTATGTAGATGCACATGTCCATGGGAAAGAGGTTAAATAGATAGGCTTGAAAGAGGTAGATTATTAACTTATTTTAATATTGATAGCATGGATAGGAAAAGGCAGATTTGTCAATTGGTTTTTCATATTCATGTATTACTTCATCATGACAGCCCAAAGAATCATAAGGAGAGGCAGTGAGATGAACAAGCCACCCATTAGTTCACTAGGAGTTGTTTAAGGAATTATTATAAAACATAGGCGAATGGATTGCACATTGCATCCTCAAAGATTGTCAAGGAATGGAAAAAGATAGAAACTAAAGTAATGTTAATGGCCCTTGCATTACATCCCTTCAAAGTTATGAAAAAAGGGAAAAACCAAAGTATGTAGAAGACAAAAGGAAGGAAAAAAAACGAAAAGAAATGATTGAAGTGAATTTATATATATATAAAAAACCATAGCTTCCTTCCATCCTTGAAGAGTAAAACAAAGTAACAAGCAATACAAAAGTTAACAAAAAGTGATTTTTTTATATACAAACCCCACACCCCAATTTCCCTGCTT
This sequence comes from Sphagnum tenellum, assembly GCA_963921925.1. Classification (NCBI taxonomy): domain Eukaryota; kingdom Viridiplantae; phylum Streptophyta; class Sphagnopsida; order Sphagnales; family Sphagnaceae; genus Sphagnum; species Sphagnum tenellum. The sequence continues at coordinate 20,290,463 of OY998149.1, read as the reverse complement.
TCCTTAAGAGCAAAAAACCCAAAAAATTACAAACATGAATAAAGTATATATATATATATATATAACCCATGGCCCCGTCCCCCATCAACAATTAGAGCCTTAAGAAAATAAAACCCACACCCAACCCATCTTCCGTTTCCATCCTTCAACAATACCCTTGATAAAACAAAGACATCAACCCTATTCCCTCCCCTCTTAACAAGTTAAAAAAAAGCTTGTGCCCCTTTCCACCGTTCAAGAAGTAAAAATATACCAAAAAATTTACTAAGAATAAATAAAGTAATAAAACAAAAATGAAAAATAAGCCCACAACCCCTTCCCCTGGCAAGAGTTAAAAGTGGCAAATAATTAATAATAGTAAATAAATAAACCCATGCCTCCCTCCCCCATTTAAGTGTACAATTTCCTTTTTAAAAAAACCCATGCCCCCTTTCCTTCTTGAAGAATTAAAAAAATTAACAAAAAATGAAAAAGTAAAACCCACGCCCACCTCCCCGCTTCAAGAGTAAAAGAATAAGAAAAAAAAGCCCACGCCCCCTTTCCCCTTCAAAAATAAAGGAAAGTAACAAAAAGCTTTCAAATAGTAAACGAGTAACAAAAAGTGAAAAAAATTAACCCACGTTCCCCCCCTTTCAAAAAGAAAAAATTAAAAAAACAAAATGTGAAAAAAAATGCCCCCCATCCCCCTTCAAGAGTTATAGAAAATAACAAAACAAATACAAATAATTGCAAAAAGTACAAAAGTAACAAAAAGTGAATAAATAAAACCCAAGCCCCCCTCCCCCCTCCACCTTCAAATAAAAGTGGACTGTTTACCCCCTAAAACCCAACCCGACCTTGAAAAGGAAATAAAAAAACTTTCACCCCCTCTCCCCCCGCCTCGCCCGCCCTTTTTTTCCAATAAGGTTGGATAGTATACTATCATGTTAAGTTGGATAGTCCAAGTTTTACACTAGTCAACAATGTTTGTTGACTTTATCTTAGACATGTAGGTCTAGAGACTAAGAAACAGTACTCAAACTAGGTTTTACTACCATATTTTGGGGTTAGGGGAGCCTGCCACTAAGGGGGGTGTAGGAGCTTGGGAGCCTGCCACTGCGCCCATAGTGGCAGGATCATATGTATAGGTCAAAATGTGCATGCATGCAAAGTTTAGAATGCATGTAGACTTTTAAATTATAATTTTTTTCATATGTTAAATTCTTGTACATCTATGTAAATTATAATGTATTTTGTTCCTTGATTTTTTTTAGGTATCATGAATTTTTTTATTATTATGAATGCTCATAATGGCACACCAATAACCCCAAAAAATAGTCTTAATTTTTTTCCCATTTAAAAATCTTTGTGTATGAAAAAAAATCCATGTCAAAAACTATGATTAATTTTTTAATTTTAAAGTATTATTATTATTATTATGAAAAATATCAATATGTTATAGTTATTATTTTATATATTTAACATGGTTTATCAATTTCTTTAAGCTTGTTTTGTTATAGGTTTATGTTTAAATATTTAGAGATGAATTTAAAATTTTCATTTAAAAATATAAATAAATAAATTATAAATGGTGATAAATAATGACATCAATGATTTTTTAATCTTTTTTTCTTTTCAATTTTATAATCTTCTTCAACATCAACCCCCCAAAAAATTTAACGATGTTTTGAATACAAGCCATATATGGAGGTAAAATTTTGTTAATTTTAAAAAATATTTTTGGCTACAAGTCCTAGAACCCATTATCAGCTTCTGTTTTTCCTCCCCTTGAGTATGGCACACCAAGCTTATCAGCTTCCGTTTTCCCTGTTCAAGAAAATGAGAAACCGAGTTCTATTTTTGGCCAAGTAAGTTGTGAATGCCGTTCCAGCAGTGTCTCTTCCACTGGTGTAGCAAACAGGCAAATTGTCTTCATGAGGAAGAATAGAATAGAACTCATGGATAGGACTGGCGAAGTATGCATGCTCATAATTTTGGATATACACTGTGGTTGTGAGTCTGGAATCAGGTAATAGCCTGCAGCAATGAGATGTTAGCAATGTAGAAGCAGATGAATCATTTCTCTGTGTCCACAAAGCATCTGTTGTCAGTTCCTCATATAGCTCTTGGCACATGCATGTTTTTTCTTTACAATGTCTTGACACAACAGACATATTGAGTTTACCAATCTTCTTCATGTGCTATGCAGCCGGTATGTGACACTTGTTCGTTTATTCTCATTCTTCTAGGGTGTTGTTACAACAGATTATTGGTGTTGGTAGATTCCTTGTGTATATCCAATGGGGATGGACAGGTGGTGGTTCTATCTATATGGCACAGAGATAGCATTGCCTTGTTGCTAGGTAGAAAGCTGAGCCAACAGAGGGATGGTAGTGACCATGTGTTGAATCATCAGTATGAAACACTCTCATTGTTTTTGCTTATCTCAAGCTTCTCCTTGATTGAATCAAGGGTATGCAGATTAAAAGAGAAGCCATTTAACTAAGTTCATGACAAGTAGGGCCCATGATGTAGATGTTGGGGCCCATGATGGAGTTGATGGTGGTGTATGCTCCTTTGGTTGGGTTTGACACCTTGCATGATTATCCTGTATCACGCACAGGTACAGAGCTTGAGTCTGTGTTTCCAGGTGCCACTCAGATGTCTGGCAGGTCTCTGTACTTTTCTGTCTCACAGGTATGTAGTCTTGATATTTTTCGTTGGTCTTGCAGCACCATCTACCCTCCCTACATATCATCTAGCAAAAGGGTCAGAGGGCTTGGACATATAAATGTTAGATTTCTGTAGATTCCTTTATCTTTTTCTGGATTGAAAGAAATTCACTGTCTAGCTTCAAAATTTCCCATCTGCTTTGTAGCCTTTAAAGGAATGTTTTTGTTTTATGGAGACAGGGTGTACACAAACTGAGTTCCCAGAGTTCTGAAGCTTTGGGTTTTTCAATGGTTCATCACTGCTGAACGCAAATGCAGTAGCTCAGAGCCACTGGTCACTTTTTATGACCAGCAACCCCAGAATTGTTTGCTGCAGTTGCCAACCAGGATTGCAAACATGAGGGACCCAAATTGATGCCCTTTTGTTTTCACCCTCCACTCCAAGGTGCATTGATTTCCAATTTTTTCTTTGGATAGTTGTTCTGCTAAAACTTGGCATGAGTTCAGATTGTTCCACTGGTATCAAAGGTGAATGACCGCCAGGTGACAGGTTATTTGTGTTGAGATCTTGACTACCCTATTTAGGCAAGGACACAACTACATCTGTTTGCCCTTTATTCTGGAGTGCAATACTGTGGATGCAGCCCCAGTCCTAACTCTTGGACTTTTTTAACAGATAACACACGCAATTTCAGGGAGAAAAAAATGGCCCAAACTTGAAGCATTGAGTTCTGGTCCATATGCTGACATATCTGAAACAAAACTGCTCAACTTGTAAATGTAAGGCCAAGCTTTTATATATATATACCTAGAGAACCTGAACTTGTTTAAAACAGGGCAACACTTCCAATTCATGTTTAATTCCCATTTGAAAAGAGGTTAGATCACTAGTTAAGTTCCAATTGCAGTTTTAAGAAAATTGAAACTTCCAATCCAAAAATGGCACCCTATGCCAAAACATGGCATTCCAACTACATAAACAATTGCGTTTGTAAATGGTTAAAACATTTTGGACTACATGAATAACAGTCAAACCAAACCCATTATTTGTACCATTAGATGTTTCCATAGTACTAGTCACAAATGCCAATAATGATTATGGCTTCCATGACTGTAGTCATCCCAAATGCATCCATGAAAGACATATGGAACAACCCATATCAATCCATATGGGCTACAGCCTATGACTTACATTTTTAAAAAGTTCAGGTTCTCTAGGATCCAAAAAGGTTCATCAAGCTGTACATGATTTACAAGTTTGTTAATATCTTGCCCAGGTCATCCCAAAGGATTTAGTGGGCTATTGCATAGGAGAAGGGTCTCAAGATAAACTGGAGGTTTGCTGTTAAGAACAACATCCATTGAGGACCCCTCTTGGCCTCTTAATACTAATGATATCAATCCCAGAAAATTGAAGCAAACAAAGCTGACAGCATTTGGCAAAGTTCACACTGAATGGTATTCCATCAATGTCCCAATTCATCCATTATCACTGATAGCAGTCATAGGGCTGAGGAATTGGTGTCCTCATTTCTCCAACTCCAGATTTTGTATCTGATCTGCATGGCTGTGTCCTCAATTAAAAATGCTGTCAGGACTTGAGACCAGAATGTTCCTCAGACTTCCATGAGTATGACAAAGACAAAGAACTAAATTCACCCTAGATTATCAAATTGACTGTGAATCTGCTCTATGCAGATCTCTTCCAAACAAAAACACTAGACCAGGGGAATGCTCAAGCAGTGACCAGTACAAGACTATTGCCGGTTGCTAGGGGTATAGCGCAACCCTGATGACTGCTTTCCTCCTTCAGTGTTAGCCACAGAAGATCTTTCATGCTTAAGAACAGATGACCTTCCACCCTTTAGCCACCTTTGCATGTCTTCTACATAGCGGCACCATAATGACTCACGCTCATGATGGGGCACTTTGCCATAGCAGGGATCCAGCTTCAACACCTTCTTGGCCTCAGACCATGATGTCAGAATTGCCTTAACTTCATCACCTTGTTTTGTAGCCACCTCTGCAGTTATAGTGTCAGCAAGTAATGCTGGATATTCACTGAGACAGCGCTGCCACACACCAACCACAGGTTTTTGTCAGCACTCCAAATTATGGTTCTGAGGTTTTGATGACAAAAAGGGATGAAAAACCCATGCAACATTTGTGCAGGCCCTCTCAACACACAAAAATGCCTCAGGAAACCAGAGCTATTTGTCCAAATTTTCCCCTAGATCTAGGTTCCCACATCAACCAGATAAGAATTAAGGATAAGAACTAATCTAGAAGCAGGAAGTAGAAGCTCAGATTCAAGAACAAAAACAAAGATCTGACCAACTTACCAGGACTTAAATAGACACAGTGGATACTGAACTGAATGAGGAAGCATAACAATGGAAAAGAACATAAATAAAAAGAATAAAGAATCTATATATAAGTGCAACTTCCATCACACTTCAGACTCTGGCTTCTCCTCTTTGAGTGGGACAACTTCTGACTGCATTAACAGAGGCAACATAGTTGCATGTATCTTTCCCTCAAGGACTAGGATTCGGCACTTCAGACAACCATTGATCAAATGCCCCATTCTAGCTAGGTTGATTACTCACAGTGCACTTAATTAGGATATGATTTCACAAGCACTTGCAAGGTGTTCATGTGCCTTGACTCAAGGCCCCTAAAGGAAAGAATATTCCTAAAGAACAAAGCTCAGTCATAAGACTATTTGCTTATCATATTCATGTGCATGTCAACAAAGATACACAAAAACTGAGATATAAGGATACTTCCCAGATGCAGTAACAGAAGAGTGTCTTGCCCTTGTATTACGCCTTCAGAGATTTCTTTCTACACACAATGGCAATATACCTGCAACCATATTCCACTGCCTCTGCACACTCAAAAGGTGACGTAAAACTAGGTCATTGGCTTTTTGTCATTATCCATACCTCATACAAATCATTCACATGCTCCCGGAACAGCTTTTCACATTCAGGGAGGTCCAGATCTGGATTTGAAGCATGGCCAAGTCCATCCCTCTCCAGCTTTGGTCGAGCGTCTGTCCATGATGCCTGAATGCCCACCCACAACAATTGGGCATCTCAATAAGAGAGATGAGAAAGTAGTGCAATGTTTCTCAACAGCACCTAAGGTGCTGTCTTTTATATCCAACACCTGAAGAATTATACACATTACACAGAAAGCGATAAATCTAGTTGCTACACAATGAGGACTCTGTCAACATGTGTTAGGAGAAAGTGGCTACTTCAGGGTCAGTGATCTTCTCCTTCAAGAGTGCTTGGTATGCAGTGACAGCATCCTTGTACCGAGCTTTGAGACGAACCCTTTCCAACTCCTCTTCTTCCCGATCCTTGCACTCGCGCTGTTCTCACTCATTCCCTCTCAGTTTCTCCAGTCCACACCCCCGAGTCACATCAGATAACATACATTGCTTACCAATGCCATTCATCAATCCCAGAAATCGATTATTAAAAGCTTGGTTCCAGAGCAAAAGCCTATCACTTTTGAAACTAAAATGACCTATCCTCACATTCTCTTTTCAAACTCATTTCTTTCCTCTCATTCTTCCTCTTGCACCATGCTAGGCTTAGGGATAAGCTGACCTCTTCATTTTCTTAGATTTTCCTGCGTGTTCCACTTCCTGCTCACCTGCCCTTAACTCTGCAATATAAGCATCAAATGCTTTTTCTCTGTCATCACGCTTTACAGCTCTGTACCGCAGGTCACTGTATAGGTCATCCTTCACCTACACATCCAACCTTCCAAATGTACAATATTATCACAGATTGTACGCAGGGCACTCAAAAGATGGAACAAGGTAAGGGCAGCGATAGACTTTGCTTGAAGCACTTCACATCTTCAGCATATGATGCTGACCTTGAGATATGCTGAACAACAGGAGAAAGAACTAAGTGCTCAGTTGACCCTTTGAGACTCAGAATAAACAAGTACAGCACTACCGTCATAACTTTAGAAACCTGGGATGCAGACCATTCTACTACCTTGGCCCAGCGAGTGGCAGTAGTGATATCATGTTGCTCTGACAAAAGAGCCCGGAAACCAGCGAGTGCAGCTGCATGTTCAGCCCTTAATCGCTCCTCCTCTGCCTTTCGCAGTCGCCCCACCCTGCAATTCAGAGTGATTCAACACAAATCATAGCACAGACACACACTCTATTCGCTTGCTTTTCCACTTTTACATAAATTCAGACCTAAAATGTGAAAGGAAGCCCCATTCCAAACTATACATCTCTCTGTTTTGTCCGCAAATCATAGAAATGGAATGTATAATCACAACAGAAACAGTCATGAAACTAGATATCTGTGCTTTCACTCCTGCTTGCATCTTAACAACATATGTGTTCCATTGCAAGGAATGCTCTAAGGAGCAGGCAAACCGCATCACCAAACAACCCGAAGGGGATCTGTCAGCACACCTCTCATTGAGCAATGACTCCCGATCCTTGCGCTCCAAAGATTCAAATCGAGGCTCATGGCCCCACAACTTGGCAAAACTGTCATAGTCAGTTGAGTGTGAGATGTCGTGCAGACAACACATTACATTGCCCTCAGCAATACCCTAGACACAATAGATTGTGCCCTTGAGGTTGCTCTCTACTCTATGCAAACTGACACTTGGACTCTGTGTTTTTTTTTGGTGAATTTTTTGCAACCTGGCGACAAAAAAAAAGGGCTGGTGAATCCAACAAATGGATTTTTGAGATTTTTTAAAAAAAAAATCACCATATCTTGACAAAATAACTTAGAAGTTGCGAGATTTGGACAGTGTGTTCCTGTAGGTCCCCAGAACTAGGCAGGATTCCGAAAAATATCTACTAGTCCATCAGGACAGTCACCATTTACTGCTAATTAATTCTGAGGATCCTAGCCAGTGCACCTACTTGAGGAATTTGAAAAAAAAAAACCACTGCTTGGACTCTCTGTACGATGAAAACTTTTGTATCCTGAGTAGAATTTTCACAACTTCCCACCCCATACAAAGCATAAGCCAACCCTCTGCTGCACAAAACCTTGAATGACGCAACAAAAACGAACTGCACAGATGCTCTGACAATCATGCCCAGAAACATCATATATCTCAGTATCCCAACATCATTTGTCTCAGTATGGATGCCACCCAGGACTACCTACAGTAAGTTGCAACTAAAACAAGCTATATGCATGAGATTGCACTGAAAACTGTCAATCCCCAAACCAAATTAAACATGAAAACATGGATGTGTTCACCAGTACCAGTCCATCACCTCCATCAGAAATGGAGCTGACTAGATAACATTATTCTACTGACTTCAAGAACATGTTTTCCTTATCATAAATGACAGCCAAATCAGCACACCAGTCACAAGCATGAAGATTAGCTACATGTAATTTTGCCATATCAAGGTTCTTCAAAACCAGGGATTTTTGGAGGCCTGTTTGGTTGCGGCAGACAATACTAACATTTATTCTCTCCAAAGGCTGCATGTGAGCACCTGGTGCCTCGAGCTTTCCAGCTCATTGCTTAGAGAAACCTTGGCTTCAGAATTGCTGCAATAAAAAGTTCAGAACCATGATTCACAGGACAGGGTCCAAAGAATTTCACACAAAGGTTTTTGGAGTATCTTTGACCGAATGCTTAAAGACACTGGGTTCACCCTACTGGCGTTTGAATTCCTGTCACCAAAAAGGAGGACCTACGAATCCTCTCAATGTGACTGACGTTCCAACATGCCTGGACTCAGACGAATCCTTCCTTACACTGAAACAAGTAACTACGCTGATCAACTTCGGCAGAGTCTCTTCCCTTACACTCTGATCATTGCCAGACGGGGACTTCATGCACTCCCATTCCACCTAAGTGACTGCAGGAGCAAGAGCTTCCAGCTTTACTCCCTCAGTCTCCAATTACACAAGCACACAAATGCACACTACCTCTTACAGAAACCATCCCACTCAAGACAGAACCACAATAACAAAGCCTCAGAGTCTGGCCCTTGTCCCTGAGCTTTTAGTCATACTAACAAAATGAATGAGTAGAACTTGTCTGCTCTTACAATGTGTATTCCTAGAGTCCTGCAGTATCCCCAAAAGAAAACCGAAACCAGTCCCTCTCGTTCTTCACATGCTAATTCCCTGGAGAGATTGCTAGCCTGAAACTACCAGATCTGCGCAACGGAAAAAGATCAGACATCAGTTTCAACAGCTACCATGCTACCTCCAGAGAGTGCCCTCTATGACATAACCAACCTCCCTTCTTCAGTCCCACCATTCCTACTTAACGGATCCTTCCCTTTCCCACCAAAACTTCTCATTCAAGCTTTCAAAACCTTAGCCGCCAAAATAATAACTTAGCCGCCTTCATCACTCCCTCCTTTTCGGCGGATCTAATCACTTAAACCTTTCAGCAAAAGATCAGCATCAGAAACAGAAACCCAGTGGTCGGAACCAGGTGGGTATTCGATCTCCCCACAACCGGTCACATTCCCTTCTAAGCTCTCCAGTGCCCACAAAGTGCAGGAGAGGAGATAACAAATAGAGCCAGAAATGAAATATATCAGGTTAACACCAGACCTTGGCAACTTCCTCCAGTAAAGATCTAAGGGCTTCAACAGCAGCCTTTTGTGCAGCACGCTTCTCCTTACGTTCCTCCTCTGCCCTTGTTCGTACATAGTGCTCAAAGATAGATCGGCGTTCTGTGTGGCTGGGAATAGCCTACAAGACGCCACCATATATGCAAAGTCAAGAAACCAGATGACTTTGAAACAAAGACATCACAAAAGGTGATTGTTCTCAATAAAGGAGCAGGGAAATCGAGCTCAAGGAATTGCTACCAGAAGCCTACAATCATCTCGTGGATCACGATAAATCCTCTCCAGCACCTGGAAGTCCAAAAACCAAAGTTGATGTTCCATGCATTGAAAGGCATCGATGTTGAGGTGTGTTCCAAACCTTGAACCGTGGATCAAATATAATCTTAAGCAGCTCTTTCTCCCATTTCGAGAAAGGTGCAACAGCCTTTTCCTTCAGCATTTCCTGAAAGACAAAATTACCTTCCAACAGCATTAGAAACCAAACAAACTACTGACAGAAATCAATGTCCTTGTCATCTTGACTCACAAACAATTACAGGGATGTGATATCCAAAACTCTTTCTAAATTCGTTTCATACTATCTTAATTCAAATTACACATACTGAAACTTTCTATAAGTCCACAAGATCTCATATGTGTTATACTCTTCATGCATTCAACAGAGTAACAAATTTGGGGAAGACATCCAAGAAACCTATCTGTATAAATTATCCATGCAAAATGTACCAAAACAGATAGCTGGATATAAGAGTCCCTAAAATTATATGTTCAATGCACAGCTAGTGCATGAATAACTCATACAGAAATTCACAATTCAGGCCAAGAGGAAATTCATTGACCAGAAAGTTGTTGAAGAGGCACAATGATATCCACTTCCAGAACGATCCCCCTTGAGAGGCTTCCCATTCCCTCCCTCTGCTCCTGTCCCTTTCCCAATATTGTCATCAACTGCAGTACCAACATTCAACACCCCTGTTGGACCTGCCACACTTGCAGATAATAGAGAACTGGTCACTGGAGCACCAGGATCCTGCAGCTTTTTCTTTACAAGATCTAGTGCAGAGTTTGCAGCAAGTGCCTTGTGGCCAATGGCCTCTCTACCACCAGTCAAGGCCGTAGGCACATTATGTTATGAATCTCAGGTTGCACAGCAACAAACTTTAGAAATGAAACAAACTTTAAAGAAGATGCGTAACATTACAAGTTCACAAATCAAAGTCTCTCTTCTAGCTACTCAACTTGCTGCTTTATATTCTTTCGGTCTGGCTTACAGGACCTACGGGTACGTGACAAGGGTACGCTACTTGTCGAATCTTCTAGAAGGAACTTTAAAACTTCTACACGTAGTCATTTGCGTGTTGAAATCTTACAAATTTCTAACACGTGCCTAGCTAACCTGTCATTAACCTGACAGCTGATTTCAACACTCCCCCACACACAAATGACTATTCTATGCCTATCTCCTTCCTGCACTTCTTGAATTTGCCTGGTGCCAGTGCCTTGGTCAGGATGTCCGCCTTCATGTCCTCTATTTTGCAGAAGACGAAGTTAATTTCCTTGCGTGCCACCCGTTCCCTCGCAAAGTGGTGTATCACATCAATGTGTTTCGACCTTTGAGAAGCAATAGGATGCTTCAGTAGCTGAATTGCTCCTTGGTTGTCGCAATAGATTTGAACATGTCCCAAGTTGAGCACCAGATCTGCCCCCAGCTTTCGAAACCATAGTGCTTCCTTCACTGCCTGCCCTGCGCTTAAATACTCTGCTTCGACTGTTGACACGGCCACCGTTGGTTGCAATCGGCTTGACCAGCTCACCGCTCCCCCAAACATCAAGAAGACGTACCCTGTAGTGGACCTTCTCGAGTCCAGGTCTCCTGTGTAGTCCGCATCGCAGTAGCCCACAAGAGTCTCATTGCTCCCCCCAAAGGTTAAGCCGTAATCTGCAGTCCCCACGAGATAACGCACTACTCCAAGCGCGGCCTCCCAGTGCTCCACTGTTGGTGCTGCCATGTAACGTGCCAGTGCTCCCACAGCCTGAGCAATATCAGGGCGCGTGCACACGCTCAGGTAAAGTAGACTTCCCACGCACTCACTGTAAGGGAATCTCACCGTGTCCAGGGTCTCCCCCTCCTTTCTGAGTTTCTCCCCCATTGCTTGTGGCACTGAGCGCACGCGTGCATCTGCCAGTCCATACCGGTTGATTAGCTCCCTGGTCAGTTTCTTTTGGGTTAACTTCAAGCTTTGTGCCTCTCGATCACGTGACAGCTCCATTCCCAGAAAGTAGGTGGCAGGCCCCAAATCCCGCACGTCAAACTTGGCTGTCAAATGCGCTTTCACCTTTGCTACTCGCTCCTCTCCCTGGGCAGCCACTAAAATGTCATCGACCCAGACAAGTAGCCAAACTGTCTCACCGTCCACTGTGCCTCGGAAAAGTGCAGCGTCTGCAGACGATGCCACAAACTCAAGGTCCTCCAAGACCTTCTTAAGACACCGATGCCATGCCCGAGGCGCTTGCCGTAGTCCGTACACAGCCCTAAGCAAACGACACACTGTGTTCGGCCCTCCTTGCTCATACCCCTGTGGCTGCTGCATATAAATCTCTTCCTCTAACTCTTCGTTGAGGAAGGCCGTTTTCACATCAAGCTGGTGTAGCTCCAAGTCTTGCTGCGCTACAATCGCTAACAGGGCTCTCAAAGTTGTGTGCTTGCTCACCGGGACGTACACCTCCTCGAAATCAACCCCTTGCTTCTGCAGGAGCCCCTTTGCCACCAAACGAGACTTGTACCGTTCAATATTTCCTTGAGCGTCCCGCTTGACTTTGTAAACCCACTTCATAGGAATTGGTTTTACCCCTTCCGGCCTTTCCACCAACTCCCAGGTGCCGTTCTCTAAGAGCGAGCGCATATCTTCGTCCATGTTTTTCTGCCAAAGCTCACTCTCCTCCCCTGAAACAACTTCTTGGTATGTTTGCGGCTCAGGATGCTCCCCCGATCCCCTTGGGTTGCTCCCCACAATTGCAAGGTTTGCCCAATACCTTGCAAGTATCCTCCTTTCACAAGCAGGGTTTCTTCGCAGCTCTTGCTTCTTGCCATCCTCCTCGTCCTCTAGGTCGATCTGGAGAGGGAGTTTTTGGTTTGTTGCTGCTCCCTCTGTAAGGATTCCTGACGGGCCGCTGCTTTCCTCTCTTCCAATGCCAGACTTCCCCGTAAGGATATCTCCTGCACCGAGCTGAGTGCCAGACTTCCCCGTAGGGATATCTCCTGTACCCATATGAGTAGGAGGGCTCACATGGCTAAGACCACGAGCACCCTCCTCCTCCTTCTTCGAGTCACAGCTCAGCTCAATGGTTCCAAAGGCAGGTTTTTCGTCGTTGATGACGTCACGAGACACCAAGATCCGCCCATCTCTTTCCCGTAGCACCCTGTGGGCCCATAACCTGTTATGAATCTCAAGTTGCACAGCAACAAACTTTAGAAATGAAACAAACTTTAAAGAAGATGCGTAACATTACAAGTTCACAAATCAAAGTCTCTCTTCTAGCTACTCAACTTGCTGCTTTATATTCTTTCGGTCTGGCTTACAGGACCTACGGGTACGTGACAAGGGTACGCTACTTGTCGAATCTTCTAGAAGGAACTTTAAAACTTCTACACGTAGTCATTCGCGTGTCGAAATCTTACAAATTTCTAACACGTGCCTAGCTAACCTGTCATTAACCTGACAGCTGATTTCAACACATTAATTGTGAATGAAATGGTGCTCTTCTCTGCAGGGGGCCCAACATCCCCAGCATTACCAGCCAACTCTTCTTGCTTCTTTCGAAGCTCAGCAACCTCAGCTGGAATTTGCCAGCTTGTCACCTGCAGTTGCAAGCACTGTGGATGAGTAACATTCAGTATAGACATGTGTCAACATTCCTAGAAGATGTAACTATCCCCTTGGAAATGCTGTAGAGAGGATGTTTAGAAGTTGCTTGCACATTAAGTCAGACAGTGAAAACATTGTCATTCATAACAAGCTGACAAGAATTACTCATGCAGATGTTATTTCATTGTCAAGAGACACACTAAATAAACTCCATTGCATGCAGCATGTCACTAACATCTGCTACGTCTGACAGGTGTACAGAATTCTGACCTGTGTCCTTGTATTGTAATAGTATTTCTTGCTATCATTGGTCATCACCAGAGCCCAATCTGTTCCACTAAGATGTTCCCTGTTACAGCAGCAACACGCTGCTGCAATCAATTTCTCATTTCCACCATCATTTGCCCTTACTGTTCACAGTTAAGAGTATTGTGACACAACAACAGCAGTGTACAAGACTGTGCAATAATTTTTGACTTCCGCAGAAGTTTCTCCCCACCTAACCCAGACATTACTGAGCACCAATAGCAACTGGCTATGACTCGCACATCAGAATGCCAACCATAGGAGATAACTGGTAGCAGCACACCGAAGCAGAAATGAATGTCAAAGACCTGAATTTCAAGAAACAAGTAAGATACAGCATAGTATCCTGTTCCTCACCGTGAGACACGTGTAGGCTGTGCTGTCACCTTGTCTCTGCAGTAAACAACAACGAGAACAAGTCAGCTATTAAGTTGGCAATACATCCCACCTGACAAACATAAACATACCAACAAGGAATGTGTTCATAACCTGGTGAGTGTCACTCACAGACAATGAGACCATGACCTTCATCATGAATGGCAATGACTTGCTCCTTACAAGAGTGAAAGCAATATCTTGGAATACTATCCAGAAAGAATGCTCCAAACGAATCGAAAACAGCCCCAGTCACCAAACAAAACTTGTGTAGCCATGGCAGTGGCACGTGAGAGACCTTGCAAAACTTAAAGAGGACAAATCACTGTCCAGACAAAGCATCCCAAGAAGTTGAAGGCATAAGATGACTACCTCTCCTTTAAACTCAACTGGTCGAGTATATGTTGATTGACAAGACAGAGAATTGTAGTAGTAGATTGCTCCATCCTCAGTCTTGTGTGCAGTCCATGCATCCAGATCAGGTATGGTTTCACCAGCACCCTTCTTCAGCTTGTCCCCAGAACCAGTAACTGCTTGTTCTCCAGGAGGGGCAATGTCAGTTTTTACTTGCACAACAATTGCTGTCGAGTCAGCCGGTTTGCTCTTGGATGTGGTCATACCATCCTCAGAGGCTGTTGTAAGAGTCACTGAAGGTGGTGCACCATAAGGAGCCCATGCAGGAAGTGGGAGGCCTCCTTGGGAAATAGAGGGTTCTCTTGTAGCTTGAAAAGGTTGTGGTTCTCCACTTCCTGAGGGATGTCGACCAGATGTAAGTATGCTATCTGATGGAGATCCAACCAGGTGCCTCTGCTGCTGCCCAGGGAAGACACCCTCATGGTAGGTCATAAAAAGGGGCCATGGATGCAGTTGCATCCATGGTGGCAACAAGTGCTGGGGAGGAAAAGCCTGAAATGGGGGCCGCTGTTCATGAAGAACAGAGCCTGCACCAGAAGGACTTGGTGTTGCAGGTGCCATCCCAGGTCTTGAACCCAAAAGCAGAGAGTCTTTGCCATGAGGTGGCATACCTGCAGAGGAAGGTACAGGAGCAGAACCTGCTGCCTGAGAAGGCCATCCTTTTGTGGGCATTGGATTCTGAGCAATACCATAACCTGGTCCAGACTGTCCTGGTTGAGGAACTGTGTAGGGAGCACCAATTGGTGGGGCTGGTACTAAATCCTGGAAATTTGGTGTCCACTGTCAATATGAATTCTACAGCGCCACAAAGCTACCACATCATAACCAGTAGTCTCTCTGCCAAAAGGTCATCGTGTACAACAAAAGTAGGTATTTAGAATGCACTAACATATAGCCAAAAACTTACAGGTCTGGAAGGTTGCAAACCACTTCCTGATGCAGGGCCCAATTGATGGGGATTTCCAAAGGGGGGCAATGATCCAGACATTTTTGTAGGAAAATTGAGAGGAGCCCCAGGGAGTGGTAGCTGGGGAGGTGCATGTCCTTGATTGATAGGTACTCTGGGAGGTCCCAAAAGTCCTTGAGGGCCTGCCATAGATGCACTCAGGCTGCAATGCTGTTGTTGCCATGTCTTCTCCTCTGCAACAAGAGCTCCTAGATGAGTCTCAGAGATGATCCAACACACTATTTACACATGTCATCATACTCCAGAGCATGTGTATGATTGTCATTGTTTTTCAAACCACTCAATTTCTGGTTTTGTTTGATCTGTTCTGTGGCATTTGGGTTCCTCTTCTTCATGCTTTTGGTTTTGCTGATTTGTTGCTGCAATGTTGCAGTAAAAAAGTGTTGAGATCACTGTGTGTTAGTTCACAGTGACTCCTAAGCATAATATTGGTGATTCCTTGAGTGCCAGTTGATGCATAACATCAGCCAAATAGAGAGCAGATTGGGACTCTTCACTGTAATGATGGGAGTAAGGTTTCAAAGTGAATCATGCCCTACTTGGGAGCCTTTCAATCTCATTAGTAAGGACAAAAAAGACGGCCAGATGCTCTCTTCTTTCTATGCTCACCAGCTTTCTATCATAATGCAGAGCATGTGGGCATGCACATATGCACACACACAGTTTCCCTTAATCACACAAAAAATGCAGAGTGTGTTAAAGAACTATATCTTCTGCATGTCAGTGACAGATGTTCACTGCTTTTTCTCATCTTGCTTGTTTCTCCAGGAAGTCTGAACAATTCAGAAATGGAGAATTCCATGCTGAGAGGCTAGGGCCCTGAGGTGCAGATCAGAACTTGTCAATCGCAGTGAAGTGGATATTGTGAACTAAGAGACATTAGTTAACTCCAACTGCAAATTTGTTTCCCAGATCCTTCATTACATATTATCCACCATTGCAAAATAGTATTAATGCTTCTTATCATAGATGAGGACTCTACAAACAGATGTAAAAGCATCTAAAAGACAGCTCTTTGTGTTTCACAGAGGATGAACATAGTTAAAAGTAAACGATGTCCTTCTTTTGAGTTTTTGAGCCCAGTAGAGATGTTCTGTTTCTTCTCAGAGGTGAATTCAATTTTTCATAAATTAATTGCTGCAGAATACAGAGCTCTCTCAAGATGCTTCACCAAAATTTGCATTTTGCCAAACAATTCTGCCAACATATGTTTATCTTCAACATGGGAATAATGGTAATCCAATCCTGCAGACAATTAGGGGACTGTGTGTGCATGTGCACATGCTCAAGCTGTTTTTTACATACAACTAGGGGAGTGTGAGGGTGTGTGTGGTAACCACCATACTCATCATAACTTAACTTACTTTAACTATTTCATTTTGACAAAGAACACCAATTCATAAATATGCTAAGGACAGATTTTGGATACTAGCTGTGTTTTGAAGATGGAGGGATGTTTCATTGTTTTATGATTTGATGTTTCACTATTTGAACAAACAAAAGGTGAACTATGAACTAAGTGGAAGAACTTTACATTGAAACAAATAGAAGGTGAGATAATGAATTGCCCTGACTTGATTTGAACTGGCCTTCACTAAGTTTGCAATCACAATTCAGAAAACAATAAATGTTTGACAGAGTTTAAATTTAGATACATAGTCACTTTCAAGCAGTTATGATTAGTTCACAATTCAACATGAGAGAAAGAAAGAGACATTTGCAAGTGATACATTTTACTACATCTTATCTCTTTCAAGCTTATGATTAGAAGGAACATGAATACGTGATTTATTCAAAGAATTGCCTCTTCAATCTTATTGCTATATTGAATATTACCCAATTATGATTTGACCTTTCACAATAAAAACCTAATAGATTATGGGCCAAATATTACTATGATGTGTATTCCATTTTGATTCCAGAGCAACATGTTGGGTTTTAAAAAGACAAAGAAAATTAATGCCAACAGAGAAAGTACATAAAAAGATACGCTTGGAAAAGGTAGACAATTGGTGTTGTTTTGAACGTGGCACATTCAAAACTCAATTAGAACTGTTGAAAAGAGTTGTGAACTGATTTATAACACTAATTCTCTCCACCCGAATCAGTGTTGGCCACCTTAACAAAATCCTTGATGCTTCAAATGAGACATGCGCAACTATATATTGATTAATTTTGAAACATTACAATAGCCAACTTAACTGAATGTTGATGATCTGATGAGAGCCATATTAACTAAATGTTGTCATATGTCTCTGAACACACAATCACCAATTTACTTTTGTCTTAAAGATGTAAGTACATTTTAAGGGTGCCTCTTCATTAGTTCATTTGGTTGGAAATGCTAAGCCACCAGCTTGACCCAATCATCAATGTTTTTAATGAATAGTGAATCCCAAATGTTAAACTCTAAGCTTAAGCGTTGGTTGCATGACTGTTGCCTATTCATAAATTTGTTGGCAAGCTCAAACTTTGGTTCTGGACAAATTTAAACTATTTATGCATCAAACATAACCTTTGATAAATGCGTGGGATGCATGACAGGTAACACAACCATGAACGGCATCCTATGCAAGCTGACAAAACCAGTGTTGGCTAGGTAATTGGATTGATGTTTAGGAACTGGCAGTTCTAGTTTCGGTTCCTTAAAACCTAATTGGAACAGCCTTAACAGGTGGAACTGGGCTTGAAATGGAATTGCTGGGTTCACAGGTTGGAGGAATTGGCAAGGGAGTCGGGTCCTGGTTCCAAGTTGCCATTAGAGAGAACAGGAACCAAGACAAAATGACATCTCAGTTTTGTTTAACTTTTGGAACTGGAATAGGAATTCCTCTTGAAATCCCAATTTCAGTTTGTAGGGTTTAGGGTGCTTTGTTCTTTCTCATTTCTCCATAATGCAGTAGAGATTTCTGCTTTCTCTCTCTTTTCTTGGGGGGGGGGGGGGGGGGGGGGGGGGCGGTGGGCTTTCTTGCTTCGTGTTGCACAAGGTGGAGGAGGAGGAGCAATTCCAAACGGAAAGAAAAATGTTCCATTTGTAAAGTATTTTGAACTCTAACTTGGTTCTTATATTGAAGTTTGAAGTTGGTTCATAAGGCATTCATGTGCTTGTTGGGTCCAGGCCTGCATGAAGATCCATAGAAAACAAACTAGCATTTTGGATTATATCTTTAGTGGAGGTAGGCCTGAGGCCTCAAAACGCAATCTGAATTTCCAGAGCGCCACGTGGCATCATTTAAAACACCTTCAAAGTAAAGATTTTTTTCACAGTCCATAATTTATACTCAAGTCACTGTGCCCTTGTTGACTGATTGAATATCATTGAAACTACTTAATTGCTAGATGGGAATTTGAAAAAGTTTATCAGAGTCCACAATTTTTTTATAAAAACAATCAAGGCATTGATGCTAGTCTTGCCCTATTATCGGGAAATTGTTTTTTAATAAATATGTTGGGTACTATTAAAAGACACACTGACAGGCTATCGCAACCTACATGCCGGTTCTCACTAGCAGCAATATTTAATTTGGGAAAAAAAAAAGGGTGAGCTAGAGTTGCACAAGAAGTCCAAGCTTGATGGACAATATAATTCATAGGGCTCTTGTGAAAATCCCCTCCGATCTCATTTGTATCATTGAATCCTTCAGAGACATGTCTCTGGACATCAGCTGCAGGAAACGTCCAAGTTCTGAGGAAGACTTATGTATGCCAGTGATTTTGCAGCTGCTGCTGGCTTGTTTATCCCACCCCCCCCCCCCCCCCCCCAATGTAGTAGCCTAAGTAGTATTCAGTTTTCTGGGCAGCTTGTCCAACTGTTCCAAATTAGTACTGTTCTTTTTTCCAAGTCTCATATTGTGATTCAGTGTGTTTGTAGTTGCTGGAAACAAACAACAGGCTATGTGAAATTTTCGAAGCCCTCACCTCTTCTTAATAGCTATTGAACTAGGTAATATTGCAGAGAAAGAGTGTAATATCATCATCCGCTCTGTCTGTGTCGACTCTCTCTAGTGACCCAAGCTGACAACTTTTAGGTCAGTGCTGCAGGAGCAGTGCTACTCTACTTGAGAGAGAGACCGACGGCGTTAGGCCTACCTCCACTCCAGGTCCAACTAGTTTGTCATGACCAGTCTTGAATGGACATAATTAAACATGACATAGGTTGATTGGGTTTAGGATTTACCCTAAACTTTAAACCCTAAACCCTAAACTTTGCAAAGGTCCCAATATGTGGAGACATTCTATGAAGTTTATGACACCACTTTCAACCTTGCAAAGCTCTCATTCGGGAGCAGCTCTGGAGGTATTGTAGATTATTTAACAAGAACTGTTTTTGCAAGTGTCCTGCAAATTATGGGCCTTTTTGAATCTAACCTAGTTACGAAGTTCATCAGTTTTGGTGTAAACTGGGTTTTGGTTTTCTAAGATGTTAAAACAAGTGTTACAATTCAAATAAGGTTGTCAAAATTGATGTGGCACGGCCATTTTGTGTCAATTGTCACATCAAAATTCATTCGAATGCATCGGTTTCATCTAAGAGGTTGGACATGGACCAAAAACATTTCACTCAATTTGCCCCATGGACATTTGGCGATTGAAAACAAATTGATTCATCGTAATTTCAATGACTAAAATAGTTCAACCTAAACAATTTGGTTGCCAATGTTTTGGTCGTCACAACATCAGCAACTAAAATGATTCCTATCATCACAATTCTGACAAAATTGTTTCAATTGCCAAGGGTTCAATGACCAGCACCCATTGAGTTTGCGGGGATCAAAATAATTTTCAACCATCTAATTGACTTGGATCGATTTATATTGTTGATTTGGTGACTTAGTTTGGGCCACTTTTTATCGTTGTTTGGGTAGGTTTGTATAATGGTTGATAATCAATCATGGGTGTCCATTGGCAATTAAAATTGATCTGAATAATTGTTGAAAAAATGGTCAACTTCCAAAACAATTTAAACAACCAACTTTGCTTGTGTTGGGTAATAAAAAGTGGAGCTTGCATTTTAAACTCAATTTCTCTTTTGAAGCATGTGAGCTTTGTGTTGATAAACAAAAAAATCATTGCCATATAACTTGGCAAAAAAGGGTGAAACTTATATGGGTGTTTAAAGTTTCAAATTGTCATTTTGCATATGCAATTTGTGCTGAATTTCATCATATAAATCTTAAAGTGACACTAGATATTATTGGTATATATTAACTTTTTAATCTTTTTTTTTTTTGGTTTTTTTTTATGAAGGATAAATGGAACATGTGGGTGCCATGGTATTTGATAACTCAAGACAAGCCGAGTAAGGTGGAATGCATTATAACAATTACATTTCATGTCATATGAATAAAATTTTTTTTCATTTGAACTATTAACACGATGACAATGGAAGAGTTGGTGTTGCTATGTGTTCGAGGGCATAAGTACAAGTCAAAACATTATTTATTACTATTATTTACAAATGTAATTTTTTTTATGAGATAATAAAGTCATTGCCAAAGTGAACCCACCAACTCACCATGAAGGATGAATAGTAAGTGATCAAGAAATAATTTTCTGTTCAATTTAAGTTTCCTAGCTAAACATGGTGGTTACTTCAATGCATCCTTTTACTACCTTCCAACTAAAAACCAACAAGCAAGTGAGTTGTCACTAGGTAGTAAAGAGAGCCAGTGTTGGACAGTTCTCACTTTTCAAGAGAACCTCCACTCCTAGTTCCAATTTGTTTTGTAATTTGAAAGAACCCTCATTTCTAGTTCAAGGATTTTTTATAATTTGATACAACCTCCAATATGGTTCTGGACCCTATTTCTCAGATTTCAAGACCAGGTTTTAAAAAAATTATCTTAGGTGGGTTTGGTTCCAGAATGTATTCTGTTGTGCTTGCTTACACATAGCTCAAAACTAATTTCTTTTTCTTGTTATGAGCATTGTATCGCCAATAAAATGTGATCACCTATATTAACTACAAACCTAAACCCACCAAAAAAAAAATTTTAAGTAAAAATTAGATGTGTGACATGTTTCAAAAGGAAGAAGTAATTGCCTAACGCCCACCCCATCCCATCCTCAAATTATGAAAAATGTCACTATTATTAATCAAACCCTTGATTTTTTCCTCAAATTAATCACATGTTTAACCCATGTTAGGAAAACCCTAAACCTTGAACCCTAAACACAGGAAAACAAAGTTAATTTTTTAAATTAAAATAATAATATTTACAACTTAAACCTGATAAACTGGGTTCTGGGTCTGATTCTGGTTCTGAGTTTGATTCTAGCTGGAGGGCAGTTGTGGGTTCCAGTTTTTATTTCTTTTTAAAATTCACAATTCCAGTTCTGGAAGAAAAAAAATCAAAAATTTAAATGGGCAGTCTGGCTCAAGAACCATAACCCACCAAAAACTGGAACCAACCAACACTAGTATAAAGCATCACTTATAAGTCACTTATTTTCCTACCCACCTACCTATATATAAAACCTATTACTTTTAACACAAGTGGACCATTCTGGATTTGCCTTGGTAACCTTGTATATATATATAGAAACAAGGATGGAAATCCATCCTTGAAAAGTACAAGGCATGTCAAAGAAAATGTAAACACATGAAAGGAAACCAAGACCATCAAATCAGTAATAATGAAGTCAAAGACATAATGTTCAAAGGGCATCCTCTGCCACGAATCACTAGATGAAGATGCACTAGCTGATATGTGAGGAAGAGATGAACTGTGACCAAGTGTGGCAGCCTGCTGAAGAATCATGATGACTTATGCATGTTATATGACTACCGACACTCGTTATCTATAGTAAGATATAAGCATTGAAGTACAAAGGAGATCTGCTGATGTTACTATGTTGAGGTTCACGAAGAATTAAGATAACCTTGTTTTCAAATAGCGTTAAAAATCTTAATTCACTCAAGATAACTAAGAAAATAAGGGTTGTGTCACACTGTGGCCTTGCCATTTACATTAAAATGTATCTTAAGGCAAAAAGAGAATTATGAAATCTCAAATATTTCACCATGCAAAAATATAATCTTCAAAAAATCCTTCAAAAGAAATCAAAATCCTTCAAGATATTATAACTCTATAACTAATCTCAAGTTTCAACACAAGCCAAAGTTTCATCTTTCAAAAATCCTCATATAAAAATAAACCTGTCACCTGGAGGCCAAAATCCCTTAAGTTACTATACTCTATACTGAATCTAAACACAATTTCCTTGCCTACCAAGGCAAGGGCAACAAATTTAGATCATCAAATCCAGCGATCCCACTAGCCTGAAAATTGAAATCTTCAGGCTTACACACAACCCTATTTTGCTGAACATTGAAAATAAAGGTCCCTTTCTACTATTCCATCAGTCCTCTAAATTTTTCATAAACTTAGCAGATCCTATTACAAATTTAACTATTAATTCACTAAGTTAACTATGAAAATTAATTGAAACCCCCAAATTCAGCAATTTCATTGGCTGTAACATTTTTCTACACATCTACACACAAGCCGATTCAAGGCAGGCCTCCATATATTTTTACATTAATACTATAACCCTATTGTTATAATTACCAATAACACTAGGTAGATATGGTGGAAGATATAATTTGGGCTACTGAATTTGATTAAAGGGGATTTTAGCAGCTTCTATTGCTAGATCATTCTCTCAGATTATGCAGTGACCAATTGCTACAACACCTAGGACCCATGTTCAGCAAATCTTGTTGAAATTTTTTTTTTTTTTTGAAACCAAAGGGATCTGGTAGCCCTAGTCTGACAATAGTCTCGAAGTCTACTTAATTAAGTTTCAAAATTATCTTGTGTTTTGAACTGGTTTTAATTTTATAGAATTTGAGAAACTCTGCTCTTAACTTTAATTTTAATTTTTGGTTGGCCTTATTAAGAATTAAATAGTGTCAAACATGAGTTCATAGTAGTAACAGTACTTGTTGCCAAGGATTAGTATCTCAAGTTTTGACAATAAATTGCACACAAGAGTCTGGTCAGAATTGTTGGATGTAAGGGGCGTAATTTTGTGGGTGCAAGAGCATGTGTGTGCAAACTCGAAGTTGATCGAGTAGCAACAACTCCTTACAAGATCGATGGATCATGAGACGTTGATCGGGGATATTGAGAGCTGCGCTGGTGATGGAAGAAAAGTTGCAGATTCGGAAGGTGAATACATGGGATCAGTTCCTCATGAAGAAGCTACAAAATTTAGCCACAACAATCAGGAGTTGGGAGGAGTTATGTTGCAACACCAAAAATTAAACATTAGTACATGTATGCTAGTGATATGTTGTTTGGCAACATCAATGTTTCGAGCAATGAACGTGCTGCATACACACATCGAGGTAGTAGTAGATGTCATAAGAGGCACAAGGGCACTCAATTGGTTGAATCTCTTCTTCAATGGACCAAGGTCTATAGAGATTCTTCACAGTCATGATGCAAAAATTGCCACAACACCTCCTCAGGACTTCGTTCCATTACCAGCTTGTTGAAAATTGTATGAATTGTGAGCTGTAAGGATTCTGCATAATTTGGCACAATGTTGATGCTATGTATGTATGTCAAGGTGATGCACAACTTATTTTCTCATGGCTGGTTCTTGTCTACGGTGTGGCATATGGGATAATTGGACACGAAATCAATTCTTCATCTTCAGACCTTAACGGTGGGCACCAACGTCGTGTAACCAACTTCTTCAATTTCCTTGTGTAGTTTTTTAACTTTGACAAATTTGCTTTAGACCTTTGGCTATCTGTTGTTGCAGTTTTTTTTGTTGCAACACAAACCAAGAAAACTTTTGACTAGTTTGTTGGGTGCCAGGCACCATGGTGATCTCTCTATCTGTATCTCTTAGTTCTTCGTATTTTTTGTGTCCACATAAGTTTGAAAGTCTGTGTTGGGGTTTAATATAGGTCCCAATTACTATAGGGGCTACTACCATTTGTTTCACTAGTACAACTAATCTATGCCATTATGGGGTCCAAACATGTCTTGGGCACATGCTGTTTCCAAACATTTTTATCACTGGTTTTATTTCAAAATTGTTTTGGAACCAGACCATGGGAGTGTGGTCAAGCTCAAGTACCATCGGCCTTTATGGTGCCCCTTTCATTATCTACACAAATTTACCATTTCCAATTCATGTTCAGATCGTTGTTCCAATTTTTTTTGTGATTGGTTTGTGGGGATAGCATTGTTGAGAAATAGAGGATTTTAGTTGTTTTTGGGTTATGTTCAAACCCTAATCTACCATCCATTCTATGAGCTCCCCTTTGGTAGAGTCATTTGTCATGTAGCTCATTAAGTAGGTTGTTTCCATCTGAGTTTTGATTTATTTTTGTGAAATTAGGGCTTATTGTCCCAGTCACAAAGCTTTGTGGGTTCAAATCCATTGTATACATGTAAATGTTAGCTAGAATATTAGTGTGCACCAATTTGTTTGAGGGAGCTGAAAGGGGTTTTCCTCTGTGGCATCAAATGGGGTTAGGTAAGATGAACCATACCTTCGAGGAAACACAGAACAAGGCCATACCAGCAGACCCCTCAAACCCACTTTTCAAAAAGTGAGTAAAAGTGCCTAAAAATCCTATTACAAGAAATCCTTCACAAGTTGTTAATTACATAACATCCAAAGATCCAATGTTTGCTTGACAAAAGGATGATGGTAGTTGGGTTTTCACAGTGGGCTCAATGATAGGAGAGACTAATACTACTGGAGTTGCCTACTTGTTCAAGAGCAAATATTTGAAGCATTGGGAGTTGGTAGACAACCATTTGTACACATTACTTGGAACTAGAATCTGGGAGTGTATTGATTTCTACTGTCCAGATCCTAGCTCTCAAAAATATGTTCTTAAAGTAAGCCTTTTCAATACAGAACATGATGTCTATGCATTGGGTTCATATGATAGTGTAACTCATAAATTTATTCCTAACAACCCATAGCTTGATTTCTCTGGGTTTGAATCATCTCGGTACGACTATGGGAGGGTCTATGCAAGTGACTCATTTTTTGAACCAGTAAAGTAGAGGCACATTGTGCTATCCTGGGTGAATGAAACTAACACGAAAATATTGGAATTGCAAAAGGGTTGGTAAGGTTTTCTAGTAAGTTAACCTGCTCACTTACCTTGTAATAAATTTGAATTTCTTTCAAAAATCGTTTCATTTTAATCTGGTTTGTGCTTTTGCAAACAATTCCTCAAACAATTGTAGTGGATAGTAAAACAAGTGTCAACTTCATCAACTAGCCCATTGAGGAAGTTGAGTCCTTGAGGATCAACAAGCAAGTGCAAATAGGGGTGAAGCTGGATGCAAATGTTATTTTGAAAGTTGATGGTGCTAGAAAGAGTTAGGTGAATTCCATGGACTAAAACACAAAAGAAGGAAAGTAACCCTCCAAGTGGCTAATGGGCAATTGACAGTGATTGGTCATGAGGCCCTTAGATCAAAGATTAATGTAGGTTTACAATTCATGTGACTTATTTTCAACATTTTTTTGGATATCCATTTAGAGTGTTGGTGTTATCCATGTGAGTATTTTTGGAAAATCTTGAACTTATGCCAAACCTAAGCAGACATTTCTGAACTTGTGAGTTCATGTTTTCCACTCTACCCAACCAACAACAAGTTTTGTGGCATTTATAATTGTACATTGATTTGAATGAGTTTTGTGCAATTGGAAATGTAAATCATTTTTGATTACCCATATGTATCAATAGATGGGGTTGTTACAAATGAAACCAACAACATGAATGACCAATTCAATTGCAGTTAGGGTGGGTCTGCACATTGGGGTGTATTTGGTGTATGTATTCATGTGAGATGTTAGAATTGTTATTTGACCTAGAATTAAATTTGGCTATGCCATGTTTCATGCCTATGTTAAAGGTGGTTCATACTTTCATCAATTACATTCAATGTTGAAATGTTTTTATTATCAACTTTGTGAATGTAATGAATCTTGTTAAGGCTCAGTTGTCCTACCTTTTGTATTGATCCAAATTTTCAATTTTGATGATCTTACATTTGATAACCTCACAAAATTATTGTCACAATTTTTGTGATGCTTTGCCTTTCTCTTAGTGTTCAAATCTTGTTGACCCTCCAAAGTTTCTTGGTTTTTAAAATTATATGATAAATTTATTTTATCCACATTCATAACTTAATAGATGGGCTTTGGATCAAGGTTATCAAGACACTTTCAAAATGTTTGTTGTTAAATGAAGAATTCATGTGTTGAAACAACCCAATTCTTAATTTCAAAATTGCAAAAATAGTTTTATGAGCATGTTGATGGCCCTTGGGCTTTTGTACCTTCAATATTGATTGAATCTTACACTATATTAAAAGGCTAATTCTTTTTACATTTGAATGGCATTGAATCAACCTTTTGTATTGTTCATAGGATTGCTTCAAGGACTGTGGTGTTTAGCCTTTTGAATTTTGGATTCACATTAGCTTGATGTATAATTTTCACTTTTCAAACTCATTATATCCCACGATGTGAAGGAAATAGTGGTTAAACATTACAGTTTGAATCTAATATTTAGATTATGGAAGAGGATAAGTTCTTGTATTATCTTGGGTGGAAAATGTAATGAATACATGAAATTGGCATAGATTTCAATGATTCAAGTGTTAGGGTTTGTCGAGGATGAAAAAACATTTAGCAATCTTTTGTTCATGAAGAAAAAGTTGCGAAATTGACTTGCTACTCAAATTGACTTGTGTGTTAAAATGTTTAATTAAAAAAAAGTCACCTTGTCCAATTTCCCTTTTGATGATGCAATTGCTTTGTGAAAGGAAGTGATAGTGAGGTAGATGTATAATTGTGATTTGTGGTTCTACTCATATGTTGTAGGCTTTCGTATGTGAAACTTGCTCATATGGTTTGGCTATTTGGGTCTCAATGTTTGAAAGTTGGGTGGGGGTTGTGATTGTTGCATGCAAGTCTCCCTTGTTGGGGTGAGCAAGACCTTTTATGGTTGAGGTTCAATTTTCCCAAGGAAGAAAGAGAATTGATTAGTGTGGTTAAGCAATGGGCTGATTTTTGTGGGGCCTTGATTTCTACATGTAAATTGTTTCATCACATACCTAGGAAATGTAAAATTGAACTATTGTCAATATTTCTAAATGCTAAACTAGACAATCACCAAAATGTAAGACATTTGTGAAACAATGTAGTCAAATAGGTCATTGAAAAAAACCAAATTGCCAAAATGATTTAAAAAAATAAAAAATGTTACTTGACATTTAACCCTTCTAAATTGTCTTATAGCGAAATATGCTCCATTGCCCAATTGAGGGCAGCCATTCTGGCACTCTCCATAGTTTGGGAAAAAGAAAAAAAAAGGCCCCTGTCAAGAAGGGGAGATGGAGGGATCTTACACCTACTTACACTACTTCTAAAGAATGAGAGGCACTTATGTATCTTCTTAACCTCAATATGAATACTAAATATGCACTTATGTTATGACTAGTTTTGGGATGGGTAACCTCCCAAATTACAAAGACGCATCAATCCCACATTCAATCCAGGTCTTGATTTTGAGAATCTCCCCTACAGATGAGCATCACCCATCCTAAAGCACAACGCAAAGGTTATCATGAGCCTAAGGCCACTTTAGACGAGGGTCTAGGGTCCAATTTCCTACGAACCAATCTGGACTGATTTGAAGCAAATTGCATCCTTGAGTTGGACTGTACCGTGGTCCTTAGCCTGATTCTTGGCTCTCCAAATCAGGAGCTCTCCTTTTAGCACTGGTTTTGTGTCCAAACCAATTGATTTTCCTCCAAAACAGGTGCCACGTAAGTTTAGCCTCAATTTGCCACTTTTTGGTCTTCAACCCTAGCGTAAAGGCCTTGGGACCGATTTAAAGCTTTCAACCAATAAGATTGCTTGAATTCATTGGTCCCTGGACCTTGGACCCTCGTCTAAAATCGCCCTAAACATAGTTAGGCCCACTTTAGATGGGGTCCAAGGTCGAAATTCCTAAGAGCCAATTTGGACTCAATTGAAGCAAATTGAATTCGAGTTGGATCCTAGATTGCATCTTGGTTTTCCAAATCATGAGCTCTCCTTTGAGTTTTTTTTCGTTTTGTGGGGGGCCAAAACCAATTTGATTTTCCCTCCAAAATGGTGCCATGTAGATTTAGGGATTTGCCATGTTTTGGTCATGGACCCTCATCTAAAGGCCATGGGTCCAATTTATGGCTCTCAGCCAATAAGATTGTTCTATTTCATTAGACCTTGGACCTTAGACCCTCATCTAAAGTGAGTCTTAGGTTATAATGCACATGAAGAGAGGGTTTTTATGCCTACTTATAGGGGTAAGATCAATCCGATCATTAAGGACTAGACACAATATACATGCTACACAATGTCCTCTTAGGGGTCTTCAGAAATATAAGCTGAGCTCCAAATACACTAGGAAATTTCTCTATTTCCTTCACCAGTCAGAAAATGTGCATGGCACCAAGGAAAGGATCCAAAATTAGAAAGAGGAAGAAGCAATCGTTTTATGAAATAGGATTAAGTGGAAAAGGTTGATTCTCATTAAGGGGGATTTGTTCAAAATATTGAGGCCATGTGTCTAAATTATAGTAAACCTTGCCTTTCCTTCCTTTGTATTACCAATTCAAGAGTTTTTTTTTGGACTTTGATTGTGCTTCCAATGTTTGTCATCCTCTTAGAAATTATTGATACATCAGAAAATTGAAATGTGTTGAGCAAAACAATGTGATGAAAATTTTCACAAATAGAAAAAATGTTACTTGTTGCTTTACTCATTTGAAAGCACAGATTTAAAACAACTTGTTGTGTGCAATATACTAGAAAATTAAATTTAAAAATCATGAAAATTACTGTGATACTAGTTAAAGCCAAAGGGACCCCTCTGGAGTCTCTATTAGGTAGTCTACTGGACATGGCCACATAGAATCTAAGGTGAGCTTGTGTGGGTGCTTTCTTCAATGGTTGTTTCCCAATTCTCCAAGGAAAGGGAAACCTTAGGAAACCAAGGAGTGTAACCCGAAGAGAACCTGCTTATAGTACACTGCACTGGAGCAACATGAAGTTTAAAGGTTTAGATCCATAGAAGAGTACAATATGAAAAGAAACAAGGCAAACACGCTGCCCCTGCCGATAGATAAGATGTTGTACGTCTACCTAGTGTGTCCACACTCTGAAGACCAAAAAAATCCATTCCAATCTAAAGAGTCTAAACACTTTCACGAAAGAAACTGGTTCACCTAATGTGAAATCAGTTCTAGTAAGGTAAAACTTCCAAAAGTTGGATCGAATGCCATAGTCCCTGTTCCCGTGGGGGCAGGGCCCAACAAACCCATGTCTGCAGTCTGAGGTCCCCCTACTTGGCATCTTTGCTTGACAAAGCACGTGGGGTGTACACCTTCAAACTTCCAACTTAAAAGTTGTAGTACTCATTCATCTAATGTATTAAACTTAGAATAGAGCTCATCAAGTTGGATATAAAAAAATTTGCAATCATCTAGTTTGGGTGGTTATTGTTCATTCTTGGTACAAATTTTGTTTGTTGTGAAATGTATGATGTCAAGGCTAAGGGGCTTGTTCAAAGTATTTGTGTAAACTACATTTCTATGGATGTGCCCAAAACATTGGCACTACTATGGCCCACACCAACGGTTATGAGTTTGGCAATTTTGAATGTGGAATTGAACTTAGGTTTTTAAAATCTTAAGGATTGAATCTCATGTACAAACTACAAACATGGCTGAGACACTTTATAGCTTCAATTGGATCCCCTTCCTCTAGTCTTTTCTAGGTTATCTTTTCATTTACAAATCATGTGAAACAAGTTGAACATTGCCTCATAACCCACATTGTAATTGGTTTTGTCTGCCTCTTTACAATACTTGGAAAAGTATACAAAGTAGACTCATTCAATTATACAACTTGGGTGAATATGTAAGGAGTGCTTATATTGCAACTAGTTATGAAGATGCATGGATCCAAGAAGGCAATTTTAATTATTTAGGGAACATGCTCTCTATCATACCAACTCTAACTAGTGTTAAAGGTTTATTAATTAGTTTTTTACCTAACATGCTTTACAAGCCAAGTTTGAATCTATTATTTGGACCCATTTCACTTGCTTTTCTTGTTGTGTACGATCTATTGTTTGTTTCATTCAAACTAGTGTGGTATGTATTGTTGGCTCAAGTGTGAACTTGCTAACCAACTAATTGAATTAGCATTTTTATTGAATTTATTGAATTATTATTGAATGGAACGTTCAAAATTCAATAGGCCATGCACCTTACGTCTAAAAATTACAAAATAATTTCCATAAAATCCTATTCATTAAGAAATTTTCAGCAATACTAAAAGTGCACCCCAATTTCCATCTTTTTTAGAATTTTAATGTTATTGAATTTTCAATCACAAAATTGTTCAATGTTGAGGTCTCAACATTACACTCTAGGTGCACTTACTCAGTCATGGTTTTCCAATGATACCAAGTGCACAAGGAGGGGCCGGTGGTCTGAGAGATCTCAATCTAACAAACAAACTACCTTCCTTAATAAATAATAGATATGGACTTGTTCACTTTGCAAGAATCAATGCTTTGATTTTTAGAGAATCATCACTGTAACTGGTCCATATACTTGGTCCATATCCACCAATGAAAAAGAAATAACTGCCCAAAATGGTTCCAAATTTCAACCTCCTTTTATCACAAAATAATAATAGAGTATTTGGTTTGTTCCTGGATCTTTGAAGTTTTCCACAAAGACTTTGCTTAATAGGTACAGTAGTCATTCGATTAAGTCCGCATTTTTTTAAGTCCGCATCGCGGATAAGTCCGCATTCTGCAGGGCTAAAAATGCGGATCAACATATCCAGTACCTAACACACAACCAGAGGAAACCCTGCCCATGCAAATCTATGCAACATTAATTGCACATCGTAGCAAAGATGGCCCATAAACCAGATCTAATTCCTACAATCAAGACATGTTCACACTTGTAGTTGTGACGTGTTTTGGTGTTACACTATACCTATTCAAAGAGATGAGCAGTATAGGGCTAAGTCCGCAACATTCGGGTAAGTCCGCATTAGGACGCCCAGATCAAGGTGCGGACTTAACCGAATGACTACTGTATGTCACTCCTGAAGTAACATGATGTAAGAGGGAAGGCCTTTCTTGAGTTGAGTCCCTTCCCTTGAAAATCTCTTCAATAGTACAACACAAAACAAAATAATCCAGGTCTTTAGGTATGTATGGGGTACTCCCTTTTGGCATCTTTAATGCACTTACTTCCACAAACTATGACCAACAAGGAAGTTGAGAATTTCACAATTCTTTTTACATATATTAATTATTATAAAAAAACCAAGAAAAATGAGAGCATGGGAGTGTAGGCCTTCCAATTTAGTGAAATGGTGATTCATTCATCTGGTTTTCCAAAATTGTTTCATTGAAGATTCGCTGCATATGGGAAAAACATTTAATTGTTGCATTACTATGATAGTAGGCATGCAAATTCAGCAAATTATTGTCAAATAATTAATATTATTATTTCAAAAGTGTTGAAATAATCATTAAGAATTAATGAAATAATCAGAATTTTTTGGGAATTTTTTTGGTTTTCAGTAGTTTAACAAAGTACCATTAATGTATAAAATTCATTCATCCATTCTGACTTACAAGTTGTTCAAAGCATGACAATTTGTAATGGCAGTTTAGATTTAGTTTCAAGAACTTTTGGCATTTTTCATTTATATTTTTAAAAATTCAGCAACAAGCTTTCAAAATATTTTAATTACAGAATATTTAAAATATGAATTTAATTATTGCCTAACTGGTGTGCCTACTATGGTATCTTCAATGACCATCTACTTTGCAAGACTTACCTTTCATTTGGTGGAGTTAAATAGGTGTTGTGGACTAGGCACTATGTATCAAGGTTAGACTAAAAACATCTCAATATATTTCAAATGAAGTATAACATTTATATGTTTCGGTCAACCAATATCATTTACACTAAGTAAACATGCATAGGATTCAATGCTTGTAAATTGCATTACATAGGAAATTGATTGCTTTTCATTGGTCAATTATAATTATTGGCACAAATGATTGCATTTAAATATATTTTCATCTTGTGTTGTTCCTTTTTCATGTTTATGGGTGGTAACAAATGGGAAACAATTGTACATCATGTTAGATGTGATAAATATTACTATATGCCCAAATAAGGGTTAAGGGTAGAACTACTTTAAATAAATGACTTTGTCAAACATGTTTGTTAGGTTTAAATTCTCAACAAAGGTGAATCAACACTTACATTGGTATCTTCACCTTAATAATGAGGCCTTTTAGGGGCTATATTTCAATATGGAAATTTTTAAACCTTGATATATTCCAGAAATGATATTTATTTATTAAGGAAGGTAGTGTGTTTGTTTTGTTTGTTTGTCATGTTAAAATCTCCCAAATCACTATGTTATTAATACCATTAAAAAGCCCAATGAGTATGGGTGTGCTAAGGTGGGTTCATAATGTTTAAACCTACTATGTAGGAAATATTGGATATAAAACAATTTTGTGATTGAAAGAAAATTAAATAAATAAAATTGGGGCCCACTTTTGAAATTGTTGGAAAATGCTCAATGATTAAGATTTTATGGAAGTAATTTTATAATTTTAGACCTAAGGTGCAAGAAATATTGAAATTTGACTAATCTTTGCCATTGGAAATTCAAAATTCAATTAGTTGAATTAAAAGTTCACACTTGGGTAATGATACATATCACACTAATATCTACAATGTTTAACCCAAAAAGTTTTGGTGTTTTTAGTATTTTACCAAATTACAAGGGTAGGTGTTCATGAATCCTTGAGTGAACTAGCACTTATGACATCTCCACCTAACCCTCCATGACATCTACCACAAAGTACAACCAAAAGGCCACAAAAATGAAACCAAGGTGATTGCCAACATGGCAGTTGCCACCTTGGAAAAGGCATCCACTTTGGATGAGCAAAAGTGCTCTAACATTGTTTACAATTTGCAACAATCAAGTGACCAATGATGAAGCCCAGGAGTAATTGTTTCAATTTCTCCCCTTCCCCATTTTCCAAACATGATGAACCTGAGTGCCATTCGGACATTGATGAATTCCATAGTGCTGCCCAAAGCTTGAACCCCATTGTAACTTTGGCAATCGTTGAGTTGCATCCTTCAAGTGCAAAAGGAGTACATTCACAAGCCTTGCTGGGCATTCAAAAGGGATGCAATGCTTCACAATGATGGTGGTTTTGAAACACCCAAAAACTCTCCATTGCAATTGTGATTGTCAATATGATAATGTTTGTTGTTACACAATTGTCAGTGAATGTTTTTGTCAAACAACATTTTTCATGTGGGTGTTGCCAAAAAGGTATAGATATTAGTGCTACTAAATGTATGTGCAAGGTATCCTATGGAGATTTCTTACATTGTACCATGATAAGAACAAGTGTTGAGTGGATATATTGACAGGACCGTTATAAATACATCAATACCATTCTTAATATCAAAGGAACCCCGAGAGTTAATATGCCGTTCTTGTGATATTCCTAATATACCATTATTACCCCACATGGGTTCCATTAACACCTTCGTTGATATTTGGTTTATTGGGTACATCATTTTCTTAATATACCATTTAATATCATTATTCACCCTTCCCATGCAATGGTGTTATGCAATACCAAGAGTATATTTAGGTTCCCATATGGGTTTTTGACTACTTAATAAACAAGCATTTGGACCAAATTATTTTTTGTTGGCTATATATAGTTTAAAAGCTATATTAAAAATAAAAGTGTTAAACTCAATTTTTAAAAATATTTTTCCTAGCCAAATTTCAACCAAAATTTAAGAAAAATTGCTAAATATCAACACATGGTAGTCAAGAATATGGAAAGCAAGCATGAAAAAATAAGCTAAAAAAGTATATCAACATTACAATCTTTTGTTTTTGGATAAATAAAAGAATATAAATCAAAAGACAGATGAAGTAAATATTATTATGAAATTTTCATGCAATTCATTAAGTTTTGTAGTAATTTGCATACTAAATTAAAAAGAAATTAGCATAACAAAAATATGTGATAAATAAGTTTTAAATAAACTGAGTAAAATGTGTTCAAACTTATTTTCAAAGTTCAAAATATGACAAAATATGACTTGTACTAGGCAAAAGTTTAACATAGTCAATACATCTTAATCTTTCAACAATTAAATATATCAAAAAAATAATTAAATCACATTTTCATCTATGTAAAACCAATTCAAAACACCCATTTGCAATTACTTGCATTTTCAAATACTTAAATACATATCTAAAATATCTGAAATATATTATTATTATGTTATGTACATGCAATCATTACATGTGTGCTAAAGCTATGTTGCATGGCTTTTCATTGCAATTATTTGTGGTCAAAAGTAAAGAATATGCATTCAAAAACATGGTGTGAGATTCTTAAAGGGTATCAAACCCATATTGGTTGATAACAACCTTTGAAATTCACAACTATTTGTAGTAATAAAAATTACACCAACTATCAAACTATTCATACCAACCTACTAATATAATTTGAATTTCTAAAAACCTACTAAGGTCTTAGTGTCAAATTACAAGCCTTCTCTTAAGAAAAAGGGGGTATCTATATCCAAATTTAACATTTCTGGGCTGCGTTAAATGTAGCAACCTTTAGGGGCTTCAATTGAGAAGGTGAAGGTAGTTACCAGTGTAGTTGCCCGTTCATATGACCCTATATCGCCACACTAAAGGGGTGTAGCAATATTGCACACCCCCTCTCCACACAGAGAAGAAGTTATAATTTATGTGGACTTCTATAATGAGGGGTGTGTCACACAGTGGTCTTGCCATTTACATTAAAAAGGAGCTTAAGGCAAAAGAAGAATTACGGAAAATCAAATATTTCACCATGCAAAAATATAATCTTCAAAAAATAATCTAAAAGAAACCAAAATCCTTCAAGATATTATAACTCTATAACTAATCTCAAGTTTTAACGTAAGCCAAATATCATCTTTCAAAATCCGTATGTAAATCCCTTAAGCTACTATGCTCTATAATGAATCTAAACACAATGTCCTTGCCTTTGGTAGCCAAGGCCAACAAAAGACTAAAAAAATAAATGAAAAGTTTGCAGCAGAACAGCACGCAGGGCTGCGCTGTCAGGCGTCAGACAGAGCTCGATTCGGGGTAATTAGCATCTCGCAGACTCTAGAGGCTAAGAGCCATCAAAAATATCACATTGAAGATATTTATGGCTACTTGTTTCAATGCTGCAGTCTTTATGGTCTGCACTACTTTGTTGTGCCCTATTGGGACTATTGGATTGGATCCAACTTTTGGAAGTTCTACCTTATTAGGATTGGTTTCACATTAGGTGACCCGGTTTCTTTGGTGAAAGTGTTTAGACTGTTTAGATTGGAATGGATTTTTTTGGTGTTGACAGTGTGGACAGAGTAGTTAGATGTACAACATCTTATCTATTGGCAGGGCCAGCGTGTTTATGATGCCTTGTTTTGAGGTGCTCTTTATGGGTGCCACAACACATATTTAAAAAACGAACTGCTTTATGTAAATTTTCATGCATGGTTAGATATTTTTAGAAATGTAATTGTCAGTGGTCGCTCAGGACTCACCAGATCCTCCACCATCCTTCTTAGGGTCAACTGCTCTACATGGGGAGATACCTTGCATACTTGCATTGTAACGTGAAGAAAAACCATGTAAGGTAGAACCTCTCGTCATCGAACATGTACTTATCATTGAACATTTTTCAATATTTTCTTACTTCTTTGACCAGATTGAGTGATTTTTTTGTCATTGGACGCGCAAATTGGAGGGTTACAAATGTTCTTTGAGTGTCCGAAATAAAGGAGCATTCCAAATGTTCTTTGAGCATCAGAAGTACAGGAGCATTGCAGAAAATACAGGAAGAGGACAAGTGATAGTTTGTCTTTTTTGAAAAAAATAGTTTTACACCCTTCTCTAGTTCCAGCCTCATATCTTTCTCATTTTTAATCTGTTTTGAGTAATCAAAAACCTGATGGGTGCCCCAACTAGGGCTTTACAAAACTTATTTGTATTCTAAAGCCAAAGATGCAACAATCAAGGATCTTAAGCTCGAAATCCAATATATTCTAAGTCACCCATCATTGAACACTGAATCCCCTTACTGAATCCCCTTACGCGAAACACCCCATATCTTGCCCATGCCTTTATGAAATTGAGATTTTTTTTGACATTGAAAGTGCTAGGTGAAAGGCTAAAAATGTTGTTTGAGCTTCAAAATCAAAGGAACAATGTGTGAATATTTGATGTCAGTTGAGTTCTTAAGTGTTTGTTCAATGACCTATCTACCCTACAGGAAATAGGCAGGGATGAAAACCCATCCACAAGAAGTACAAAGAAAATAAAAGCATGAGAACACAAGTCACTAAAGAACACAACAATGGGGAAACCACTAATACACCTACCTGCACTTGGGTCTCAAATATAGGCAGTGCAAAAGCACTGGTGCATTTCCTTTCTCATTCCTGCCCAGTAGCCTGATTAAAATGTGTCTGGTGAAGCCCAGATACATATTGTTGCTGCCCTGACACATTTGGCCATTGCCCATACTTTTTTGGAAAAATATGAATCAGGTTAAGGGCAGACAGTGAAATCGGATAAACTGCTCTTCCAAGTGCAAGCTCTGGGCAAATAGAACATTAAAGGTCTAGCAAATTGGTTTACATAGTTTATATTGAGATCTCTACCGGGTGCCCATTGCATAAGATAATGGGCACTAGTCAGACCCAGCTTGCTACCTCCTATTACTCAGCCAGGTCCTGCCAATGACCAAAAGGTAGTACTATTTAGAATTTGAATAAATTATAAAAAAATGGTTTTGGAAGGAAAAATTATTTCGGTAATGAGCACTCACTTGAGCCAATGGTCCATGTTACATTTATACATGAATCTATGAAAGAAGGTTTTGTTTGTTTGTCACATTGGATCTCCCAAATCATGCCGCATCTTGCAGCACACTTGGTATCATTGGAAAGCCCTTGAGCTTAATGTTTTGACCTACAACGAAAAGGCTATTGAAAGTACAACAAAATTTTCACTGAAAATTCATTTAAATCAAAACTAAAACTTATAGGGAGATTTGAGTGTGCTCTTGATATTGTTGGAAAACCCTTGATGAGTAGGATTTAATGAAGGGGATTTGGAAATTTTAAGACATGGGGCGCAACACTATGACTCAGGATACAGCAGTTCACTGGGTAGGGCAGCAGGAAATCAGCCTCACTACCACCCAGCCACGTGGTTGCAGTTTGTGCTACCATCTGGACCGTTGGCAGTGCGGCTGCCTTGCTAGACAAACTGCTGTATCCCCTCCAACATAATGCTGAGGACCACAAGAGATGTTGGATTTTGAATATTTTTTGTCATTTGAAACTCAATTAAATTACAAAAACGGTTTTGAAAGGGAAAATTTGCTGGGTAACCAGTTCACATTTGGGCCAACAGCACAGGCTACACTAATATATGTGACAGAATAGTTCCTTTCATTTTTATTTTTCACATTTGATCATGGCATGTTTAGAAGCATGCCATGTTACTATAAACAGGTTATATATACCTGCTTTTTTTTGTTTCACCCGCATCTGAATGCGGGCCAAGGGTAAGCAGGAAAAACAATTTTCAGGCAGTACTTTTGTAAGCATTAGAAACCAGGCGGCATTAGAAGCCGTTGGTCACTTGATCATTTTCCAAACGAGTCCCCCAAAAATAAAAAGTTAAATTCTTTAGGACACGATGATGCGGACATGACAAAAGAAGGTGAGGAAAATGGCACCCAAACCCATGAATGGCATTCTGGATGCATGGAAGTGATGATCTTCCATAGCTGTTGATTGCTTACAAGTCCATAAACCTGCCACAGCATGACCAGAAAAGGATCTGACAATTATATTTGCAATACTAAAAAACAAAAATACTTGTCATAGCAGATGATGTTTCTTAAGATAAGTATGCACCCGCATTTGTTCCACATACAAAGTAACTATTTCTCAGACTAGACCTACACACTGGAAATTCATAAATCTTCCACCTTCTCAAGCACTTGTCTGTCAATATGGGGAACTGCATTGGATCCCCATGCAAATAATATTAGTTTGTTCCAGATGCTTGTACCAGGATTGTCTAGTTCCAGTCGTCATTGTCAAGGAATGCTTGCACTCCAACTGCAGCAAGAGTCTTTCAGAAATCTTGACCTCAATAGCATCAAGCATGATGAGGATGATCAAACATGAACTCTAGGTGGATTTTGCACAATTTTTTCTGGAATTTGCTGATAAACCATGGCCAAAAATCTATCACCACCTCTATTTGGTCAGAAATACAAGCTTGAGTTTGCTATCATTCATTTATCCTGACCATCCCAAATATTAGACTCCACGGTTCATATAGACACTGATTAAACTATGTTTTCATCAGTACTTTGTCAGTTGAATCATCTTGGTTCAGAGCATTTTAGTTGGTAATGCAACAGGCAAAACCCTTAATCAATGGGCATTGCATTATCAAGTTGATTTGAGGAACATAATGGACCCAAATACTAAAGAGAAGGCATAAATTTTGTGTAGTATCAACATATGCCCAGACCAGTTGAATGCATAAGAGCTGCTCAAACAGAAGAGGCATGGGAAGCAAACAATCAGATGAGAAACCTACCTTACTCTTCAGTATTGGTGAGCTTTGCAAAGTAATCTTTATTTGTGGTATTGGCTTCTGACCCTTCCATACATGTTCACCCAATTGCCATCCAAACAATGCCTGCCCTAATTTTCTGAAATCACTACTGTAGCCCTGCACACTTCATCAAATAACTGCCCAAGACAACCCACCACATAATCTTGGGGATCCAAGTAGACAATTGCAACCACTGTCCAAGCATTGACAGTCTCAATGACACCTCCTCAATAAATGAAGGCAGTTTTGCAACTGCAATTGCACCATTGACATTTATCTCCAATATTGCCAACTCTTGGAAATCAATTGATCTGCCCTAATTCACATACACTACTTCAACACTGATCATATTTCAAGAGGGAGCATAACCATGGAATGTGGACATTGCCTTGGATTCCTACTCCAGAAATCCCCTTCCACCAGCTTCTCTATCAATGAAAGCTGGAGAGGTTCCTTTTTGGGGGCATCAAGGCTAAGAGAGGGATACGAAGGGTAGGACAGAAGGAGATCACAGTCTATGGGGCTGCCAGATCTTAGTATTGAAAGCTCTCAGGGGATGGACTAACCAGTTGAATTTCTTTGAGTGTGCATGACAGAATTTGGTGAGATGAAAGAGATGATTTCTTTCTAATGCTTGCATTGTTCATAACTCCCAGGAATGCATGTTACCAATACTGGTGCATAAAAAACATCCCACCACAAATTCATCTTGTAGCCAACTTCCACACACTCTCTGAAACAACCTATAAGAGCTTTGAAGCTTCAGTGACCACAGACCATATGTGATTCTTCTATCCATAAACAGAATTGAAGCTGCAAAACACCAGGTAGGTTTCTTGCATACCTATGTCAGAGTGGAGACCACAAGCAAGTTTTGCTTTCTGAGAATCATGGACAGTCATGGAAGCTTGATGAAACCAAATTATTTTGTTTTTGTTTATGTGCAATAGCTACTGACAATGCTTTTGCCTCTCCATGTGTTTGTGTCTTGTCAGTCTTATTCTGGAAAGCTGGTGCAAATTACTAGGAAGCAACCTGCAAAATTGCATGCAGAAGCTCCCTCAAAATTCAGAGAAGTTTGCTCTGCAAGTGAAAACACAAAGAAATCTCCAAATCCTCATCTCTAATGTCACGGAAGTGCTGCTCAAAACTTAGGTTTCAGAATGATTGTGAAGGAAAAACAGAAGAATAAGGAGCATCAACTTTTTCAAGGCTCCCTGCAATTACTATCAAAATGCATCCTCAAACATTTGAAGGCTCTTGAAGGTAACAATATTGAAACATGCTGGGGGATTTCAATATAGCTACAAGCTATGTGGCTTGGTCAGGCTGTGATCAAGCTGCAACAAAAACAAGGGTTTAATCAGAAGGTTGAGTCTAATAGTCCAACAAAGTGGGTATATCTATCTTCTCAAGCTTGTTTTAGCCTGATGTAGATCATACTTTGCAGTTGGAGGGGACTTCAGTTGTTATCATGCTAGCCTCCTGTGCAATGAGCTGTGAGGTTGATTTCATTCCACTCGAATGTCCAGATTGTTTAAATGTCAACATTTTAAGTATTCTTGTAGCATGCTAACAGGTAAAGGAGGTGTCTACAGAAGCAGTAGAGGTTTTAATTAGTAGCATGGACATGGTGGTTTGTCAGCTTACCATTCTGTCCTGTTAATTTTGTTGTATTATTCCATGTGCCTTGAAGCACCAAAAGTTGCAATGCTATAGGATCTGGAAAAGTAGCACAAAAAGTGGCATCCTTGCACTATGCAGGTGTGCCCCCCTCTTGCAAAAGTTATCCAAGATTTGGCAATATATTGGAGAGCAGATGGTGTTGACATTTAATTTGGAATTTTATTTATCCCATATCTGCCTTTTCCTCGGAATTATGTGGCATATAGGCCTTAATTTAATCCTGCAAGTTCCCATGTAATGTGGCATTCAAGGAAGTCTTGGTTTTAAGCTCATAACTGTTGAATTACATTTTGGAGGTGGGAAGACAGGAGGAGGAACATGTGCAACTTACCCAATGACTAGATTTCATTGCGCACAAAACAAACTGGGTGTGGCTGCTTGAGATTCAGCTTCTGTACAACAATATTTAAAGTCATGGTGTTCTTGATTGTGCATCCGATGTAGATTGACAACCACCAGAAGTGATCTAATATGTGAGTTGATGACAATCTATGGGAGATGCATGCTTTGGAAGCGAGGCAGTGTTGATGTGTGCTCCTCCATGTCTTTCAAGACTATTTCAGACTGTAGAATCCAATGTGCTTGACTACTCACAACTCCTTCATATCCTGCTTCAAGCTCAGCTGTAAAAATGTCCTAAACACTTTACTTGGCTTGAGGTTATAAGCAATAAAACCTGGGAATCTTGGAACTATTTGTGGCAACAAATTTTTTGAAAGTCCAAAGTTGACCTGAATAATCTGGCCACTATTTGCGTCAAATGTTGAACTCAGATTCATTTGTCCATTGAATCTGAGTTCAACATTGTGTTGCAGGCACCAAAATTTTATGGAAGTTCAATGGAAGATCTATAGTGTAAGTTCTACTGAAACTCTACAAAGGTTTTAAGGCAAAAACTTGACAATGTTCAAGATTTGTGCTGCATGCAAAAGGTAGAAGCGTTGGTGTGTTCAAGCTCTATGGCATGGAAGTTTTGAAGCTCATGGAAGAACTTGACCATGAAGAAGGAAATCTAGATCACAAATGCAAGTTAATAGTCGTCAATAGTTTATCACATTGGTTTATCAAAAAGTTAGTTTAATGACAAAGTTAAGGAACAAAATGTTCATTTTATAACAATTTTAATCATCATGAGTTTGTTTTTTTGATTATCCCTTTAATTACGTTGCTCAACTGGTAAATATATTAGGATAAATGTTTTTCATTCACTTTTATCCTTCTGTGGGTTGATAATTTTGCAGAGCCTATATATTATCCTTACCCTTGTGAGAAATTTTTGAAGCATATATACCTTTACCTAGATGATATCTCATATACTAAAATGGATGTACCAGCCCAACACAAGTCTTTTCCATTGTTGTGTGGTTCTTTGAATATTCCAAAATCAAAGAATGACCTTGCTAACAAATTTTGCAAAATCAAAACAAATGTTAAATTTTTTTCAATTTATAACATTTACAAAAGAAAGCATCTTTAGTTAGATCTAATTTCAATTTTTTTATGGTTGCTTCTTTTGCTTTATATCTTTGGTCAGATTTGGTCGCAATCTTTTCACAGCTCTTTCTTACATTGGTCTATTGTCATCTATTTTATTTTTAAAGACTTTTGAACTAAAGCTTAATTTTAAAAAAAAAATTGAAATGCTTTTAAACATGCTTCTTCTTCTAGAGATGACACGTTGAGAAAAATGATATAAAAGAAAAAAGAATTATGAGTTGCATTAAGGTTTGCCCAAATGTTTGTGAATGTGTTGCAATTATATGGAGGAAAAATGTGCACACAATTATGGGGAAATCAACAAAGTGTTCACTTTAGGTGTTTCATTAATGTTTCAAATTTTTAGTATCGTAAGTTAGGGCCCCTTAACGGTGATGGTAATTGATGAGCCCACAATTAGGCTTTGGAACATTATTAAGTTTTTCTTCATATTTGTGTGATCAGTTGTTTCTTTCTAGCGGGACAGCCAATGTGCCCAATTTCAAACAAAGTTTGAGACAATGTTTCATACACTATATAAAATTGTTTCAAAACACCCCAAGAGAAAAAACGTTTCCTTCCTACCTTTCCCTGTTTTAATGAACACCCAACCCACCAATACTACACAAAAACTTTGCAAACGTATAATGCCTTTTTATAATTGAACCCCAAAAACCCCAATATCAAACAATAACAAGTTCCCCCACATGTTCATGATTTATAATCATTATTATTGTTGATTGTGTTCACAAAACCTCCCATTAATAAACATTATAAGACCATGAGTTGGGTGAGAATTATCCATGCCCCTACAATTTTACACCCATAAGTGAACATATAAAACAATATTTTGGCCTTTTTTTTTTCCAAAAATTGAACACATCAATTTCATAGCAGACTTTCAGTCGTAAGTAGTGGACTATGCAACAAAATATTCAAGGCTGTTTTGCTAACTATTGTACATGGATGTGCATTGTACAATGGTTCACATAAGAAATGACTATTTTCATTGGCTCATCACAAAAATATTAATCAACCTTTCAACAGTCTCAAAATAAATGTGTTGTAATCTCGTCCTTTGGATTGGTTATCTAGATTGCAAGAGTAGAACTTGGGTCAAAGGATTTGGGACTAAATGAGGAGCTATTGGGAACACATTGGGGAACACATCAAGAACTTGAAGAAAATGTCAGGAACTCAATGAAAACTTGATGGGAACACAATGGGAATTTCATGGGAACACATTGAAAACAACAAAAATAATCCAAAACCCCCACTCTCCCAAGAAAACAACGTGAGCCCCTTATATGCATGCTACCTCACTTCATTGGCTGCAAGAATCTTCTTCCTGGCATACTTGTATTCATTTCCATTTTTGGACCTAGGCGTATGGCAAGAGGATGAACCAAGGGTGTATGTTCGTATGTTTGAAATCCTTGGGAAAGATGAAGATGAGTCTACTATCCTTACATAAAGATCTGCCAAAAACTTCGTAGTGTATGTGGACAACAATTTATAACACAAATTTTTCACTGGTAGTAGAGTGGTTTTATCGTAAGAAGTGACCTCTTAGTGGCCATATTAAGACCAAAAAATTGTGCTAATGCCATTTGGAGCTTGAAGGGACCATAAGGCTCTCATCTCTCTATCTTGATCACCTTCCTTCATCAAAAAATTTCAATCACATTACAAAGGATACAAGTGTCTTCCATCTTAAGTCAGATGATAGACATAGGCTTAACCATTTCTCAACTTTTACCCCTTCAAAACACACCTCCCATCAGCACAACCAATCTATTGCAAACTATCAATTTTTGACATATGAATATGGCTGACCTATCATAGGTGGTCGGTTATGGACATGAAAAGATTTTCACAGTTACTTTGAACCAACTTATGTCCTGTCACTTGTCCCTTTTCCTTAATTTTACTCCTTTGTACATTTCCCTAAACTATCTATGGTGTGTTTTTTAATAAAGCTTTTCAGGATTGTTCTTTTCAAAAATTACATATGGAGCGGTGAGCATGCTCTAATTATTGAATATGCTTACTTTTGAAATTCTATATCTAATCAACACATAGAACAAAAGTGTTACCAAATGTTCATACAACCTTTGCAAATGTTAGTACCATTTGCCAATAAAAATGTTTTGAATGTATTCTTATGGCTATTGATTGGTTTCATTCAATTTTGTTATAAGATGGTTAAAATTTCAGATCTTAATTTTTGCAACAATTGTTATCTTTCTCCACTTTGAAAAGTGTCATTTGTGTAAATATTCTATTTACCTTCTGTTTAAGTCCTTACACTAGGCCCCATAAAACCTGGCATTCTATTTTTAGATGCCAACTTTGCCAAAGTGCCATAATTAAGTAATATAGTTATTAAGAGCATCCCCACCGCAAGTCACTAAAACGGTCACTATCACTATTTTTTGGTAGTCAGTCTGAGCCTCTGAGAGCCAAAATAGTGATTTGGGTGCAGTCATTTTTGTGGTTTCCCATCGCGGAGTCACTAAATTGAAATCATCATATTTAAGGGGGTCATCGATTGCGCATTCACTATAGTTTTATCAATCTCGTTGTGTGTGTGTG
Source organism: Sphagnum tenellum (assembly GCA_963921925.1). Classification (NCBI taxonomy): domain Eukaryota; kingdom Viridiplantae; phylum Streptophyta; class Sphagnopsida; order Sphagnales; family Sphagnaceae; genus Sphagnum; species Sphagnum tenellum. The sequence continues at coordinate 20,245,694 of OY998149.1, read as the reverse complement.
TGCGCGCATTCGTCGATCGGCCTGTTATCATTAGCATCTTCTCGCCTTCCATTGTGGTGGACGGATTGCAAATCCAAGCGAAGTGTGATTCTAACAATAATGCCAGGGAATTGGAAGCGCCCCTCGTGATGCCAGTGGATTTCATCAAGATGCGTCCTAGTGTGTTCATCAGTGAAGTAGGGGATCAATACCGCGGGCATCTAGCCAAACACTGGAGCGTGGACTTGATTGATAAGGCGGAGAGCGAACACTATGAACTACTCACTATCCATGTGCGCGAGCCGGATGTGAAGGCTGCCCTCGACAAGCACAACAAGAAGACGTTCTTTAACGAGGCGTGGGACTGCTTGAAGGGGCGCTTCATGCAGCTGCGTCAACTGTGCGGTGGATTGGCGATAGCGTTCCCGAATATGACATCTGTCAAGAGTGACTTTTCCATCGTTAAATGGGAGAAAAACAACTCCCGTAGCAGACTGACGAGTCTGTCCCTCGCGGGCATTATGCACGCAAAGCAGTTCGTGCAAATCAAAATGATCAAACACCAATCTTTCGCTTGAATAATAGTGCGAGTTTGTCTCCATGTCCATTCCATTCAACATATTCTTTGCCTAGTTGTGTTCCATTTGCGATGGCCGCGAGAATGGTAGTAGCGATGTCCATTTGATTTTATCTTCTAGTAGGGGGAAGCCTATTACGTAAAATAAGGCATATGCCAGATGTGCCAATGTTAAGGCGACAAATGTGCCAGACTTAATTTAATTCAAGCAAAGTTGGCATTTGCCAGGTTTTATGAGGCCTGCCTTACACCCACATGGTGCATAAAGGGGATATGATGAAATATTCATCATTTTACCTTTACCCTTGGCCGAGTTCATAATTTTGTGAAGCTTACATATTACCCTTACCTTTCTGAGAAATTTTTGAAATCTATATACCTTTACCTGGAGCTGATATAGTAGAAATGATATACTCACCCAAGACTGATTTTTCCTTCTCTTTTGTATTTTGTCAAACTTTGCATCTTTTTCTCATATGATTCTTTTGAGCTAACTAGCATCATGGTTGGTGGGAGTCTATGATTAGGTAACTTCCAACAAGCACTAAATAGGAGTCAGATGAAGTTTTTCAACTCTTCATCCATTGTGTAACTTTAATCCATGCCATGCCATCATTCTTTCAATTTTCATTCATTTTGTATCTTTACATCCATATTACACAACATTTCGCATGAAAAAAAGTTGAAGAACATTGTTGCACAATATGGATGAAAACTTGATATCTTGAGATCTTTAACTTGTTTTTGGAAACGAATTACAGTCACAAAAAAAATCAGTGTATGTAATCCAAAATGCAATTATAATTAAACCATCTGAAAGGAATGCCACCAACCAGCGTTTCTTTTACTGCGGAATTTTCGCCGAATTCCTACCTGAAAATTATGATTTCAACGTATAGGAAGGATTTTCCATGAAAAAATTGGCCCAAATTGGCCAGATTTCGAAAAAAAAATCTACCAATCGCCAGATTTTTATTGTTAGTTCCAAGTGTAGCCAAAAGTGTTAAAGGATTTCGATTTTTTCCTACTTCCATATTAGTACATGTGACCAAATTTGGCTAAATCACTTTGGAGATGATAGCCACATGGGCATAATCACAAAATTGGAAAAAGAAACCCTACCGCCAACTGTTGCGCGCAAGAATTCTTATTATCTTCTTTAATTTCTTGGCCCAATATTTTTATTTTCAAATTTTTGATGTTGTGTGATGTGTGAGCATCCCAAGAAAGATTTAGCAAATGGCGATAGATTTGTACAACCTTTCCAAGACTTTTCTTCTTTTTCTTTTTTCAACTTTGTGAAATAGGTGGACTGACTATTGTCCCAAACAGGAATGAGCCAAATTTGGGTCAGACAAGACAATCAAAAAATTTAAGAATCCTACCTTGTTCTCAAGACCTTTAAGAACTCCCTGTTTAAATATGGTGACTTCTTACTTTTTTTTCTCTCAAAATATCATGACTTTTTTGTATTTTTTAATAAAAACCTTTTGTTCAATTTTCATCGTTTTCTAAAATTTTGGTCACACCCCCAAAATTCGTCAAAAATAAAAATGCTGCCGTCCAAGATGTAAAAAAAGGTGGAAAAATATTAGGTCTGGTAACCAGTATCTAGGAGGTTGCTACTGCCTGAACATGGCAAAACCACTAGTGGCATCCCATTACACTCAGTGGCCACCCCCTTGAGACTGGTTATGTAATACTTAAAGACCTGGTCCACTTTGTGTAGTGCAATTGGAGGGTACCTTACCCAGCGTATTCTTCCCTCCACTGATTGGAAGGCCTTTTGAAAACTGCTATGTCCATCAGATGGGATGTTCCAATTTTTGAAACCCCCCTTCCCTCCTTTTATCCATTTTTCATCTTTTTACCCCCAGTGGGCATGTACTAGGTAGTTGTAGTATGTACAGTGGCATGGGAACTAAATTCATGAATTTCTAGCATCTGGTATTTTCATGTTTGATGTGATACCTTTGGTCCTTGCGCCTGAAACTGGAGGCTTATTGTGCGTTTAAGTGTAAGGTGAAACCCTAGGTTGAGGTCGTTACCAAAATAAGGGCTGCCAAGGCAGCCACCTGGGCAATTGCTTTACCCAATGTATAGACCTTTAAGAACTTCAGTGGATAAACTGAGGCGAAACAGGAGCTGCGCATTATGGAAAACGAAATGCCCTCCCTGCTCTTGGATGTAAAACTATGCTTGATAAGGTTACCACCAAATCCACTGCAAATTTTCTGGCAGGTCATTCCATGTAAAAGGTAGTAGTTTTGAGAAGGGTGTGTATTCAGGAAAGTTTACACAGCCATGATGTGTTGGTCACACTTTTCCAAGAAATATCCAATGGGTGAAGGTTAGGTGTGCAAAACTTTGAGTAGCCATTCTTAGCACCTCAAAGAATCCATTTTGATTTTTGAAAAAATTCAAAGAAACTGTCAAAGACTCTGAACCGTTGACTCTTCGTGCCTTCTTTGAGCAAACCAGACAATCCTTCAATTTTTTTCTAAAACTCGGAACCTGCACTTATTTTAAGTCTTTTAATAAAAACCCAGAACCTGGATTGTTTGAATGTGAAAATTCTCAAAAACTCAGACTAAGATGTTATAACAAAATCCAAGAAGCACCCAACACATGGTTTAGAGGGCACACAAGATGTGGTCTTTCATTGTTCAATATTGAAACAAAGTTTCTGTGTTGTTGGCTGGTGTCACTCAGCACGTAAGGTTTCATCCTTTCAGAGCCTTTTGTGGGGGCCCTTGCTCTCGTAAAGCCCAATACCTCGGGGTTTACCCAAGGGGCACCGGGCTTTCCCCTCCACATACTCCATCATGCAGGAAGTTTCATTGCCTCAAATTATATTCGTCGGAGCACGAGATGTGTGACCTCCTGGGAGTTGCCCGGATTACCTGGTCAACAGCATGGTAAGATTTGTTTGGGGACCATGTTGCGTGAGCTAAGTGTATTGTTTCACATTGGCCTATTTTTTCTAAGGCAAAATTTGTCAAAATGGCAAAGTTGAGAATGAAACACTGGGAAATCAAGTTATTTTTGGGCATTGGAATGGCCAAAACTTCTTTTTAAAAAGTCAGCAGATTGCCATATTTGGTTCTAGTAAGTACCTAGCCAGAAATATGTAAGGATGATTAAAAGTATATGATTTATATATTTGTGTTTCATATATGGTTTACAACCAGATAAAAGGCTAAAAATTTCTAAGGAAGATCACCAATTTTTTTCAAATCTTCCTGTGGACAATTGCCACTAAAGCTGCATCTTATATATAAATTCACTAAGTCCGTGCGTCCGTGACGGAGCTCGAGTGTGCAAGTCCGACCGACCGGGCCCGGCCTGGCACTCCCGGACTTGCACATGGGCTTGTGGCCTAAGAATAGAAGTTAGGTGAGATGACGATGCTGGCCCCTTAGAGTTGCTTGACCTTGACGATAGAGACACGTAAGAAAGCACGAGAGGCATGGAGATGGAAAACCAGAGAGGAAGAGATAAAGTAAACGTCGGGTAGCAAGAGAGGAGTAATCCGAGAACATAGCGTACCGACTTAGTACAGTGCGAGAGAAACGAATCTGTTTGTCGAAGCCGTAGAGCATGAGACGAAAAGGGAACGCGTCAAGAGGTTGCGCGAAAGACTTGGAAGAAGAGAAAAAACGGAAAAGCTTGAAGAGGTTCAGTGAAAGACCTAGAAGAATCCTGGACAAGGGCCGCGTGCTTCTGTGGGTCCCAAATCCTTCTTCTGAGAAGTTTCAGTTTTCTCCTCTGACACGCTTTACGCCCTTGCAAAAGTGTTTCCGTGTTGTTTCACGGATTGTTCAAAAGTTTTTTTTTTCTGAGTTTGAAGCTTAGCGGAATTGCGGTAGAGTCTTCTATGGCCCAAAGGTCAACAAACCTAAACAGTGAGGCCAAGCAGAATAGGCGCTAGAGAAAAAACCAATGAAGGCAAGCTCAATAATTCTCGCCAAGCTATTTGAACACATTGAGCTGAAGATGATATTTGAACTCTGCCTAAAACTGAAACGAATAATGCTCGGGTTCTTTGACACATTGCAGAAGTTTTTAGGTGAAGTCTCATTCCAAAGATTAATGCAGGGAGCTCGAGATAGGGAGCGATAGATTGTGGATGTAAATTTCAGGTCCCGAAATGGAATTTACCAATTTGGCTATATGATTAACTGCTTTTGGATTCTGGACTGTGGAGCCTGGATTTGACATTTTGAGAATCAATCGAGGTCCTGAAATCGCCATCGAGGCCCTCAACAGGCAGGGGCGGATTGTGTCCGACCGTCATGGGTACCCACTAGTAGAAATAATTCCTGAAAAGAGCACTGATTGACCCTAAAAAGGTCTTGCAAAGATTGGATTTTCGCCTGAAATCTAGCAATTTGGAAGATATGAAATTAGATCCATATTTCCCTATCTTTGAGTTATTTCTGAGTTAACTTTGAATGCCATGTCCACAACCACATAGAATTTGGTTAGGTATGTGGAACTCTGATCAGGAATTCTTAACACATCAAACAATCCATTTTGGTTTTTAAAAAATTCCAAAGAAACTGTCAAAGACTCTGAACCGTTGACTCTTCGTGCCTTCTTTGAGCAAACCAGACAATCCTTCAATTTTTTTCTAAAACTCGGAACCTGCACTTATTTTAAGTCTTTTAATAAAAACCCAGAACCTGGGTTGTTTGAATGTGAAAATTCTCAAAAACTCAGACTAAGATGTTATAACAAAATCCAAGAAGCACCCAACACATGGTTTAGAGGGCACACAAGATGTGATCTTTTATTGCTCAGTATTGCAACAAAGTTTGCGTGTTGTTAGCTGGTGTCACTCAGCACGTAAGGTTTCATCCTTTCAGAGCCTTTTGTGGGGGCCCTTGCTCTCGTAAAGCCCAACGGTTTACCCAAGGGGCACCTGGCTTTCCCCTCCACATACTCCATCATGCAGGAAGTTTCATTGCCTCAAATTATATTCGTCAGAGCACGAGATGTGTGACCTCCTGGGAGTTGCCCGGATTACCTGGTCAACAGCATGGTAAGATTCGTTTGGGGACCATGTTGCATGAGCTAAGTGTATTGTTTCACACTAGCCTGTTTTTTCTAAGGCAAAATTTGTAAAAATGGCAAAGTTGAGAATGAAAAACTGGGAAATCAAGTTATTTTTGGGCATTGGAATGGCCAAAACTTCTTTTTAAAAAGTCAGCAGATTGCCATATTTGGTTCTAGTAAGTACCTAGCCAGAAATATGTAAGGATGATTAAAAGTATATGATTTATATATTTGTGCTTCATATATGGTTTACAACCAGATAAAAGGCTAAAATTTCTAAGGAAGATCACCAATTTTTTTCAAATCTTCCTGTGGACAATTGCCACTAAAGCTGCATAGAAATAATTCGTAAAAAAGAACACTGGTTGACCCCAAAAAGGTCTTGCAAGGATTGGATTTTCGTCTGAAATCTAACAGTTTGGAAGATATGAAATTAGATCCATATTTTCCTATCTTTGAGTTATTTCTAAGTTAACTTTGAATGCCACGTCCACAACCACATACAATTTGGTGATAGCTATCACTCTACATGTGGACATCAATTTATTTGTTGGATGGATATCTTAACTTATCTCTATACTAACTCTAGATGTGGGGTGGCCTTTACATAAATTTGGCTAGAGGTAAAAGAGGGCAGTCCAAACTTTTGAAATTCCCTTTACCAAGTGGTGAGTGGATAACATAGTTCTGGAACCTATTGTCTAAATATGGCAGTTTCACATTTTTTTCTCCTCACGATGTGGGTACTTGGGGGGCCCATTTTTCCCCAAAAAAATAGCACTTGCACCTTTCACTCCCCCCAGCCCCACCCCCCTTTTTGCTTTGTGCTAAGTTGCAAAAATTTCTCCCAAAATTAAACGAAACACCAGGGATAACCTACAGGGACGACCTAGTTATCATCCAGGTAGGTTATCAATCCTAAAATGCTAATCATTTTCTAAGGAAAAATAAAATTACTGAAATTTTTTTAAAATCCAATTCTAATTGTAATTGGCTGGTAACGAGTGGTTATCAACCAGTTATTTGATAACCTACCATCATGCATAACTAGTAGTTGTTACCTGAGTCATATTGATATTGATAACCTACTCACCACTCAAATTTTGATATTGATATAAAGAACCTACCTGGTAGTCAATTTGTTTTTAAAAAATAACCTACTTAGCCGGTTCTAAAAAAGCAAGAACCATTGAAAGACCTTGACCAATTTTTTAAAAATAAAAAAAAAATCGTTAAAAAAAATTCATCCGGTTTGCATATTCATGAACAAAATCATTCTAGCCTCTTTTCAAGATGATCGGTTCTCTTTTATTTTTGAACCACTGGTTTCAGAGTTACTTATGATTAAACTTGTACTTGCATGGATTTGCGCTTGCCAATGGATGCACATTTGCCTTTTGTTTACTGGTGAATTTCGCCAAAAAGAAAATTTCAAATTCAAAACTCAAGTGTTTCTTCAAGGTTTTCAATTGCCAGATTCTTATGTTTGGTTTTTAGTGCGTAGCCAAATATGTAGATTGCTGATTAAAATTTTATCTTTTATAATTGGTCTATAGCAAAATCTAACTAGAAATTCTTGGGGATTGTAGCCATTTTTCAACATTTTCCCATCGATTATTGCCACCCTAACTTTGAAAGTAAATTCCTTAAAAAAAGGTTGCTTCTCGTATACATATGATCCTGCCAGTGTGGGCACAGTGGCATGTTCCCAGGCTCTTACACCCTCTTAAAGTGAGGGTTTAGTGACAGGCTCTCACCTCTCTGTAGTGACAAAATAGAATAGTTGAGCCTAATTTGGGGGATTTTTAAATAAGCACTTGATTGGTCTAATAAACACCTGATTGGCTTGATACTTTGATTAATTTAGTTGAGTTGTTATTAGTAATTTCCTTGGTACCCTCTTAGTGAGTGCAAAGCCCAGTAAGGGCTTGTGATCAATCTAATAAATACAAATTATATTTATTAACCTTAAACCCATGCCCCCCCCCCTTTCCGCCTTTGAGAGTGAAAAAAAAAACAAAAAACTTGCAAACGACAAAAAATGTTAACAACAAAAAATGATTTTTTAATAAAGAAAGCCTCACACCCAACTTCCTCCCCCCCCCCCTCCCCCCTTTTAGAGTAAAAGAGCACAAAGATTTACAAATAAGAAAATTTTTAAAATGAAGAAATATAACCCACGCCTCGCAATAGCGGAACAAATGAACCAACCTTGATAAAAATTTGGAGCAAGCTCCTTGATGCAAATCTAAGCCAAGGGAGAAATAATTTGTTGGATTGCTTCCATTTATGCTAGACCGGTGAAGAACTTCTGGTTTTTGAAGAAAGGATGCAAGGGATCTTCTAGATGCAAATCTGAGCCAAGGGTGAACTGGTCCATGGGATTCCCTGCATTTTGGGTAGACCCATGAACAACTTGGAAGGTGGTAGCGAAGAGAGGTTGAGAAAAAAGGATGCAACTGGTCCTTCTAGGATGGTGCACGCCGTGTGGCAGCAAAGACAATTGAGGCTGGTTAAAGTTTTCCATAGTACCTACTCAGAACTTTACTCTGGAATATATTATTGCAAGTGGAAAATTTGCTGACTTTTTCTCTAGCTGTTGTTTGCTTTCACGCTGTTCAAGATTGGAAGTCTTTAATAAAGTTACATGTGCGTCCTGGACACGGAACTTCACTGAAATATTTGGCTTTTAGAAAATGGAGGCAAGTGGTCCATCATTGATGGACTGGTGCCCACCATGTGTGTGTCAGCAGAGAAAATTGAGGCCAGTTAGAGTTTCGCAGAGTACTTTGTCTGAACTTTTCCTCTTACATAAATTATATCAATTTGTCCAACTTTTTCTCCCTTGATTACAGCTACTGAGAAACATTGTTGATAAATTGTTTCCCATAAAGTCATGGCACATGCCATCCTCAAACTTTGGCATGTGTAGGTGCTACACCTAGACTTGAAATTTTTGTTGGACTTGCCTACCAAGGCAAGGATATTGTGTTTAGATTCATTATAGAGTATAGCAGCTTGAGGGATTTTGGCGCCTATCTAATAGGTCTATTTTTGTATGAAGATTTTTGAAAGATGATATTTTGACTTGTGTTCAAACCTGAGATTAGTTATAGAGTTATTATATCTTGAAGGATTTTGGTTTCTTTTAGAGGATTTTTTGAAGATTATATTTTTTGCATGGTGAGATATTTGAGTTTTCATAATTCTTCTTTTGCATTAAGATACTTTTTAATGTAAATGGCAAGGGCACAGTGAGACACACCCCTTGTTATGATTAGTAAAGTTTTTAGCCTTTACAAAATGGATGCACTAGGTCATTCCTTGATGATGCACACAGCCTGCAACTGCACATGTCAGCAGAGAAAAGTGCGTCTGCTATTGTGCTTCCAATAAACACACAAAAATTGGTGAATTCTTTCAATTTTTTCAAAAATGGTGAATTTTCTCCAAAAAATACAAAATGTGACAAAATGTTCCAAATATGAAAACCAAAATATTTAGTTATCCTTCCATAGTTTTGGCTACATATGAGAAACCAAACTCAGAAATGGGGCGATTTTCTCACTTCGGGTGATTGAAACCCTGAAAAATAATTCAATTTCAATTTTTAACATTTCTTTTTGGAAAAATTTGGGCAGTAAAAAAAAGGGTTGATGCAAATAAAGATGCCTCAGTTACTCTCCACATGCCCCAGGTTTCTGCCTGATTGGGCATGAGGATTTCTTGGTGCTAAAAATAACTTTCTCCAAATCTCAAGGGTGACCTATTCAAACATCAACAAGATGTCCATCATTGTGTGAACATGCCTTGGGTAGCAAAGGGTTCCGGAGGTCTTCCACTTTTGATTTTGCATGTTTTTTTTATAGACAGGGGGTGTTAGTGACTTCGCAGCAGGTGCATGCTGTGCAACTATTCTAATGTGACAAGCCATTATTACTGGTGAGGGTTCTTATAGGCTAAGTGTTTTTTTTAGTGTACCTCCCCTCTCCTTTTCTAACATGCTTCTTATGATAATGAGGTTGACTGGGTGACTTTTTCCCACTCCTCTTACTTGCTCACCTTGTTGACCATTTTTGTTTTCTGGCCTGGACATGGGTTCTTTCCTTTTGTTCCATGTTTTCCCCCTCTTTGGGGTGCATTGTCTTAATGAAGTTTGACACGGTTTGATCACTTGACTCAATAGGCTTCCCCAAGGGACGTATCCTAATGAAACTAGAAAAAATCCCTGGTCACAAACAAGTAATCCGAAAGCAGTGGTACATATTTCTTAGCTGTATTTGCAAGGCAGCTCACTAGACAGAATATTTCCTCTGTTGAAAGACGGGCAGTTTCAGTGAAGGGGAAGGCTCTGGTATCAGGGCAGTACGCCCTGGAATTGAGGGCGGAGCCCGAGGTCTGGGTGTACTACCCTGACACCAGGGCCTTCAGAGGACAGTATGACAAAGATAACGGACTGAACCTGCCGATTCTGCACGTTTTCAGGCATTGATACTTTTCCATAAACGGCCGGTGGCAGATCTGCCTTCTCCTACCTACCTGGACTATTTTTAGACCTACCTTTATGCCTGGGAACCAGCACTGGGTGCTAGTATGGCTCGCAGTTTGCCAATGGCTTTTTTCAGTATGGATGCCTTTTATCTAACCAACCTTAGAATTTTTATTATCAATGAAGGATGATAGCTTGATCAAATTTTTTAAAAAGCATGAACATTTTGAAGTTGTAGGTAATTAATAGAATTGCACTTTGATTGATGGGCATTTTCCATTTCTCACCCAAATTTCTTTTCCTCTCAAGTTCAAACATTCAACTTCAAGACATTCCTGACAACTCTCTAACAAGTCAAAATTTCAAAATTCCAACATTTTACATGACTTTGGGGCAGTTATGTGATTGCATGACCAGGGTCCTCCCAGTTGCAAATGTTTTGATCAAACGTCAATTAAGGGGCTAACAAGGGGTGTGTCACACTGTGGCCTTGCCATTTACATTAAAAAGTATCTTAAGCCAAAAGAAGAATTATGGAAACTCAGATATTTCACCATGCAAAAATATAATCTTCAAAACATCCTCTAAAAGAAACCCAAATCCTTCAAGATATTATAACTCTATAACTAATCTCAAGTTTCAACACAAGCCAACATATCATCTCTCAAAAATCCTCTTATACAAATAGACCTATTATCAATGGGCCAAAATCCCTTAAGCTACTATACTCTATAATTGAATTGAATTGAATTGATTGAGATTGAAGTGGACTTAGAGGACCAGTCAAATTTCAAGGTTCATATAGATGAAATGAAATTTTATGTTAAAGAACCATTTGTACCAAGCAAGAGGGGGGGCGAGGGGGAAGGGAGTAAGAATTGGTTGAGAAGAAACCACATCTAAAAATAATATTAAAAAAGCCTAACACCTGTAAACACATATATATACACATAAATTATATGTATAGAGTTGTTATGTCAATCATGCATGTACCTTTCCCCCTATCCAAACAAACTATTATCTATCCCCATGGGCCCAACAAGAGCCCAAGACACATAATTTGTCCCATCAAGGCACATTTCCTTGTTCCAAGTGGGGCCTATGATCAAGAGGTTGATTTTCTCCCATCACCGAGATGGATACAATGCACCATCCCTGCATGGCCAATGGGAAGAATGCTAATGCTCTGCTAACCTTACCTAAGTTTGAACAACATTCCCTTTCTTTGCGCAATGGATTTCCATGAGACAACAAAAAGAAAGAAACACAAAAAAATCAAACATAATACACACCTATTTAGTCATAGGGTGCACATTGAATGTTGGGTAAGGTATTTGTTCATCCTTAATGGTGTTCAAGATTGTTGCTTTGATGCTAACAATTATCGACTGTTGTTTGTTGATGGGCATGCTTGCAAATGTATATCCCCCACCCTTTCCCCTTTCTTGATCCCATCCAAGGGATAAGGGTCATTGGGAACTTGTCTTAGGTAGCATTAAGCCTATAATTGAAACTTGCACTTTTATATAGGTGTATGATATATCCAAAACTGCCATCCATGAAGGCATGGTAACAATTTAAGTCTTGCTTGGGCTATGAATGAAAACATTCCTTTGACTTGGAATCATGCGTCACTTCATATACCATGTTAATGTCTAATGCAAGACCCAAAGCACCATATCTGGACCTTAGGTTACTATCCTTAACAACTATTAATCGAAACACACAAAACCGTCAAAAAAGAGGTGCACAAAGGTAATGACAATGGACATTTACAACAATAAACAATAAAAATATAACACATAAATGCAACAAGGGAAAGTAATTTGCATGCACCTTTTACCAAAATCCTAGTTAGGTTTCATCATGTGTGTCTTGCAACAAGGTTAACTTGGGGTGATGATGAAGGTTTAAACCACCACCTCACCCCATGAGTAACTTGGGCTCTAGAAAAGCTTGGTAAAGTTATTATTTGAATAATAAAGAATGAAACATTTGTAAAACCTTGGTGGGGTAGTTTTTGTTTTTCAAGCCAATTGAGGCTATTAGCATTTTGTGACAGATCATGTAGTTCAAGATGTGGTCTTTCATCCTTACATATAATATTTTAGGTGTCTGTCTATTCGGTCATTCTACTTGAGGTAAGGGGGTTAGGGTTGGCACACCATTCATAAACAAATGTCGATAAGTTTTTCAAATTTGTCGAACTTCAGTGTAGTTTTTTTCTCTCTCTCTCGTGCGAACCGGGTAGAGTGTTGGGTTGTCTTTCTGAACCCCGCTGGGTAGGTTTAGGTTTCATGTTGTGGTAATATATTATAATATTAGTATAATGCCTAATTGTATATATATATATTGCCAAAAGTAAATATGTTTGTTTTACTAGGCACTTTCCTGCCGAATCAGCCCAAGTAATATGGTATCCCTTCAAGTCACACAGGCAAAGATAACTCATCCACTCATCTCAATATAGACAGTGGCATTTTTTATTTCATTGGAAAATTTTCGCCAAAAAGAGAAATTCAAAATTAGAAATTCCGCCAAAAGAATAAGGAAGTGATTTTGCAAGGTTTTTAGTCACCAGGACTGAGGAAAGGGAAAAAAAAAAAAAATGTAAAAAAATCGACAGATTTGTAAACCTATTTAGTTTTCATTGTGCAGCCAAAAATATGTAGAGTCAGATTCGCCATATTTCAAAGAAAAATAAATCCAAAATCTTCAGTGATTTTACAGTGTCCAAAGGTCACAGGTATGTCCTCCTTGGGGGTAAGGGGGTTAGGGGTAGCACGCCCTTCGTAAACGCAAGGATTCAAGTTTTTTTGGTACACAAAAAAATTGCATTGTATTTATAGTTTTTCATTACAAAATTTCAATTTATTTTTTTAAAATGAAAATATCCATTTTAAAGACACTTGAATGGCATCCATTTCATTTTTCCTATGTGCATAATTGAATATTATGAATGTCTTATTATAGCAAGATTCCAACTTGAGTAAAATCTTTGTTTCCCTTTACTTCCCCCAAAACATTTTTTCGTTTTTTTTTCACTGTTCCATTGGTTCTTGATAGTTCATCATTATTTATGGCATATTTTTAATTGTGCCTTTTCATGTCCATGTAAATACATAAGGGAAAAAAGGTTAAATAGAGGGGCATGAAAGAGATAGGCTATTACAAATCATATGTAATTGTTGATAACATGAACATGATATGTGAAAATCTGACTTTCATGACTACAAAAATACAATTGCAATAGAATCAAATATATTGTTTATGTCAAAATGGCAAACATGACATGTTTTATTTGATTGTTTAGTCATATGTATGTAGTCATGAAAATCATGTTTTGGTGTAGTGATATAGATAAATAAACAACATTTTTTATTATTATTAGTTTGACGATCCTTTTGGTTTATTTTGAAAATTGCAAATTTCAATTGGAACTTCAAACCATGTCAATTAAATTGGATGATCAATCCTTGAAAATTAAAAAATTCACAACAAAAGCATAATTGCATCATGTATGATTGTTCTATCAACATCATATTTATCATTATAAACATTTTCCCATGGAGGTCATTAATTATATTGTATTCATGATTGTAATGCCTTTGAGAAAAGGCAATGTTCCAAATTGAGCCAAATCTTCACCCTCATTTTTTCCATTTTCCTTTTATGTTCCCATATCGTTTTCAATAGTTTAGTATTATTATGTCAAATTTCAAAATTATAAATCTTCATGTCCATATAGAGAGGTAGGGGAAATGGGTTAAATAGGTAAACTTGAAATAGATAATCTGTTAGATTATTTTAATTATAATAAGTTTAATTTTAATATTGAGTGTCCGAAGGTCACAGGTACTCACTAGTTGCTCAATATTGAAACAAAGTTTGCGTGTTGTTGGCTGGTGTAACTCAGCACGTAAGGTTTCATCCTTTCAGAGCCTGTTGCGTGGGCCCTTGCTCTGGTAAAGCCCAATACCTCAGGGTTTACCCAAGGGGCACCGGGCTTTGCCCTCCACATACTCCATCATGCAGGAAGTTTCATTGCCTCAAATTAGATTCGTCGGAGCACGAGATGTGTGGGCTCCTGTGAGTTGCCCGGATTACGTGCTCAACAGCATGGTAAGATTCGTTTGGGGACCATGTTGCATGAGCTAAGTGTATAGTTTCACACTGGCCTATTTTTTCTAAGGCAAAATTTGTCAAAATGGCAAAGTTAAGAATGAAAAACTGGGATATCAAGTTATTTTTGGGCATTGGAATGGCCAAAACTTCTTTTTAAAAAGTCAGCAGATTGCCATATTTGGTTTTAGTAAGTACCTAGCCAGAAATATGTAAGGATGATTTATGATTTATATATTTGTGTTTCATATATGGTTTACAACCAGATAAAAGGCTAAAGATTTCTAAGGAAGATCACCAATTTTTTTCAAATCTTCCTGTGGACAATTGCCACTTAAGCTGCATAGAAATAATTCCTAAAAGGAACACTGGTTGACCCCAAAAAGCTCTTGCAAGGACTGGATTTTCACCTGAAATCTAGCAATTTGAAAGATATGAAATTAGATCCATATTTTCCTATCTTTGAGTTATTTCTGAGTTAACTTTGAATGTCACGTCCACAACCACATAGAATTGGTGATAGCTATCACTCTACATGTGGACATCAATTTATTTGTTGGATGGATATCCTAACTTATCTCTATACTAAATCTAGGTGTGGGATGGCCTTTAGATAAATATGGCTAGAGGTAAAAGAGGGAAGTCCAAACTTTTGGAATTCCCCTTGCCAAGTGGTGAGTGGATAACATAGTTCTAGAACCTATTGTCTAAATATGGCGGCTTCACATTTTTTTCTCCTCATAATGTGGCTACTTGGGGGCCCATTTTTCCCCAAAAAAATACCACTTGCACCTTTCACCCCCCCACCCACCCCCCTTTATGCTTCATGCTAAGTTGCAAAAATTTCTCCCAAAATAAAACAAAACACTAGGGATAACCTACATCGATGACCTAGTTATCATCCAAGTAGGTTATCAATCCTAAAATGCTAATCATTTTTATAAAAAAAATAGAATTACTGAATTTTTTTTAAAATCCAATTCTAATTATAGGCTGGTAACCAGTGGTTATCAACCAGTTATTTGATAACCTACCATCATGCATAAGTAATAGTTGTTACCCAAGTCATATTGATATTGATAACCTACTCACCACTCAAATTTTATTATTGTAGTCGATTTGTTTTAAAAAATAACCTACTTAGCCGGTTCGAAAATTGCAAGAACCATTGAAAGACCTTGACCAATTTTATTTTATTTTTAAAAAAAATCGGTTTAAAAAATTCACCCGGTTTTCATATTCATGAAAAAATCATTCTAGCATGTTTTCAAGATGATGGGTTCTCTTTTATTTTTGAACCACTGGTTTCAGAGTTACTTATGATTAAGCTTGTACTTGCATGGATTTGTGCTTGCCAATGGATGCACATTTGCCTTTTTGTTTACTGGTGACATTTCGCCAAAAAGAAATTTTCAAATTGAAAACTCACGTGTTTCTTCGAGGTTTTCAATTGCCAGATTCCTATGTTTAGTTTCTAGTGCATAGCCAAATATGTAGATTGCTGATCAAAATTTTATCTTTTATAATTGGTCTACAACGAAATCTAACTAGAAATTCTTGGGGATTGTAGCTATTTTTCAACATTTTCCCATCGATTATTGCCACCCTAACTTTGAAAGTAAATTCCTAAAAACAGGTTGCTTCTCTTGTACATATGATCCTGCCAGTGTGGGCACAATGGCATGTTCCCAGGCTCTTACACCCCTTTAAAGTGGGGGTTTAGTGGCAGGCTCTCACCTCTCTATAGTGGCAAAATAGAGTAATTGAGCCTAATTTGGGGGGCTTTTGAATAAGCACCTGATTAGTCTAATAAACACCTGATTGGCTTGATATTTTGATTAATTTAGGTGAGTTGTTATTAGCAATTTTCTTGGTACGCTTTTAGTGAGTGCAACGCACAATAAGGGCTCGTGATCAGTCTAATAAATACAAATTATATTTATTGACCTTAAACCCGAGCCTCCCTTTCCGTCTTTGAAAGTTAAAAAAAATAACAAAAAACTTACAAACAATCAAAAAAGTTAACAACAAAAAAAATGATTTTTTAATAAAAAAGCCCCACACCCCACCCCCCCCCCCACCCCCGCCCCTTTAAGAGTAAAAGATCACATAAAATTACAAACATTAAAATTTAAAAAGTGAAGAAATATAACCCACGCCCCTCTCCTCCATCAACAATTAGAACCTTAAAAAAAAACCCACACCCCCTTCCCCCAGCAAGAACGAAAAAGGGTAACAAAAGCTTAACACACAATACCAAAACTTACAAAAAAGGAAAAAAAGAAAACCATGCCACCCTCCCCCCTTAAGGAGGTAAAAAATGTGACAAAAGAATATAAATAATAAATAATTAGGAAAAATTAAATAAATAAACCCAGGCCGCCCTCCCCTTTTCAATGTAAAATTATATATATATATATATATATATATATATATAAACTCATGGCCCCCTTCCCCCTTCAAGTATTTAAAAAATAACAAAAGATGAAAAAGTAAAACCCACACCCAGTTCCCCAATTCAAGAATAGAAAAAAACTCATACCCCCTTCCCCCTTCAAGAATAAACAAAAATAAGTTCCAAATAATAAAAAAATAACAAGGAAAAAAGATTAAAAAACCCTGCCCCCCCCCCCCCCCACCCTTTTCAAGATTTTCTTAAAACAAAAGCGAAAAAAATCCCATGTCCTCTTCACCTTCAAATAAAAATGCACTATTCACCTCTAAAACCCCAACCCCAGCTAATTTCTCAGCCCCTCCCCTTCTTTTCCTCAATAAGATTTAATAGTACACTTCCACATTAAATTGGACTGTTCAACTTTAAGGAGTAGTTTGTTGATGTTATTCTAAACCTATGGGTCTAATGTTTAGAAAAAAGTACTCAAACTAGGCTCAACTACCTGATTTTGAGGGTAGGGGAGCCTACCACTACAAGGGGTTGAAAGCCTGCCACTAAACCCCTACTTTAGGGGGTGTAGGTGCCTAAGAGCTTGGGAGCCTGTGCTGACAGTGGCAAGATCATATGTATAGGTGACGATAACCAATTTCTAATTTAGTTACGGTGATGATATGCCCATCCTAAAAATATTTATATGTCAACAAGGTGGCTATTTTCATTGGGAGAACGACATAATTCTGGTTTTAAAAAGCTTTTGGATGTCCGTTTAACTTCTTTTTTTTGGATTGGTTATTTTACTTAATTTGAAAAAAATTGCCCAAAAAATGGGAAAAACTCACCAACTTTTTGAAACCACAAAATAAAAATAAAAACCCTGGTGAGTGGGGGTTCGCCTCTAGACAGTGGATGACCTAGTGGACAAAATTGCAAATGAATTATTATTTTCGACATGTGTTGCTGTCCACTTGGCTATACAAAAATAATATCCCGGTATTATAGTAACATCATAGTAGTCATTAAATTATATCGTAGTAAATGATAACAACATTACCGTGTACTACAATTGCCAATTCTGTTCACAGGGCCAATCCGTTTGATTCTGTGGTCCAGTGGTAGACTCCCACCCACGTTTAAATATGTGCCAACCACAATAATGTTAACAATTGAAATAGGGATTGTGGTCCGGCCTAGTGAATAGAATATTTTATAAATTAATTTAGTTTTCACAAGGTATTTTTTAAATTAATTATTTCAACATAACTTACATGAGTTGCATCTGCCCACTACTTTGGCAGATGCGGCACATGTACATATGTCCAATAATTCGTTTCATGGAATCCCCAGTGAAAAATAAATAAATGGGGAGAAGATTTTGCCAGGCTGCAATCCCTACCAGCGTTTTTAAAAAAATTTGTCATCTAGCTCAGGTTGATAATTCCAAAGATGATTTAGCCAGATTTGGCAATTAAAATTTCTTGTTGCATCCTATATTTTTGGCGACCTACTAGAATTTAGTGTAGCATTTGCAGATTTTTATTAGATTTTTCGAGATTTTTGTCGAAATTTGGCGACTTAAAAACCCAGTTTTCGCCCAATTTTCGCCATTTTGAAAATAAAATTTGCCATCTGACGATTTTTCGCCCAAAACATAATCACTGATCCCTACTTCATGGGTTGACATTGTCGTTACAACTCACTTCATGGGTTGACATTGTGGTTGCGAGTTGTAAGGTACTACCTAATTAAAAGTGGGTGGGCGTCTACCACTCAGCCCTTTTTTTACTGGCGACATGCGAGAGAGAAATTGAATATCAAAAATTGGTAAATGCAATCTTTTTGGAGGTTTTCAATCGACAAAAATGAGAGAAACAGATTGCGATATTTGATTTTCAGTGTGTAGCAAAATTAAAGAAGGCTCATGAAAGATCTATACTTGATATCTAGTTTATTGCCCGATTTTAGCTAAATCTCCCTGTGGATGATCGCCATTATTTGTACATCACTGATAGCCATTTTGGCTCCAAGAGATTTCCCTAGAAAAGCCTCTGCTACCACTGGACCCTGAATTACTCCACATACACATGGCGCATCTGCCAAGATATTACCATAAAAGCTGCTGCATTAATGGGAGTTCACCAAAGTTATGAACCAGTGTTTTTTTTTTTCAATTTTGAGAAGTAGGTGGACTGACCATCATGCAGGAGAGGACTTCGTCAAATTTGGTGACAGGTCAGACAAGCAGGTAGAAAATTCATTAAATCCTTCTACATACTGGCGACAAGGTAGGACTGATTATCTAAAACTGGCGAGTCCCAGAAAAACTTCTTCGAAAACTGGCGAATTTTCTGGATTTTTCCGAAACTTTTGCTTTGGGGTCTTCATAGCCATATTTTATTGGTCACAGAGTGGCGAATTTTCGGCAAAAAAAAACACACACACACACACACACTGCTATGTACGCCTTGTCTCAACTTGGAACACAAGTGTCAAAAGTCTACAGATAGACCCTACTCTCCTACTACCTAGACTCTGAGTGTGCACCAGGATTCCGATTTTCAATGAAATCTTTTTGGGAGTTAAATGGGCTATCATATATGGGAATTAGAAGCAGAAAACATGGCGATCAGCCCTAGGAAGATGTAAAGCCCAATCTGGTTATGGACCAGCTATGACTTGCACAAATAATTAATCGGCCTTCTACATTTTTGGCTAATACATCGAAAATAAAAAACTGAAACTCCTGCGATTTATTTTTTTTCCTCAGTTCTGGCGATTGAAAAACTCCAGAAACACTTCCATATTCGGATTTTAAATATTCATTTTCGCTTTTTGGCGAAATCTCTCCAGTAGAAAAGAGCCTTCAAGGAAGTTCCGACAGTCTGGTAAGGAGGTTTGAAGTTCGTCGGTTTCCGAAGGCATCATTTGGGCTTTGTTGCAATCACAAGCGAACTAATGCGGCAGCCATTTTGCTCCTTGGCTTCTTCGTAGTCGCCTTCCCAACAATCGTCTTCGCAAGCCATTTTAGTGCCCGTGAAGTAGCTCCTGTTGAAGTAGAGAGAGAGTTTGAGACAGAGATTTTGCATCAGCATTGGAGTCTCAACAAGACGGTCCCCAGAGAGCGTGAAGTAGATAGAAAAAAGCTTGTGCCAGAAAAAAAACCCAACTTAGAGACCATGGCTCCAGTATCATGGATGTTCGATGTTTTCTTGAACCATACTGCTGCGGCAGCCATTGGCTCCTTCATAGTCGCCTTCTCAATAATCGTCTTTGCAGGCCATTTTAGTGCCCGTGAAGTAGATAGCAAAAAGCTTGTGCCAGACAAAAACCCCAACTTAGAGACCATGGCTGCAGTACCAGGGCAGTTTCATGTTTTTTTGAACCATCGAGGACCTGATGTGAAGCGGGGCTTAGCTTATAATCTCTACAAAGCACTTCAAAAAGCAGGGTGCCGTCCATTCCTAGATATGGAGTGTATCGAGAAAGGGCAGCCTGGTCAAAAGAAGATCTATGAGGCGCTTGGATGTGCTAGTGTGCATGTGGCCATCTTCTCCAAAGACTACGCTGCCTCCGACTACTGTCTCGACGAGTTGTGTGCCATGCTCGAAAGCGAGAAGCTCATTATTCCTGTTTTCTACGATGTTTCACCAAATGATCTGCGTTGTAAGCTCCACAACGGACCGTACACCAAGGCTTTTCGCAAAATTCCTTGGCGGAAACGAGCAAGTGTGAAGAAATGGAAAGAAGCACTTAGCAAGGCTGCTCAATTGTCCGGATTCGAACTTGTTAAATACAAGTGACACAGCTGAAACTCAAAATACCATTCTATTTCATATTACTTGGATTAGAGCTTTCAAAAAGTCCACGTCATTTAAACTAATTACTTGTTGTGCACCAAGAGTGGGTCGATGTTTGACGCAGTCTATCATGTTTGAAATCTAATGATGGGCTAAAAGGAGTGTGATGTGGGTGGTTGCAGGGTTGAAGCTGAATTGAAGACAGCAATTGTAAGCAAAGTTAAGGACCACTTGTGTGCCTCCCAACCACCGCTAATTAGACCCTATCAAGTGGGATTAGAGGAGACATCCAAGAAGTTGATTGAAACTCTAAATGAGTATGAGAAAAATGTTGGGGTTTTGAGTTTGGTCGGCATGGGTGGAATTGGGAAAACGACTCTTGCCAAGGAGATATATCATCACTTTGAAAGCAATGACAGGTTTGAAAAAAAGAGCATTCTTATGGATGTAAGAGGTAGTGCAATTTTGAATTTGCAAAAACAGTTGGCCCATGATTTGTTCAAAGAGGATGTAAAAAGTACGAGGGAATTCAATGAATGTTTCAATCGCATGATGGATCAGAAAGTGTTGATTGTTATCGATGATGTAGATAAAAGGGATCAATTTGATGAACTCATACCTGACATCAACAGACTTGGTCCTCGTAGTCGGATCATCATCACATCGCGTGAATCAAATGTGGTGAACAACATCATGAAAATTGCAAATTGCAAACATTTGAAGCATGAAATGGAACAGTTAAACACCATAGCCTCCAGACATCTCTTCAACTGGCATGCATTCCATGGAGATGATGCTATTGATGGCTTCCAAGAACTTGCGGAGAAGGTGGCGGATGCTTGTTGTGGTCTCCCACTAGCATTGGAAGTTATTGGATGTTTTTTGTTTGACAAAATAGAAGAGCCCCACTTAGAAACTACTTGGCCGCAAACAATCAAAACATTGAATGACCATAAAGACATTTTCAAGAAGCTTATGATCAGCTACGACGATCTCTCTTTAGAAGCAAGGATGATGTTCTTGGACATAGCTTGCTTCATGATCGGCCAGCGTGAACATATAGCGATGCAAATTTTTGAAGCATGCAAATTGGACTATAAAGGACCAGCAGCATCCTTCAGCTCACTCAAGGACAAGTGTTTAGTGAAGTTGGATGAAGATAGACAAATCGTAATGCATGATCTTCTTCGTGACATGGGACGTCAAGTGGTCAAGAACGAATCACGTAACATGGAGAAAGGAACACCAAGCCACTTGTGGGATCCTGAAATGGTACAGCATGTGCTTCAAAACAAGGAGGTTCGTACTTAGTTTTTAACTTGAAATTATATAGTAATTTTCAACAAATTTTTAGGGGTTGGGGGTGGGATAAACATAAAAGATTTTGAACTTCAAGTTTCACGTATTGTAACTCTAGGTCAATATTCACATTGAGGAAATGAACAATTAATCAAATTTTGAAGAGAATGATTTTATTGTTTAGAGTTTAAACCATTTTATTTTTTTTTATGATCAAACATATTTTAATTTAATATTACATCATACGAGTAGTCAAAATGATCCATATTGTCGCTAGCCATAATATTGAGGACCATTTGCATGACATGAATGTCATGTATTTTGAACCATTTTTAAATACATGTATTGAAAAGGTTGTGTAATGATGAAACTAACCCCTGGGTAATGTAAATCTATAAAGGTCAAATTTTGCAACCATAGAACATTCACAAAAATATGTATTATGTTATCTATAAAAAGATTTGACCATATTTGTCATTTTTTGGGGATCTATATTCAAAGGTCCTTTTAATATGTAGTAAATTGTACCAAGTGCCCAACATTATACATGTCAAATATCCCACCTTATTCTCTTTTCCTCATACATTTGTCTTAACAAAAAAGATGCACATGGACCATATGTATTCTTTGTCAAATTAACAAGTAACCCATTAATGTTCCAAGAGTTCATTTTAACATTAAAATACCAACCAAAATTGTTTGTTGGGGCATTTTGGGGTTCAACACTTCATTGGACCATGGTTTTGGCATGCAAATTTTCATCAAATCACTCCTTTACACACTTGTGTGGGATATGTAGGGTACAAATAAAGTTCGAGGGCTTTCAACATTTGGAATTGGCCGTGGTGGCATTGGTGCAACTAATGTGGCTGAAAATTACATCGGCATGAGTAGATTGCATTTCCTTCTATTGGATGGTGATAATGTGAAAGGTGATTTTTCTACTTGGTCACAAGAATTGATCTGGCTCCAATGGATGAATTCGGATCTTTCAACACTACCTTTGGAATTAGACCTTCAAAAGTTGATGGTGCTCGATTTGACTTCCAACAAGGAGTTAATGCAAATTTGGCCCAATGACCTTAAGGTATAATTTTTTTGTATATGCATGGGAATGCACCAATAGAGGTTATGTTGCACATATATTCCAATTTTGAATATATAAAACTCGTTCATTATTAAACTAATAAACCACATGATGGGATTTTTGTGTTCAATGCATTATAAACTAATGAACACATTTTACCTTTTGCACTGTTGGATTACAGATCACTTTTAAGGACTTGCGAACATTGATCCTTTCAAATTGCATAGCCCTTGAAGAACTTCCCAAGGATATTGGGAAATTATTGAGGCTTACTGAGTTGAATTTAGCATTTTGCTCAAGTTTAAAAGCATTACCTGACTCCATGTTTCAATTAAAGGAACTCAAACACCTGGATGTATCTAATTGTGTGAAGTTGCGATGTTTACCTGATTCAATTGTGAACTTGTCACAACTCAAGACATTTCGATTGTCCTACTGCGACAAATTGGAGAATCTACCAATGGAGTTCGGGAAACTTGAAAGCTTGGTGGAACTGGACTTCTCTCATTGTTCCCAATTGGGGTGTTTACCTGATTCAATTGTGAACTTGTCACAACTCAAGACATTTCGATTGTCCTTCTGCCGCAAATTGGAGAATCTACCAATGGAGTTCGGGAAACTTGAAAGCTTGGTGGAACTGGACTTATTTGGTTGTTCCCAATTGGGGTGTTTACCTGATTCAATTGTGAACTTGTCACAACTCAAGACATTTCAATTGTCCTACTGCGACGAATTGGAGAATCTACCAATGCAGTTCGGGAAACTTGAAAGCTTGGTGGAACTGGACTTCTCTCATTGTTCCCAATTGGGGTGTTTACCTGATTCAATTGTGAACTTGTCACAACTCAAGACATTTCGATTGTCCTACTGTGACGAATTGGAGAATCTACCAATGCAGTTCGGGAAACTTGAAAGCTTGGTGGAACTGGACTTATCTCATTGTTCCCAATTGGGGTATTTACCTTATTCAATTGTGAACTTGTCACAACTCAAGACATTTCGATTGTCCTACTGCGACGAATTGGAGAATCTACCAATGGAGTTCGGGAAACTTGAAAGCTTGGTGGAACTGGACTTATCTCATTGTTCTCAATTGGGATATTTACCTGATTCAATTGTGAACTTGTCACAACTCAAGACATTTCGATTGTCCTTCTCCCGCAAATTGGAGAATCTACCAATGGAGTTCGGGAAACTTGAAAGTTTGGTGGAACTGGACTTATCTCATTGTTCCCAATTGGGGTGTTTACCTGATTCAATTGTGAACTTGTCACAACTCAAGACATTTCGATTGTCCTTCTCCCGCAAATTGCAGAATCTACCAATGGAGTTCGGGAAACTTGAAAGTTTGGTGGAACTGGACTTATCTCATTGTTCCCAATTGGGGTGTTTACTTGATTCAATTGTGAACTTGTCACAACTCAAGACATTTCGATTATCCTACTGCGACAAATTGGAGAATCTACCAATGGAGTTCGGGAAACTTGAAAGCTTGGTGGAACTGGACTTATCCCATTGTTCCCAATTGGGGTGTTTACCTGATTCAATTGTGAACTTGTCACAACTCAAGACATTTCGATTGTCCTACTGCGACAAATTGGAGAATCTACCAATGGAGATCGGGAAACTTGAAAGCTTGGTGGAACTGGACTTATGTCATTGTTTCCAATTGGGGTGTTTACCTGATTCAATTGTCAACTTGTCACAACTCAAGACATTTCGATTGTCCTACTGCGACAAATTGGAGAATCTACCAATGGAGTTCGGGAAACTTCAAAGCTTGGTGGAACTGGACTTATCTCATTGTTCCCAATTGGGGTGTTTACCTGATTCAATTGTGAACTTGTCACAACTCAAGACATTTCGATTGTCCTACTGTGACGAATTGGAGAATCTACCAATGGAGTTCGGGAAACTTGAAAGCTTGGTGGAACTGGACTTCTCTCATTGTTCCCAATTGGGGTGTTTACCTGATTCAATTGTGAACTTGTCACAACTCAAGACATTTCGATTGTCCTACTGCGACGAATTGGAGAATCTACCAATGGAGTTCGGGAAACTTGAAAGCTTGGTGGAACTGGACTTATCTCATTGTTCCCAATTGGGGTGTTTACCTGATTCAATTGTGAACTTGTCACAACTCAAGACATTTCGATTGTCCTACTGCGACAAATTGGAGAATCTACCAATGGAGTTCGGGAAACTTGAAAGCTTGGTGGAACTGGACTTCTCTCATTGTTCCCAATTGGGGTGTTTACCTGATTCAATTGTGAACTTGTCACAACTCAAGACATTTCGATTGTCCTTCTGCCGCAAATTGGAGAATCTACCAATGGAGTTCGGGAAACTTGAAAGCTTGGTAGAACTGGACTTATTTGGTTGTTCCCAATTGGGGTGTTTACCTGATTCAATTGTGAACTTGTCACAACTCAAGACATTTCAATTGTGGGGGTGTGACAAATTGGAGAATCTACCAATGGAGTTCGGGAAACTTGAAAGCTTGGTGGAACTGAACTTATTTGGTTGTTCCCAATTGGGGTGTTTACCTGATTCAATTTTGAACTTGTCACAACTCAAGACATTTTGATTGTTCGACTGCCAGAAATTGGAGAATCTAACAATGGAGTTCGAGAAATTTTAAAGCTTGGAGAAACTAGATTTATCTCATTGTTCTCAGTTGGGATGTTTAGTTGATTCAATTGTGGACTTGTCACAACTCAAGATAATCTGATTATGCGAATGCCACAAATTGGATAATTTGCCAGTGGAGTTTGGAAACTTGAAAGTTTGGTGGAAATAGACTTATCTCATTGTTCCTAATTGGGGTGTTTACCTGATTCAATTGTGAACTTGTCACAACTCAAGACATTTCGATTGTCCTACTGCAACAAATTGGAGAATCTACCAATGGAGTTCGGGAAACTTGAAAGCTTGGTGGAACTGGACTTATCCCATTGTTCCCAATTGGGGTGTTTACCTGATTCAATTGTGAACTTGTCACAACTCAAGACATTTCGATTGTCCTACTGCGACAAATTGGAGAATCTACCAATGGAGTTCGGGAAACTTGAAAGCTTGGTGGAACTGAACTTATTTGGTTGTTCCCAATTGGGGTGTTTACCTTATTCAATTTTGAACTTGTCACAACTCAAGACATTTTGATTGTTCGACTGCCAGAAATTGGAGAATCTAACGATGGAGTTCGAGAAATTTTAAAGCTTGGAGAAACTAGATTTATCTCATTGTTCTCAGTTGGGATGTTTAGTTGATTCAATTGTGGACTTGTCACAACTCAAGATAATCTGATTATGCGAATGCCACAAATTGGATAATTTGCCAGTGGAGTTTGGAAAACTTGAAAGTTTGGTGGAAATAGACTTATCTCATTGTTCCTAATTCGGGTGTTTACCTGATTCAATTGTGAACTTGTCACAACTGAAGACATTTCGATTGCGGGGGTGTGTCAAATTAAGGAATCTATCAATGGAGTTCGAGAAACTTCAAAGCTTGGTGGAACTGGATTTATTTCATTGTTCCCAATTGGGGCGTTTACCTTATTCAATTGTGAACCTGTCATAATCCAAGACATTTCGATTGTAGGGGTGCGACAAATTGGAGAATCTACCAATGGAGTTTAGGAAACTTCAAAACTTGGTGGAACTACGCTTATTTGATTGTTTCCGGTTGGGGTGCGTACCTGATTCAATTATGGACTTGTCACAATTCAAGACGTTTCAATTGTCCTGGTGGTTTGTGATAAGAACCTTTAGGTATATGAGTTAGTAAACTAGTAGTAACATGTATAGTGGTTAGCATTAATGCAATAACAAGTTGTTGAACAGATTATCTATCTTTGCTAGTCATTGGTTGAACCATTGTAAGAAATTAAATTGCCAGCAAAATATGGTATATATGTTGGTGGTACAACAAGTTGTTCAAGTATTTGGTACACATTTCTAGGTACATAACCTATATAATTCTTAAAGATTGAGGAATCAAGTCCTTTTGTTCCAATTTGATAAGTTGGATACAAACTAAGATCTAAAAGCACAAAAGGGGGTATGACATTATACCACATTGGGTATGTTGAAGTAGGTAGCATACTAATTTTATTTGGTACAATTGGTGGAACATGTTGTGACCAGGTTGTCTAATAATTAATAGGTACCATTGTATGAACTATACTAGGATTCATGGCTTGAGTTCCTAATATAAACACATTGGGTATTGTTGTTATAATGGTTGGAAGAATATGTTGATGAACATTCATTGCCTCCACCCTAAGTAATTGCCTTAATTTATCATCAACAAATGGGCAATGACTAAACATGTGTCCCTTTCAATAACAATATGAACATGTTACAATTCCAACACTTTGGTTTCCTCTTAAAACTAGTCTATGATGTGGAACTTGTGATCTTTCACCTGGACCAACTACTAATCTTGTTAGTCGGGTGCCTTGTGGATAAATAACTCTCTGTCGAACAATTGTGGGTGTTGCTTTGGGTTCAACAGGTGCTACATGTGGTATGAAAATTGATTGATTAGACGGTCTTCAGTCAACTTGACGAAGTTTCTCCAACCTGTTGAATAGGTGAAGTTGTTCCATCTCCAAATTAATGGGTACCAAATGAATGTTAGTATGTGATGGTTGGTTTTGAAAACCAACAAATGTTGTAATTGGTGGAGATGCATCGATTTTGGGTAGATTGTAACTTGGGGTTGTAGATCGTCATGGTTGTTGAACAAATATAACCTCATCAAACAGTTGAACATGTTCATGAGTGTCATCATTATGAACATTCACCACCCTTGGTTGGGTTATTGTTCGTGGTGTTTCTCGATGAGTGGTTGACAGTGCTACTAAGTCTTTCTGCATAACTGATTATATTACATTTTGATGTTGTTCATTAACTTCTTCCCTCTATGTTACATCCATGTTTGGTGCATTTACAGGTTCATCTCCCATAAGTTGCACTTGTTGTTCATCTTGTTTTTGTGCATGTTCTTGAACAGGTTGATGTTTGAAATGTTTTAATTGTTTTTTACGACTTTTAGTAATTACTCTTAACATTTTCCAAAATGAGCAGGTTCTAAGAAAGCCTTTGCATTATTTTTGAACAATAAATTTTATTTTATTTTTTCAAAATGACCCCTCCCAGCAGTCAAAAGTTTGTATAAAACTTCTTTTACAGATTGGGCGCCTATCTATCTTCAAAAACTCTACACTACCTTCACCATATTCTTAAGGTTTGTAAATTAAATCAAGATTAGAAACTTGAATTCTAAAGTTTACACAAAACAAACAAACATGTGACAAATCAAAATTTGAAGCATCATCGCTTTTCAAACTTGATCTATTAAACTATTAAATTTAACCAAAAATTCTAAGCATGATTACTTTTGAATCTTGATCCGCTACGTGGTCGCCAAATGTTAACAAGGTTTTTCTATTTCCATTAAGGTTTATTCACCTCTAGATTTTTCAGCACCAAGTTCCTAAAGCAACAACCGGTACATACAACACACAAACTAAAACTTAAGCTATTACAAATCCTAAACGAATAAGTACACAAATTGTTCAAACTTGAAGGTAACATGTTGAAAGAAAAATGATCCATGTTCCATAATTGAAAAATGAAACACGTAATCATGAATGAAATTTTAAAGTCCTTCAACAAATATGTCTTCCTAGTTTTATACTAACCAATTCAAAATACAACATTCATAACTAACCATTATAAACAATCATTAATCAAATATTTATATTAACGATCCAAATTTTCAAAATGTACACCTTGCTTAACTACCTATCTAACTATTGATTCTAACAAGTACATGTTCTACTGATCACTTGTTGATTAACATGTCAACCTATTTTTTTAACCTAGTCATTACCTACTAGGTTTTAATTAACTAGCTAGGTTAATACTACAGGTTAGGTGAAATAACATGCTATGACACCTATTAGGTTTAACAACCTTCTTATATTATCAACATGTTACCAAATCTAGGTAATGACCACCTACTAACTAGAATACCACATCATTGGCAATGTTATTTGACATTACATATGTGAACACATTCCAAAATGAAGAAAATTTAACACTAACTTTAACATGGACTTAACACTAAAAGTGTGTTCACACTTGGTGTTAAGGATTTCAATGTTAAGTCCCTTAACATCATCATGTTAATCATTTAGGGTTTAAACCTAGTTACCATGAAGATTTTATGTTAAGCTAAAATTCATTTAATATTAAACTATCACCTATTTGACATTGCATGTCACCTAGGTTTTCATTTAACATTGACTTAACATCAAGTGTGAATGCACCATAAGTATGAATCATGCTGTCAACCTCATTAACACATGGACCCAAGAACACTGATACATACTTACTTATGTAAGCCCCTTTCTTGGATAACTCAATGTATCATTCCGACTTGCCATCCATCTATCTGTGGATGAAAAAAACATTCTCTTTATGTCAGGCAGCAGAAGACGAGAGAGACAAGCGAGGAGCGCAAAAGCGAGGTCGGCGATCGGATGATAACTAGATGTCACTTACGAGGTATCATCCATCTAATTTCATTCCCGAAATATCATCCATTTGTTTGTGGATGAAAAAGACATGTCCTCTTTCCGTCAGGGCCAGACGAAGAGAGAGAGAGAGAGAAGAGACAAGCCATGCGCGAGTGAGGTCACCGATCGATGCTGGGCAATCGCAAGGGGGAGGAGGACGAGGATGAGGAGGAGCGAGAGCAAGAAGAAGCAGCAAGTGGAAGAACAAGGAGGGCGGAGGAGGAGAGGGAGGTCTCGCTGTTAGGTCATTTTTCAAAATGTATGTGGCCTACGGATGGCCTAAGTTGCTGTCCATCTCCGCTGGCTCATCAAAGGACAATATTGTGCACCTATTTGTTCTCCAAGACTGGTTGCTGCTGGTTTCGTGTCCAGATATGGAATGCCTCTCAGGTGAGTGGGTGAGTGAGTTCCTGACTGCATGTGGTGTGTGCAAGATCTATCATTCGCTCACATTGGAGCTTGTTGTGGGGGACTTGCTTCGGAATTGTTCATTTTGGAGTTTGTGGATCTGGGTTTCGTGTGTTTTCTTTGGCACTTTTTTTTTTTGGCTTGCTCATTGGAACGCATCATAGGGAAGGGAGAGGGGTGTGAGGAGTTGGGAACAAAATCTTACGGTCGGATTTGGATTCAACGCCAGCAACTTTGTGAAAAAAATGGGCTGGTCCTTTTGTTACAATTGGTGTTTTGCTTAGTGATTTTGTCAACATCTGGATCTGGTTTGAATCTGGTTTTTTCCTCGGGAACTGATATCTTTTCCAGGCTGATTTACTAGTTTGCAATGTTTGTTGTGCAAGTGATTCCTTGTTCAGCAGTGGTTGATCTGATTATGTATGCAAGGGGATCATTTCTTATGGAGGTTGATTTTAGGGTTTTACAACAGCACAAGTAGCCTATTATCTTTTTCAAGAAATTTTCATGTTCAGTGGTTTGTGTGCATTGTGGTCCATAAGGTCTTGTTGACATATTTTTCTTAATACATGACAATTGTGTCTTTGACTCTTTGATCTGGGTGTCCAATGTGCTTACAAGCAACTAACTTTTGATCAACGATATGAGTCCATCAGGGTGTTTGGATTTGGTGGTTCTGAGTTACAATACAAGGGAATTGTTTTTTTTCCCTGTAAAGCTCAATTTAAAGATCTCAACCTTTCAAAGAACCTAATCAGTTTGCAAGTCATTTCTTGTCCAGCAACTGCAATGTATTGCAAGAGTTTAGTTAGGTTGTTGTC
The DNA here is from genome assembly GCA_963921925.1 of Sphagnum tenellum. NCBI lineage: Eukaryota > Viridiplantae > Streptophyta > Sphagnopsida > Sphagnales > Sphagnaceae > Sphagnum > Sphagnum tenellum. The sequence continues at coordinate 20,215,079 of OY998149.1, read as the reverse complement.
CACTAAATCAGGTTTTAGGTGTGTCATGGTTGTGGGATGAGTTTTAAACACTTGAACAACACTCACATTTCATGAAAGACTTGTGAGGTCTGCTTCACCCTTTGCATTCTAACATTTGCATCATTTTCAATACATAAGCTGTAGTTTAGTGTGGTTTGTTTGAAAACCACATGCAGATGCAGATGTGGAACACTAACAATTGAGTGACCTTGTGTTGCACCACAAAACAAGGCTAGGCCAGTGTACAAGGGATACACCATCTTTGCTAGAAAAAGGTGTAAACATAGAAGTTGTGTGGAGTATGAATGTCAAACTATTGCTGTTCAGGTAATGTTGTTTCTTCTCCACCTTTTTCACAAGGTGTTAATGGTTGTGGTACCTCCTTGTGAAATATATGATGTGCTTGCAGCATGATATCTGGCAGGGTAATAAGCAAAAGTTCTAGAGCTAGCTTGATTTCTGCAAAGCTACATAGTTATTTGTGGAAGGTTTCATTTGTAACAATCTTCAATGCTTCAAGTAGACTCTGGCTAGGAGTTTGGATGCAATAATTCTTTCTGCATGCAGGTGGTTGAATCTACATCATCTACCTCCATCTCCCCAGTTGTTTGTAACATCCTTTGTAGGTGGGAGTGGTCTTGTTTGCATGGATTTTTTTCTTTTAATGCTTATTAAGCTAGCACTATGGGCTGCAGACATCAGAAAGCAATTTCCACTTCTACCACATAACTGTTTCTAAGAAGCAGCTGCATTTTTTTGGGTAGGAACTTTCTGGCCTATCACTAGTCAATGTTGCATTATGGTCAAGGGTAGATGTTTCGCTCCTCAATCACAATGTCATAGCGTACATGGACCTTGTGGATGTATGGAACTTTGATAGTCCTCTGCACTTGTTATCTTGAGGTTGTTATGATTGTAAGGTTGCATGTCCTCCAATATAATCCACCTAATAATGGCTGAATCTCTCTTGCAACCTACTCCAGTATCAATTAATAAAGACATGAACCTGAGGCTAAGGGGTTTCTTTTAGCTTTCTTGTTTTGTGAAGGATATCACCTACAGTTCACCTTAGGAATTGTGACCCCTGTTTTGTGCTCTAAAGTCCATAGTGCTTATGATGTAATTTGTGAAATTTTGGTACCTGCAAGAACTGCATGGCAGATGATGACCTTAACATTGTGTTGGGACTCTCCAATGGCTGGCTATGGTTAGTTTCTTAGAATGGTGAAGTAAGTCTGTGGACCCTGCAGAAGCACAATTCATTTCTGCCAATTGGTTATGTATGTAGCTACATGTGATGCTCAAGTTGCTCCAGTTTGCTTTCTCCATCAGATACCGGTACCTTGAGGAGCTTGATGTGCATAGCATGCCAGTCTTTCCTTCTTCCTTCCATCTCTATCTATTTTGGGATATTCAATGTCTTCTTGTCACTACAGCTTCCTGGGTCCTTGGACATCCTGCAAGGTTTTGTATCTGTTGCTGAAGCAACATACCTTTGGGAGTCAAATAGTAATGTCGGTTCACCACTTGTGTTGCCCCACCAATCACCTACATTTTCACCCATGGTTGATGCCCACACCAGGTGAAACAAACCCAGTGGCTTTGCTCAACTTGAACTCTCGAGAATATTGCATCTCTTGGTGGCAGTTTGTCTAGTTGGCATAATTATCTTATGTTCTGCCATCGAGAAAGGCTTGAGCCATGCCAATGAGATTACTCCAGAGAGGTGGGGTGATGTGTTTGATGTGATGTGTGCCTTTTTAGTTCATGAGCAACAGTTCTAGTAGTTGGAACTTGACGGGGAACTGTAGAGCTTTTCAACCTAGCAAATAGTGCATTGCCACTTTGAACAATCTCATTATTTAACTGGGGTGAGTATCTTCTACTTTTTTGGGTTTCTTGCCTGGCATCTATCTCAAGTTGACTTTGAGTTAGACTTCAAGTACTAGACATATTCTCCAGATGAACCAGTCAGCTCCTCATGTTGTTATCAAATTTCTTGTTATCACTTTGTATTGTAGATCTGCCATATCTTGTACATTTTGTCCACAGGAGATGGGTGAAGGAAAATAAATTTAGTTTCTTGCCTCTGAACCTTACTTACATGTTGTTGATCTCTCTGTGCAGTTACACCGTGGAAGAAACGGACCAATCAATCAAATCAGCTGAACACTAGACAACTGTGCATTTGCAGTTGGCTAGAGATATAGGGGATTAGCTATATGGTCAGCCTCTGGTTGTCGACTTATTTGTACAATCAGACAGGGTAGCATGAGCAATCAGTGTCTTTTTCACCCCATACTGGAAATGGCATTGCAAGAAGTGAACCCATGGTGGAGGGTTTGGCGGCATTAACATGGGGACAACATGCATATCAGCTTTTTGCCGTTGAACAAGGCAATGTTACAAGGATGTTGATCTGTGAATGTGTCTAGCTAACTCTAATGGCTTGACTTGACAAATGTGGTTGCACTGCCAGCCACTTCTCTGTAGCCAATGGCTGGGTTGAAAACTTCCAACTGTTGCTTAGTTCATTCAGCAAATTTGTTGGGTGAGGCAATGGAAATATAGAAGAGGTCATGCACAGTTCACCATTTGTGGCTTTGGAAATTTCTATGACTATTTGCACTCAGGACGGTCATTGTCTTGGTGGTTACATGAGCCAGGGCATTTATGGAGTCCCCAATGTTTGGCAGTTAATGCATGGGGAGGATCGGGTTTTGCTGGTTCAGTCTGATGATGACAATGAACTAAAGATCCACTACCTTATTATTCTTATAATTTCAAACCAATTTGCATCTTTCTATGTTTGTGTTATTTTTCTCTTTATTTTCTATTTGAATGTATACTATGTCCAAAGGTGGGTCCGAGGGCTGGTGTCAACAGTCTTTTGATTAAGGCCTTTTTCTTGCCTGACCTCTCTTCAACTCTTTATGAGTTTTATCCAAAGTTGGCATCCAATTCCATTGCTCATTACTTCACTAAGTTAAATGTGGCCAAGAAATGTTCCTTCATACATCCATGAACACCTGTAGTATTTGTCAGTAGCTTGAGCTTAAACAAGTTGGTGAAGTGCTAACTGCTTGGTGGTTTTGCAGCAATCATACATTGGAAACAATTGGCCTGTCATGCATGTTACAGCCAATGAAGATGGGAAACATGTGGCAATTGCTGGGAGACAAGGCCTTATTCTCTACGATTTCCAGAATAAAAGATGGCGAATTTTTGGGGATATTAATCAAGAACGAGAAATTCAGCATTGGTCTGGTGTGGCTGGGGAGGATCATTGTGCTCTATAACTACCGTGAAGCAACTAAAATGCGAGTTGTACTTTTCCACTGTTATAGCCTGTTTCTAATTTTAGGTCAGTCAAGGCCAATTTCTGTGTATGTTGTGAACATTATGTAACATTGTTGGCATGTCTCCCAATTGGTTGGCATTGAAGTTTAACATGTTTTACAACTTGCAATGCCCAACTTTTTGATTGGGGTAGGGTGTCCTACTACTTAGCACTTGCCTTGAACCATGTGTTATAGCTGGGGAATCTGTCATCATCCAAGCTATGCAAGAAACCTGGAATGACTTGTAGAATGCTAGCATCAACTACTAATTCTAGAAAATCGGAATCTATGGAACTTTTCATATGCACTGCAGTTTGCTACCCTCAATGTGTATCATTGTCCAGTAGGAGAGAGATGACATCAGTACTTGTTTGCAGTATCTGGACACGTGGTCTTAATATCCCTGTTCATTCAAACATTCTTAAGCATGCCATGTTCTTGATGCCATTCGAATGTTCTTTAATACATTCGAATGGCACCAGTATGAACCAGGTCCTTCTTTTAAGATATCTTTCACTCTTCATCATAAATGTTTCCAGGGATACCAGGTGTTTTTTTGGTACCATACATGCTTGCATTTGAGATCAGTATCATACATACTTACTGGTGTTTGCAAAGTGCAAGTATGGGTTGAGTCTATATCCATGCTACCATCTGGATGAGACATCTCTGCTTTGCCGCAAACAGCTACCAGGCAAAGCCACAACAGTGGATGTTTGGCAGGACTACATTTTGGTCACATGTCCACCATTTGACATTTATGTATTCAAGGTTCATGTCCAAGGCACCCTATTCCCCTCTGAAAACATTAAAGGTGTAGGCAAGTTCAATATTCCTTGAGTTATGTTGCACCTATATTTCCATACATTCTGTACTAATTGTGGGGTCTATTTGGCTAATTTCTATTCTCTACCTATGAGTTTGATTTCATTAAGCATCTCTTGAAGAGTAACACATGTCATGTTATGTTTCATAAATTGTCCTTGGTTCGTAGGTTTGTGGATGATTTTTTGGTTCCTGATTTTCCAAATTCTATGAACTTCATGTACCTTATTCAGGACTCTTTTGGTAGTGGCATGTGCCCAAAAACATCTTGTGCGTCAAATTGTACGTCTAAAGGCTTCTGTTGTAATTTCTTGGATCTAGATGTGAGACAAAGTCCTCAAGGTTTATCATGTGAGATTTTTTACAAACGCTCTCAACTAGAGTATACAGGTATTGCAATGATTAGAATGCTTCATGTTCACTCCAATATCTCAATGACTACAAAGCTGGGGGTTATCAATAATCAATTTCACATATACTTGAAACTTTGTAGTTATAAGAAGTTTTTTGTTTTCCAGATGGTCAATCTTATTGTCTTTCTGAAGGCAAACGACTACCCTTTAAAAGTTCTAAAGAGAACTCAAGGGTTGCTTCTTAAAGAAAAATTCAAGTTTGGAATTCTCACTTTTGGCATTTTCAAAATGTTTTTGCTTCAGGTCTTGTAAGTGGGGAGCTTTCTGTAAGCCCACTTGTTCATAGTCTTTCCCTGATTGTCTTTTCCTTTAGTATTTCTTTTCCCATTGTCTTTCTTTGTTTCTTTGTCTTGTCATTGTTGTTGTGGTCTGTTGCTAGCTAGTAGTATGGCTAAGTCTTCCCATTGCTTCTGGAATTGCAGTAGAAATTTAGTTCATAGGTTGGTGCTCGTCATCGGCCTTTACCCACTACAGGGAGCTGATGAAGTCAGTGGGGAAGTTGTGGTAGTTAAGTCGCTATCATACATACTACTATTGATGGTCCTTGAACAAGTGTGAGATTGGGAACTTTTTTTCATATTGGTGTGTGTTTTTTGTTTGTTTTTGCCTTCCCTTGTTTGGTTCTTTATGTGGCTTCTTGAGGAAGAGTTAACTATTGTTGTTTTTTCTTCGTCGTGAAAATGGAGATTTCTCTATTCTTATGAAAGATATTGCTTCTGCATATTTCTTAGAGCCATCCCAAATTGCAATTTCCAAAACCATTCTGCTCGTCATATTTTTGTGATGACATCAGCTCCATTGTCAGCTTGATTGCCAACTTCATCTTAAGTATCTTCCTATTGCATTGATCACCTTTAGGACTGAATTCTCTCTATCCCTCTAGTCAGGGCTTCATGGGCTCATTCTTTCTCACTCTAGACTGTAGGGTTCATGTATTTTGAACCAATTAGTTGCAGTGGAGGTGTTTTTGTAACATGTTGTGGCCCTCAGTAACGTATAGAAATATTTCTGCCCCAGATTTTCATAAGGGTGGGAAAATTAAGTATGCTTGTTAGACTATAGTTGCATGGCCAAAGTTGTTGTTTTTAGACGTTATGCACTTGTAATGATCCCTTCATAGAAATCTTGGTATGGTCCGTGGAGGGTTGGGACCTCTCTCATGCTCTGTGTTTTGGTACACAACTGATTCTGTTGGGATATTTGCGATGACTGAGATCTTGAGTGTGTCTTTCCTTCCTATAGTGACTGCAACCCTAATCATGTGATTCATGATCAGTAGTATTTGCTCTCTGTTGACTTGTCATGGGAGTTACACAAGAGGACAAAAAATTGAGTCCGAAAACTGGTCATGTCGTTGATGGAGACAAATAGTAGGGGTGACAGCTTGTTTGTTGAGGTTTGGAGATCCCAACAATTCATCAATATGAACATCATTCTACTTTGTGTGGTCATACTGAGCTAACCTATGTAAGATAATTCATAGCAGGGTATTCTCTTGATGTTATGTGTCTAAGAAGTCAAGCCCATCACCATTTTTTCATTTTGTGAGATGTGCTGATTTTGTATGGAGTCTTCTTTTGGGCAGAGATTCCAGCTAGAAAGTTGCCAAGCTCCATCACCACTCTCATGTCGGAGAATTCAAATATCAACAAAATGATTTGTTTGCTTAGGCAGAGCATTTGCTTAGTTTGGAACATGACATGTTATTTCTTCCTCTAATCCATTATGAGATTAAGTGTATTTATGTGTGGCCGGGCATGTTTGCAGTGGGTAAGGCCTGCAGATGGGGGCATTACCAGAATAAGGTGTCTGCCTGAGGCAGCAGCCAACAATTCTGGATTCCGGTAGCACACCCCTCAAAGGGCCTTACCATGTGTAGTGACAGTGTCAAACCAAGAGAAAACAATAATGGGCTCTTACATTTTTGTAAGATGACCTGCTTACATGGGAGTGAATCTTATAGATTTAAGGAATTCTTTAACTACACTACAAAATTGCTGATACATCCTAGTTAAAACCGAGTGAGGTAGGTTTGTGTAGTCCGATTTAGCTTTTAGTTTAATTTGAAGTCAAGAAATTTCTTGTGCTCATTGAAAATCTTGGTTGAAATTAATCATTGTATGTATGACCCATGATTTAGGAAGAGATTGAAGGGATGTACGTAGAGCTTTTGTAGCATGGTGATGTGTCCCAAGACCAGGGTGCACCATCCAATGACATGTAAGATTGCCAAATAACGAAGAAAGATGTTAAATGCCCCCAATGAGAAGTAAGAAGTGACCCTAAATAATCATTTGTTCCTTTACCTTAGCTTAATTGGCTACATGGAAGTCTAAAGACCGGATGTTCAATATGGACCCTGATAGGATCACCTTGTACACAAATTGCAGTTCACCAAGTGTGCCATGAAGCAGCTACAAAACTAAACATTGTGTGGGAAACAAGCTAGGCAATTTGGCTTTATTATGTGTCTATTATTGTTTTTTTTCTTGTTCAACTATAAAGTCTTTATCTGGTGGGAGCTCAATGATAACTCTATAACCTTTGGTTTCAAGGCAATAGACTAAGAATCATAGTTCTAAGGAGATGTGCAAAAAATTAAGCCATGGAATGGAGTAGCATTCTTACAATTCTTGCTCTCTCTTTGGGTTGTGTGGAAGGTTAGGCCTTCTTTATGGTGGCTGTTTTATGCTTTTGTGTTGAATAATGCTGGCTATTTTAAACTACTGCACTGTGTAATTTGGACACTTTTAGAAGTGACTTGAATAGTGGATGACCTAAGCAACTTCACTCTGTCGTACCTGTGGGTCGTACTTGTAATTTTTTAGTTGGAAATTGTTTCTTATCATTGATGCAAATTGCTCATTTGGGTAGTACCGGTGCAAGTCCAATAGTGTATCTGGGTTGTGGAAGACACTATGGGATCTTAGTGGATGAGGTTGTATAAGTAGGATGGAGTGATGCAAGAACCATCTTTTAATAACATAAGTTCATCGCAGACTTACATGAAATCTACCAGATCTATACTCTTTTTGATCAATTCCAATTTCAATAAAGAAGATGATTAGGGTTTGAAGATTGTGTGTCATGATGAATGGGTGGTGTAGGTTATTGACAAGCGATCACATTAACCACAGTCCAATGCACAGCCATGTTTGACAAGCCCATTCTTATTTGCTTGCTCATGGCACTGTCCATAAATAGTTTTTCTAACACTCTTTCCCAATGAGCTTGTTCAAGAGCTCATCATGATGAGGCTCATGATGTATATTGCAAAAACTCTTGTCTTTGCAGTGCATGGGGGAAATTGGGTTGATGAACAATTTATCATTTTCTTGGTTCTCTGAATGTGCCACTCACAAACAAGATAATGTCACGGAGTATTTTGTCTTGCTCTTCAATTGTAGTTGCTTTTTCCATCAACCCCATGCTCTTGATGAACAACAAAGAGTAGTTAGGGATGGGTAATTTCAGTAGAATGCATTGTTGTGTGTGTACAACAAGAGAGACATAATGGCTGATTTTTGGTGCCTTTTGCATTTTTGATATGAAGGAGAGGGTGTTTGGGCACATGACTTGTTTTTTTATAGGGAAAATTATTCGGATTGAGTGTTTGGGTCTTCAAGTTGCATTTAGTTTTGTGTGCCTTAGGACTTCTTCTAAGTCTTTTTTTTTATGTCAAACACTCTAGCTTGAATTTTCTTGATGATTTGCAAAGCCAAAGTCAGGAGAATCACTGGCCGTACTCTCTTTCAACATTTGCAACCTAGGGTGCTCCTCAATTTGTACAGGAAAATGGCCAGCAGCTCAATAGATACGTAGTTATTGAATCTGCACCCATTTTTGCTTATCTTTTTGCTTAGTTTGCTTTCACATGTCAATGAGATTGATTCTATTGAAAATACCCATGTTGAAGGTGAAGTTTTGGTCAAAATTCAAAGTTTTCAAGTCTTCATATTCTTTGAATGCCTTGTAATAAATCAAAAGCAAATTGTGGCCCCATCCTATTGATTTTTTTTGTACAACTGAAAAGTTCCATGAAAATGTTGTTGTCGAATCTCGTATACATGTTTCTATGAGGATTTTGTTGCTACATTATTGAGTATTGTTGGCCGACATTGTTGTGTTATAGGGTGCCAAATGCAAAACTAGAGTGGCAATCATCAACTATTCTAGAAATGTATGGCATGGAGGGTCGAATTTATCCTGAGATTTTGGCACCACATGACGGTGATAATGTTGATGGTATGATCTAATGTTACATCTCTTTATGGCTACATCTTGTCATAGTATAAGGTGCAGGAGGTCTGAATCATTGCCATCCATGCAGTCCTTTATGTGCCTTGGGCTTAAATGCTTACTTACACTATGGTAAGATAAGTGGAAATGAAACTTGCCCTAATAAACTTGTTGCAGCTTGGATTCATATGCTTTTGACTTGTTGAATGGTGTTAAATTCAAGAGAATGCAAAGATATGGATTGTTTTTCATGAACATTGGGAGCCCTTGCAAATGAGAAAAATTTGAAAAAGTTTGTTTGGGTGGAGGTCCCCCTGTTCATTGCCATTTGTGGGGGTTGTTGTGATGAGAACAAATGGTCTTGGTATGCCCCCCTCAATTGTGTTGTGCTACAATGCCATTTGTGTAAGTGTCCTTTCTTTTCACCCTTACGTATGTGCCACCTTTGCCTTCCAAGTGTTGGATTCATTTCTTTCATTCAAGGTGTGTCTATCATTTTTTTTGCAAGGGAAGTATAGGTGTATGTATTTTGTGGTAGATTTTGTTTTTTTTTAGTACATGTATATCTTGAATGCGAAGCCATTGTCTTCATCGAATCTCTTGATTGGTTATAGAATTGCAACAAATGCACAACACACATTTTTGTAAGATTGATTGTTGGAAAAATTGAACAGATGGATATTTACTTAGTTACACCCACCATTCACAGTTAATGAACTTGGGCAAGAGTAATGAAAGCTTGTCATTGTCCTCGTGCTTGACAATGTATAATTAGATGATATAATGTGTATACTTTTACACGCCATGATTCATGGACCTTCTCACATTTTTCACAAGCACGCCATTCTTGGTTCTTTGACACATCATCCACCTCTTGCATGGAATCCATAGATGCCCCCCCCCCTCCTCAGGGGCAAAGAATGAGCACCACACTAGTAGGGCAACCAAGCTTGGGTCCCCTTCGACCCCTACAGTCATTCTTTCCAACCCAAAGACAAGGCTGACCTATTCACCTTGGCACATCAACAACCCCTCCTCACATCATATGTTCGCAATAGGTTCACCTTTGCCATCCTGTCACAACCTTAACCTTGAATTCGTAACTAAAGTAAGGGCTTACAAAGGTGCAAGCCAAAGATGAAGCCCACGAGTCGCATTTAATGCTCCAAAGAGCATAGGAGGGTGTGAGGGAATGAACCCACACACTCCCAAGTGGGCTCCCACTTTGGGAGTTCGAATCCCAATGGACTTCCAAATTTTTAGAGAGTGAATGAAGGGGTCAAAACTCATTGGATTGAAAAATTCCTTATACCATTGAAAAGCTCTTGGAATTTAGATGTTTAAAATGGGCTCACATGTTCTATTTGAATACTTAAAACACAAGTTATGGCCGAAAGAAAGGCCAAGAATCAAAGTGCCAATTTGACTCCCGACCATCAAAAGTCAGGAATCACCCTTATTTACTTGCGTGCAAGTGGTGTGCCACATATTGTTGGAAAACTCTCGACAAGGGATACAACTTTGCTTTAGATCTCACCTCAATTGGAGGTTTGGAAAAAAAAGTTATGGGCCTCCAAAGTTGCAGGAATCCCAATTTCGGGAATTTCGAGACTCCCAAGTTGGGAGTTTCGAAACAAAATGACATTTGGGTGCAAGCCCCATGGCCATGCATAGAGAATACTATAAGGGGAAGGCGGTGGCTTCCCCCAAGTCCGAGCTATGGTGAGTCTTGTGAGTTTGTGTATGTTAATGGTTCATCCGTGCACCAGGAGTGCTATAATTACAAACTAACCAACTTGTTGTTTGGTTTGTGCAGGCCTCTATGAATCGTCCTAGCCCCTATCCCAAAGCTCCAGCACACCTTTCTTACCCTTAAAGTGCTACGAGCCAGGGAGCACATCCCAACTCCTTTCATTGTTTTCACTATTGAACTTGCATTTGAGTCTTACGAAGAGTTTGGGGGTGCGTCACATCTAGTCTTGGTCTTGTTTTACACTTTACACTGCCACAACCTTTCTTTCCCTTACAACCAAATGGGCATCCATAGCCACTGTCATTACATGCCGTTAGGAATGCTGGTGCCAAGTGACAACAATTTGTTGGTCCTAATGAGTTGGAGAAAAAATATATATTGGGTTTCCTCCACCGTTGGCACTTCCACACATTCTTGGCCTTCCTCCTCATGTCCCATCTACAAGTGAGATTTTACCTTTGCACCCTCCATCACAATGTGGGTCATTTGTTCTAACAACCTTGTTATCTTAGATCCCTTTTGTCTACAATAACATCCTTTGTATAGGTTGTGTGGCAATCTTTTGAGTCCCATTAGTTGCACGATAGATATTACATGTAGCTCTCAACACTATAATCAATAGTGAATAATTTTTTATGTAAATTCATGCTAGTAAATTGATTGAAGGAGGGATTTGTCAGGAAAAAACCCCCCTTACTGTTTTAGGCTATGGAATTTTTTTTGGTTTTTTCCTTCAAAATTGATTTTTTTTTAGAGTAGGGTTTGGAGAGATTTTTTTAATTTATTATTAATTATTATGAAATAGTGTAAAGGTGAATGAAAGAGGAAGGATGTCAAGACTTTGCCCCCTTGCTAATTTCAACCTTGGGGAATTGTTTTGATCATTATCCTTTTTTTGACAATGTTGTTCATTAGCCTTTGTTTTGAAGAAAGCTCAATGGTTTTCGTTTGTCAAAGAGTTGTTTAAACCTATCCCCCTTGTTGAGTTCAGTTGTGGGGAATTCTTTTGATTGTTTTTCTATTTTTTAACATTAGTGTTATTTGGCATTTCTTTTTGAAGAATTTGATGGCTTTCATTTGTCAAAGAGGGAGCTATTTGAACCTTTACCCCCTACTGAGTTTAGCCATGGGGAGTTGTTTGGATCGCTTTCCTCTTTCAAGAATTAATGTTATTTGGCACATGTTTTTTGGAAAGCTTGATGGTTTTCCTTTGTCAAAAGGGAGTTGTCTAAACCTTTCCCCCTTACTGAGTTCAACCCTAGGGAATTCTTTGGATCACTTTCCTTTTTTTTAACATTGGTGTTCATTGGCATATGTTTTTTAAAGAGCTTAATGGTTTTCACTTCTCAAAGAGGGAGCTATTTGAACCTTTCCCCCCTTGTTGAGTTTAGCCATGGGGAGTTGTTTGGATCACTTTCCTCTGGTAAGAATTAGTGTTCTTTGGCACATTTTTTCAGAGAGCTTAATGGTTTTCATTTGTCAGAAGGGAACTATCTGAACTTTTCTCCCTTGTTGAGTTCAGTTGTGGGGAATTGTTTTGATTGCTTTCCTTTTTTTTAACATTGGTGTTCTTTGGCACATATTTTTAAAGAGCTTAATGGTTTGCATTTGTTAGAAGGAGTTGTCACTACTACAAAATGTGGGTGTAGTTCACTAGTCCCCATTCACTAGACCAATGAATTCACTGCTTCTTCATTGGTCCCTGTTCACTACAACCAATGAATTCACTCAAAATCTAATGAAATGACTTGGCGTACATGGACACCCTTTGTTGTAGTGTGTGTGAACCTTTCCCCCTTGCTAAGTTTGACTGTGGGGAATTGTTTGAATTGTTTTCTTGTTTCAAAAATTGATGTTCTTTGGCATATTTTTTTGGAGAGCTCTATGGATTTCATTTATCAAAAAGGATTTGTATGAACCTTTGCCCCTTGCTAAATTCAGCCCCCAGGAATTAGTTTGATTGTTTTCCTCTTTGTGAAATTGATTTTTTTTGGCGTATGTTTTTTAAAACTGCATGCTTTTCATTTATCAATAGGGAGTTGTTTGAACCTTTCCTTCCTTGCTGAATTGTTGACTGTAGTCATCATCCTCATCTATACTAAACCATTATGTTAAACTACATTGCTAGTGTAGCTACTTTTCTTGGCAACCTTTTCAATGAAGATCTCCCCCATTATTGATTTTGAATTGTCTTGGTCTCGAATTGTATTCACCAACAATAGAAACAAATATGTAGTGTTGAACTTATAGTTTCATTATGTGACTTCGTTAATTGCCATGATGGTGGACACTAATTTGGCAACATAGAAGAAGGTTAAATATGGGATTCCCTTTATTTGTTTATTGGATTTGATAAAAGTTATGCATAAACTAACATGATCCTTAGAAGACCTCCGAAACTATTAAAAAAAGAGAAGATAGATGGGCACCTATTGTGTTGTGGTGCTTGCTCCCAAGCTTTCGTGTAACTTACAATTGTATCCTAATTTGTTATTATTTGGGGTTCTCGTGTTAGTAGGCAAGAATCCATTTACCTTATGCATGTGTAACAAAATGCAAAACAATAGGCTAGTAAATACCATGGCTCTTATTTTTTCCTCATTGGGTCCTTACATAAAAATTCTTCATTACTTCATTGCATTGTATGAAATAAAAAATATAAACATGAGTATCAATTGTGAGAACCCATGGGAAAAAACTTCATTCATCCACTTTTGTCAGCAACACTTATCATGAGCTTGTAAAAAATACCTGGAATTTATGTATACTTCTAAAAAAAAGAAGATTGAACCATTCAATTACAACATTGCGCATGGCTTAAAACTCCCATCCATTTATTGCCAAAATCAAATTTCAACATTTGTGATTTGCTAACTATTGCAAAGAGAAACGAACACTTGAACCTTCTATTGGTGTGTCTTCATGGGCCACATTGGTTACAACTATACATAATTTCAAGCAATGAATAATCTAATAATTAATATCTAGTCATATCCTTGATAATTTTAAGATTTTCACAATTATTTTTCATTGCCCATAATTTCAGTGTAGAGCATGTGCAATATTGTATAAATTCTACTAAACAGATTTTGATTGGGTTCTGGGTCCCATTTTTAAAAAAATGAGGTGTGATATTTTTGTGGCAATGATGTGCACATTTGTATTACATTCATGTGACATCTGTAATTTTGAGTGATATTGGCTGCATATAATGTAATGTCACATTGCCAATTGAGTTCAATTGTTATAAAAATTGTGTCAACATGTCTGTGTCCATATAGTTAAAATTTATTATTTGATAAATTTAAGGACAATAACATGGTTGGAGAAGTGCCTTGTCATTGGATTGACAATCAATGTTTTTAGGAAAAGGTGAGTAGTCTATTTATGGACATTTGATGTACTTCATGATGGCAATTGATTTTGGAATTTTAAGTAGTGGTCCCAATAGGCCCTATCTTAAATAAACAATAATCAAACATGCAATAGGAAGAAACATGGTGTCAAATTTAAAATTGCGCATTGGATTAAAATATTTGATAACTCAAAAATCATGTCTTCCATAATTTATATGAACACACTTCATTTCATACAATGTTTTCTCACCAACCTTTTTGAGGTACTCATAATCTCTCCCTACATTTTTTTTTGTCAATTCCAATGCTCCACTCCAAAAAATACACATTATGGCCTCTTTGTCAAAGGTGTTTACTTTCCATGTTTTAAGGTGAAACTTACACCCAGTGAAGGTAAGTTTCGTTAAAGTTAGCCAAAGTTCAAAGTAACCATTGGTAGGTGGACATCCAAATGTGGGGTGCAAGACCACAAGACCCATGCAACAATCATTTCCATGTTAATACCCAAGTTTTTGGGCATTCTTCCACAACTTCGTTGTGACTATCCATGGCCATGGCGAGAGTTGACTAGACTTCAAAATAGCCATTGGCAAGTGGACATCCAAACATGGGGTGCAAGACCACAAGAAATGTGCAATAATCATTTCCATGTTAATACTTGAGTTTTTGGGCAGTCTTCCATAACCTCATTGTGTTAATCCATGGCCCGTGCTCCCAACAAACCGAAATTATAGGATTCATTTTTTTAAAGTAATGTGATTACTTGGTGGGTTTCTCGACTGAATGTGATTTTTTTCATTGAATGTGAAGTAGGTTGAAATTGTCCCAATATTGAATTAGATCTTATAGACAATGCATATGAAATGTCAATCCTCAAATATAATGGAGAGAATTATGTGTTTGTGCCAAAGGTGAAAGAGGACACACCTTGATCCTCGATACCACCCTCCTCCCCCAATTGCATCAAAACTAATGTGAAGAAATATGAACACATGTAAAAATGATTAGTTGCAATGGATGATGTGTGCATTTTCACAAGTTGGACATTTGAGCAACATATATTTTGGCCATGGACTCCAAATATTTTGAGGTCATAACACATTATGGAAAATAATCCAAACCATGTAGATCAACAATTGTTTAGGCAAGTGAATGGTTCATTACATAGACCATTGCAATATCTTTTCTTCTTTCAATCACTTAACCTTTTGGTGCTTGCATTGGTTCTCAGGAGTGATTTACCCTTAAAATGACCTAATATTGATATAATTTGGTTGTTTTTCTTAAACATGCAAAAAAGATTTAGAAAACCTGGCGAGAACAAGTGAAAAAAAATATCAACAAATAAGCAAAGTTTAGTTTAATTTAACCAAGATTAGTTAAGTGGAATCATGTTGATGTAAGTTCAACCCAATTGAACATATAAAAAGAAATGATTTTTAAAAAAACTTGGCAATGAACCTAAGTAAATGAATGGATATATAAATGAATGTAATTATAAAGATGGATGGATGTTGAACATCCCCCCAAGTTACCAAAAGGTAAAAAAAACAAAAAAAAATGAAAAAGGTTTAGAAAAACTATTTGCTGCTACACTCAAATTGCTTGTTATTACGCTTGGTTTTTTGGGTCAAAATTGCCTTTTACCTACATTCATGTGAGTGTAATGGCAAGATCATATTTTATAGACCTATACAATTGACTTGATTCCTAT
Source organism: Sphagnum tenellum (assembly GCA_963921925.1). NCBI lineage: Eukaryota > Viridiplantae > Streptophyta > Sphagnopsida > Sphagnales > Sphagnaceae > Sphagnum > Sphagnum tenellum. The sequence goes on along the minus strand of OY998149.1, from coordinate 20,199,438 downwards.
TCCCATTTTTGTGTGGAATTGGAACTAGAATTGGAACCAAACTTTTGGACAAAACAAAAAAAAGGAAAGTAGAGACTGCAAAACTAGGGGCTAACCAATATATAGCTATCAGGTTTTAATCTAATACCTTGCCACCTTTGTCAATTTACCATTAATTACATTATTTTTAGAAATGATGAAATTTTCAAAAACAAATTGTTCCAAATCATAAGGTGTTGGTGGTAAAGATGTTGCCATGGCCTTCATGTTAACTACTTATGCCATTCACATTTAGAAGGGCACAAATTCTTGGGTAAAATTTGCAAACCTTAGATTGCCATTTACCTTCGAGTTGTCTTGGACAAACTTATATGTCACAATTATTTTCTTCAATAATGCATATGCATGCATTTGCCAACCACATAAAGTTGTTGATGGAGTGCCCCAAAGCCTTGGTAGCCATCCATTTGGCAAATTCTTGATTGTTCAAAATGTCTTTAAGTGAAGGCATGGCCTTCTCCATATGTGGATGGTACTCATGCCACATGGCCCAAATGAAAACTTGATAACATTTGCCTTGAAGCTGACCCCCACACTTGATGTCATATTTCCCTTCATGCAATGGGATGTTTCCCAATGCTTGGCCATTGTGCAACAAATGACAAGTGGGGCAATTGTTTGGTGACAATGGAATGAGGTTTGGACAATCCACTCATGAATGTTGTCCAAGGCACTTGAAGCATTGATGGGCTTGTAACAATCTTTGACAATGTTGGCTTAGGTGAATAGTATTTTCATTTCGATTGAAGAAGTAGCACATGAGACACTTCGACTCATTGGGGGCAGCAAATCGCCTAATGTTGATCAATGACAACCGATCTTCGGTCATGGATGAGGGTTATTAGAGTTGACCTCATTATCAACATGGGCATTGGTGTTGGTGGTTGTGGTGACATTGTTCGCAAGTGGCGAAAACAATTGACACATGGTTCTGTTGTAGGAATTAGACTACAATGTTGTGGTTGACCATTGACAAACATGTGGAGACCATTCCTTTGACAATTGTTGGTGTCCATGGTCCTAGCATTTGGTTCGACAAATGATGGGTCCATATGCATTGCCTCCGCTCCTTGTTAATGATGACTTGACTAATACCCAGCTTGCCATCTCAAGCAAGACGACCAAATTCTTGATGGAATGTAGGGAAGGACTTAAAGGACCCATAGTGGATGACTAGCTTCACATATGGGTAGTTGTACCCACATCTAATGACTCCAGTGGCCACCATGACGCGCACATATCCAAAGACCCATGATTGTAACTAAGATTGTTTAGTGTCCATATCCAAATGGGTGTGAAGACGAGCGCAATTAATGGCCACATCATTGATGTTCGATGTTATTTTCTTAACAAAGTGTCGAGTCAAACAATACACAATGACCTTGGCAATAGTAGAAGCTTGCTCACAATCCCATTTAATGATTTGCCGAACAGTTTCATTATCCACATCAACCACTTCATCTACCTTGTACCAAATCGATAGGTGCACAATTGGCATTCTTATGACCGAAAATGTTGAAGACATCACAATCTTGAGGGCTATTTTTTGAGACAAATATAAAGATATTGTCAATGTGATAAGTTGACATGTGACAACCCAAATAAGTAATAACTATTTCATGATCGGCTTAAAATCAAATAGAAGAAGGTGAACTTCATCCACAACAATGCAATGAAGCTTTTGCAAGTGGTTTAATGTGTGTGTCAATTGGACAAACCATGGAGTTGTAGTATACTCCACTAACACAAAAATAATTGTCAGAGGGTCATCCGATGTGATTGCATCAACGCCAAAGGTGGAATGGTGTAAATTGACTCACCATGCATCAACTTCATGTCCACTCACAAGTATGGATAAGGGCACGACCATAATCACAATGTGACTGGTGATCGTTGGCGGCATCATGAATGTAGTGGACTTGCCATGCCCTATGGGCATGACTACCAATAAATTAGTCTGGTTTCCAATACCAATGTCACCATTAGACCTTGTTCCTTTGAAGTACATTGTTGGTGGCCCAATTGTTGGAAGGCATGCAAAGCGCACACTTCATGTGTTAGATCTCTAGGCGGTGTGTCATGCCTGTATGCAAAGGGTTCACCATGAGATCTTTGTTGTGCAACCCCCCACTTGCCTGAATTCTAACATTTTTTGGTGAGTTTTTATCGAATGCAAAACAGATAAGTGTGAACGTATTTCATTTTGTCACGGTTGGAAACCTCACAACATGATGCAAAAGAACGTCAAAAATTCTAGCATGGGCCTTCATTTTGGAAAATATATATAAGCGCGAACCATAATGGAACTATTGTATAAAAAATGTAAGCATTTTGTAAGAGGTTTTTTGCATGCTCACCTTATCACCATTGTTTGGTAGGCAAGAAGAAAATATGGAGCCTTTAGATGCCAAAACAAGAAGTCTATGCACATTTGACAAATGATGCAATTTTCTTACCATAGTTCATGTTGTTGCATGTATACTTAACTTGCTCCTACCCACCCACACGCAATGTTGTTAACCATATTGAATTTTGTATTGCACACTTGAATAGTTTATCGATATCTTTTTTACATGAAAGGACCAATTTGTCTCTTGTCCCATGTATGTGGTATTATGTCAATAATTTGACCACACTTCCAAAGCAACCTGCATTGACTTGGATTTAACAAAAGGTTCCCATTAGTACATCCCCACAAGGTGACCCATGAAATAAGGGACCAAACACTAAAATACTCTAAGCAATGGAACTTTAATTTCTGCAGTGCAAATATCAAATGGGGATTGTTGAAACACTTGCAATTGTTGGTACCTCTTGCGGCCACCAATGACCTCACATGATCCAACTAGTAAAAGGCTCGGATGTTGCACCAAACTCATGTGGTGGACTATCCACTTTTTGAACATCGTACACCCATGACCATGATGCTTTCACATAACATTGAAAACAATGAGCTTCGTGACTAAATCATCTATGGCTAATCACAAAAGCAAGATTACAAAGTCATTGCCTTAAACTAGTAATTACTTCCACCTTGTATCAAGACCTTTCTTAAGTGGCATAATTTGAAATTGCATTTTGTTTTAATCTTGTTCCAAAACAATAAATGAGCCCCAATTGAGTTCAGAGAACAAGGAAACTTAATTGGAAAAGTTTGTGCATGAATGGGAAAGGAATGGCAACAAGGTGTTGATTAAACTTGCCAACGATTAAAAGGCATGTATGTTTGCTTCCCATTTCCGACTCTTTCATTTGGTTTTGGGTTGTTTGCTAACCATCCGCACCAATCAAACAATTAAAGAAGTCCAATTGGCAAGATTGCTTATACATTGTGAAAAACTTGCATGTTACAACTGTAAAACAAGTCTTGAACTTTTTTACTACTATACAATATGTCTTTCAGAACATTGCAAACTTTTTTTCGCATTTGCTTTTGAATCAAGTTTGATGTAGTTGGGAATAAGATAATGGGTTATCAAGAATTTCAGGTCAAACAAGTAATCAGCCAAGATTTTATTTGGATAATGTGTGAAAATGAAGGGACAAACTTGTACCGTAGTTATAAAATCAAATGTGTCATTATAATGGGTGAGGAGGAACTGCTCCAAACAAGCATTCATAATTTTATTTCCATCCTTTGTTAGTCCACCCATGTTTTCCTTTGAAACTTGTGCATGCCAATGTTGTTGTTGGACCCTTGTTACATTGTTTTTCATGGATTCAATAAGATGCGATCTTCTTCAAATGCGTCAAAACTTTGTGCCATATTGCCTTAGGACAAACTAGTTTGAATGTTAAAGACTATGTAATCGTACAAATTGTCCTTAACTTCATAAATTGGAGAAGCCAAAAGATTGGGGCCTTGACCCAAGGAACGAATATACCTTGGTGGATGCAGGCTTGTAGCAAGCACACAAGGCATAGCATATTGAAATGACCATCCAAGTTGTACCACAACACACCTCCTTCCCATCCCTCGTACATCTGCTCTCACAATAAGCATATGATTGCAACCTACACCAACCTCACCCGCATGAAGCCCTGTGAAATAGAACATATGTAACAAATAGAAACATGTGATGGCTTTACTCTATCCAAGTGATTGGTCCTTTAGGTGTAGAGATCACAATGGACCCATATGCAAAAAAGGACAAAGCTCATTCATAGTTTCATGCACTATTGGATGATTTGGGTTGCAGGAGTGGTTTAGGGTTTGTGGTAAATATTGAAATCAGTTTCTACATCTTTGACAACCCTGGACTTGATCCACTTTTGGAAATTAATATTAACAGAATCCATTCATTGTAAATTGTTCAATTATTTCATGATCAAAGTCAGAGTCTAAACATTGCACAATAACATTGCAAAGCAAAATGAAATTTGGCTATAATGTGTTGGAGCTTTCCAGAAACAAACAAAACGTCAATGTACATAGTGATTCAAACAAAGAACCAATACCATAACATAAAACCCTACAAAATTAGAAATCGAGGTAAAAAAAATAAAATTCACATGTAAATCAGTAATCCAAGTGATGAATTAGCTACTAACCCTACCCCCTTGATAGTTTGCTCAACCTCAAATTTAATCCAAAACAAATCTTAAAGTAGGTTTGCACACACCTGTTAGAGGAGTTCTGATTTGGCAAAACTAAAGGGTCCCACCACTTCTAACACATCTCTAGCTTAGAGTGCCACACGCTACAAAGGTGTTGCCAAAGTCTGAGAGGTTGCCTTGGGGTTAGGTGACAAGGTTCACAAGTAACATGCCCATAGGCAAAAGGTTATTCTTTTACTTTTCCAAAGTTCCTTCCTCTTGATCTTGATACCCCATTCGTTGGTTGACATAAGGAGGAGAAGGAAGAGGATCACCCTTGTTTTGGTCACAACACATTAGAGGTAACCCTAGATTGCCTGAACTCAAGCTGTGGGGGAAAAAAAAGAAATGAGCTTCCTAGCACTAGATCCCGACAAGGGTGAGAAAGGGAGGTGAATGAACAAACTCCAATCCTATAACCATGATATCTCCAAGGGGAAAAATTGTTCAAATGAGTTTCTACATACATCCATAGTAGTTGAGACGGAAAATCACACAAGGGGGGGATGACCTTACTACTAAAACTAAAGGAGTTGTCTAGATTAGTTAATATAGTTACATATGTGAGAAACAATCTCCAATCTTCCCATGTAACACTTGAGAAGGATTCTAACTTTATGTTGAAACACTTGCCTTTCATATCTACAAACCCTAAACCATAAAATGGTAAATCGCACCCATTGGTGGATATCATCCATGACAAAGATGCCCATTGTCCTTGGCATGGTGTGCCATGACATTTGTGAACATGAAACTATAGTAGGTTCCTCCGGCCAAACTTGGCTATTTAAATTAACCTGATTAAACTCAAGCAAAACTTGGAAAAATTAGGTTGTCTTGCTTAAACCAGGTTAAATTAGATTAAACTATGTTACTTGCAGATAACACAAGCTTGGCAAAATTAGTGTGTGTGGGCTAAATTTGGCTCAAGTAAGTTGTGTTATCAAGCAATCCAAATATTGTCATACCTTGAGAGCTTTGACACATGTTTGTTGATAAATTAGTTTGATTCAATTTTCACCCTTTTGCCAATTTGAATATTCTTATAGATTCAACATTTAATTTCCCTTGTGAGTATTTCAAAAGGGGGGCATAATTGATGTTGGGTTATCACTTATTTCAAACCAAAGGTTCGAGTTCTAGTTGTGAGGAACCAACATGGTTGCGGTCCAAGTTCCACAATCAGAAGTGTAATCAGAGTTTTAAGGTTTTCAAAATTTCAAGAATTGAACTAGAAGATTCCCGGTCCTGTCTATATGTGGAACAAACATCAAAATTGGATATAGGGTACATGTTTTTTTTCAAAAAGCATGTGGATCAAGGCAAACTTCAGTACAGGTTACTTGGATGGGAAACTTTTTTTGATTCTTATAATCAAAACAAGAACCAAAATTGGGCTTTTGTTTTTTTTGTAGGCTGCTTTGCATGCTGGGCAGAATTGTTACATGTTTGTTAGGCCATGTTAGTAGCCTAAAAGCTTTGGAAAAATTTGACAAACCAAAAGAATACATTGCCTTTTGGTCTTAAAAGATGAAGTGGAGAAAACAATCCTCCCTGACCCACCATGCCCCTTGAGAGGGGGAAAAAAATTATGTAGTTTGTGGGTAGGTGACTGACCAAAGCACTCTCGGCCTTCTTCCCTAACCTCAACCTTCAAGTTTCGAAACAATTTCACTTTATGGGTAAGTGATTAACGAAAGCACTAAAACCCACCTCAGCTTTTCAACTTGAATGATTAAAAAAAACTAAAAACAAAACATTGGGTAGGTGATTGATAAAAGCCCTCCCACCTAATTTCCTTTCATCCTTCAAATTTATGTTTTTTAAAGCCATTGAAACGTTCATTGGAAAAAAAATTAGACTATAGTTAACTTAATCAAAATCTTATACATAAAATTCTTTTCTCCAAGACTTGTGCCCATGCACTATTCAATACATAACACCCATTATTCTCTCAGCGCCTCTTACAAAGCCAACGCAAGGAAAGAAGACCCCCACCCTAAAAATGAAACGAAATAAGAGAAGAAAATACAATAAGATAGACAGAAAAAAACAAGGAAAGAAAAGAAGATGAGAAAGTAAGAAATAAGGCAACTTAAGAAATGAACTAGATTTGTCACCCCATTGACCACAATTCATTTCCATGCAATTGAGGACATATGTGAGAGTCACTCTAGACCCATCACCTGGAGAATTCATTTTGACACACCCTGATCTTAAGGTAGTCTATATGCAAAACATGCTTTAAAAAAAAAGGTGTGTAATTCATCTACCTACATGCCAAAAGCCCTGACGATGTCACCTTTGCATCTGGTTGAAGATGTCACTATAAAACAAATTTGAATCTTGCATGCCCCCAACGTAGAATAGAATTGCAACGACTATATCATAATCTTCTCTTCATTTAAGTCATATTTAAATCAATTTTCATAATTTGAATGCAAAAATATTTTTAAAAAATAAAAAATGTAACGCAACCTCCTTCTCTGCTCCCCTTTTCCTCTCTTATGTTTCCATATGGTTTTCAATAGTTCATTAATATTTATGTCAAATCTCAAAACTATGTCTTTTCATGTTTATGTAGATGCACATGCCCATGGGAAAGAGGTTAAATAGATAGGCTTGAAAGAGGTAGATTATTAACTTATTTTAATATTAATAGCATGGATATGAAAAGGCAGATTTGTCAATTGTTTTTTCATATTCATGTATTACTTCATCATGAAAGCCCAAAGAATCATAAGGAGAGGCAGTGAGATGAACAAGCCACCCATTAGTTCACTAGGAGTTGTTTAAGGAATTATTATAAAACATAGGTGAATGGATTGCACATTACATCCTCAAAGATTGTCAAAGAACGGAATTTTTTTTAGAAACTAAAGTAATGTTAATGGCCCTTGCATTACATCCCTTCAAAGTTATGAAAAAAGGGAAAAAACTAAGTATGTAGAAGAAAAAAAGAAGGAAAAAAAATGATTGAAAGTGAATTTATATATTAAAAAAAACCATAGCTTCCTTTCACCCTTGAAGAGTAAAACATAGTAACAAGCAATAAAAAAGTTAACAAAAATTGAAAAAAAAAAAAACACGCCCCAGGGCTTCCCCCTTTGAAAAAAAAAAAATAACAAAAAGCTTACAAACAATAAAAAAAATTAACAAAAAATGAGTTTTTTATAAACAAACCCCACACCTCACTTTCCCTGCTTTCCTTAAGAGTAAAAGACCCAAAAAATTACAAACATGAATAAAGTATATATATATATAACCCACGGGCCCCTCCCCCATCAACAATTAGAGCCTTAAGAAAATAAAACCCACACCCAACCCATCTTCCGTTTCCATCCTTCAACAATACCCTTGATAAAACAAAGAAATCAACCCTATTCCCTCCCCTCTTAACAAGTTAAAAAAAAGCTTGTGCCCCCCTTCCACCCTTCAAGAAGTTTAAAAAATACCAAAAAACTTACTAAGAATAAATAAAGTAATAAGAAAAAAAATGAAAAAAAAGCCCACACCCCCTTCCCCTGGCTAGAGTTTAAAATGGTAACTAATTAATAATAGTAAATAAATAAACCCATGCCTCTCTCCCCCATTCAAGTGTACAATTTCCTTTTAAAAAAAACCCATGCCCCCTTTCCTTCTTTAAGAATTAAAAAAATTAACAAAAAGTGAAAAAGTAAAACCCACGCCCACCTGCCCCCTTCAAGATTTAAAAAACAAGAAAAAAAGGCCCATGCCCCCCTTCCCCTTCAAGAATAAACAAATGTAACAAAAAGCTTTCAAATAATAAAAGAGTAACAAAAAGTGAAAAAAATTAAAACCCATGTTCCCCCCTCCCCCCTTCAAAAGTAGAAATAATTTTTTTTTAAAAAGTGAAAAAAAAATGCCACCCATGCAGGCAACATGTGGCATTAAACGCTTCAAAGTTTCAAATTTTATAATGATAGAAGATTTTAGGGTTTTCAAAATAAACTAAAGATTTCAATGTTTTAGTGTTTTAAAAGCCATTGATTTAGGGTTTAAGATTTGAAGAACTCCGCGATGGCACTTGCTGCTGCATCGTTGCTTTGTCCTTTCATTGTAACGTTCGACATTTTCACACTGAAGGACACTGCAAAGACATTGCAACATCGCCGGGATCAACGTCCCAGACAATGCACCCTTGGCGATCTACTAGGTAGCCCTGGCTAAGCACTAGCTAATCATGGGCCTCAAGACCGACAACTCACCAATTGACATGCAGCTGTCCAAGATGGAGGTGGCCATCGAAAACATTGTGTTTCTCACGGCCGTTGGCAACCTTGCAGTCAATTAGCTAATGGAGCGTGAGGCGGCTGCAACTGTCACAGCCAAGGCTACATCCGCGGAGGAGCCCAAATGGACCACAGTCATGGCTAAGAATGTATGCTAGGTGGTTAGCTGGGCTATGGAGACCCTAACCGATGCACCCAAACAAGAGGAGTGTAAGCTCAACCTGCGCCTCACATGTTTCGAGGCCAAGGAAGGTGAAACCGAGAAGGAGCTGGTGTAACGGCTCAACATAGAGTTATTGTAGGGCCAAATGAGGCTACGTGCCAAGGTTGTCGTTACCACGCGGCGACGGCCTGCGACTGCACGGGCCTCCACCTTGGAGGCGGGTGCGTGCCTTAGCGCGATGTTGCTCAAGTTCGCAACGAGCGAAGACTGCTAGGTCGCGTTTTGAGGGCGCAAGGGCCTAGCAAGGACAAATTGGGCTTGGACGAAGACCTCACGCCCGTGCAACAAAAGCGCTAGTTGGAACTATGGCCATTGTTCAAGGAGGCCAAGGTGGCAGGTAAACGCGCCTTTTGGTGCGCGGCCGAACTCTTCATTAATGGCACTCGGATTTGCCCGCCTTCCTCTATCTAGGGGTGCGGAGACCAGAGAAACCTATGCGTGGTATTATGGAACATGCACGGGGGTGGTGTAAATAAACTGGAAATGGGGGTGCAAATACTAGAGATGTTTTAGGGTGCTAACCTTGTCTTATTAACCAAAGTTTGGCACTTTCCAGGCTAACAATTGCCACATGTTGAAGGGTTTGACTCACTTGCAGTAGTGGGCACTATGTAACTAGGAAGAACAAAAGCAATAAAACATAGGGGGGGGGGGGGGGGGGGTTGCTATTTACTTTCGCAGCCACCTCAGCCCAAACCTGTCATAGTGGAAGGAAGGAAGCCACGATTCTTATCTATGGCTATGGGTCAGCAGGGGTGCTGCCCCCGACTTGTTTATATGCGTGGTGTACGTTGCCCCTGTTGGTTCCAAACACGAGAGCGAATCCTTGTTCCAAAACCTGGCAGTAGATATTGCTGAAGTTCAAATTCTAGGGGGCAAAGTACTATTGGGAAGGGACTTTAATGCGCATAGTGTAACGCTACCAGATACCATTGACATTAGCGACCTTTGTGAACTATTACAGGCACCTGAGCTCACGGAGATTGAACAACTAAGCGTTATGGCTAAGCAACAGAACTGCGACGCCAGTGTTAACGGCTGGGGCCGTGGACTCCTGGACCTATGTTGTGACGCTGGGTTGTTCATCTTTAATGGCCGAACACCTGGTGACGAATTAGGGGAATTCACTTGCTTGGCAAATGGGGGGCGTAGCACTATCGATTATATTGTTGGCTCACCTGCAATTTGGCAAGCTACTAGACACCTCGAGGTGATAATAGATGACAGTTGCTACTGCACGATGGGGGGAGACTTTGGCCACAGGCCGTTGCGCCTACGGTTGAACATCGATTGTACCTTTGTTAAACCACAACATATAGTTGTAACAAAAAAATTCTTGCTTAGGTTTAAATATGATAACTCAAAAGTTGAAGAGTATTAGCTTGCCCTAACAACGAGTCTTGGAAACTTGTGGGTTGCTAATTCGATTGGGCATCGAGGGGTAGATTGGTTAGTTGACTTACTGTAGCAGTGTGTGGGTGCTATAACGGAGTCTACTTTTGGCAACAAGCCTTCGAGAGGGAGCTGCAAAAAAGGACACTGCCATAAACCTTGGTTTGATGTTGATTGTCGTATAGCGAAACGTGAGTTGAGGCTATGGTTAAAAACCAACCCCGATTCACACACCGCTAAACATCAGGAAAGTAAACTTAGAAATTTATTAAAAAGGAAAAGAGTTGTCTGGGAAACTGTAAGAGCTCAACATATGTGTACGCTTGCCAAGGTGGATGCGTTCTCATTCTGGAAAAAGTACTGGCCAAGGGCACCTGTTGTGGATAAGATCAGTGTAGTTATGATTTTGGAAGGCTTTCGCGGTCTAGTTGGCCAATCTTCGCCACCCGTACGATTGCGAACTAATCACTCGATTCAGGTGATGGAACCTCCACCTAGCCACACCCTGAACACAGATATCACACTTGTTGAGCCACTTTGGGGTGGAAAAAACTACAAAGGAACAAGGCTGCTAGTTTGGATTGTATGAAAGCTAAATTCATTTTGGATGCGAGAGAGTTGCTACACATGCCACTATTGACAACATTCACCTCCTTTTTGGCAAAAGGCTGTCTAAAAGCCCTTTCCACTGGGGTGGTCCACGCGTTCTTTAAAGGGGGCGATGCCTCCGAATTTGACAACTATAGGGGGATAACAATTGGGCCTATCCTAGCCAAATTGTTCGCTATGATCCTTGACAAAAGGCTTACGAGTGGGTTGAACAACATGGGCTGCATGCCAAGGGTCAAGCTGGGTTTTGCAAAGATTACCGCACTATTGACCAACATTTCATATTGCAAACTCTGATAGAACAAAGCAAGGCAAAAAAGAAGCCACTCTATTGTTGTTTTGTGGACTTCAAAAAGGCGTTCGATACTGTGCCACGTGAAATGCTATGGCAGGTGTTGGCTGGCCTTGGGGTGGAAGGACACTTCTTGCGATGCTTGTAGGCGATGTATGCTAAGGATACAATACGCATCAACCACCCAAGCGAGGGCATCAACACCAGCTTCAGGTGCCAGCAAGGTGTGAAGTAAGGTTGCCCTCTCAGCCCCTACTATTTGGGCTATATTTGGATGCCCTAGAGGGGCACTTGGACGGCAAAGAATGTGATGCACCGGCCCTAGCAAATGTGCATGTATGGCTGTTACTTTTTGCAGATGACCTCGTTCTGAAGTTGGAATTAGAGGTGGGACTACAACAACATTTAGACGCGTTCCAACAGTTTTGTGCGGAACGTGGGCTTACCATGAATGTGAAAAAAACAAAAGTCATGGTGTTCAACTTTGTTGACCCATACTAAGAATTTGTGTTTAAAGGTGACTTTATTGAGCGTGTGTAGATTTTCAAATACTTGGGGATCCTACTCGAAACCACTCGGAACCTGGACAGTGCAGTGGAACATCTAGCAGCTGCTAGTAGACGCTCGTTATTCGCATTGAATTGCTATTGTGCGGAGCTATGTATTATGGACATTAAGCTATGTTGTGACCTCTTCAACACGTTAATACATTCCGCAGCAAGCTATGCATGTGAGGTTTGGGTGGACTCCAAGAAAATAAAAGCTATTGAAGTAATGTATCGAAGGTTCCTCAAGTCCTTGCTTAGGGTGCGAAAAACAACCAGCACGTCCATTGTACTGGCAAAATTTGGCAAATTCCCCTTTGAACACTTTACATGGGGATAAGCGCTATTGTACTATAACCGTGTGAGCACGGTCACTACAAATCGCATCTTGGGAAAAACATGGGAAGCTTAGCTCGCTATGCTTGTTATAGGAAAGAAATGTTGGGTTGGATCCGTGAAAAAATGGCTACTCAAGAATCAGCCCCAGGAGGTGGCAAGTTCTTTGCCTCTGGTTCAACTATCGCTGGAAATGGCGCCTCAGTTTGCAACGACCCATGCGCTCTAGGCGAGGATTATTCAACTGTCGTTGGAAATGGCTCCTGGGACAATGCACATACATCCAACCCGTCTAGTAGGGCAGAAAGCCAAGTGCTTTGGTGCAACACGCACAACGTACAAATGGGAGTTTGGATGGCTAAGCTGGCCACATTACAATTAGTGCAATCGGTTGGTGCTAGATCTATGATAGGAGGCCCGATCAACCAAGAGGCTAGGGCCCACCTCCTCAAGGTTTTCCCCACATAATGTTGAGTGTCAAAAGGGTGAAGCATAATATGTAACTAGATTTAAGTGAAAAGCTCTTCACCAACTGCAAGATTGGGATTAGCATGCAGACAAGATACTTACGTTTCAAGGGTATGTCGTACGAGAGCGAAAACTACTTGTGTGACATCAGCTGTGTTCAGCTGCAGAAAACTTTAACCCGGTTTCGGTGTGGCAACTCGCAGCTTGAGGTAATGTTAGGTGCATGGAAGGGCATGCCATACGCAGAGAGGCTTTGTCGAAGTTGCGATTTGGGGAAAGTTGAGGATGAAGAACACTTGCTCCTTGTCTGTCCAAATACATAGAAAGTCAGGGAACGCTTTTGTTCGGCCTTGCCCCTCACCCACACTAGCACTCTTGTTGAGCTCATACAGACTACGAACACGGTTGCCTTGGCCAAATTTGTGGCATGCTACCAATACCAGAGGACAATCTATCTTCCATGATCTACCTTTCATCTAATGGACTCTCTGGTCCCAAATGGACGTTAAATTGTAAACAATAAACATTAAACATCCTTCTTCAAGAGTTAGAGAAAATAACAAAAATATACAAATAATTGTAGAAAATACAAAAGTAACAAAAAGTGAATAAATAAAACCCAAGCCCCCCTCCCCTCCACCTTCAAATAAAAGTGGATTGTCCACCCCCTCCCACCTTGAAAAGGAAATAAAAAATCTTTCACCTCCTCTCGCCCCTTCACCTGCCCTTTTTTCCCAATAAGGTTTGATAGTACGCTTTCACATTAAGTTGGATTGTCCAACTGTTACAATAGTCAACCATGTTTGTTGACTTTACCTGAGACATGTGGGTTTAGAGACTAAAAAGAAAGTACTCAAAGTAGGTTGAACTATCGTATTTTGGGGGGCAGAGTAACTTGCCACTAAAGGGGTGAGAGGGGGTGTAGGAGCTTGGGAGCTTGCCACTGCGCCTATAGTGGCAGGATCATATGTATAGGTCAAAATGTGCATGCATCCAAAGTTTATTAAATTCTAGTACATTTATATAAATTACAATGTATGTTTTTTCGTTAGTTTTTTTTAGGTGAATATTTTATTATTATGAATGTTCATAATACCACACCGAAAACCCCCAAAAAATAATTCTTAAACTTTTTCCCAGTTAAAAATCTTGGTGTATGAAAAAAAATCCATGTTAAAAATTATGATTAAATTTTTTAATTTTAAGTATTATTATTATTATGAAAAAATCATTATTTTATATATTAAACATGGTTTATCAAAATTTTAAGCTTGTTTTGTTATAGGTTTATGTTTAAGTATTTAGAGATGAATTAAAAATTTTCATTTAAAAATAAAAATAAATGAATAAATTATAAATGATGATAAATAATGACATCAATGATGTTTTTTAAAAAATTCTTTTCAATTTTATAATCTTCTTCAACATCAACCCCCCCAAAAATTTAACCAAGTTTTGAGTATAAGCCATATATGGAGGTACAATTTTGTTAGATTTTAAAAATATTTTTGGCTACAAGTCCTAGAACCCAGTATCAGCTTCTGTTTTTCCTCCCCTTGAGTATGGCACACCAAGCTTATCAGCTTCCGTTTTCCCTGTTCAAGAAAATGAGAAACCGAGTTCTATTTTTGGCCAAGTAAGTTGTGAATGCCGTTCCAGCAGTGTCTCTTCCACTGGTGTAGCAAACAGGCAAGTTCTCTTCATGAGGAAGAATAGAAGAGAACTCGTGGATAGGACTGGCGAAGTGTGCATGCTCATAATTTTGGATATACACTGTGGTTGTGAGTCTGGAATCACGTAATAGGCTGCAGCAATGGGATGTTAGCAATGTAGAAGCAGATGAGCCATTTCTGTGTGTCCACACAGCATCTGTTGTCAGTTCCTCATATAGCTCTTGGCACATGCATGTTTTTTCTTTACAATGTCTTGACACAACAGACATATTGAGTTTACCAATCTTCTTCATGTGCTATGCAGCCGGTATGTGACACTTGTTCGTTTATTCTCATTCTTCTAGGGTGTTGTTACAACAGATTATTGGTGTTGGTAGATTCCTTGTGTATATCCAATGGGGATGGACAGGTGGTGGTTCTATCTATATGGCACAGAGATAGCATTGCCTTGTTGCTAGGTAGAAAGCTGAGCCAACAGAGGGCTGGTAGTGACCATGTGTTGAATCATCAGTATGAACTGCTCTCATTGTTTTTGCTTATCTCAAGCTTCTCCTTGATTGAATCAAGGGTTTGCAAGTTAAAAGAGAAGCCATTTAACTAAGTTCATGACAAGTAAGGCCCATGATGTAGATGGTGGGGCACATGACGTAGTATGCTCCTTTGGTTGGGTTTGACACCTTGCATGATTATCCTGTATCACGCACAGGTGCAGAGCTTGAGTCTGTGTTTCCGGGTGCCACTCAGATGTCTGGCAGGTCTCTGTACCTTTCTGTCTCACAGGTATGTAGTCTTGATATTCTTCATTGGTCTTGCAGCACCATCTACCCTCCCTACATATCATCTAGCAAAAGGGTCAGAAGGCTTGGACATAAATGTTAGATTTCTGTAGATTCCTTTATCTGTTTCTGGATTGAAAAGAAATTCACTCTCTAGCTTCAAAATTTCCCATCTGCTTTGTAGCCTTTAAAGGAATGTTTTTGTTTTATAGAGGAAGGGTGTAGACAAACTGAGTTCCCAGAGTTCTGAAGCTTTGGGTTTTTCAACGGTTCATCACTGATGAGTGCAAATGCAGTAGCTCAGAGCCACTGGTCACTTTTTATGACCAGCAACCCCAGGATTGTTTGCTGCAGTTGCCAACCAGGATTGCAAACATGAGGGACCTAAATTGATGCCCTTTTGTTTTCACCCTCCACTCCAAGGTGCATTGATTTGCAATTTTTGCCTTGGATAGTTGTTCTGCTAAGACTTGGCATGAGTTCAGATTGTTCCACCGGTATCAAAGGTGAATGACCACCAGGTGACAGGTTATTTATGCTGAGATCTGGACTACCCCATTTAGGCAAGGATACAACTACATCTGTGTGCCCTTTATTCTGGAGTGCAATACTGTGGATGCAGCCCTAGTCATAACTCTTGGACATTTTTAACAGATGACATAGGCTTTGTCAAATTTCAGGGTAAAAAACATGGCCCGAACTTGGAGGATTTATTCTCGTCCATATGCTGACATATCTGAAACAAAACTGCTGGACTTGTAAATGTAAGGCCAAGCTTTTATATATATATACTAGTGGGTACCCGTGACCTTCGGACACTGTGAAGTCCCCCCATTTCTTTAAACCAAGAGAGACACACACAAAAGGTGCAAAGCAGCTAATTTTATTTTTATTTTATTTATTTTTTGTGACGAAAACCCATTGAAAAGTCCCCCATGAAAACATACATGGTGAAGTGAGCATTTTGGAAAATTTCCAAAAAAAAAACTAAATCACCACATTTTTAGGAGGGGAAAAAAAAGAGTTTTGAAATCGCCACATATTGAGGAGGAAAAAAACAGGTTTTGAAATCGCTGAGATTTGTGGAGGATTTGGGCAGATTCCAAGCTTTCTTCTTTCTAAACCCGTTTATGAAGGTCGCCACATTTTTCTATGGAAGATCCCCACTGTGGCTACAAACAAAAAATCTTAGAAAAATAAAATAAACAACAACACTGCTAGGGACGACCTGGGGTCGGTCGTCCTGGCAACTACCTCCTTACTATGAGATAAATTGCCACATGATTGTCTCCTCCATTCCATGGATGGATGACGGGACCCCCACCCCCAATAGAAAAAAGAAAAAAATTCTCCTTCCCCCTCTCCCCAAAACCCAAAAAAAGGAAAAAATTGGCTGCACTGATTGCATACCGAGCCTTCCTCAGTGCCTGTCTGAAATTTTTATTATGGGCCAATACCCCTTCATAACAGGATGGATACCTGTTGTGCTATAAATAGGGCAAAATGGGCAATTCCCTGAAACAGTGGAGTTTTGCAATTTAAGAAGGGCCCGCGCCCTCCCCCTCTTTGCCTTTGATGGATGGAGGGACGGATGACGACGGATGACGAGACGAATGGATGGAAAGGACGACCACCCAAGGATATTATATAAGTAGATATATATACCTAGAGAACCTTAGCACGTTTAAAACAGGGCAACACTTCCAATTCGTGTTTAATTCCATTTTGAAATGAGGTTATATCCCTAGTTAGATTCCAATTGTGGTTTTACAAAATTTGAAATCTCCAATCCAAGAATCATACCCTGTGCCAAAACATGGCATTACAACTACATAAACGATTGCATTTGTAAATGGTTAAAACATTTTGGACTACATGAATAACAGTCAAACCAAACCCATTATTTGTACCATTAGACGTTTCCATAGTACTAGTCACAAATGCCGATAATGATTACGGCTTCCATGACTGTAGTCATTGCAAATGCATTCATGAAAGACATATGGAACAACCCATATCAATCAATATGGACTATAGCCTTGGCCTTACATTTTTAAAAGGTTCAGGTTCTTTAGGCAAGCCTAGGCTAGTGTAAGGAAGAACTTTTAGTGTAGTAGCAACACCTGTAGGAGATGATAAGTTAGAGTTGTAATGTGCAGAGACTTGTATCTCAACATAAATTTAATTCAACTACTTAAGACAAGAAGGGTTTAATGTTACCAAACTTCAAATTCATCTATATATTTAAACTCTATTTTCAGGTAGTTATCAAAATCAAAATGCAAGATCATTGACTACTAAAGTGTCTTTTCACATGACATTTTTTGCTGGAATTAAAGATTTATATTGCACAATAAATTTCTCTAATTTCAAACTGAAATAAATATGCAGTCTATTTGTGTCCTTCAAAGTTCACCTTTAATATCTTTGAACACTTTTCATTGATTGAGTTTGCCCAAACATGTGCAACATTCCATATCTTGGTGTAATAAGACTTGTATGTTTTCATATCTTCTGCAACATTTTCTTTGATGCCTTTGATCATCCATTTTTAATATACCTGCAATTGGGATTTTTTACTTTGAAATTTGTGCATATAACTTATCTGTAGCTCCCACAAATTGTCCTCATCAATGTTCATTCAAGCCAAAACCATGAGCGAGTTATTTAGAAGTGTTATACAAAATATGCATTCTCAAGATGGCCTCCTATCTACTCATTGACTGTGACTTCACATGATGCAAATTACGTCCCAGAGCTGAACATTGAACAGTTGATGCTTGCAATTCGCAATCTCCTCTGAGAATCCTGCAAGACAAGCAGCAGCTAAGTGGCTGTAAGACCAATGAATACTTCAAAATTCTCAAGTGCCTGAAGGATCTTTCAAATCTGGAAATATTTTGAGAGATTATTTAAGATTATTTATTGTGGCAGCAAGTGAGTGCATGCTTGAAAGTTTATTTACTGTGGCAGCCACATAGGTGTATTTGTGTTGATTACTGGTTAATTGGAGCTCTGGCAAAAGAAGACTGATGTGCAAACATCAGACACCTACCACCTATGATATCTTTTAGGGTCTGTTTTCAGGGATTATTAGAGCAAATGTTTGGGTTATTTCTTATGGCTTTTGGTTGGGTGTTAATGGATGTGAAAAAGTTCAAATTCACAATTGCAACCCCTTCTGAACAAGGTGACAAAGTGATCTACCAAAAAGGACTCCATGAACAAGAATTCTCGCCATACTTGCATGAAAGTGGAGCTGATAAGAAGAATGGTTGCTTTTTACCCCTATCCTACAAACAAATTGTGCATACAGGTAAAACCAACAAAGATATCTCACCTGATTCTGCATAGTCATCTTATGTGACAATATTGCATAAGACTCCATAGTACCCATCTAGGATTCAAAAAGGTTCATCATCAAGCTGTACATGATTTACAAATTTGTTAATATCTTGCCCAGGTCATCCCAAAGGATTTAGTGGGCTTTTGCATAGGAGAAGAGTCTCAAGATAAACTGGAGGTTTGCTGTTAAGACCAACATCCCTTTGAGGACCCCTGTTGGCCTCCTAATACTAATGATATCAATCCCAGAAAATTGGAGCAAACAAAGCTGACTCATATGGCAACCATATCCAAACCAAACAGCATTTGGCAAAGTTCACATTGAATGGTATTCCATCAATGTCCCAATTCATCCATTAACACTGATAGCAGTCATAGGGCTGAGGAATTGGTGTCCTCATTTCTCCAACTCCAGATTTTGTATCTGATCTGCATGGCTGTGTCCTCAATTAAAAATACTGTCAGGACTTGAGACCAGAAGGTTCCTCAGACTTCCATGAGTATGACAAAGACAAGAACTAAATTGACCCTAGAATATCAAATTGACTGTGAATTTGCTCTATGCAGATCTCTTCCTAACAAAAACACTGGACCAGGTGAATGCTCAAGCAGTGACAAGTACAAGACTATCGCCGGTTGCTAGGGGTATAGCGCAACCCTGATGACTGCTTTCCTCCTTCAGTGTTAGCCACGGAAGATCTTTCATGCTTAAGAACAGATGACCTTCCCCCCTTTAGCCACCGTTGCATGTCTTCTACATAGCGGCGCCATAATGACTCGCGCTCATGATGGGGCACTTTGCCATAGCAGGGATCCAGCTTCAACACCTTCTTGGCCTCAGACCATGATGTCAGAATTGTCTTGCCTTCATCACCTTGTTTTGTAGCCACCTCTGCAGTTATAGTGTCAGCAAGTAATGCTTGATATTCACCCAGACAGCGCTGCCACACACCAACCACAGTTTTTGTCAGCACTCCAAATTGTGGTTCTGAGGTTTTGATGACAAAAAGGGATGAAAAACCCATGCACCATTTGTGCAGGCCCTCTCAACACATAAAAATGCCTCAGGAAACCAGAGCTATTTGTCCAAATTTTCCCCTAGATCTAGGTTCCCACATCAACCAAATAAGAATTAAGGATAAGAACTAATCTAGGAGCAGGAAGTAGAAGCTCAGAATCAAGAACAAAAACAAAGATCTGACCAACTTACCAGGACTTAAATAGACACAGTGGATACTGAACTGAATGAGGAAGCATAACAATGGCAAAGAACATAAATAAAAAGAATAAAGAATCTATATGTAAGTGCACTTTCCATCACAATTCAGACTCTGGCTTCTCCTCTTTGGGACAACTTCTGACTGCATTAACAGAGGCAATATAGTTGCATGTATCTCTCCCTCAAGGACTAGGATTCAGCACTTCAGACAACCATTGATCAAATGCCCCATTCTAGCTAGGTTGATTACTCACAGTGCACTTAATTAGGATATGATTTCACAAGCACTTGCAAGGTGCTCATGTGCCTTGACTCAATACCCCTAAAGGAAAGAATATTCCTAAAGAACAAAGCTCAGTCATAAGACTATTTGCTTATCATATTTGTGTGCATGTCAACAAAGATCCACAAAAACTGAGATATAAGGATACTTCCCAGATGCAGTAACAGAAGAGTGTCTTGCCCTTGTATTACACCCTTCAGAGATTTCTTTTTACACACAATGGCAATATACCTGCAACCATATTCCACTGCCTCTGCACACTCAAAAGGTAACATAAAACTAGGTCATTGGCTTTTTGTCATTATCCATACCTCATACAAATCATTCACATGCTCCCGGAACAGTTTTTCACGTTCAGGGAGGTCCAGATCTGGATTTGAAGCACGACCGAGTCCATCCCTCTCCAGCTTTGGTCGAGCATCTGTCCATGATGCCTGAATGCCCACCCACAACAATTGAGCATCTCAATAAGAGAGATGAGAAAGTAGTGCAATGTTTCTCAACAGCAGCTAAGGTGCTGTCTTTTAAGTCCAACACCTGAAGAATTCTAGACATTACACAGAAAGTGATAAATCTAGTTGCCACACAACGAGGACTCTGTCAACATTTGTTAGGAGAAAGTGGCTACTTCAGGGTCTTTGATCTTCTCCTTCAAGAGTGCTTGGTATGCAGTGACAGCATCCTTGTGCCGAGCTTTGAGGCGAACCCTTTCCAACTCCTCTTCTTCCCGATCCTTGCGCTTGCGCTGTTCTCGCTCTTTCCCTCTCAGTTTCTCCTGTCCACACTCCCAAGTCACATCAGATAACATACATTGCTTACCAATGCCATTCATCAATCCCAGAAATTGGTTATTAAAAGCTTGGTTCCAGAGCAAAAGCCTACCACTTTTGAAACTAAAATGACCTATCCTCACATTCTCTTTTCAAACTCATTTCTTTCCTGTCATTCTTCCTCCTGCATCATGCCAGGTTTAGGGATAAGCTGACCTCTTCATCTTTCTTAGATTTTCCTGCATGTTCCACTTCCTGCTCGGCTGCCCTTAACTCTGCAATATAAGCATCAAATGCTTTTTCTCTGTCATCACGCTTTACAGCTCTGTACCGCAGGTCACTGCGTAGGTCATCCTTCACCTACACATCCAACCTTCCAAATGTACAATATTATCACAGATTGTACACAGGGTACTCAAAAGATGGAACAAGGTAAGGGCAGCAATAGACTTTTCTTGAAGCACTTCACATCTTCAGCATATGATGCTGACCTTGAGATATGCTCAACAACAGGAGAAAGAACCAAATGCTCAGTTGACCCTTTGAGACTCAGAACAAACAAGTACAGCACTACTGTCATAACTTTAGAAACCTGGGATGCCAGACCATTCTACTACCTTGGCCCAGCGAGTGGCAGTAGTGATATCATGTTGCTCTGACAAAAGAGCCCGGAAACCAGCAAGTGCAGCTGCATGTTCAGCCCTTAATCGCTCCTCCTCTGCCTTTCGCAGTGGCCCCACCCTGCAATTCAGAGTGATTCAACACAAAGCATAGCACAGACACGCACTCTATTTGCTCTGTTTTCCACTTTTACATAAATTCAGACCTAAAATCTGAAAGGAAGCCCCATTCCAAACTATGCATCTCTCTGTTTTGTCCTCAAATGATACAAATGGAATGTATAATCACAACAGAAACAATCACAAAACTAGATATCTGTGCTTTCACTCCTGCTTGCATCCTAACAACATATCAGTGTTCCATTGCAAGGAATGCTCTAAGGAGCAGGCAAACCACATCACCAAACAACCTGAAGGGGATCTGACAGCACACCTCTCATTGAGCAATGACTCCCGATCCTTGCGCTCCAAAGATTCAAATCGAGGCTCATGGCCCCACAACTTGGCAAAACTGTCATAGTCAGTTGAGTGTGAGATGTCCTGCAGACAACACATTACATTGCCCTCAGCAATACCCTACACACAATAGATTGTGCCCTTGAGGTTGCTCTCTACTCTATGCAAACTGACACTTGGACTCAGTGTTTTTCTTTTGGTGAATTTTTGCAACCTGGTGACAAAAAAAAAGGGCTGGTGAATCCAACAAAGGGATTCTTGAGATTTTTTTAAAAAATCGCCATATCTTGACAAAACAAACTTAGAAGTTGCCAGATTTGGACAGTGTGTTCCTGTAGGTTGTCAGAACTAGGCAGGATTCCAAAAAAGATCTACTAGTCCATCAGGACAGTCACCATTTACTGCTAATCAATTCTGAGGATCCTAGCCAGTGCACCTGCTTGAGGAATTTGAAAAAAAAAACCACTGCTTGGACTCTCTGTACTATGACAACTTTTATATCCTGGGTAGAATTTTCACAACTTCCCACCCCATACAAAGCATAAGCCAACCCTCTGCTGCACAAAACCTTGAATGACACAACAAAAACGAACTGCACAGATGCTCTGACAATCATGCCCAGAAACATCATATATCTCAGTATCCCAACATCATTTGTCTCAGTATGGATGCCACCCAGAAACAGTTGACTTTATTTCAGCCTATATGACTGTCAAGCATCTCTGTCCCAGCCAACACTGGTCCTGTGAGGACTACCTACAGTGAGTTGCAACTAAAACAAGCTATACGCATGAGATTGCACTGAAAACTGTCAATTCCCAAACCAAATTAAACATGAAAAAATGGATGTGTTCACCAGTACCAGTCCATCACCTCCATCAGAAATGGAGCTGACTAGATAACATTATTCCACTGACTTCAAGAACATGTTTTCCTTATCATAAATGACAGCCATATCAGCACACCAGTCACAAGCATGAAGATTAGCTACATATAATTTTTCCATATCAAGGTTCTTCAAAACCAGGGATTTTTGGAGGCCTGTTTGGTTGTGGCAGGCAATACTGACATTTATTCTCTCCAAAGGCTGCATGTGAGCACCTGGTGACTCAAGCTTTCCAGCTCATTGCTTAGAGAAACCTTGGCTTCAGAATTGCTGCAATAAAAAGTTCAGAACCATGATTCACAGGACAGGGTCCAAGGAATTTCACACAAAGGTCTTTGGAGTATCTTTGACCGAATGCCTAAAGACACTGGGTTCACCCTACTGGAGTTTGAGTTCCCTTCTAAACTCTCCAGTGCCCACAAAGTGCAGGAGAGGAGATACCAAATAGAGCCAGAAATGAAATATATCAGGTTAACACCAGACCTTTGCAACTTCCTCCAGTAAAGATCTGAAGGCTTCAACAGCAGCCTTTTGTGCAGCACGCTTCTCCTTACGTTCCTCCTCTGCCCTTGTTCGCACATAGTGCTCAAAGATAGATCGGCGTTCTGTGTGGCTGGGAATAGCCTACAAGATGCCACCATATATGCAAAGTCAAGAAACCAGATGACTTTCAAACAAAGACATCACAAAAGGTGATTGTTCTCAATAAAGGAGCAGGGAAATCGAGCTCAAGGAATTGCTACCAGAAGCCTACAATCATCTCATAGATCATGATAAATCCTCTCCAGCACCTGGAAGTCCAAAAACCAAAGTTGATGTTCCATGCATTGAAAGGCATCGATGTTGAGGTGTGTTCCAAACCTTGAACCGTGGATCAAATATAATCTTAGGCAGCTCTTTCTCCCATTTTGAGAAAGGTGCAACGGCCTTTTCCTTCAGCATTTCCTGAAAGACAAAATTACCTTCCAACAGCATTAGAAACCACACAAACTACTGACAGAAATCACAGTGTCCTTGTCGTCTTGACTCACAAACAATTAAAGGGATGTGATATCCAAAACTCTTTCTAAATTTGTTTCATACTATCTTAATCAAATTACACATACTGAAACTTTCTATAAGTCCACAAGATCTCATATGTGTTATACTCTTCATGCATTCAACAGTAAAACAAATTTGGGGAAGACATCCAAGAAACCTATCTGTATAGATTATCCATGCAAAATGTACCAAAACAGATAGCTGGATATAAGAGTCCCTAAAATTACATGTTCAATCACAGCTAGTGCATGATTAACTCATACAAAAATTCACAATTCAGGCCAAGAGGAAATTCTTTGACCAGAAAGTTGTTGAAGAGGCACAACGATATCCACTTTCACCTTAAACCTCAATACTTTCTGCTCCTTAGTTGGGCCGAGGTCCTCATCATCACTGTCAGAGTCATCATCAGTTGATACTTGATCCCCCTTGAGAGGCTTCCCATTCCCTCCCTCTGCTCCTGTCCCTTTCCCAATATTGTCATCAACTGCAGTACCAACATTCAACACCCCTGTTGGACCTGCCACACTTGCAGATAATAGAGAACTGGTCACTGGAGCACCAGGATCCTGCAGCTTTTTCTTTATAAGATCTAGTGCAGAGTTTGCAGCAAGTGCCTTGTGGCCAATGGCCTCTCTACCACCAGTCAAGGCTGCAGGCACATTAATGGTGAATGAAATGGGGCTCTTCTCTGCAGGGGGCCCAACATCCCCAGCATTACCAGCCAACTCTTCTTGCTTCTTTCGAAGCTCAGCAACCTCAGCTGGAATTTGCCAGCTTGTCACCTGCAGTTGCAAGTACTGTGGATGAGTAACATTCAGTATAGACATGTGTCAACATTCCTAGAAGATTTAATTATCCCCTTGGAAATGCTGTACAGAGGATGTTTAGAAGTTGCTTGCACATTAAGTCAGACAGTGAAAACATTGTCATTCATAACAAGCTGACAAGAACTACTCATGCAGATGTTATTTCATTGTCAAGAGACACTCTAAATAAACTCCATTGCATGCAGCATGTCACTAACATCTGCTACATCTGACAGGTGTACAGAATTCTGACCTGTGTCCTTGTATTGTAATAGTATTTCTTGCTATCATTGGTCATCACCAGAGCCCAATCTGTTCCACTAAGATGTTCCCTGTTACAGCAGCAACACGTTGCTGCAATCAATTTCTCATTCCACCATCATTTGCCCTTACTGTTCACAATTAAGAGTATTGTGACACAACAACAGCAGTATACAAGACTGTGCAATAATTTTTGGCTTCTGCAGAAGTTTCTCCCCACCTAACCCAGACATTACTGAGCACCAATAGCAACTGGCTATGACTAGCACATCAGAATGCCAACCATAGGAGATAACTGGTAGCAGCACACCAAAGCAGAAATAAATGTCAAAGACCTGAATTTCAAGAAACAAGTAAGATACAGCATAGTATCCTGTTCCTCACCATGAGACAGGTGTAGGCTGTGCTGTCACCTTGTCTGCCTGCAGTAAACAACATCGAGAACAAGTCAGCTATTAAGTTGGCAATACATCCCACCTGACAAACATAAACATACCAATAAGGAATGTGTTCATAACCTGGTGAGTGTCACTCACAGACAATGAGACCATGACCTTCATCATGAATGGCAATGACTTGCTCCTTACAAGTGAAAGCAATATCTTGGAATACTATCCAGAAAGACTGCTCCAAAGGAATTGAAAACAGCCCCAATCACCAAACAAAACTTGTGTAGCCATGGCAGTGGCACTGAACCAATGTGAGAGACATTGCAAAACTTAAAGAGGACAAATCACTGTCCAGACAAAGCATCCCAACAAGTTGAAGGCATAAGATGACCAATCATGCTACCTCTCCTTTAAACTCGACTGGTCGAGTATATGTTGATTGACAAGACAGAGAATTGTAGTAGTAGATTGCTCCATCCTCAGTCTTGTGTGCAGTCCATGCATCAAGATCAGGTATGGTTTCACCAGCACCCTTCAGCTTGTCCCCAGAACCAGTAACTGCTTGTTCTCCAGGAGGGGCAATGTCAGTTTTTACTTGCACAATTGGTGTCGAGTCAGCCGGTTTGCCCTTGGATGTGGTCATACCACTGTCAGAGGCTGTTGTAAGAGTCACTGAAGGTGGTGCACCATAAGGAGCCCATGCAGGAAGTGGGAGGCCTCCTTGGGAAATAGAGGGTTCTCTTGTAGCTTGAAAAGGTTGTGGTTCTCCACTACCTGAGGGATGTGGACCAGATGTAAGTATGCTATCTGATGGAGATCCAACAAGGTGCCTCTGCTGCTGCCCAGGGAAGACACCCTCATATTCCCCTTGGTAGGACATAAAAAGGGGCCGCGGATGCAGTTGCATCCATGGTGGCAACAAGTGCTGGGGAGGAAAAGCCTGAAATGCGGGCCGCTGTTCATGAAGAACAGAGCCTGCACCAGAAGGACTTGGTGTCGCGGGTCCCATGCCAGGTCTTGAACCCAAAAGCAGAGAGTCTTTGCCATGAGGTGGCATACCTGCAGAGGCAGGTACAGGAGCAGAACCTGCTGCCTGAGAAGGCCATCCTTTTGTGGGCATTGGATTCTGAGCAATACCATAACCCGGTCCAGACTGTCCTGGTTGAGGAACTGTGTAGGGAGCACCGATTGGTGGGGCTGGTACTAAAGCCTGCAAATTTGGTGTCCACTGTCAATATGAATTCTACAGCACCACAAAGCTACCACATCATAACCAGGAGTCTCTCTGCCAAAAGGTCATAGTGTACAACAAAAGTAGGTATATGGAATGCACTAACATATAGCCAAAAACTTACAGGTCTGGAAGGTTGCAAACCACTCCCTGATGCAGGGCTCAATTGATTGGGATTTCCAAAGGGGGCCAATGATCCAGACATTTGTGGAGGAAAATTGAGAGGAGGAGCCCCAGGGAGTGGTAGCTGGGGAGGTGCATGTCCTTGATTGATAGGTACTCCGGGAGGTCCCCAAAGTCCTTGAGGGCCTGCCATAGATGCACTTGCTGGCAGCCCTGCCCGAGGCTGCCAAGCTGGTGTTGCCATGTCTTCTCCTCTGCAACAAGAGCTCCTAGATGAGTCTCAGAGATGATCCAACACACTATTTACATATGTCATCATACTCCAAAACCAACCAACAGATCTATCTGCATTACACACTGTGTATGCATCATATGTGCAGGCTGCAGGACACAAGATGCACAGCCATTCAAGAATAAGGATCTACCCAAATTAAAATCAAGTCATTATCAGGTTCACAAAAGAAATCCCACATCTGGAGCCTGACTCTTGGGACATTCCTACAGCTGTTCAGTGGGTAGCAACTGGTCAAACTCTCCCCAAATTCTGTCCAACTCCTCCTGAGCTTAGCTGCATTGCTGTTCTCAAACTGACATTACATACAAACTCCTGAAACTTGCTTGTACAGAGGGGGAAAGCACTTATGACCACAGGTCTCCAGCCTACATGCTTCTCTGGTACTGTTCAGACAACACAAAAATTGACAACATTCAGTTGAATATGCTGTTTGCAATCTATGCTTGACACAGCTCACACCAAAGAATAAAAGGATATTAAGAACAGGATTTGAAAGCAAAATGCCCCATCCATATGTCCAATCACTTTGTTCCAACAAGAACCTCATCACAGTACTCTTGCAGTACACGATGTGATTGAGCTGGACTCCAAAACTTGAAGTGGAAGATGGCAGATCATGATACCCTCAGACAGGATACAATGGACATATATAAGAATTGAAGGTTTATAGAGCCCAGAGACCAGTACGACCACATTTATAAAAGAAAAACAGAAACTCTGAGGTTGTAATGGTCACTTGAAACCAGTTCAAAATCAGTTTTGAACAGAAACACAAGGACCATGTTGGGATACAAGGAGCTAAAAGAAGGTCTGTAAGGCTTTGAGAAGACCCTGTCATAAGGATCACACATTTTGAAACATTAGCATCGTACCCCATTCAAATGAAGAAGGATGCATCAAGGCAGAGGACGACAGCAGAATCCAATACAGTAGACAAAGACTCTGTTAAATAGGTTAACCTTAAATTGGGCATAGAGGCGTATATGTTGAGTTCTATGAAGAGAAGGATCAAACATGTCGTCTTATTTACGGTTGCAGCAAAATACTGCAACTCACCAGTCAGCAAAAGAAGGAAAGCAATTAAGTATTCTGCATAGAGAAGTAACAAAACAAACGCCATGCAAAATACTTGCGAACAAACGCCCTTGAAGTAGTCTCCACAAGTCCAATTCTGCTCCACAACCTTCTTGAAAACCCTAAAAACATAGGGTTTCGAACGTGCAAGGCGAAGCGATGGACCGCCGAAGCAATTCCAAGAACCTCCACGGCCAGCAAGAGGAAAGGGATGTGCATCTAGAGGGGAAGATGTGAGATGCCACGTACAAAGCACGAGAAAGAGAGTGGGAAATCGTTTACAAGACCCAAAAAGAGGAAGGGGTAGTGGGGTGGGGAAACATACTAATCTTCCATGAGAAAACACTTCCACAACCTTTCAATGATCTGCCTCCGCAACGTCGTCGAGCTTGCAAAGATCGCAATATTGTCCACCACCAAATCCTTCGTCTTCTTCTCCTTCTCCTTCAACGCTCTCGTCCAACACTCTCGCAACTTCGCAATCAAAAAAGAAACAAACCCGCTCTCTGTCTATCTCTTGGCTTCAGTTCGCTTGGGAGTTCTTGAGGCCGGAATCTTCTCAGAAAATACGGAAACAAACACTATTTCCGGGACTCAAATAATATTTATTGCCAAACAAATGGGTGCATGGCTTATTTATTTATATTATTAGGTATAGAGTTTTGGCGAAATTTCAATTTTCGTTATTTGGGCGAATTTTCATTGACTTATATTTTTAGGGGGAAAAACTTGGATTTTTTCAATTTTTTCATTTTTTCAATGGAAAAATGTGTTTTTCCAGCCAAAGTTCACCACATTCATAATTTTTTTTTTTAAAATTCAGGAAAAATAAACTCAATATGACCTCTGTATGGACCCTTAGATGATCAATTCAATGGGATTTAAATACTTTTTGTTGGTGGGTTCTATCACATGTAAGGTCCATGTTGCACATTTCTTGAGAATTGGTGCAATGTAGTAGATGATTTTGAAGAGATGTTTTTAAAAATGTATTTCAAGATTAGAATCACCTATGACAATTATTTAACCAAAAAAGGGTCTATTTCTAAGTCATTTTATTGAATGACTGTATATATATATATGATGATGATGATGATGGTTTGTAAATTGTTATTAGTTGTCTTGTGTTTTAGTCAATTCATGTTCATGTATGTTGTCATTATATTTCATTTCCTCATGTAATTTACCTATGTAATTGAAAGGCTAATGGGAGTTTTCATATTTTAGTTATATGGACAACATAGTGCAAAACATTTATTTTTGTCACTTAAAGAATTTATTTTAAAATTCCTAGTTGGTCTTGCGTTTCACACATACGCAAGTTATCAAAAACATATAGGCTAAGGTTGTCACTTGTGAGTTGTGAGCTAATGAAAACAAAAGGATAGTGTGAAGTTAATATCCATATCCATATTATACTACCTACACATATGTATGTATATATGTATGTATGTATGTATTGAATTTTGATGCAAAGCCATCGATGCATTGCTTGGTGGACATTAACAATTATATCGTGTTTAATAGTTTGTAAAAATAGCATTTAAAACAGATTTTTTGAATATTTTAAAATGTCTTGAATTTTGTTAACATGTTATAAACTTATATGAAGATGATGACCCTAATGGGATCAAAAGCCAGAAAATCACAAGGACTTGTGAACTATGTGTATGTTGTAAATTTGTGCCCTAAACCTTGTCCAATGTGAAAAATATGGTCTGATCTTTCATGTTTGCTGTACCACACTTAATGGTAATTGTGTTTCATTTAATGTTAACAAAACCCAGATTTTGCTACTGAGTACATAGCAAGGTAAGTAAGTATATACCCACCTAGTTAGGTCCTTTTATATTACCATTTCATTTACCATATTTGATGTTAAATATTTTGGAATACCTTTTCTTTACCTTACCCAACTTGGCTCCTCCATGCTGTTGTAAATTAATACTAACGATCAAATGATGGAAAAAAAAATTGATTTTGTGATTTAATAAAATTTCCTTTGCTCAAAATCAATTTTTTTTTTTAATGTCTCTCTATTGCTTGCCATCCAGGAAGTTGTTTCAAGAAGCCAAAATTGCATTCTGGAGTTTTAGGTTCTGGAACTAGCGCTTGATTTTGTGGCAATCAACCTTGATTAAGGTTCTAGACCCAATGCTTCATTTTGTGGCAGTCAACCTCGTTTAGATTTAGGGATCATGGCCAAGAAAACCTCACATGCAAATTTTTGTACTCTTTCTCTTTACATTCTTGTTTTGACTTCTTTTTCATGATGTTTTTGGAAAACCAAAAGCTTTATTGAGACATCTTGTGTTCATTTTGTTTTGTTGTAAGGGGATTTTTGTTGAATTTGAAATTTTTAATTTAATTCAAATTTATTGAATTTGAGTTTCATTGAATTAAATTTAAATTCAATTGAAAAGTAATGGGATGCAAATAGGTGCAAAAGGTTCTTGAAAATCTACTCATGATGACGGTGTTGGATTTTTTAAAAACAATTAATTCAAATTTAAAAAAACACTTTATCATTGTTTTTTGCTTCAAAATTAATGGAAAAAATTTCAAATTGGAACTATCCAAATGATGACATATAGAACCTTCAATTGTCTTACCGAAATTAATTTCAATGAATCATTATCACTAAAACTAGGACAATTTTTAAAGTTTGTCTTTACATAAAGGTGGATAACTATTTTGAAGAAGAAAAAATTCTAATGACAATTCAATGGAGCTAGTTTAGAATCGTTGAATTGAATTTAGTTGGAGCTAGTTTAGGTAGGATGGCTCCAAGGTTCCATAATATTCTATCCTACCAAATTCCAATTTGAAATATGTATGGACCATTCACAAGTAAAAAGGCATTGAAAGATGTCTTCTCATATAGATATACTTTAATAAAAATTTCAATGCCATATTCACAAAAAAAATTCACTATCTTCTCCACAATTTGTATATTTTTAAAAAATTGAATTTGAAATTGAATTCAAGGTTCATGCAATGTCATTCAATATTTTCATTTGAATGAAACTTAATTTTCATAAATCAATTCATTATTCCATCAATTGATTAGTTCATTGTCACTTTTGATGCGCATTAATGTGAAGCCCAAGCAAAATATATATGTAATTTCACAATTTGTAACTTGTGCGCAATTATGAAAGTTTTTTTTGAGGTATGGTGCTTACTTAGTATTTTTTATATTAATTTTTTCATTAATTATCTTAAGGAAGATTGTTATTTTATAGTTTTGGAACCTCTTTAGATTACACTACCATTTGCCATTACATGCACCTATTATCAAAATTGTTGAATGGTCTTTTAATGTTTGGTAAATTTCCTTGGACAATGTCACATGTTCTTGTTTGCAATGTCAAATACATAATTAATTGTTTTACACCATTCATACATACTAGTTTTTCTCAAATTTTCTTAAATACATTTGAATGAATAGAATGGATTACTTGAAAACAATTGTTGATAATCAAAAGCTTATTATACTCATTATTTGTTATAAAATTCCTTTAATGGGAATATTTGGAAATGGAAAGAATAGTTTTGAACCTATGGTATCAAAGAATGAAAAATTGCAAGGCAATATTTCTATCCATGTACATGAGTTGGGTCCTACTTCAACATTTTGTTATTTGAAAACTATAGTTGGACCAAGTTGCAACCATGTGAATTAACTAATGATGTTAAAATCAATAATAGATTAATATTTTTATGACACCAACTTTCAAAATTGGTAGATATAAATTTGACGTTCTAATTGACACAACTCTCATAATTTGAATTTAGTACTTTTACATTAATCAGCATTCTTCCTTCAAACTAATGACACACATGACAATTGGAATGGGTTTAACTCTTTAGAGTTGTATTTAGATTGAGGTGGTAAAGGGGATAAATGAAAAGAAAAATTAACCCTAATGCTATTCCATTCACACAAAAGGGGTAAAAGCTGACTTGGAAAATGACATGGCATTTGGGTTAAGAAAGGGTTAAATGTGTTGACATATCTTAACCCCAGGAATAAATATCTTCACTTTTTTTAGATTTGGGATAAAATTAGTGTGGAAAGAAGGGGTTTAGTTTTACCCTTTGATTTCAAAAGGTTAAAATAGCCCCTCATGTTCAAGAGAGCTTTTAATGTTATTTTGGCCAACATATTCTCTTTCATCTGAAAGAGCACCTATAATGGTGGGCAGTAAAAAAAAATTATTTCAAATTATTAGGCAGCATAAAAATTCCCAAATTGCCTAAAATTTATTAAGCATCTGGATTTTTTTCAGAATCCCCAAAATGTTGGGCATAAATGAAATTTTTCTTCAACCTCTATACAGTGCCCGAAATTATCGGGCAAAATAAAAAATCCCAAAATGCCCAACATTTTCTAGAATCAGGATTTTTCCAGAGTGCCAAAATTTATGGGCAATAATTCAAACATTTATAATTTTCCTGGGCAGCCTAAAATTCCAAAATTGCCCAAAATGTTTCAAGCATCCTGGAAACCCTAAACCCTAAAACCTGAATTTTGAGCATTAGAGTTCCCAAATTTCTGAGCAGAAATGAATTTCTTTCAAACATATGTAATCTGCCCAAAATTAGCAGGCAGCACAAAAGTTCCTCAACTTCTGAATTTTTTGGGCAACATGAAAAAAAAATTCCTAAATTTGCCCAAGCTGCCTATACTTTCTGCATAGGTTGGAAAACTCCTCAATGCGAACATTTGCACATTTGAAACTTTTTATTTTGCCCGCCCTTTAACCATCAATTGTTTTTTCATCCACATACTTACCCCACTCACCCAACTACCCCCATTCACATACCTATCTTTTTATCTTTTTCAAGAATTTATCTTCATTTTTTGCCATGGCTAGCATTGTTGCCACAATGTCAAAGAGTTTTGCCATCGTCATCGCCATTGTTGTGATGACAAAAACTTGTTAAGGCTATAGTAGTGAAGTGAAGATGTGATAATAGTTGTGTGGTTGGTTTGAAGTCAAAATGTGCGGTGAGGATGTAACAACACTATAGGGGTGAAATTGTGAGGTGAAAGCACAACATTCCACAATTGTAAGGAGAAGACCAAAATGAAGGTTGATTGTTTATTTTTGTGTTTGCACCCAAGGTTTGTCTATGTCGAAGTTTGTTTACACTTTGGTTATTGTTTACATTGCAATTTGTTTATGCTAAGCTCATCATCATCTTCTAGTGATGTTTTGTTGACACACTAGAGATGATGATGAGCTAGTCAAGCTTGTCATCATCTTTTTTTTTGTTGTTCAACTCATAGGCAACATGTGTCAATGTAAGAATGATTAGAATTTTACTAATTAATTGATTAATATAGCTAATATAAATAAATAATTATAATATAATTATATATATTTATATAATTTTAATCAAAAATATTTTTAAATATATTTGACCTCTAAACCTTTAAATTAATGATCAACATTAGTTGTTACTACCAATAAAAACATCTAATTTTGTAATTTTCCTTGGTGCAAGTTGTTACCTATGTGTATAAAAAGGTTGTAGCATGTTGGATCAGGTCACAACAAGTTGCATTAGGTTGGAACAAGTAAGTTTTCATTATTTTTTATAATTGTTTGTGCTTGGGGGAGCTCTAAGCTCCCTTGTTATGGTGACAATCAACTATGGACTATCACCATTGTTGGGGAGATTTAAGTTTCCTTTTTTTTGGATTGATTGTTGTAAAAATGCTTGAGTGTGTTTTTTTAATGACGTGCTTGTAAATGAGGATGAAATTGATGAATTAGAACGAGGAATAAGAAAATTAATTATCCATCATTTTGTTTTAAGATGGCATGTCCATGGAAAAAACCTAGACATCAAGGAAAGGTGTCAACTAGTCGTAATCAACAACAAATGAATGATGCTACAACAAATGAAGAAAAATTTGAAATAGAGCAAAGAATTATCATTTATACTCTTGCTCTTGAAAGTAAATATATTGTGATGGATTATGTGTTTCACAAAAAATAAAAATAAATAAATAATATATATATTGGAATTTTGTTGTAAATATAAATTTTACATTTGAAATTTATTCATAACCATTATTGAAAAAAATAATTCTAAATCCTTAACCTTAAGTCCTAATTGTATTATAACTTAAACTACATTTTTACAAATAATTAACTAATCAAAAGTAATATTTATAAGTTGAGTATACATTATTTATGAAATTTCAATAATAAATTATAGTAATATGCTAGAATTTAATGTTAGTAAACAAATAATACTCTACATAATGGATTTGAATTTTATTTATGTTTGCATCTTCAATTATAACATAGAAATATATGTATAATTCAATAATTATTCAACTTCATTATAACATGGGTGATTATTAATTTGACACAATAATACCTTTATTGAAATACTCAATGTTATGGCAAGAAAACAAAATGCAAGCAATACCCTCATTAGAAATTTAGGTATGTCATATTGTTAAACCCATTTGTAATCATTTGTTGTGAGTGTTGAAAAAATAATATTCACATCTTCAAACCTAAATCATATGCTACATCTTATAATGCATTACCTTTAGCTATAAATGCACTTTCTTGTTATGAACATGGTTACATTTGTAAAACCTAAAATTGAAACATGCAATGTAAGCCCATGTTGCATTACTTACATCCGTAAAAGCAAATCATGATTGTGATGACAAAAGGTAGGACAATGCCCACATCAAGTGGTCAAATCCCCCATTGGAAAGATTATGTGTTGGGCAATACCTTCATCCAACATAATAAGAAATAATTGTGACCCACGAAAGATGTGAAATTATATGCAATACTCATATCAGTACCCATCAACCTGTAGCTATATTATACCCTAATCCTTTGTAATATATACATGCATAGAAGACCTTAAATGCCACAAGAGACAATATGGGTAAACATTTACCCACATTTTCAATTAGTGATCATTATATAATCAACTTGCAATACATGTGGTATATAAGGTGGCAAATAAGTTGGAAATGATGCAAGTATGCAATACCCACCTTTATATGGCATTTGAATGATATGTTCATGTTTGGCAGTTCTAGAATATATGTGCAATATAGCTTTAACAATTAGAACTCAAATGGTGAATTTATGTTTAACTTTCAAACCTTAAATGTGTATTGATACAAAATAAAAACATTAACACATAAATAATCTAAGTTTTGATTCAATTATAATATCATGCACATTTCAGTATATTGAATGGAAATTAATATAGGGGATAAATAAAGTGGTTTTGTATTTTTTTTTTTACTCATGCACCTTCTTCTTATTGATATCTCCATGTTATAACGATAGTTCATGTTAATTTTTCATTTGATGCACCAAATTGCATGTCAAGTCCATCATTGACACAATGAAAAACTATGTTGGGATGCATGACTTCGTTTACTTTGGAAAGGCAAATACCTTATACATATGTTGCAATCACATGCAACAATGATGTGGCATGGTCTATGAATTAAACCCCACCTTGTTTGATTTCATTGATGATTTTTTGTTTTATGTCACCCATTCGAACAAGCGTTTTTTTTGTTAGGGCGAATGAATTTGAAGGTTGGTTGTGATCCATCTCTTCTTCAACATTGGGGGAAGTATCAAATTTGGTCAATAATCAAACACCATTTCTTTAGGAAACACATTAGTTTCCATATGTTAAATGGTATGCAAACAAGAGGAAAATGGGATCCACACATGAGGGATGTATGTACGTTTCAATAGATAGTTGAATGAATATAATCAACAAATGAATATAGTCTTGTTAAAATTGTTTGGACTCAAATTATTCAACAAACAAGTTGAGGATGAAAAAAACAAGGTGGAAAAAACATTATATTAGGTTTAGGTGAAGGTGCACAAATTGCAATAATTGGTGAAGGATAAGGACAAACATGTGGTAGTAGTTCATTAGGAGTCATAGTTGCCAATCAAAAACAGAAAAACTATGAAGAGCACAATCAAAATTATGAGAAGTTAAAGTTGGAAAAGGATCGTTTACAATAGGAATTTGAATAGAAGAATAAGGATTATGGGTTGGTGAAGTGGTAAGAAGATGACTTGGTTGTTCAATATGAAGGGTGGGTGAGAACCAAAAAAATATAAGAACAAACATGTCAAGTTTATAAGTTCAAGTTAAGGAGTTGCAAGATGTAATGACACATGTAGTCAATAAAACTATAGTAATGCAAATTCAAAGGAGAAGATGGAAATTGCTTTGCGAAGAGAGGCTCATAATTTAAAATTGGACATCCTTAGATTGCATGGAGTAATGGAGAAGATGAAGGATATGGAACCCTATTATTTTTACTAGTGGTTACAAGGGTGTAAGCATACAAAAGTAGGCCAAAAAAATATATGTTGTAAGTAGAAAACACAAAATTGTCAACTTTGAAGCATAGAAAGTAAAACCTAATCTTTAGAAACATACAAAAAAATTACATGAATGTATATAGGATGGTATAGATATGTTTTTTAAAGCTTAAGATTTTGTATTTCCTTTTTTTTTCAACCTACTTTCATTCTATTTTCCAAATTTATGATGTTGTCCCATATTACACAAAGTAACATTAAAGTATATAAACTAATTATCATTTGACCAAAAAATTCATATGTCATACTTTCAAATTGTTAGATGATTGTTTTGACATATTATATGCAAGTATTAGTGTTTGGGTTCATATAAAAAATCATGTTTTAAATGCATAATTTTATTAATTTGGAAAACTACTTTTTAAAGGTTTCACATTATTATAATTGAAATATTCAAGTTTCAAAAAAATTAAATCCATATGCATGATAACTCAAACATCAATATCACAACATTTGAATAATTGATTTTGAAAAAGTACTAGACATTAACTTGCGATAAATAAATAAAATGACAAAAGTAATAGAATACATAAAATATGACCATATATGGTTTATTTAGTATAACAAGTACATTCTAAAATTTGTAGCATTGTTAAAAGCCTTAAAATTCAAAAATGAAAATTCTACTTTTCACCTACTTTTACTTTTTGACCAAGGATCACCAATTGGCCTATTTAGCATGCTTATGCCCACAAGAATATGAGGACTTAAAGGTCAACGTGTTGTTGAATGTCACGTGTGAAACTTTGGGGTTGAAATTTCAAGAACTAGTTAAATGGTGGGAATTGGTGCAAGACGTGTTCTAAGACAAATTGAAAGAAGTTTTCAAGCAAGTAAAGAAGGATGAAAACATGTATAAACATTAACTAAACGCATATCAATAGGCGTAATAAGGAATAGTTTAATTACTAATTAGTGAGTTATTGTTTTGGAATTGGGGTTGTGCCAAGAATTTTTGGAACATCTTCTTTCACCTTTTATTTGTGAATTTGATTTTTTGGAATATAGGTTTGGCGAACTTGGAAAGGAGGCGTATGTATTTTTTGTATGTTTCCTAGATTTTGTATGTAAGTTTTGAAGGTTTCCATGACGGATTGTTGTAAGTTGTAAAAGTATTTTTAAATATCAGGTTGTAGCAATCAATACCTATTTGTACTGACTATAAGTGTAGTCAATTTGCATGTAAACATGCAATTGTAGGAACTTTTCTAAACTTGTTAGAGAACTTGAAATAGGAATTATTATTTACCAAAGACTCATGTGACTCATCATCCTAGAAATCAATACTTGATGAAAAGACCCATTGTAGCATCCATACATGGTTTCTCCAAATCTCCAACTTTGTGTTCAACAAAACAATTGTGATTCACAATTAACAGTTGGAATGAGTCTTACCTCAATCCAATTGCATCCTACCTCCTTTTTATACCTCTCTCCTTCATCAACTTCCTCAAAGATGTTGCTTTGCTCCA
The DNA here is from genome assembly GCA_963921925.1 of Sphagnum tenellum. NCBI lineage: Eukaryota > Viridiplantae > Streptophyta > Sphagnopsida > Sphagnales > Sphagnaceae > Sphagnum > Sphagnum tenellum. The sequence goes on along the minus strand of OY998149.1, from coordinate 20,161,548 downwards.
CATGCTAGTTGTGGCATAAACATATTGAGATAGTGACATATAAATCACAACATTTTGTGGGCTCAACTTAAAACAGATTTGTGCTCCATGTTTGCTAACTTCACATTTCCATGAAGTCTAAAAGCATAAAGTTCTACTCCCCATGTTGCACTACTTGGATATTGTGGCAATTTGTACACAAAATCCTCAGTCTCATCTATGTGCCTGGTGTGACCAAGGAGGTCAAATGTAGCCAAAAAGCTCATCACTTAGTGAAATGCTGTGGGCTCTCCACATAGATAAGAAATACTGAAGTCCTTCATCCACTAGGCCTGCATAACTACATGCAGAAATAACACCTATGAATGCTACTCCATCAGGTTTCACACCTTAGATATTATTTGATGAAAAAGCTTGAAGCACTCTCCAACGTACTTGTGCTGCCTAAGACATATGATCATTGCACTCCATGCCACCCAATCCTTTTCAAGCATCGTATTAAAAGTATTGTATGCTTCCTTCATGTTGCCACACTTGGCATACATGTTGATCAGACCATTCCCAACATGAAAACCTGACCTGAATCCAGCTGCTGCAATCCATGTGGGAACTAATCTAGCTGATTGTCGTGAGGCTTAGTTGGCACCAGTGTTGTGCAGTTATTTGATCTTTTAAATAGCTGGTGGTTTTGGTTCTTTAAAATTTTCAGAATCTAGGAGCCACTGATTCTGGTTTTTTGAGGAAAGAAAATCCAAATATGAGAACTGTTGGTTCCAGTTCATTCATGAACATCAAAGAATCAACAATTCTCATGAAAGAACTGGCAAAGAACTAGCAGTTAGAAAGATTATTTTTTGAATTTTCAAAAAAATTGAGAACCAAGGTCCTACACCAAAACCAAAATTTTGATTTTTTCACCCCTTCTGGGTAAGTGGGTATATACCTGGGTGGATAACCAGTGTGTATCTGCGGCAGATTCTAATACTTGAACAGCACTGGTTGGCACATGCCTTAAAGTGGCCAATGAAGGTCATCATATCAGGCTTGACAGATGAACTCTGCATTTGTTCAAATACTTCCAAAGTTTTTTCATATGGACTGTACTCAGCATATCCCTCACTCATTGCACTCTATGAGATTACATATCAAAACTTTCATGTTGTCAAAGACCTTTCAGGCATCCTGTATGCTGCCACACTTGATAGACATGGTGATAACCACATTCCCAACAAGGACAGCTACCTCCAATCCAGCACTGACAATTTGCATTTGTAACCACTGCCCTTGTGCAAGAGCTACTGGGCTTGCACATACATTGAGAAGGTTTATGGAGGTTATGTAGTCAAGCTTCACACTTTCCTACTGCATTTGCTGGAAAACTTCAAATACTTTCTCACAATTTCCGCTTTGAACCAATCCAGCAATCATTGCATTCCCACACAACAACGTTCTGCTCTGCCATCTTATAAACAGTTGAGGTGCAAGTTTCATATTCCCACATCTACATATGAATGAGTTTACTTTCTAAGATAACATTTATTTGGATGCCACTAATGATAATGTCATTATGAATAATTTTGGCTTTTCTAGGTCTCCAAGGCTTGCACAAACATTGACAATACATCATTGTGTCACATTTGACCCCTTCATTTGGTCCCTGCTCATAGAGCTTGAAAGACTCTCTATTCAACACCTGCTTGGTGTATCCTGCCAACATGAAAGTCAATGTGATTGCAGCTCCACTCTTACATGGCATCAAAGACTTTGTGAGCTTCCACCAAGCTCCCACATCTACTGTACATATGTACCAAGTTGCTCTGCACGAAGACTGTCACAATGCCACTTTTGATTATGTCACTATGAACAACCTTGGCTTTTTCAAGGTCTCCAAGTCTGGCACAAGCATGTCACACTTAACCCCTTGTCAAGTAGTTGCTCATAGAGTAGATAGGCCTCTCTATTTAACCCATGTTTTGCATATATTGCCAACATCAAAGTTCAACTAATCATATTTCACAGTTGCATTGGATCAAAAACTTTTCAAACCTCCACCAAGCTTCCGCACTTACAGAACATATTCAGTACTTTCAATAAATTGACATCTGGCTTGAAACTGGTTTCATTTTATATGCAAGTGCACATTTGTGCCTTCAATCAGATTCTTTGTGTGGGTACACCTTAGGAGAAATAACTTATATGTGGAAGCATCTACACGAATGCCTCACTGTTCCAAACTTTGTAGCACCTCAGCAGGTTGTCCACTCTCTGTCAATGCCCAGGCTCTTCCCCTTCCCACCAGACAAAGGCATGTGAACTCCTTCAATCAGTTGTTGTTCAATGGAATTTCTTGTTTTCTCTCTGCTGCTTGTTCCATCTCTCCTGACAGATCCTGCAGTGCTGGATGATCCCAAACAGGACAGACCTCGAAGACTCAAACATACAGTGTAAAATGCTGCACATGATACCTCTGAAAATATAGTCAGCATCAAAAAAACTGATGCTTCACAAAATCAGGTTGCAGGAAGAGAGACTTGACTCTTGGCAGAGCTTGATTGCTTTCCTCCTAATAGTGCAAGTATGAGTGGCAACAAAAAGGTCCAGAGACAGTGAGCATCTCAAAGTGCATTATAAGTCTAGTTAAAAACTCTAAATCAGAACTACTAGACTGAACCACAGAGTCCCAAGACCTCTCCCAATCATCCATGGGCGGAGACAAGAGATATACACACCAAGTCCTCTTCCACAACAAAAAATTTCAAAGCTCCCAGTCTGTGGACAAAGAGCCAACCTCAAGAGTAAATACCAATAAGACCAAAGCCTGATCAGCCATGGGTCTCACTACATAGCACTTTCAGCTGAGACCACACCTCAAACAACCCCTCAGCTATGACATAAGGATGGATCCACATCTCTTTGGAAGAATAATACCTGCTCTAGTGCTGGCCTGGTTTTCCATTCTGGATCTTCAGAGAACAACTGTTTGCATTATGCATGTGACCTTGTGACATGGCAGCCAGTTCTTTTTTGACCCAAACTGGGTTTTGACCAACCCAAAGTGCTTCCTTTGAGCACTTGTGTTTGAAGTTTGGATAGTTCTGATTTGTCTGTGGAAGAGACTATGTCATGTAAGCATCTTGTACAACCTGGATAAAACAATAAGTTTGACTGTATCAAAACTGGAAGTTGTGGCCAATCCAAGTATAACAGCAGCTACTTATGTAACCACAATTGCTTGCCAACACAGAGAACAATCAACACTGCAAAATTCCTTAGACAAGAAGGCTACTGAAACTTGAAGACCCTGTACCAAAAAAAGATGACTTCTTGCATTCCTCTTGCAAAGAAGTAGCCTTACCTTCTCAGCTCAGTTATCCCACCACTCTGAAGGATCATGAAAAAACTCCTGCCACAGTTGTCCTCTTGAAGCTTGATCTGCATAGATAGTAACAACATTGACAGATTTGTCTTTGTTGAATTACACAGGGTCAGTACATGACCCTGCAAAAATATTTCTCACATCAAGTTTAGCTATATTTACTTTTTTCCAACCCTACCCATAAAACTAAAACTGAGACTGCAAATAGATGGGAGACTAGCAATAGCAACCCAACTGGACCAATCATTATGATTGGCAAATCAGAAACAAAGAGCAGCAGTCAGATCATATGTATTACACTCTTCTCTGGCAGGTGTTATGCTTTGCTGTGCCTTTTACCAACCTTAGCAAACTGTGCAAAAATGCAGGGCCAAAACCATTTTGCTGAGCCAAAATGGCATGCTTTGGCCTTTATCCAATTGTAATTTCCATGGTCACATACTGAGCACTGCTGGAGCTGCTCTTACAGACTAACACCATCTGCCAAGGAAACTCAATGTTACAATCTGCAACATTTTCATGCAGCTGAATTGGAGAGGGATGAGAAACTTTGTGAAAGAGGTATACATACCATTGCCAATATGGTTGAGCTTAGGGACATACTGGCACTTATCCCCATGGGACTCAGTGTTCACAGAATGTCTCAAATCTCTGTTGGCTGGGGCAATCCATGCTGCAGCTTGAGTCTTAAAGGAAGGCAATGATTCCACCTTCAGAAGCTTCTTCACTCTAGGTTGCTACAATGCTGAAACAAGACTTCTTCCTTTGACCTCTAGCACCTATATTCTTTGTGCTAATCCTCAAGGGTGGTGGTTTCAGGGGCAGCAGCTGCAGACTGATAATTCCTTTAGTTTCTGACAACAATACACTGATTTGCACCTCAATTCTGGGAGCATCAGCTGTAAAAAACCAGGTTCCAAAAGTTGCTGTTGTGAATGCCTCCATTGGAATTCAGCTGCGACAACCCACAAAATACCTTACATAAGCATCACAGAAACCTTAAACCCTTGGAAACCCTAGCTTGGATAGGAACAAACAAATGTAGAAATCCGAGAGAACTTGTGCCTCAAAAACTTGTACCCAAAGAAAACACCAAGGGTGAAGAACCCTAAACCCTAAACCCCTTCTAGCCTTAGGGTGTGTAGATGGAAGCAATGGATGGCAAAGGGTGGCAGCAACAAAAACAAAGAATGTGCATTGATCAAGTGCAAAACCAAAGAACAACAAAAGAAGAAAATAGTTGCACCGTGCACATGCACTTTACCTGTGCCAGCTTTGTTGTGCACATCAAGCTCGAACGCTCCTCTTGCTCTCTATCTGTCCACGTTCTGCTGTTATCTGTGCCCCTCTCTTGCAAATCGCTTTACTCTCTTCACGCTTTCTCTCACGGGTTCTCGGTGTGGTGAGTTTTTTTGGTTTTTTTTCTTTGCAATGGTCAATTTTCTTCCAAACAAAAAAGAGGAGCACCCTAAGTAATATTGGAAAACGATGTGTAAAACCCTTCAAAAACAGATCAGTCTGTTTGTGTGGACATCCAAATATCTCAATTGGATCGAGGCATTTGGATGTTTACACAAACAGACTGATGTCTTTTTACACCATTGTGCCAATGTCATTTGGAGCCTAAACAACCAACAGACTGATCTCTTTTTGGACCATTGTGCCAATGTCATTTGGAGCCTAAACGACCAACAGACTTTGCAAAGGATGCAAGCATCTTCCATCCTAAGTCGGGGTAGCTGTAGGCTTAGCTACTTTTCAATGTCCATCCCTTCAAAACACACCTCCCATCTCCATGGCTGATCTACTGCAAATAGTGGATTTTTGACATGGAGAAATACTACCAACTTACTAGAGGCAATCAATTTTTGACCTGGTTATATTTTTTGGTCAACAAGATTCAAACGCTTTGCAAAGGATGCAAGCATCTTCCATCTTAAATTGGGGGTAGCCATAGGCTTAGTTATTTTTCAACTTTCACCCCATCAGGACACACCTCTCATCTCCACGGCTAATCTATTGCAGATGGTTGATTTTTGACATGGAGAAATACAACCAATTTATTACAGGCAATCAATACTTGACATGGAGAAATTTTGACATCTAGTTTGAGCTAACTGGACGTCCTGTTATTTTCCTCTTTTCCTTAGTACATTTTCCAAATCTACAGTGTGTTTATAAATAAAATTTTGCATGGAGGGTTACAACAACAGGACATGAAATTCTTGTAAAAAGCTCCTTTGAATTTGCATGTCCTATTGCATGCAACATGCAATAAGCAGACACTAGATAGTTCAACACGTAAGTACTGGGTTAGGCCAACTTTGAAAAACAATAGAAGCACCGAATTGAACAGCCACAAATGTTTTCTTTGCACCAACAGACAAGCCTAGATGCTACTACAACTTGAAATGCTAGTTTACAGAAGTTAAACCCCTCAAAACAAAAAAAATGTTTTTCTTTCATTCCTAAGCACAAGCCTATTACTCCATATATTTGTGTATATTTTCTACAGTAATCCAATAACCATTGCCTGTATATACTGTAATACCTTGGCAACTTTGGAACAAGCTTGTCAAATAATTAATTAATTATTAAATTCACATTTTGAAAAATAGAATATTACGTGATGACCCAGTATTTTCCTCCACAAATTTAAGTTATTTGAAAAAAGAAATTTTGAAAAGTTCAACACTTCTGAAAATAATATAATTAGTGTCAAAAGGTGCTAATATTGCTTAGTAGGGTATATATAGACAGGGTTAACAAAGTTTGGACTTCAGTTCCCCCAAGACAAACTGGAGTTCACCAAGAATTGCACACAATTTAACATGAAAACTTGAATCACACAATTGGAAGGCAATAACAGGAACAAAACACAAATGTTGTCCTGAAACAACAAGAGGCAGTTATTGCAATGAAGAGAACTTAAGATCCATTTTCTGTATTACAAAAAGACTCTATACCCACAAAAATTTGCCAAACAAAACTCCATCTGAGAGATATGCTCAGTGCAGTAGAAACTAGAACTGCAGGTGCCCCCTGATCTAATATGTTGTAAGTACAACTTGCTATTCCTTCACTAGAATCAACAATTTGTAGAGCTCTCGTTTCATAATGAAAACTTGGATTTTCCTCTCGGCCTTCCACTGTTTCCAGCAGCTCTGCTGTAATTTTGCTGACACAGAGAGCAGCAAATTCCAGATTTCCATCTTGACCACTACAACAACATCTCATAATGAGGAGGCAGGCAAGCAATGTGGGGTTAGCAGCAGTTTTCCAAAGTCCCAACTTGACTACAAAACAATCTCACAATGAAGAGGCAATGTGATACAAGTCACACACACTGAATCCCAGCTTCTGCAGCTGACATCTCTTCCCAAAGATCTGGAAGAAAATGGCCACAAAAAGCTTGAATTTGTTGTTGACTTACCCACCCATGTCATCCAGATAGCACTGATATAATAGCATGTTGTCCTTGAAACCATCATATTACAAGAGACAATACTGCAAGCTCAACTTCCATTGAGACCTCCAACAAGGGTTGGCATGAAGCTCACACAGTTCAAGTAAAGTCAAGCAAGCATAACTCCAATGGAACTCATAAGACATGCAGATCATGCTACTACTACCTGAGGCATAGTGCATGATTACTGCAATGATTCCTTTACAGTTGTTGTGCCATTGTCTTTTGAAGAAGCCAAAATCAGGATGGACCCGTTTGAGTGTACAGAAATTAGCTGAGGGCAAAAACATTGGCAAATGTCATGCTTGAATGGAGGAAAAAATGAGTTTCACATCCCAAAGCAAATCAACATTGCATTGATGGCGGCATGAAGCTGCTGGGCATGGTTGTCTGTAAAGAAACGGCTTTGAAAGTGACGATGGAAAACTGCACAACCATAAATATTGCACAGGGATTCAACAATGGTGATCAAGTTTGCTGGGTGCAGGGTGTAGAGTTTTGTTTCAATTTTAGTGTAAAATGCAAAATATGCTACAGAGAGGGGTTGGACCAAAGCTAGGGCTGAGAGGCAGGGTGGAGGGCTAGCATTCTTCAGAGCTAGCTGGGCGCTTCACTAGAGGTTGTGACACCTTTGAAATGCTGGCTTCTGGTTCATGCTTTACTTCCAGAAGAAGTGTCACAACTTCTTTCATTGTTGGTCTTTCAGCTGGAGTCTGATTGACACACATGAGTGCAACTCCAAGTGTTTGCACCATCTCTTGAATGAAGTCATCAGGCAACCCACATAGCCTCGAATCCAATACCTCCATTGCTGTTGCTTTTGGATTCATGTTCATGTCTTGCACCCATTTCACTATATGCCATCCCTCTCCGTACCGCGAATCCACAGCTCGTCGTCCTGTCAAAACCTCAAGCAGCACCACCCCATAGCTGTACACATCACTCTTCTCCGTGATCTTCAATGTATATCCATACTCTGCAACATGAGCAAAATGCAAAACCATGTCAAATACACATTAAGTCCACGGTTAAATTCTCCCAACTCCCACAAATAACCAGCACATTGAGCAGCACATGTCCAAAAAAGAAAACATAAGAATCATGTCAGTGACAAGATGTTTTCGTTGCAATCTCTGAGTGATTTGTGCTGCAGGCACAAGTAGGAGCTCTAAAATGAAGCTGCACATACCTGGAGCAATGTAACCATATGAGCCTGCAACTTTGGACATGGCTTTTGTGTTTGCTCCATCAATCAGCTTGGCCAAGCCAAAGTCAGCTACAAATGGCTCATATCGTGAATCAAGCAAAATATTGTTGGACTTAACATCACGATGCAGAATTGCAGGCACACAGTCATGATGCAGGTAAGCAAGTCCCTGTGCAGCTCCCAGACAAATACTGTACCTAGTCTCCCAGTCAAGGTTCCTCCTCTTCTCATGTAGTACCTCACCCAAGCTCCCATTTGGCAAGAAGTCATACATGAGGAGGTTAAGCTCCTTGTTGGAGCAATAGCCCAACAAACGCACAATGTTTCGGTGTCTGATTCGACCCAAAGTGTCAACTTCTGCTGCAAAAGCATCATAGTTTCGTTCGCCAGCCATCACAGGCCATAGTTTCTTGACAGCAATTGTCTCACCACCATCCATCTCTGCCTTGTACACCACACCTGACAGTCCACTCCCGATGACATTGACATCCACAAGACTATCCAGAACATCATCTACGGTGAATGTCAGCTTCTGAAATGGTGTGAGCTTCCATGGCCATGTGCTCTCAGGTTCTGAACGAAAAGGATTGCCATAGATCCAATAGCGTTTGTAAAACAGGAAGCATCCGCCTGCAAGAATCAGCATTGCAAAACCAAACAAAAGACACACCATTGTTGTAGTTCCAGTTTTGCTATGAGAGTGATGCTTCGAGGTGGATGAGCTACCTTCAGCACTTGCGGGTTGTCCATTGGAACCATCACCACATGATCCAATACTTGAAGAATTCAGCCCTGGTAAGCAAAGCCCTGGATTGCCCAAGAGATCACTTGCAGGCAAGTTGCGGAAGATTGACGAATCTGGAAGGGGTCCAGTGAAGTCATTGAAGGAGACATTTAGAGATGTCAAACTATCAAGCTGTCCCAGAACTTCCAAGCTCCCTGTGAGACCATTTTGTGCCAGATTCAGGAGCTGGAGGCTGACGAGATTGCCAAGCTCTTGGGGAAGTGTGCCAGTGAAATGATTGCAGCTCAGATCTAGCCCAGAGATCAAGCTTGCAATCTTCCCTATCTCATGGATGATGGAGCCATTCAAGTTGTTGCGGCTCACATTCAGGAGCTCCAACTTCTGGCAGTTTCCGAGTGATGGAGGCAATGTACCAATGAACTCATTTTCACTAAGTGACAGCTGAAGAACTGCACCCAAATTACCAAGCTCCTGTGGTAAAGGACCTTCCAAGCTGTTGTCCGAAACATCCAGTGTCTGGAGTCGTGCGAGGTTTCCGAATGAAACTGGAAGAGTTCCAGTGAGCTGATTCGCATGGAATGTGAGTAGCTGCAATGCACTTGCATTCCCAATCTCACTCGGGATACTCCCAGACAAGTCGTTGTAGGCAAGGTCCAGGAAGATGAGGTTTTTGAGCTGTCCAATTTCTGGAGGAATGCTTCCTGTAGAAAAAACACACACACACCAGCTGGCTGCTCATCAGTAGTCTGCACAATATTGTTACCACTAGAGGAAGTCAAAGAACTTGCAGAAAATTTGTGATCAGCTGCAACTGGTGGTTCAATCCATCACTTGACAGTGATCACTGGAAGGAAAATTAACACAAGAAAACCTTATTGGCCTTGAATCCTCTAGGGGAAAAGAGTAGTCCAAATCTCTGACAAATTAAAAGTCGAATCAACAAAACATAGGGAAAGAAAAGAGAACACTCTCAGAAAGGGAAAATACCTAGTGGGACCAACATATATATTTCAATGTTTAATTCTAATTATTTTCTCATTGTGAAACAGAGCTGGGATCATTGTAAATTTTCCCATTGTGAAACAGAGCCAGGAGGAGCATTGTAAATTTTCCCATTGTGAAACAGAGCTGGGACCCATTGCAAATTTTCCCATTGTGAAACAGAGCTGGGACCTATTGCAAATTTTCCCATTGTGAAACAGAGCCAGGATCCTTGCAAACTTTCCCATTGTGAAACAGAGCCGGGACCCATTGCAAACTGTCCCATTGCGAAACAGAGCCAGAATCATTGCAAACTTTCCCATTGTGAAACAGAGCCAGGATCATTGCAAACTTTCCCATTGTGAAACAGAGCCGGGACCCATTGCAAATTTCCCCATTGTGAAACAGAGCCAGGATCATTGCAGACTTTCCCATTGTGAAACAGAGCCAGGATCATTGCAAACTTTCCCATTGTGAAACAGAGCTGGGACCATTGCAAATTTTCCCATTGTGAAACATTGCAAATTTTTCCCATTGTGAAACAGATCTGGGATCATTGATAAACTTTTCCCATTGTGAAACAGAGCTGGGATCATTGTAAAATTTCCCATTGTCAAACAAACCAATTTCATATTTGCATAAATTGAAGTGTTTTACATGATGATCAGTAGCCCAGGGCAACCCTAAAACATAGCATGGAAGAAGCTAGGTGACTTAGCACCCAGGGACCTATCTTCACTCGGGCAGCAGCAGAGCTGCTGCAGGTAGGTACATAACATACCTGAGAGCGAGTTGTTGGAGAGGCGCAAGCGAACAAGACCGGTGCTCTGGCCAATATTGTTAGGAATCTCTCCTGTGAGTTGATTGGAGATGATGGCGAGCTTCTGCAGCACAGGCAGCAAGAAAAGCGCCGGCGGAATGCTGCCACTCAGACTGTTATCCGAGACGTCGATATTCGCCAACTTGTTGCAGTTCCCGAGTGATGCCGGAACCGGACCCGTGAACCGGTTATCCCACAACAGTAAGTTGCTGAGCTCCGTCAGTCTTCCAAGCTCCTCCGGTAGCGGTCCCGAGAGCTGGTTCCTGTCTAGTTGCAAGTCCGAGAGCGAACTGCAGTTGCCGATCTCCGGCGGCACCGGCCCTTGCAGCTGGTTACCCGTCAAGTACAACGCCGTCAACGACTGCAACTGACCAAGCTCCTTCGGGATGCTTCCCGTCAGCTGGTTGTCCGACAACTCCAACGTTTGCAACGACGAGCAGTTCCCCAACGACGCAGGAATCTCACCCGTCAGCTCGTTGAACCACAGATTCAGCTCCGTGAGCTGTTGGAGCTTGCCGAGCTCCGGAGGAACGATACCCGTCAGCTGGTTCTGTTCCAGATACAAGAACTGCAAGCTGGTGCAGTTGCCGAGCTCCGGGGGTATAGCTCCGGTAAGGTTAGCAGAGTAAACTTTGAAAACCGCTAAGCTCGTTAGCATCCCGTACTCCGGCGGAATGCTGCCGGTTATACCAGTGATGGCAAACCCCATCTCCATGAGCTGCGAGCAGTTGCTCAGCTCCGGAGGTAATGTCCCGGTGAGATTGGAGTTTCCACCACCGCGAAGAAGCTGAAGCTGTGTAAGCTGACCAAACTCGGCAGGGATACCACCACTCAGGCTGTTGCCATAGAAGATAAGAGCCGTGAGACTGGTGCAATCGCCGAGCTCGGCAGGCAAAGAGCCCTCCAAGAAATTGGAGTTGACACGAAGAACACTGAGTTTCGCCAGTCGACCGACTTCAGCGGGAATGACACCCGTCAGACTGTTCTGACTCAAGTCCAGGAACGTCAAGCTCGTGCAGTTGCCGAGCTCGGGAGGAATGGCACCGGTTAAGTTGGTGCCGAAGAGGTCCAGTACTTGCATGGACGTTAAGAGGCCGATCTCCGGCGGCAGAGTGGCGTAGAGTGAGAACGACGCTAACGAAACATTCACAACATTGCCCAGTTCGTCGCATGCCACTCCCGTCCAGCCATTGCACGGCGTGAAGCTCCCGTCAGCATTCGCCTTCCAGCTCGCCAACGCACTGCGCATGCCTCGCACCGTCTTCTGGAATGCGAGCAGCGCCGTAATGTCGTCGCTACTGGAGGCTGTCACCACGACCGCCGGCGCACATAGAAGAAAACTCGTAGTCACGAGCATCAAGGTATACCATGCGGCGAGCTGCATGTTGTTGCGGCAGCAATAGCAGGATTCTGGTCGCCGACGTGGGGTCAGACTTCGACTTAGAAACATCTTGCAGCAGGCCGGCGCTGGTACTCGCACTCGTGGATTTTTTGCTGCAGTACTAGCTCCAAATCTAGCTATGTTCCAGATGCGGATTCTGGAGCTGGTTTTATCATCAGGAGTTCCTTGAGTTCTTCTTCAGCTGCTGCTGCAATAGTGTTGTTGCAGGAAAACCGAACGTCGATCTCATGAACAGCTAGAGACTACCGTGGCCAATGTGCACATTGCAGAGGAATTGCAGTCAAGGATGCATGGCATGTGAGACATCAAATGCTTGCAATGACAACCACCTTACCATCCTTGGTCCTGTGCACACCAGTGCCGGATTGCTGCAACCTTTTGCTTTGATCTCGTCGACTTCTTTGCACCAGCCGTCGCCCTCGTACTGCGCTGCTGCTGCAACAGCAGCGCATTCCATCTCCTCTCGCTGGAGCAGCTAACAATTACAGCAGCTCGATCACCCTCACATCCGTCACCGTCGCGAGGTTGACTCACTTCCAAAGATCGCTGCTGCTCAAATGTCGCTCAAGGTCGATTCTTGGAGATCAGTCTCAGCACCCTTAGTTCGTCAAGTCTTATATATCCGACAATTCGGGTTCACTAGGAGAAGAGTTGCTTCTTCTGCAGCTCCAAGCTCAAGCCGGACGGAATCATCATAACAACTCGAGCTGCAGCAGCCGCGGAACTTGTAAGGAATGAAGAAACCGCTGCGAAATTGGAACAGAAGACAAAAACAAACTAGAATGATGCACGTAAGGCCAGGAGCTGTAGCAATAGAAGATCATGAGCTGCAGAAAACGACGAAGACGAGGACGCCTCCTCCTGCACAGAGACAAACTCTGCACTCACGATCTCAGCCCACTCTCCTCAGCAACTGTTCCAAAGCCTCTCAAGAGAAGAATACTAGTAGTACTGCCGCTGCAGCAAAGCCGCGGGCATCACATGAGCTACTGCACAGTAGTAGCTGTACGTCTACACTGATCGACTCTCTCTCTCTCTCTCTCCCCCTCTCTCTGACACCCACCTTAGCCCTTCTTCACGCGATCTCTCTCGATACAGCCAACGGCAACTAGGAGACAAAAACCCATTGCTTCTCTAGGAGATCAAAGCTGGTGGAAGAAGTCGTTCCAACCTATGTGCAGATGATGATGAAGAGCGAGCTCCTTCTACTTCTACTGGCTACTGCTGCTGCAGCTGCTGGCTGAAGTACACTACGTCGAATTCCCTTTCAAACAAACAGCAGCAGACAACAAACAAACAGATCCAGCTGCAACAGATCCACCTGCTACAACTGCAGGAGGAGATTATGCTACTACGGATCATGGATCGACGGATCCATGGGTCGATTGATCCTGTGGACGACGACAAACATTTGTGATGACCAAACCATTTGACTGCAATTTCTGGCTGTTGTTGTTTATTGTTGGTGGTGGTTGGGTCGTTGATGATGGTGATGATGATGATGACGATGATGATAGCAGCAGCTAGCTGCAGCTGCAGCTGCAGGCAGAGCTAGTCCGTGATGCAGGCAGGCGCAGAAGGAGAGAGATTTGTGGACTCCGAAACACAACAACACTATTGACGGCCTCGGGAGACGGGGGACCCATGCAGATCTCCTAGGGATTCTTTGGAGTAAAGGCTCTTTGTGCAGCTACTGCAATCTTGTATTCGCTGCTTCAGAAGCAGAGAGTCCCCAGTGAACACCAGACACTCTCTTTCTCTCTCTCTCTCTCTCCCTCTCTCTCTCTCTCTCGCATCCAACAACAGCTAGAGCAGCAGCAGAACTGCAGCACTTACAGCAGCAGCAACTGCAACAGCAGGACTACCTACTACCTAGCACCTATGTAGAATATTCTACCTAGGTAGGTAGGTAGGTAGGCAGGTAGGTAAGTAGGTGATGGCTTTCTTACCTAGCCACTTAGTACAACACTTCTGGTAAGTAGGTTAAAAAAGGTAGGTCATAACTTCCTTACCTTGCATCTAAGTAAGGCAGCCCAGTTTGGTGGGTAGGTAGATAGGTAGGTAGATAGGTAGGTGATAGGGCAGTAGGAAGATAGGCAATAACTTTTTTACCTAGCAGCCAAGTTGAAACAAGCCATAGGTAGGTAGCTGATAGGTAGGTAGGAAGGTAGGGGAGAACTTCCTTCTAGGGGGGCTAAGTTAGTGCAGCACAAGTAAGTAAGTAAGTAAGTAAGTAGGTAGGTAGGTAGGTAGGTGATAACTTCCCTTACCTAGTAGCTATGAAGAATAGGCTTTTGGTAGGTACATAGGTGGTAGGTAGCAAAGTAGGGGATAATTTCTTTTATCTAGGTGCTAGGTAGGTAGGTGGGTAGGTAGGTAGGTAGGTGATAGTTAAAATTGCAGGTGACAACTACCGTACTTGGTAAGCTCAGTAGACCAGCTTGGTAGGTAGGTCGGTGATAACTTTCTTTTACTTTCTTCAGCTACTAACCTACAATCTCTCCCTCTGGCGATCTTTTTGCAGCCATTAGATTGAATATTAAACCATATAGTTAAACCTTTACCATAATAATTAAATTATTCCCAAAAATAATAGAATTATTCCCAATACAAAAAATATATTTTCAGTAAATGTTTTTTTTTTCAAAATGGATTTTTCACAGTGCCAGAAGTTATAAAAAAATTCTATTGCTGTTTATTGTAAAATGGCTATTTGGTTTATTTCAGCTCCATAGGGCAAGGTCTTTGAAAGTGCCAGAATTATAGCAAATTTTTATTGTTACTGCTGTAGTGAAATTTAAAAATAAAATAAGTTTTAAATTTTTAAATTTTTAAATTTTAAATAATTGATTAAATAAATATTCCAGCAAGAAGATGGAGGTATGGTAGAGGTACTATAGTAGATGGGTTTTCTTTTGAATAAGTTGAGAGGGTATTTCTACTGACTTTCCCAGCTAGTTGGAAATTTGGATTGTAGCAAAGTACTAGGAAAAACACACAAGTATAGAAAAAGCCTCCTTTTTAAGTTACTAGCCAATGACAAGTTTATCCCCCACAAAGTGCAGTGGTGTGCCCTTTGGGGAGATCTTTTACACCACAAATTACAATGTACATACAATGGATTTTTCCATTTGTGTCAAAAAAATAAATGCTACTAATAAAATGTGCTAAACCAATGAACATCAAGACTATAATGAACATGCAACTTATGTACAAGGAAAGATGAAAATTGTGCTACATTCTTGTGCATAATTTCTAACCAAAACTACAAGGACTAGTAGTGTCTTAAAAAATATCAACATTGGTATACACCAAAATAGAAGAAAAACACACCATGTGGAATGACTTTAAAAGGTATCATATCAAGGAGTATTCTTATACTTATTCCTCAATTGTTGAAATTCTAGAAAATTAAAATTTGAAACTGTTGAACCCTTTGATTTCTAAAGTAAATGAAAATGTTGGACACTTGAGTGTGTACTGGTCTTTTCTGTAATGAATTTTTCCATTTGTGTCAAAATAATAATAATAATAATAATAATAAATGTTGGGCACTTCATTTGCAGATTGTCAATTGTAGGTATGGTAGCCTAGTAGAAGAATTAACACTAAAGAAAAATCTTTGGAGGCATTATATTAATTCAGATTATTTCTCTTTAATAGGGTATAACCTACATACTATCTTTGGATGGATGGATAAACCCAAATTAGAAGGAACATCAGTACCTAAGGGAAATCTTTTTGGACATTTTTGTATTAATTTTATATGCTTTCTATGAATAGGATCATAAAGCTACTTACATTCCCTGGATGGATGAGTAAAGACTAGAACTAATAGAAAAGAGTAGTAGTAAATGAAAAAGACCCTCTTATGTTTTGGGTCATGTGAACCAACACACCCAGACTTTGTACCTGCACCCTTTTGAGTGAGGAGGCCTTCTTAGGTCCATGTTGCCTCACCTCATTGGCTGGGATGGACTTCTATTGCTAACTGTGTTGGTCAACTATTTTTGGCCTAAAGCTAAGCAAAGGGTAAGGGCGGAGGAATTGTGGGACCTTGATTTAGTCTAAAGTGAGGACAATTGTTTTCCTTTGTATTCAAAATAACAAAAGGTGTCTTTGTATGCCAAGTGATTTCATTGAATTTTGAGTGAATTCACTCGTTGTAATGAACAAGCATCAACGGTTGTAATGAACAAGGATCAATGAAAAAGCAATAAGTTCACTGATTTTGTGAATGGGGACTAGTGAACTGCACTTACATTTTGTAATAGTGATTTGGAGGTCCTTTGACGAGAAGAATATTTTCCATGCATCTTATGAGATCGAAAAACTCTTGTGGTGTGTAAGGTTCATGCTCTGGTAATTTTTGTTGATGAAAAAAGAAAAAAGATGAATGAAAATCTGTTCAGATTGATGTATGAAAAAAAAATTCCTCTTCATTTAACTGGATAATGGCATCCCTCTGGGCTTGTCCATGTTTTTCAGTCCTAGCATTTGAGCTACCTCCCTCCCTTTGTAGTGCGACCTAAAAACATGAAAAAGCCTCTATGCCATGGTCCCAGTGTACTCGTGCTAGTTACTAGGGCTGAAATCCTCAGTAGCATTGATACAATCATAAAAAATCAGTTGGGGAAGGAAGAATTTTATCTGATTCAAGAGAGAGAAGATGATGAAAACCCTCCCTGGTAAACTCAGAGCAGAGAGAAGAGAGTCTGACAAATAGTATCAAGTTCAAAACAAAAGGGGAAAAAAATGAGAGTTTTATAAACAAAAAGGGACATGAAATTTTGGCTTCGGGAAGTGTGTTAGTCCAATTAAATAGAGGAAGAATCAATAACAACAACAACAAAGAAAAGGAAAAGAAAACTTGGATGCAAAGTCAAAGCTAAAGTGATGAGAAAATTAGAATCTCCACTCCATTAAAAAACAGAGAGGAAATTAAGAATGGGATCAAAAGAACAACCATTAAGAAAGAAAGGCAGCAAAATAAGGAAATCCCCTTTTGGACACTAGTCAAAGAAGCTGACAAGTATTTGAGAAAACCCCTTTTCATATCTAGGTATTGTCCTAAGTGAAAGATCAACAAGATCAGTGACACCCACCAGCAGTAGCAGCAGCAGCAGCAGCAGCACAATGGCTGGTAGGAGAGTATGGGGGAGCGTGTGAGCACCATGTCCTTTAAAAATTTGTGTTGGGTGAGTACTAGATCTGGCATTAGTTAACTAGTGTCCATAACAAGAGAACTTAGAAGTTGAGAACTGTACATCCCAAGGAAGGATCATCACTAGTACTTTTGCTACCAGTGGATTTTTCTCTTCAAAAGTAGGAGCTAATAATAATATGTAAGAAGCCTATCCCCCCCTCCCCCCCCCCCCCTCTTTTCTTCTGTCCTTTTCCTCTTGCAATAGCTGCTCATCACAACTAGCAGACACACACTTTGTGCAATGAAAAGTTCAAACTTCAAATCAGTGTTGTGTGGTTCTTTGATTTTGTTTTAGGATGACCTCTGGTTCTGGTTCTTACAACTCTTCGAAATTGAAAAATTTCGAATTTTTTTTGATGATTTCTGAATTTTTAGAAATTCAAGTCCTCCAATTCCAGTCTCCAAAGTATCTTCAGAACCACATCTTCAGTTCCAGGTTCATTTAAAAAAATTCCCAAGAACTCCCGGTTTTCATGAAAGAACCAGGAAAGAATTGACACTTTGGGGAAAGTCCTTTTAACCCAGTTCTTTGAGTTTTTGAACTCACATTTTTCATGAAAGAACACGCAAAGAATCGACAGTTTAAGGTAAGTTCTTAAACCTGGTTTTTAATAACCCCAATCAAGGATCAAAACCAGTTCCATGGCTTTGAGAACCATCCATCGAGGGTCAATATCTATTCTTTGATTTTTTAGAATTTCTGGTGAAATGTATATCCATATACCATACCCTTTTACCTGCGGTTCCAAAACAAGGAAATTGCCCAACAACACTGGTTCAAACTTCAATCCTCTTCTTACTCTTCTTGAGAGGAGGAGTCAGGAATGAGGACGAGATGGTTGGGTTTTGTACTCACCTACTCTGTTCTTTCAGTCTTTATACTTTTTGTTCTCTACTACTCACCATTTTGTTGCTTTGCAACAACTACAACAGCCTCCATGCATTTGCGTCCAGCAGGCCAGGTGGTCCCAACAGCCCACAATATCTGTAGCCTTCTGCAGCAAGGGAAGAATGATCGTATATGACAAATTCATACGTATTCAATCAGGCCACATGATTCAATCCCTTTTGCTACCTTCAAGGTGGCGGTGATTATCTCCTTGTCGAATGTGAATTCCATTTCTCTTTTTAATTTTGTTTTTGCACCCGACATTGTACAACTTCTTTCTTTCTTCACATGGTTACAAGTTTACTGGAAAACCCAAGCTTTGATTTTGATGAGGTGCATGACTAGATTGTGAAATGGACTAGTAAAACCGCAGCATTTTGAGTATGCATTAGCCCCCAATAAATGGAAAGTTCAATAAGCGCATGAAGTTTCGACATTTGCAAACATTCTTGTATATACACACACACAAGACAAAAGAAAAGACTTGAGAGCAAGAGTGAGTTTTGGGAACCAAGTATATATTTTAGAAAAATAATTGTTCGCCAAATCCCAAAAAAATGCTTAACAAAAATTTAACAGTTATGAAACAAAGAACGAGATTGTTCTGGTTCTTCAAAGGCAAGGTTCTTTACTATAGTGATTTTAACTTCCTATTGTGAGGTTCTTTAAATTTGAGAGAACCTCCATTACAAGAGAATGCAATTTTTCTCACACAAAAAGTTAACCTTGTGATGGATGAAACCACAAGGGTCATCTCACGAATGTGTCATGAGGCGTGACTTTTGTGTGTGAGAAAAACCACATTCTCTTCTAGTGCTCTTGTTTAAATTTGGTTTCTGAATGGCATCGATGGGTTCATCATATGACCAATTGCCATTTAACAATTCCAATATGTTAGCTCTTTTGACCAAAGAAATAAAAACTTTGATACTAGCCCAAGTTGGCATGAATATGAGACTTTCTCAGGATATGCCTATAGGAGCATTTACTCTACAGATTCATTCAAAGAGAGAGAGAGAGAGAGAGAAAGGAATGACTTAATTTTTTTAGACTTAAGGATCTTGTGAATAACCCTCTCTTATTGGGCATAGGTTCTATTTGGTTGCAACATTGATATGCTTTATGGATTCGTCACCTGTTCTCGTACTTTTTCTAGCAGAAGTTGCCTAACTAACTTAAAAAGTTTTTGTGGGTCCAAGGAACACATAAACTTCATGTAGCATGTGACCCTTTTCTCCATCCCATCATTTTACATAAAGAATTGTAAATTGAGCAAGATTATTTACTATAAGTAAGTTAATGGCTAACATATGGGGATTATTTTAGATAAATTACTAACTATGAGTTGGCTAATGACCAACATGTGATAAATTGAGATTCCTATTCGGTTAGTGGCTTGATGTCCAAACACATTTAGTGTGTAGTCTGTAGTAACACAAGCAAGAAGCAAGTACCCTGGGCCCAAAACACACCCACATGCTCTATAGGGGTAATAATAGCTTGTTCATAATAATATACTTGTTCTTAATTTTCTACCCAATTCTCTCGTTTGTAAGATGCATTACCTACCCAATTCAGAAAATGAAGGTTAGAAACGTATTCTTTGGGGTCGAATTTTTTGATTACTTTTAAACCTGAAAAATATGATTTCAACCCAAAAAAATTAAAATATATATTTTTGTGAAAAATGGCCCTAATTCGTCAGATTTATAAAATAATTTCTAAGTTGCTAGATTTCTACAATAGTTTCCAACAGGTAGCCAAAACATAAAAAGGTGGTTACAAGAGAATGTGGCTTTTTATTCTCACCCAAAACGTCACAACACATGACATGTGTGAGATAGATTTTGTGATTTCATTCATTACAATGTACAATATGTGATGTCTATTGTGGCATGTTTTATATTCAAACAACAATTTGACATTGGGTAATGGAACATATGGCACAAATGTAATACGCGTTATTAACTAATCTCAAATTGTGCCATATGTGCCATTACCTAATGTCAAATTTGCCATTTTAATGTGAATTCTTAAGTAATCTGGTACAATGGCAAAGGATTGTCAAGTTTGACTAAAGTGCTAAATCGAACAATTCATTTGTCCTACAATCAAGAATCAAAAGTAGAGAGAACCCACAAAATTTAGTCCTACCCTAAACTACTTTGTACAAACTACATATATGGGCATCACCTCACATTGCACACACCTTATTCAATCCTGCAGTGAAGAGGGAGGCCCGGGAACTTCGCTTGGGTTCCATGTGCACTAAATTGGACATGTATATCGGTGTAGCTAATGGTAGTCAAAATCAGGTACATGTGTCCAATAACCCAAATCATGCTATCAGAGGTTACAATCTTGGGGTGACCCAAGTGCCACATTAAATGGGCACAACTACTCCTCAAATTTCAGGTTAACCCATTAAAAGACCATCCACATTTAAGTATATGGGAATGAGTTTTGGAGTTTTTGGATATCCTTGGGGAACACTAGTTTAAAAAAGTAAAAAGTACGTGAATAAAAATATAAGGTGTAATATATTGGTTGTTGGGTAAAAATTATAAGTTAATTAATTAAAAAAGGGTTCTTTTTATTCAAATAATCAATTTAATTATATTATAAGGTATAAAATAATTAACTACATTTAATATAAAGTGATATATATAAGATAATAATAAGATAATAAAAAATAGGTTGATCAATTATCTAATATTCCACTAAAAATGATTGTTTGACACATGTAACGACAATTCGTTGCAAAGGGGTTAATGAGGACAAAATTCTTGTGGATCCTCCCACCCACTCCCTCCAAAGTAAAGTTTATCATAAGGCCATTCTTTAATACTTGAAACCTGATTGGTCGGGATCACGTGGGGCAAGAGGGGGATGAAGCACAACCATGATTTGATCTTGTGTTAAACTCTGGTATTGTTGCCCACCTCCACGTCAAAAGGCCTCAAGGCCTCAAGAGAATGGAAGTAAATCCTTGTGTCGGGTAGAAATGGATCCTATCCTCTGACTTCCTAACACCCCCATGTTGAGATAAGCTGGTAGAATGATACTATATTTTAGTTGGTCGACCCCGCTAATTCCCCCATGCTTAGATGTGCTAGTAGAATGATACTATATTTTAGTTTGTGGACCCAAGTCAAGAAATCAAATCATGGGACAAGCTTCTTGTGGATAGAGCTAGAAGAATGATAGTATGTTTTTCATTGTGGACCCTCCCCCTCTCCCCCTCCCAAGTGTGATGAAAGAGCTAAATGTCAAGCAAGCTAGCCAGATATGAAGATATTATGGTTTACTTTTGTTTCCTGGTGTGGGCAAGACACCATCTTTGTGCAGCAACTAGTACATTCTACAAGATGGTGGATGCAGCCTCTAATGAACAACTTCCAATTAGTACGTAGATACAACAACCGACTGGCCACTCTGGGTGATCACTACTAACATTGTGGACTATGACTAAACCTCCAAACTTGTACTAGGAGTGCTGCTGGGTGTATACACATGATCTCGTACTTTAGAGCAACCAAAAAAACGGCTGTCAACTCATGTGGAAATGGAGTACAAAATACAGACCTCCGAATGATGTTTGTCCACCGTCCATAAGTGATCTACCATCTAAGCTCTTGTTGGTTTCCATGCTTGTATTAAGACTTAAGACATGAGTGTTGGCCAGTTCTGGATCCAGATTTAACAATGGGACCCAACCGATCTTTACCCTTATAAGTGATCCGATATCTGAGCTCTTGTGGGTTTCCATGCTGGGGTTAAGACTAGCATTGTTGGCGGGTTCCACGTTTTCATCCAGGTTTAGATTTAAGAATGGAACCCCCCCATCATGGATCTACTACCCATCATATAAGTGATCTAAGTACTCTCTGAGCTCTTGTTTGTTTCCATGCTTGGGTTCAGACTAGCCTTGTTGGCCAGCTATAGGTTTTCATCCAAGTCTGGATCCAGATTTAAGAATAAGTCCTGATGAATCTACCCATATAAGCAAGTGATCTACTATAACTCGAGCTTGTTCGATTTCTAATTTTTAAAAAGAAAATTGGAATCAAAGTTCATTTTAAATCAAATCAAATAACCACCCAACATGTTATCAATATCAATATAAAGCAATTGGTTGTCAAGTAAGGTTATCAAAAACTTGAGTAATAAACATTGATTGTGCATAAGGGGAGGTGATCAAATAATCAATTGATAACCACTTATTATCTTGGCAGTTATCAGCCAGTTACAAATTTTCTTTTTAAATTAATATTATTTATTATATTTACTAGTTTTAAAAATTGATAACTTACCCTAAATGATAATTGGGTCATTCAGGTAAATTATTAGATGTTTGAAAATTCTATACCCGGCAATTATCAATTTAACTGGTTTTCAAAAAAATCAATAACCAGCAGGTGGGTTATTGATAATGGGGCCAAAATTCAATAACTGACCGACACTAGTTAAGATGTAGGCAGTCCATGGAGAAAAGTCTGTAAAATTTTTCTTTATTATTATTATTATTATTATTATTTTGTGTGTGTATTTGTTGGCAGAAGTAGAGTCTCCATGAATTGGAGCTAGAAATTGTTACTAGAACAACCTTATTCAATGTGCCAACATAGCATGGTCAGTGAAGGCCTCTCAAGATGCTCTTCTTGCGATTATATGTTCATTTTATAGATCGAGGGTGTCAGTGATTCTTCAAAGAGTTGAGGTCACCGCTATCTTGAACGGTGAGTGCTCAATGCTCATGCACTTCTCCCAAACACACTAGCTTCAATTCATGCTTTGGCATCATGTTGCAAGATCAGCCAGGGAATATTCAAAATGCGTTTTTACATCATACAACTATATATGCACACTATGTGTGCAGCGCGAATGAATGGTTTGAAAATTCTTGAAATTGACACGTGAAGGACAATCAAATATACAGATTGCAAGGAAAAGAGCGTGAATAAAAAAAAGAAGCCATATCTGATGAAAAGCCATACCTGATGAATTGAAGTCCTTATTTTGTTATCTTATTCGTTAGCACAATGATTCAAAATATAGCTTTACATAGGGAACTGAAAGCACAGCAAATAAGCATCAAATGAACACACACATTCTCCACATAATAGAGATTCTTACCAAATGGAACACCGTCACTTTGGAAAGTGCAACATGTCTAGGGAAGCATGTGACAGCCACCACTCAACGTAGGATTTGGTTCAATGTGTAAGAAAATGGGCCCGGGTTGGAGGCCAAGTGAGTGAGATTGTCATGTGTTCAGATTGTCATGTGTTCGTGCATCATGATCATGATTCGGCTGCCTTTGACTTAGGGTTTTAGAACCTACTGCCTTTTACACAGACATTTAAGGATTATAGGGGGCATAGTCGATGATTAAGCCCAAATAAACATTAAAATTCATATTAACTAGTTAGCAGTGAATTTTTTTTAGGAATTTTTGTTTGTAGCCAAAGTGGTGATTGTCCGGAGGAAGATGTGAGAAAAAGTAACTATCTTCCATAGGAAGATTTGGCCAAATTGGCTATAAATCAAATATCAACCACCAAAATTTTAAGCATCCTTTCATGTTAAACCAACTATAAGAATTTAGCTATGTTTTCCCCTTGCTTTTGGCAATTGAAACCTGCAAAATCAATTAATTTTCGATTTAAAAAAATTAAGTTACAAAAAAAAAAGAAGGTTATTGGGTTGAAGATATTTTTTGACTTTGGGGTTTCATTTTCCACAGAGATGCATAAAGATTTAGAAAGTCAATATCTAACACACCCAACATGTGAAAATACACACTTTACATATTCTTACAAATTGTGTGTGTATTTATTGTTGTAAGGGCTTTGCTATTATGTGTTTTTATCTTTGTAAAAGACGATGAATGTAAGTGCCATTGTGGTAACACACAACATCCTATGTGCAATCAAAGGTTGGTGTAGCACAAATCTTGCAATGCATGTAGTCTAAAATGATGGGCAACCTAGATAGAAATCCTCATTCTTATTTTTTTGTGTTGAAGATGGACCTACTTATCTAGAGCTTGGATTAAGTCTGTTTGGGTTGAGATGTTGGAACTAAGATGAGTCCATTCATCCCGAAAGTGCATGAAAACACTTGGCCGGAAACAATGGTGAGGTTTTGGATTTGAATAAATTCCCTTGGTGTTTTTTTCCATGTAGCTATTGAGGAGAGTAGAGTTGATCCTGTAAATCTGGATCTCCCAAAACTTGATGCAAGTGATGCAATTATCATCTGAAATGAGAGGCAGTATTACTTTGAAGAATTTCAGAAATTTCGTTCATAGATAGATATCTAAACATTATTACTGAAATTCAGAAAAATAATCAAACCTACTTGATGATTGTGAAAAAATTTCAATAACCGGCCAACATTCGTCATGATCCAATTTCCTAATGTGTTTATTCTGAAAGATGATAAACAATAAGCTCATCGACAATTGATGTGGCAAGCATCTAGCCATCACTATGTATGCCTATAAAGAGGCGAAGATCATCACATGGAAGATTTCCCCAAAAATGAAACGAATCAAGGTTGGAATTTGCCTTACCTTGGCTTACCAAATAGGCAGTCTTTTGAACCCAAAAAAAACAATACAATATTTGGTGACTAAGTCAAGGTACGTATTTGATGTTCATCATGAGATGGATGCTGAATTTAATATGCACACCCACTTTCACTTTACAGGACAACTACAAGTCCACAATCCAAAATAGTTCACCACTTTAACTCAAATACATCAAGCCACAAAATTTCAAGAGTATATTAGCTACATGATACGGAACACCACCACCAATCAACAATTTTTGAAGTTTCAAGCAACCTTTGATAATCGGTCAGTTTGTTGTCAGGACTTGCAGCTGGTTTGGACTTTGGACATGCTAACTAGCGTATAAATATTACCGTCCTACAAGTCCCACTCTTGTTTGTTTGTTCATGGATATTTTTTAGCTAGAAAGCTGAGGTGAAAATCCATCAGCACATGTGAAGAAGATCATGTAATTCCTGTCAAGGATTCCGGATATGATTTGTTTTGTTTGTGGGGTAAGATCATTTGATTGCCCATAGATTTGCATACACCCCTTTCTTGTCTGGGTTTAGGGTTTAGTGTCCCATCATCTTCGTGAGAATTACATGGTGGATTGAGCAAGCTTGATGCAATTAGCTTCAATTCCTTAATTTGGTTATCATGATTTAGTGTTAAGTGAACATGGGCAATCCAAGTTTAGCATTGACATGAGTCATGTCATAAGCAGTTTGTTTTGTGACTTGAACAACAAACCATTATGTAAACTCAAGCCATTCATTGGTTTGGGGCTTGAGGAATTGTCAAAATCAAACCAAATCTAAACTCATCCCAAAGCTGGCTAGCTATCCTTGTTCAAGGTTTGGGTTGCAATAATTGTAAAACTGTAGGAAGAGAACGTATTTCTCAAGCATCCTCGACATCATTTTCTCATGGCCAACTAGCAAAAGAGCGCAATTCATTCCACCCAAATGTAGACAAAAAGGTCATCAAATACCCTCATAACTTCTCTATATAAGGAGCCAAACACGCAAAGTTGAAAAAAAGGATGCACCTATCAAGTCCAAATTTGCACTACAAATTTTTGATTGTTTGTTTGTTTGTTTTCATTGTTGGTTTCATCCCTCCACAAAATTTCACCCTATTTAGATAAATTGTGCATTTGTTACCAAAACAACCAACTGTTACCTGTCCTGCTCCAACATTAATTATCTCAGCAAGCAGAAAATCTTGGATGGGTTCCCATGCAAACACACATACTTAGTAGTAGTGGTACATGGCAGCTGTTGTTTGCCATGGCCAACTGGTGGCTGGGCCTGGGGTTGCCCTAATCAGTCATTCCAGAAACCCATACTATGGTGCAAACCCTAATAAATGAGTTGCAAAGCAGCAACTGCAAAACACAGAAAAAGAGGGAAACAAGGCAAAAACAGGGCTGGCATTCAACCCAGTTCATGTTTTGTGGTTATGATCTTTTGGATGGCATGTTTTGTGTGAGATTTAGTAGTCAAACTCTTCCACTACCACTTTGTATGGATAACCAACAAACCAACCAACCAACCAACAATGGGTTGTACTTACAAACATCCGCACCCTCTACATCATTCAAAAGCATGATATTTGCAAAGGGCGGAGGGAAACAAAATTAAAAATAAAAAGTCATAGAGTTTTTTTCTGCCATGGAGTGTTGTAATTGTTGAGAGCAAGTAATTGAAATTGCTATAAAATGTAAGTGCAATTCACTAGTCCTTATTCACTAGATCAATGAATTCACTGCATTCTCACTAAGGTCCTGTTCATTACGACTAGTGAAATCACTTGACGCACTTGATGCACAGAGACACTTGTTTACTTTTTTTTAGTTGTACCCAGCAAACTTGAAGAGTGAGGGAAATTTGTTCGTCCACCCATTTTCAAAGGCATAGCAATGAGTAAAAACTATGCATAAAAAAGCTTGAACAAAAGTATACACAAGAGTATGGAATTTGTAGATGGAATTGTAGAGGAGACCACAAAGTCCAAACACACACACACACAGAGGGCACAGTACTTGTTTGCTTGCTTGCTTGCTTGCTTACAACTGATGAGCTGCAGCTGAATTTACTTCCTTTCTTTTGCTCACTGGCAGCTGCAGACTCATGGCATCATTGTTTCTCGTGAAAACTTAAGGAGACTGCCAGTATTGGTACTTCACCTAATAAGTTAGTTTTCTGTAAGAATCACACTCTCTCAGACTTCCCCTCTCCCCCTCTCCCCCCCCCCCCCCTCTTTCCCAAGTGAGTCTTCTGTGTCACTCTGAGCCTCTCTCCCCCCCTCCCCCAAGTCTCCATTATGTGATCCAGCAGCACCCATCCATTCAAAAATCCGTTATGACTCAGTTCTGGTTCATCCACAACAACAGAGTTTACCAAGGTGGTTCCTTCCACCTTGGTAACCTAATCCTGGAAACCCTAAACCCTAAACCCTTCCACCCTCCTCAAACCACCTAAGTGGTTGAGTATCATAGGCAATTAGGTGTATGATGATGTAAGTGGTTTTAGCTATGTAAGTACCTATCATAGGTTAAGTAGGTAAAGGCACTTGGGGTGGGTAGTGGGTTGGTAGAGATATATGTGGATGGGTTTAGAACCGTAGCTAACCACCATGGTTAACTATGAGACACGGGCCAATACATGTCTTTGAAATCATGTCTCATGTAGACATAATACCATGCAATCAATCCTCCATAGTGTGCTGGTGGGTGCTGGTTCGTGTTGCCATCCTAGTCCAGGGTAGATCTCGACTAAACCCTAAACCCTAAACCCACCAGCACTAGTTAGCCATGATTGATTGACTTCATCTAGGGTTTAATTCAGATCTACGTACCCTGGATGAAATCAATCAATCATGGCTACTAAATGTTCATCCCTCGGGAGTCAGAACATGGGGATAGAAATTACAATGAGAACAAGCTGAAGAGTGCTGTTTACATTCATCCAAGAGTAAAAAAAGATAAAGAGTCTTTACTTTGTTTTTGTGTGTGTGTGTGTGTGTGTGTGTATCCCCGGTAAGTAGTAAGTAGTACGTATGGGGGGCCAGGGTGAACCAGCACCCACACTCGTGGTGGGTTACCTTCACCTCTTCTAGTGAGGCTTCTTAATGAATGGCCATATTAATCCTCACAGATTTTAGATTTGGACTCAGAGACCTTGATTCAGAAGATCCATGGGATATTTGTAATATTTATTTAGCAGGTATTCAAATGGATTTTGAGGTTTTTACCATGGCACCAATGTGGGTGCTGGTTCACCCAACAATGGTGGGGTGGGAAGATGGGTTGCAATTTATTATTGGCTCGTCCCCTAAGAACCAAGACTAGAAGGCATCGTGTAAGATTTGAGCATAAAATTTTGGCTTCAAATTCACTCAATGTGTGAGTGACATCTGAAGCAATAATGTGTGCATACGATGGATGGGCATGTTATATAGAAGTGCATGGATATCTAGACGAGAAGCTCTAGAACCCATAACGGAATTTTGTGTTTGAAGTTTGAACTAACCTGCAATAAAAGGGCAGAGTCATTACGCAATGAGCTGCTTGTTAGACTAGAAGCCATAATTGACTTCATATGTGAAAGTTGAAATATTATAATAAAAAATATCTTGGGTATATGTGAAGTGATTTCACTAGATTTTGAGTGAATTTGCTGATACAATGAATGGGGGACTAATGAACTGCACTCATATTTAGTAATATGAAACATATATATATATATAGAGAGAGAGAGGTGGGAAAGGGATGCAGCAAGGGGCATGATTAGGAACAGACCAAGGGGTTGTAAGGCAAAGGGAAAGAAGGAAGGAAGGAAGGTGAGGGGAGGGATTGTTTTGCTTGGTGTATTGGCGCCATTGCTTTGAAAGCTTAGCTAGGACTGACAATGTGCAGCACGGATGATGGATTGCAAAATCAAAACTCCCAGATTCTGTACTGACCCAAAAACAGACCCTAAACCCTAAACCCTAGCTAGCTAACTAGCTCAAATGGGTGGTGGTATAACAGAGTAAACAAGAGAAAGTACTGATTAATATCAGAGAGTTTGTTTGCTACAGCAGCAACAGCAGCTAATGGGTCTTGGTCACTTTTGTCCGAATACCCACTACCCACCTTGGTGGGTAAGAATTGTCGGTTCTGGTTTAGTTAACAAACTCAGACTGATTTTGGTTGGCACATCTTTTCAATCTGAAAACATTAATCTGAACCTTCTAATTTAATAACTAGAAATCTCTCTATGAAGGAAGGTAGTTTGTTTTGTTTTGTTTGTTGGTTATGAGATCCACCGAACTAGAATGCTGAGGAGGGGTGCATCAGCTTGGTTCCTTGTCGTTTGGACTTGCAGCGCAAAAGTTCTTGAATATTGAATGATTTCTTCACTGAAAGTTAAATTGAATTAAATTGCAGCTGAGAATTTTGGAGGATTTGAAATGTGCCTTTGGTGTGTTATTGGAAAGATCTTGATGAGCAAGATTTCATAGAATTTACTTGATAAGATCTGGATTCAGAATGTTGGAGATATTGATTTTAAAGTGATTTCTGCTGCCTGAAAATTCAAGTGAATTCCAAAAAAACCAGGTTTTGGAAGGAAAAATGATTTGCCGAGGACATGGTAACACTTGGGGCAACAACACAGACCACACTAGTCTAAACTAAAATCAAAACTGGTTCCAATTCCAACTGAATACAAAATTCCAGTTTATTTTCTTGAACCAGAAGAACCAGAGGTGCTTCACTTATGAAGAACTGACAATTTTCCAATTTAGTTTTTAAAAAAACCAGAACCTGAGATTCTTTCACTTATGGAGAACTGGGTACTAACACTACTACTGGTCTTGACTCTGTGAAAAAGAGAGAGAAACTGCACAACACTGGTCTCCAGAACAACTCTCTAGCCTAGTCCAGCCTTTTTAGTTATTTTCAGGCACATTATACCTCTCACCCTGCATCGGCAAGTGTGAAGCAGCAGCAGCAGCTGCTGGATGTTGTAAGTTAGCTAAGGATCTATCTATCCTTTAGAGCTTTGCAGTTACTCTCCAGCTATTTCTTGTACTTTCGTTTCTCACCTAAATTGATGACACATTGACCACGTATTAGAGAGCATTAAGGAAGGAAGGAAGGAAGGTGGTGGGCTGCTGGTTTGTGATTGTGATCAGCTCCTTGGGGGATGTTTTGATGATTCTAAATGTGTTTGGGAATGGTGATCTGATCATGATATGGAGAGGAAAGGAAGATATTGCAAATCCGATTGCTTTGATATTTGGATGCAAATGTTGGAAATTTCATGTGTTATGGATAGATCAATTCTTTTGTGGACTCAAGAATGATTGTCATTTTTTGATGTTGTAATCATTTTTTAAGCCTAAAAAAATTTGGATTACAAGTAGATGGCAACTGATCATCAGATTTAATTGAGAATTTAGATTAAGCAATTGAACAATACATCCCATCTATAACGGAAGGTAGGTTGTTTGTTTTGTCATTTTGACATCACCCAAACCATGGTGCCCCCACCCTACCCCCCCCAATTGCACATTTGGTCTCATTGGAAATCTCTTGATGAGTTGGGGCGCACCTAGGTGGTTTTGTCATGTTTAGACCAATGGTGTAAGAGTTATTGAATTTTGAATAAATTTTTCATTGAAAATTAAATGAAATCAATATAAAAAAGTATAGAAAAATTGTGGGTTGTTATAGGTATTTTTGAAAAGCCCTTAGTGAGTAGAGTTCCATGGAGACACGGTTTCATAATTTTTAGACCTAGGGGGGTGAATTTTGAGTAAATTTACCATTTAAATTTCAGTATATAATTTTTAATTTATATGAAAATTGAATTTCAAACTTAGTTTGAAGAAGGTGCACCAAAAGGTGTTTTCAAAATTCATTCCATCTTACAATATGTGCTCAATAGCCATAGGCCATATATACTAGTAGAAGTGATGAGCAAATTAAGATTTTCAATTTCTGAACTATGTTTTTCACTCATTATTTTTTTAAGTGAAATGAAAAATTGTCTCGCAAATGCTTAATCCACTTAATAAATAAATCATGAGTGGAAAGAAATATCAAGGTATTCATAATACCAGATATAATAACTAAGTTTAATTCCATCTCCCCAAATCAAAGCTTTGCTTGCATGTATCCCTCCAGATATTCACCAAGCAATAAACATGGTCAAGAGGATTGGTAAATTATCTTGAAGCTTCAGGTTAAGACTTTCCCTGCATTCCAATATTATATTTGCATGTGATTTGCTTTGTTTCAGAATTTCCACCACCCAATTATTCACAGACATAGATATACAATTGCCCTAAAATTGCGGGTTGTCATTTGTGATATTGTGAGCATCAAAAAGTGTATGTAGCTCAGAATCAAGCCAGTTTGACAAGAGAAAGATTGTGATTTGGGCCTTTGAAACCCGTGTGTCCTCCTTCCTATTGCACAAGTAGCAAAATAGTATTATTATTATTACCTTCTGTTCTCTGCCCAACAAATTTAGGTCGGCAAGGATTGTGGTCGTGGGGATTGGGTGAGATTGGGTGAGAGACAAAGGGATCTAGGCTAGGTAACTAATAAAACAGCTCAAGAAAATGCGAGCTACACTATGGGCTACTATTCCCAATGCAACAAAATGGGTGTGTGGGATTTCTTGGAAAGAAGCTCTTTTAATGGTGAAACAAATTATCACTTTGACACAAACAGCAATTGATCTTCACAAGTATCTCATTCAACTATAATCAGTTCCATGGTGATTGCCTGTTTGATCTAAGTTAAATGGATGGTTTTCTCTCGCTATCTTATTTAACTACAATCACATGGCAATGGATCTTTCTAACTAAGTTAAATGGGTGGTTTTCTCTTTGCATGTATCTCATTAAACTACAATCACATGGCAACGGATCTTTCAACCTTAAGCTAGATCAGCAGCTTTCTCTCCACATGGTCTTCATCTCACAATTGCACTCTTTTCAGTTTTGGCAATTCATAGTATGATTATTCCAGGTACATCATGAGTAGCTGAGTACATGCACAAGTGGTACTCAAAGAAGGAGGAGGAAGAGGAGGGGTGGCGGTTTGTTACAACGGCTTAAGTTAAGTCAAAATTCATAGCGTTGTCATAAAATGGTCTTGCAATTTCGTGGCATAACTGTTGATGTAAAGCATACATACGCCAACTTATGATGGCCAAGTGTGAGGAGGGTGGGAGGGTGCTTAAATAACATCCATCATGTCTCCTACATTGCTTTCTAACTTTGCATCTTTTTGTTCACTCAGCTCTTTATGGTGAAAGGACCCACCTTGTTGATTTACTTTTATTTTTTGCATATTAGACATGCCTTTCAAAAGGTTTATTTGCACTCCCCAAACTTTGATCCAATGAGGAAGCCACAAATTTTTATGCAAGGCTCAGCTTATAGAAAACCCACCTCACAAAAGAGACAAGTACTTACTTAGTACCCCAATGGTGCCTTCTAAAGAGGGGGTTCTATAAAGTCATCTAAGTTCTAAAGGGTGAGAGGGCCGTTTAGTGACATCCATCATGCCTCCTACATCACTTTCTAAAATTGCCTCTTTTTTCTTTTACTCAGCTCTTTGTGGTGAAAGGACCCCTTGTTGATTTGGGTTTTTTTGGGCAAACTGTACATGCCTTCCAAAACATCAATTTATTTTGAGCTCCCCTAACTTCAATTCAATGATAATTTTTATGACAAAGGCTCAGGTTATAGAAAACCAACCTCAAAGAAGAGAGAAGTACCTAGTATCCCTTCTTTGTATGAGAAGAAAAATTCTTGACTCCAAATCATCAAACAACAATATGACACCAAGGTGTAAAAACGTACAAGTTCAAAATGATGTGAATGTATGTGGAATATTTCCCCAGTGTCTGTTGTAACTTGTAACGCACAACAAAAGAAGAATCCCTCAACCATCTCCAGTTGTTGTCCTTGCAAAATTGTGTTTTTTTTTTGGTCGACAAACATTAACTTTATGCAAACTTTTTACTTGTGCAATCATGTCCACCGTGCTGTTCCAACAGCTCTAGTCTTGTCCTGGCTTGAAGGATTGAACTACCCATGTTTGGCCTCATTGAACCATGGTTAGAAAACGGGAAGCCATAGCCTTGATGGCGAAGAGGTGCACTCAAACACATGTTTTGGCACACCCTTGTGTCACTGGTCTCTTTTGTTTCTGTTTGTTGTTGAGAAGATCTGGCATGGAAATCTTTTTGTACATGCCAATTTTTTACATAATATATTAATGATCAGAAAAAGAAGATTTTCAAGGTAAAGTGGCTTATGGAGAAGTATAATCTATAATGAAAAAATTCAAGGTAAAGTTGATTATGGACAAGTATATTCTGGTTTGCTTTGTTGAATAGAATTTCATCTTGACAAATTAAAACTGGGTACCTTGTTCGGGATTATATGTATGTTCATACTACAAAATGACTACTTATAGATGAATTAACAATGGACTCCAGCAGGCAAATATACTAATACTTAGTAACTCCCCCTCATGAAACCCCTTTGAGCACTTGTTCAGTTCAGAAGTTACCTTCATTTCACTCTCTTCTGACCAAAATTTAGAACAACATTGGGTTGGCTCCAGCTTCTTTTCAGTTCATTATGGAACTTGCAGGATTAGTGGTGACTAATCCAGCCATTTACAGGCTAATCAGTTGTGCAATTAGAGCCTGCTGGGGGGGGGGGGAAGAAGGAGGCCAGTAAATTGTCAGATCTGGAACCTCCATCCCCATCATTAAAACTTGTTGTCAGGCACAGAGACACATCATTTAAGAGGGGGCCCTCTGGTTTTGACAAAAGGATCTTTTGCCAGAGCTCTTGTGCCAGAGACTCAGGTTTTTTTTTCCACTGGAGGATTTTGGGTTCTTGATGGCATGGATCGCTTGGTTGATGAATGGGAACCAAATGAGGGTTCAAAAACAGTGCTCTCCATTTTATGTCTTTGTCTTCACTGGAAGGAGAGATGGCATCCCTAATTGGAAAGATGCCTTTTGGTCGGTTACTTGAGTTGATCAAAATTGAAATTACAGAAAATTTGATATTGTGAGCCCTCAAGAGATTGAATAGTAGTGCTCAAAGTTGGTGCCATTTGGATTTGCAATGTTTGGGATTTGGGATTTAGTTTCCACATCCAAAGTTGGGGGATTTGGATTTGCGTTACTTTGGGATTTAGACCCACATCCAAAGTTGGGTGATTTGGATTTGCATTGTTTGGGATTTGGGATTTAGACCCACATCCAAAGTTGGGTGATTTGGATTTGCATTGTTTGGGATTTGGGATTTAGACCCACATCCAAAGTTGGGGGATTTGGATTTGCATTGTTTAGGATTTGGGACTGAGTCCCTTGTGTGATTTGGATTTGCATTGTTTGGGATTTTAGTTGCAGACCCAAAGTTGGGTGCTCCTCAAAGGTGCCAAGTCTAGAGAAAATTGCAGTGTTTGGGCTTTAGATCTCAGACAAACTAGATCTACCTTGGTTAAAGTTCATGGACTTGTTGTGTGTGTTGCAGCAAGTTCTCCATCATTTTTTTGACATGCTTCATTGCATAAATGGGATAGGGATTCCAATTTAGTGATCCCTAATAGTCTCAAGGAAACTAATTCTTTGCATGTTTGATTCTGTGCAAGCTGTAGACTATTATGTTGTTTTTCTGGCAGGGCACAAATGAAAGAATTCATTGTAGACAATTATAGTTCAAAACAAACAGCTGCACTTTCATCAATCTAGTGAAGAAGATTCTCTAGTCAGGGGGTTCTTGGTGCCAACAATTGCTCACAGCAATGTTAGCCTCTGCATAGCAAGCTGTAAAGTTTGCCTTGTACACTCCATCCATGTGTAAATTAAAAGAAAAGCAAAGGTAGTATCCATACCTTGGTTAAGTATGATCTAGGACATCTTCTGTATACAATTCTGCCTTGATTAAGTTTTGAAGACATTTTCTAGAAACAATTTTTGTATGGCGGGGTGTTTTCTCACTCTTTGGGAATGGGACTTTGTGCACCCCAGGATTGCTATTGTAGTTTGAAAGTTGCTCATAGTTGACGGGTTTCAGCTTTGACAGTGTTGAGGTTAGAACATCAGTTCCATACGTGTGAGGATCTCATGTTTGTCACAGAGCTGTAGATTCTCGAAATTTTTGAACTTGGGTTTTTGCAGGTTGTGAAATCAGGTCTTTTGTGCGGTGATATTTCCAGCGATTCTGGTCATTCATTCTCCCAGTCTTTAACAATATAATTTTCTATCACAACTGGTCAATATGTAATGCTCAGAGGTGGGCGGGGGTGGGAAATGTAAAGCTGCATTTGTCGTAAGAGAGACACATATATTTGGACAAATCTGTATATACCACTGGAAATAAACAAAAAGACAATATCTCTCTCTAACTCTTGTCCATGTCCAATAGACAAGATTCAAGGACAACCTTTTATACTATTATAATTTATTCAGCTTTTAGAATCCATCATTTGCAACTACAAAATAGCTGAAATCCTCAACTTTTAGTTTATGGATTTATTATCCCCATGCCATATGTTATCTGATTTTCCATTTGGCCTAAATCAAGTAGACTTTTCTACAACGATATCTTGAATTCTTCGCAGTTCATCATGATCACAAAGTGTTGTTGTCCCATTTGTGTTTGATGTCTTCACAAGTGCTCATTTGAATGCCCCCAAATATTGTGTGTTAAGGATTTCATGATGCATGTCAATCCCAATCACTTGTAAAATGCTTGTAAAATGCTTGTAAATGCATGTCAATGCATGTCTACGCATGTCAATTGTAAATGAGCTCATCCAAACACTGTAAAAATAGGTTACAGCACCTTTTTTTTGAAAGTCTGAGAAAAATGTAAGTTTGATGTAAGTGTGTCGTGTCAGGTTATAGAATATAATATACGGAGGAGAGTGAATATAAAAAAATAGATACTCATCATTTTGGGTTGCATATAAAAAATAGATACTCATGATATTGGGTTAATATATAGTTTTCTCTTGTGGGAGTGTGCCAGAGTTCTTCTCAATCATGCAATTCTAAGCAATGAGTTGTTTATATGGGTTTGAGTTTATTGGAATGTGGATGTTTTTAAACAAACCCCTTTTGAAAAAAAATAAAATTTAATTGTGAAGAGATGGAACTTGCAACAGGAAAACCTGATCAAACAAGCCCCACAAGACTTCCCAGGAGATCTCCTTGGGGTGTTTGATGTCTTACAACCAAATGATTGGAGCCTATATATCATCAGCAATGTCTTAACCAAGTGAGGCCATAATCCTTAGTGCTAGAACTTTTCAGCATCGGTAGAATACAAAACACACTTACTTACACTCTCTCTAGTTTAATATTTCATGCAAGATTGGGCGACCACTTTTTGTTATCACTTTTTGTGAAGGTGAGTGACATCAGAGGGGGAAGAATTGCTGCTAAAGTTTCCATATAAAAACAATGAAGTTTTTTTTTTGTCAATAACAAACATTTGGGTGTCTGAAACCCTCACATCCTCTCAAGAAAAAAAAGACTAAAGAAAATTGCAAATGTGATGATAACTAACTGAATTTCTACTTGAGTATGCATGTTTGCAATTGTTGGTGAAACTTTCAATGGAAGTTATGTCTGCCACAATTTTCTCTTTTTCATCACAAAAGGAAGTTGAGCAAAACACACACATGCGTGAATATTGACAGATTGTGTGCAGTGAATTGGGTGTAAGTAAATGTTTTTTGTGGATTCATCTATCCTTTCATTAACTAAGTTCAGGCAATACTCATACATGCAACCCAAAAGATTTAAGTTTTTTCAGTTGTCTTTTACTACTCATGTCACCACTGCATTCCCTTAGACTGGACAGACCCTCCTCCTCTCAATCAAGTGCCAAAGGAATAAATTTGGCAGCCAAAGAGTCAGGAATAATTGGCAATGTGAAATCTTTCTCATTGATGTGTGGCATGTCGCCACTGGGTCATTCTCGCAAGAAAAAATCAATGTAGGAAGGTGAAAAGAGGCAATAAGAAACTCAAAGTTATCGCCAAATCCCCCCCCATCCCCCACAAATCATATGACCATAGCTACGCTAGCCTAGGGTATCAGTTTCCACATTGAGAAAACGAATAATTATTTTTTTTCAAAAAAATTATTCTAAATTATTTTTTGAAATTTTATATATTTTCCATCTTCTACTATAATATTGTGATATGACTAGTGAAAATATTGAGAGTGTAGCCTACAATAAATAGTATGATTTTCAACATGTCAATTTCATATTTTCACAAAACTTCATTTCACTATTTTGAGGATTATTTAATGATGAAACCAACCTTAGGGTAAAGTATACATCTTGCGGCAAATTTCTAACCCATTCTTTAAGCTCTCCACCTGAGTTATGTTTATTCACAAAGCCAAATCCATGTCCTTGTTAGTATGTGGGATTATCATTGTCACCTTGCCAACAACATGACAACTTGTATATGATATACATGGCAAAGAAAATGCCATGTATTGTACACAAGTTGGCATGGTGCTGATCTTATGTAGCAATTTCTATGTAGCAATCAGAAATTGTCTTATGTAACAATTATCCAGGTTTTAATATGCAAAAGTGATTCAAGCTTTTGACATTGTATTTCCTTTAATTTGAATCAATTTAATATTGTATTCATGTTTTTCAAATTTATTCTCTAGGAAGACTTTTGAACATTTTGGATATATGAATTATTCCCAAAAAGAACTCATAATGTAAATAATTCTCGAACTAGTATTCAGCCATGAAGATTAAAGAATGTTTTATTGATCTTTCATGAAATATTGTTGGCATACAACTAAACACATAAATTTGTTTGCATGAATTAAATCACCTTTTCAAATAAATTTTTATCATGTGTACTACAAATGCATCCATCATACAAAGTTAGATTTGTCCTCCATCAATATCAATAGCTTTAACAATCTCATTCAATTAACAATGATTTCATACTTTTGCATAAAGATTTTTTATTTTTTTTGGCATCATTGTTTTTTGTGTCCAAACAATAACTTGAACCCTTCCTACTGGCACATCTGGTGCACTAGAGATCATAAAAAATGAAATAGAATTGTGAAAGTTACAACCCCCCAAAGTAGAGAGGGTGAAAAACTCAAAAACACAAACAATTGAATACTACAAAGGCTGATTCCCAAACATCCAAAAAAATTGTTGTATGTTGCTTTGTTGCTATTAGAGTTCAAAGATGATTTGCAGAACTTCAAGTGGTGTTCTTATAGCACTTTAACTCGTTTAAAAGGAATAAGACATAAGAAAGTTATGAGATTTGAAAGTAGGAGGGGTCAAAATGGAAAAAAGGTGTTTTGCAATTCGAAAAAACATTGTTTTTTTGCAGCTCTTTTGTGGTTGGTTCCTTGGCTTTGCATTTCAAAGATGATTCGTAGAGCTTGAGAAGGTGCCCCTTTAACATTTTAAATTGCTCCAAATGGTTTCTTGGCTATGCATTTTAAAGATGATTTGTAAAGCTTGAGAAGGCACCCCTATAACATTTTAAATTGCTCAAAATGGAAAAGAATTAAGAAAGATCTACCAAAGTGTTTGGTCATAGCCAAGTGATTGACAATGGGCTGGTTTACCCTATGCAATCTTCCATCTTGCATTGCTTTCCATTTCTCTTGATTTATCACTTTTTAGACCAAACAATGGATGGCCTAAACTTCAATCTTAACCACATTTGATGTCACAACAATGGCAAATCTTAATTAAATGTCCTTTTTAAAAAAATTATTTATAAATTTGTGATCTTTTCAATTTTTGAAAATTGAAATTACGTTCGTCACTTGACTTTTTGAAGGAAAACTAATATGCCCTACATTTGCAAATGGCCATTGAATTATATAATGAATTTGAATTGTTTAAAGCTTGTAAAAGATTATGTTGTTGATGAATGTTGATTCAGAGTGTGCATGATGCATATCTTTTAGCTTTCAATGAGATTAGATCCTCTTCTATTTATTTGAAGACATTTTAAAAATCATTTTTTGTACAATGTATTTTGTTGTCAAAACTAGAACAAAATTCCTTTGTTGATTTTGAAATTCATTAAATACAATATCAGAACTAATAATCATATGCTTGTTATCATGGTTATGTAGTTTATATGCCCCTTATGTCATCACAATTTCCAAATATATATAATTCATTTTATTTTTCTAAATATACTTCCTTTTATTTCTCTTGGACTTTTATGTTTTCTACATACATAGCTGAAATACAATACTAAAGGAAGTCTTTTCTTCAAGTGTTTTGTTTAAAAT
The DNA here is from genome assembly GCA_963921925.1 of Sphagnum tenellum. Taxonomy (NCBI): domain Eukaryota; kingdom Viridiplantae; phylum Streptophyta; class Sphagnopsida; order Sphagnales; family Sphagnaceae; genus Sphagnum; species Sphagnum tenellum. The sequence goes on along the minus strand of OY998149.1, from coordinate 20,122,573 downwards.
TCCTTTTGTTAAAAAAAAAAGTTGGAAACCTTATAAAAATGGGCATAATATTTAGTCAAAGTGAGGTTATGTGTTAAACATATGCATCTTTTTTTTTCAATTCTAATGACAAATGTAAACATTAGAATTGGTTTATGGGTAATGTTTGTTTATAGGGTCCCCTAGTATTATGTCCTACCAAAATAGATTTTGGTTTGTTGGAATATGTTTTCAATGAAACATAGTCATGTCTTTTTGAATTTGTGTCTCTTCTCAAGTTTCAATTTCATATAAGAACTTGTTCTTTCTTTGAAAATGGGCTCTTTTTAAAGAGGTTTCCACCTTCAAAGTGTTATTCTATATATGTGAGCTTTCTCATCACTCTTCATATTGTTGTTTCCAAAATTTTCTATCAAGATTGCATGCATTTTTTCTCCTTGTGTTTAGTGTATGTGTGTTAGGACACGTCAATTTTGGTGTTTTAGGAAGAAGGTTTTATGATATATAGTTTTGGAAATAAATCAATTTAAAACTTTGTTCATGTTTAAGGAATTTCCTTTTAAGTAAGGTTCAAGAATGATGAGTATGGGATGTCTTTTTTTTGTTTTTGTTTTGGTTTTTGTTAGTTTGGAATTGATGAAATCTCGTCACAAAAGTGAAGACACATCTATGGCAAATAACAAATTGAGTTTGAAATTCTTTTGAAGACTAATCAATCTTCGCCTTTTTTTTCCTTTTTGTAATTTGTACATCCTCGTTTTGTACTTCATTCTTCATTTGATGGAATTGGATATTAGTAACACAAATTTCAAGTACATTGTGGGTAACTCTATTGTAGATTGAAGGTTGTTCCCATATGCTTAACTTCTTTTTATATTCAAATTATTCACAACATGTGTAATTTCATGATCCTCAATGCATCATCTTGTAAATTATTCATTTCAAAAATGATTGTATCACCAAATAAATTTTTTGTTGCTCAGCATTCCACTACTTGACCCTCGGCATTTGTTAGCATCAATTTTCAAACACAAATTCAAAACCTGTATGCTTCCCAAAGAACTAGCATGCTGATGTCCATCCACATCTCCACCCCCATCGAGAGTAGCTCACTGTGTGGCCATGACATGAAGCTGCACAAATGCCTCAGAAAAATTCGAGTCCAAATAGCTACCACCCAAATGAACTTTGCAAAGCAGCTGTGATTGAGTGTCAATCTCACACTGTAGGGCTAGAAGAGGCTCGGGAAATGGGAGAATTGCATGATGAACAACCACCTCATACTTTTCAAACCTTGCTCAAGCATGTGAATGACATTTTAGATGAGACATTGGCACAAGTAAGATTGCTCCATTGACAAACCTGAAAAAATGGGCTACCGCCACAATTTGCTAATCAGCAGTCCAGGTCCAGGACCATTTCCTTCAACATCATAATCATTTTTGCAGTAGTAGCAGGTTAGCGCAACAGATGCATCCAAGACACAAAATTCTGAATGTCCAGTAAAGTATCAAGCCCACTAGAATTGGTTGTACATTCCTTTTCATCCTCAGATATCCTATTCAAGTTGGTTTCACCTCAGAAGAACATTCACAACAAATGGCAGGGACATCATGCCACACACATTGCTCCGTAGCTGGGCACATTCTCTATGTAGAAGAAGAGTAATGCATGGCTGGCAATAGGTATGGAAGACTGGCATGCTTGGGCTGCATGGATGTGCCTTGTTCCTGCTCATCAGCAAGTGGAGGAGTAGGCTACTTGTGTGCTTGCTGCTGCTTCTTTGGCATTTCACTTCTCTATCTTGCCCATTTGGGCTCTGCAATTGCCCATCATGCATATATAGTTCCACAGCCTGGAACAAGAGTCACCTCCATGGATGTGAATAACTTCACATGAAGGAAGGATGTTTTACCATTATAGGCTGCGTGCTTCAAGTCTAAGAAGAGAGTGATGGTGCACATGTAGCCCGACACATCCAAGCAGGCAAGTTTGGAAAATGCCAGGCCCAAGTGGCTTTGCCACACAATTCAAGAACCCTTCCTAGGAGAACCTAATCCATGTGATTGTCAATGTGCCAGAGATGGTTGCTAGTCCTGAGAGAAATGTTGGATAGATGACTCACAACCAGCACACCTGCCAGTGTGTGTTAGCCAAGACTAGTCCTCCTCCCTACTGCTGCACATCATCTCTCTTCAGCCATTGCTCTTAGCTCACCAGTGGTCATGCAAGCTTGGTAAGCATGACAATAATCGTTGAAAGGATAAAAATTTACTGATTGCCACAAAGCCCATATTGATTCTACACATGACTCAACATGCTCCATCACATTGGGCTTTCAATCTGCAAGATACTGTTGCAATCAGTGGAAAGTTGACATAACAAGGTTTGAACAGGAAGAGGTGGCTGCAGAAAGATTGCTTAAATTGTACCATTCCGCACTCTACAGCAAATTGTATTTCCAAGAGAAATGCAGCTATCAGAAATCCACCCTCAAATATGAAGTTCTACCACAACTTTTACAAACATACGAGGATCCCTGGACATCAGACATACAGGGTCCCTGGATGCTACCATAATGTTAAATTTTAATCCTGCATAGAGATGCTACAAAAACTTATTGAGACTTGCATCAGATCAGCACATGAGAACAAAACACTCAAATGGATCAAAGTTTCAACAATTTTGGCCTACAATATGAATGCAAGTTGAGAATCTTGCCCACTTTCCCTGATTGCAGTTTAGTAAGGTACCTGCTTATGGTTGAAAGGCATGTCCTCATTAGGACTTTGTAAATTCCCCAAAGTCTTCACAGTACCCACCATGAGCACAACAAAATCTCATCCTGTCATTGCATAAGAGAAGTCAAAGCAAATCACCTTAACCTCAATCCCTGGATGGTGCACTTCCTACTGAAGCCTAACCAATTCAATTAGATAGATGAACTTGCATGAGATCTTCATACAATTCCTTGTGAGTTTCCGAAATTGTTCACTCTTCAATGTGGCTCAATGTATCCAAGAGAGCATTGATGATATGAAGAACCATGTCCCAGTGTGAATTTTAATAGGAATTCAAAGCAATCTTGTAAGTTACACATACGGGCTTGATTGTGGTCAAAGAGCCCTTTCATTGTGTCTCCTGCAATTGAAGCTGTGCTCACTCCTTCATTTATCATGGACTCCTTGTTGCAGCTCCCTAGCAAGCTTCGCATACCGTCTCCAACCCATATCATCTTTTTCTTGCGGATGCCAAAAGCTCTGCAAATTTTGACACTGCACCACAATCTTCAGAGTTCAACTTACACCATGCTATAGCTTGTACTAATTGTAGGTTGAAATTGTGCGAAGCTCAATTCTGGTACCATTCCTGGCCAAAAACATCGGATTGATATTTCTGATTACATGCCTTGATTTTTCAAAACTAGTTACAGACTATGTTTCGATTGTGTTTCAATTGTCAAACATTTGGTGAAATAGTTGTGTTTCAATTGTGAAACATTTGGCTTAGGTTTCATGAAGGAACTTTGAATCTGTGTCTTCATTTCCTTGGAAGTCGGGTAGCATGAAAAACTATGCATTTCTTGCCACTAAAGGAGTGACAATTTTTGAATCGTCATAAAATGCTTAGCAAAGAGTTCGCAGCCTGTTCATTCCCAAACTTCAATTAGTTGTACATGCAAGATCCCATCAATCTCCTCATACAATTGTGCTACTCTCTGAGCTCAAAAGGTATGAAAGATGAGACTTAATTGGTTGAAAGCACAAGATGCAATTATACCTTGTGGTGGCCTTGCTAAACACTACAATTTATGACTATGGAGCATTGCAATATCAATATTGGTTACATAATACTTGATCTTAACGTTGACTTCGCTCATCAAAGGGTATGGTAATCGATGTTAATTCATGAAGAAATTCAAACATGCTCAAATTTTGAACCTTCTCAAAAACTAAATTACAATACTTGGGTTTTGGATCTTAATTGTTTTTTAAATTAATATTTGTAAGTAATAGAAAATTTAATGTATTTTCCCACAATTTTAATGTAAATTTTAATTTTGGCTTTTTGCGGATTCAAAGCTTCCCTTTCTTAATCACATGAACCAAAATATTGTTGATGTATACAAAAATTCGACATTTTTTATATGAAAAAATTTCTATGGTTGAATGATGAATCAAACCCCCACAAAAAAGTCACAAATCCCAATTAGTGAAAGCTTTGAATTTGATGATTTTCATGAAGCAAATGTACTTTAAGTCAGCTTGACATTGTAAAAAGATGGGATATATATATAATATTTAGAAGCAACCCAGAAAACTTTGGGTAGTATAATTGTAGGTAGTAGTATAATTGCAGAAGAATGTTATTTCTAGTGAATATATAGTGAGACTAACATAAGAACTCAATGAGCAAATTTTCAATAAAAGCATTGAAATCGTTCCAAACTTTAATGCCCAAAATTCAATCAACCACATTTCTATTGCCAAACACTTTATATAGGGTCTAGCTAACGCAACACACCTCCATGATAGAAAAACACACCTCTTAACCTAATGTTGAACCTCTAAGCTGCTATTCCATAGGCATCCCCTCCACAACAGTATCAATCGTTGTATTAACACCTCGGCCACGGCCACGACCACGACCTCCACGCTGACTGCTGCTACCCGCATCGCTTCCCTGTGTACTGTCCACCCCGTCAGGTGCCTGCTGGCGCTGTTCCCTCAATTCTCTGCGTCTATTTACACGAGTCTGCTGATTGCTTGCCTCTTCATTCTCGAATCCGGAAGGTTCACGACGAGTAGTGCGAGCGTGGTGTGCGGTAGCACCAGTGGGCTTGCCTCGAGGCTGGATAGCGTCGGGTTCTCGTATCTGTAGGCGTGGGTCAAGCGGAGGAAGGGTGGCAATCAGTTGAAGGTGCCATTAAAGGTGGAAGTCGGTGACCTGTAGAGAACCAGCGTTGGCACGAAGGTACGTATCGATGACATGTACGCATGGTAAGCCCATAGAGTCCTTCATCGTATTCGTACAGGGAGGAAGAACAGTAGCAACACCTATAGAAAGCTGTTTATCTCGGATATCCAGCATACTGTGCAGTGCTTGAGGTGCCACCTTCCCCACAACGTTTCTGAACAGCGGGGTCAGAAGCTTGATTGGCAGATTCACCTTCGCACGCTCAAGCGCTGCCTTTCTGGCTGCATGTTGATCCTTCAAGGTGCATACTAGGGCATTGACAACAGTGACAACGTCGTTAGTACTCACCATCAGCTCTCGTTTGATCAGCGCATGAGCCCCTTCCGCCTTTGAGGTGGCTCTATGGCCAAAGTGGAGATGCTGATTTGTCCAAGCGTGGACGAATTTTTCCTTATGGCGAAGCCACTCATTCTCAAGATAAGCAATTGCCGCGGCGAATTCAGGCTCTGGATATGCCCCTTGCAGAGCTATCCATGCGGCGGCGAAAGCATCCTCAGTCGTTGCGCGTATCACAACGTTCTAGAACTATAGAAAGGCCTTCCAACGCTCATCCACACCTACCTTGTATTGATTGTCGCCTATCTCCTCGTCTTCGAGCTCGTTGTCGAGCTGCTGGCGGAAGATAGGTTTGCACTTCTTCATGACATTCATATTGATATGCCAGATGCAAAGAAAGTGGTACACGAAAGGTAGATGAGCGAGGATTGCTGCGCTGAAGGCGTCATCTTTGTCAGTGATTACGCTCTTGAACATGGTCTCTGGTTGCAAATCAATGCTCTGGTACATTGATTTGAGGCAGCGCAAGGCGAATCCATATGATTCCATAGTCTCGGAGGACAAGAAACAGAAAGCAACGAAGAACATGGATCCTAGAGCTGTTGAACCAATGATCTAAAGCAGTGGCATTTTGTATTTGTTTGTCTTATAATTATAATCCATGACCAAAAAGAAGGGATTCGAACAAAGAAGCTCCAGGCATTGGCAGTGGCTGAAGAATAAGGCGGTCACTTTGTCGTTGTCGTCTGTTTGGTACTGATATACCCAATCCTCGTCATCCTGAAGGGTATATAGCAGCGCTTGGATTGGCGTATGACCTGCCAGAAACTCAATCTGTTGATGTTGGCGATCGTTGAGGATATCACGGGTAAAGATGGGTATGTCTGGGTCCTTTTCCCATAGCCTCCTCATGCTCTTCGTACTATGCAACCCCGTACGAGCCTCTGTTCTGATCTCGTCATTGTGCTCCTTCATAGCTGCTCTCCACAGTGAAGGATGCGTGATCGGGGGTGCTAGACCATGATTATGATCAGCGTTGCAGATACATAGCTTCCAACCACCAAAAGCAACAAAGTGGCAAAGGACTGCGTCAAATGGGCATCCAACTTGACGATTGGCGGTCCCACGGCGGCGGAAGTCCTAATTGACACGAGATCTGTATGTACCACCTCGGTCACAGTGCAGAAACACCCTGACAACCTCATCTTTCTTCTTCTTTGTGCGAAATGAAGTAAGTGCCCATCCATTAGGACCTATGAGAGTGTTCAGATCTGCCATAGTTGCTGCAAGAGAAGGCCATATTGGAGCCTCTAAAGGGGGTTCAATCCGCTCAAGCAGGTCGTCAGGCTCGCCTATACCGAGAACAAACAAGTTTTCATCCTGCTATTGCTGTTGTATCAGCTCTGCCTGTGCCTGTGCTTGCTGCGCCTGTGCCTGCTGTGTATGTGATGACATTTGGGGCGAACTTAAAGGTGTAATTAGAGAGAAAGAAAGCCCGGCAGGCGAAGTTGTAGAAGTGTTGGGATCCATTGTGGCGATGGTGGTGGTAATAGGGGTGGTGAACATTGAAGATCCAATCTTAACCTTGTGGTGGTGGTGTTTAGGCTAGGGCATCTTATTCTCTCGAGAAGAATTAATGTATTCAATTCCTAGCGCTATGCCTATTTGGGTTAGAAGGTGTGTTTTTCTATCATCGAAGTGTGTTGCGTTAGCCAGTAAAAGCTTTGAATTTGATGATTTTCATGAAGCAAATGTACATTAAATCAGCTTGACATTGTAAAAAGATGGGATATATATATAATATTTAGAAGCAACCTAGAAAACTTTGGGTAGTATAATTGTAGGTAGTAATATAATTGCAGAAGAATGTTATTTCTAATGAATATATAGTGAGACTAACATAAGAACTCAATGAGCAAATTTTCAATAAAAGCATTGAAATCGCTCCAAACTTTAATGCCCAAAATTCAATCAATTACATTTCTATTGCCAAACACTTTATATATTCCACAATCTTTCTAGTTACAAATTCTTACATATCACAATTGAATTCTTTTCCAAATGTTGTGTGATTCTCATCACTCACCACACAAGATTTATTGGTCTTGCCTACCAAGGCAAGAAGGATATTGATCTTTGAAAGATGATTTTTTTGGGCTTGTGTTGAAACTTGAGATTAGTTATAGAGTTATGATATCTTGAAGGATTTGGTTTCTTTTAGAGAACTTTTTGAAGATTATATTTTTTGGTTTGTGTTAAAACTTGAGATTAGTTATAGAGTTATAATTATATCATGAAGGATTTTGGTTTCTTTTAGAGGATTTTTTGAAAGATGATATTTGTGGCTTGTGTTGAAACTTGAGAGTAGTTATAGAGTTATGATATCTTGAACGATTTTGGTTTCTTTTAGAGGAATTTTTGAAAGATGATATTTTTTTGGCTTGTGTTGAAAGTTCAGAGTAGTTATAGAGTTATGATATCTTGAAGGATTTTGGTTTCTTTTAGAGGATTTTTTTGAAGATTATATTTTTGCATGGTGAAATATTTGAGTTTTCATAATTCTTCTTTTTGTGTTAAGATACTTTTAAATGTAAAATGGCAAGGCCATCATAGTTCGACACACCCCCTTTAATTAGATCTATGTGATAGTAGCCATGCCTCTTATGAAAGTTATGTAGTTTAAATTACCATCCTAATCCTAAATCGCGGTGTTGGTGCCTTCTATAACTTGCTTCACATCGAACCCTTGAATATCAACCTCCACCAATTAGTTATAACCTATACAAGACTATATAACTATATTCTACGGATATAACTTCCAAGAAATGCGAGTTTTATACTTTTGTTTATTATAGGTCATAATGGTGTGGCACCTCTACTAGTAGAGGCCTTTGGATGCGAGATGTTTTCTTGGGGCTATGGAATCAAAACTGAAGTGTGTTGTATGTGGAGGAGGCATTGGGCCAACCCATGCTTTTCCATGAGTTTTTTAAATGCATGATCACCATGGTCCAACCTGTGTGGCTTGGCATTGGGATGAAGGTGGCATGAAGAGAAATGTTTGTGTACCCAACAAATGCCTCTCCTTGCATTTTACTCGTGTCAGCTAACATCACCACCATTTTGAATCCAATGTTCATTTCAATTTTTTGGAAGTCATTAAAATATTGTCAATATGTTCAAGGAAAATCTGGAATTTATGTTTGGTAATTCTGATTTTATTTGCAATAGTTATTGGAATTCCTTTCAAAGCAAAAGTCTACTATCTTACATTGATCTTTTTGGTGGCAAAATTTCGCCATTTTGTGAAAAGTATTTTGGAAAAAGAATCTTCTGTCATAAATTCCCTGCCTTTTTTTTAAAAAAATTCAAAAAGTGAAAAAAAAAATCACAAAAATTTATTGCTGTAATTGTCTTTAAAAATTTCAACAATATTGCCGAATATAGCTAAATATGCCTATGGATATTGCCACTTGAGCAACATCACAAAATCGGAAAAAAAAACAATGAGCTACCATATATTTGGAGATCATATGAATTGAATAAATCACCAACTTTTTTTTATTTACACCCTAAACCCTAAACCAAAAAACTCTAACCCTTAAACCCTAAACTCCCTACACTGAAACCCAAAAACTCTTACCCCCTCCCCCCTCCTTTCAACCAACACCTTCTTAAACCCTAAACTATACCTCCCTAACTTGTGAACAAAAATAACTTTAAATCCTTAAATCCTAAACCGTAACTGCCTAGCCCTCAAACACAAAAATTCTGCATCCTTAAACCCTAAACTCAAACTCCGGAGCCCTTCAACAATTTTTTTTCTAAATCTTTAAACCCTAAACTCTAACTCCTAAGCCCCTAAACACAAAAGCTCTAAATCCTTAAACCCTAATTTCCAATGTCCCCTCCCCCCCAACCTTTAAACCCAAAAACTCTGAAAGCCTTAAACTTTGGACCTCTATTACACTCCCCCAAACACTGAAACTCTAAACTCCAAGACCTCTAAACCAAAACAAACTCATAAACCTTGAACTCTTAGTCCTTAAAACCTGCAAAGAAAACTATTGAGGCACCTTTAATTCCCTCTCCCAAAAACTAAAACTCTACACTCCAAGGACGTTAAACCCTAAAAAAATTATTTCCCTGAAACCTTGAACTAATACACTCTAAAAGGCCCTCCACTCTCTTACCTCAAACACCCAAATAGAAAACTCCTTAATCCTAAAAACCTAAGACTCCTTCTTAACTCATAATGAACCCAATCAACTATAAAACTCCATGATCCTTCAACCCTAAAACAGACTACTAATCCCTTAATCCTTGAACTCTTATTAGGTTAATCCCTTATTTTATCTCACCCTTGAATTTTTTATCCCTAAAACCTACAATTAAATAATCGAAAGACATTTTCCAAAATTCTTTGTTAAAATTCTTTTAAAGATCGAATTTTCCATTAAACAAAAGCAAAGCGCCTTCGCCCTGGGGGCCGTCTTCGCACATGCGCCTCGCTCGCTCGCTCGACGTTGTTGTTGTTGTTCTCGTCTCTTCTGGTTCTTCTTCTTCTTCGTCTCCTGTTTGCTTGTGGTTGTAGAAATCGTGGATGAGCTATGGCGATTCAAAGATCCAACTCGTCTGTTGTAAGAGATTCTGTTCGTCTCTTCATTTCTATGCTCTTTTCTTTTCTTTTCTCTTTGTTTTGCGTTTTTTTTTTCTGACTTTTTTGTTTTGGTTTTTTGTTTATGGATTCTACAAGAAAAAATTCTAAACATGAAGCTCGAGCTCTTTCTTGTTGTTTCCCATGTGCTGCGTTTGTTTCTTGCTTCCAGTGTTTTTGTTACTGATTTTTTTCCTCCCCCCCCCCCCCCCCCCCGGTTTCTTATTGATGATGCGTGGATTCTCAAGAGGATGCATTAGAAAGAGAAAACATGGCTTTCAAACGATGCCGGACATGGCTGAAGTTCAGTAGATTGTGAATCGCTGTAAAGTCCGAGTTTGTAAGTTTTCAGATGTGTGTGTTTTTGTGGCGAAACCGAGTTTTGTTTGGAATTCGAAACAGAGCAGTCCGGGGTATCCGAGGAAGGAATTTTTAAGCTGGTATGATATGTGAAGTTATTTTGTTATTTTGTGTTTTTTTTTGTGTGCAGGAGAACGAAGAAGAAGAAGCAGAGGATGCTGTATTCGTGAACTATAATGATGTGATGCAGGAGATCAATATAGATGAGGAAGGTAATGGGAATTTGACTGATTTGGATTGCTAGACTAAGAGCTCTCTTCATGTTCATCTTTGCTAACCCTGTCCATGGTTGTTTTGTCTCAATGATAACCAGTGATTTCAATAAAGGATGGTTGCTGACATTCAAACTCAATTTTTTTTTTCTTGCAGAGTTACCTGATGATGATGGTGACGATGAAGATGGCAATGCAGGTCAAGCTTTTGGTGACTGTTCTCCCCTTGCTGGCTAGTTGAGGCATGATAAATTTCCTGCTATGTACAGATTGTGGACCTCTGAATCAAGGCACGGTGGTTTCATTTCATGTGTAAGGTGTAATATGGCTGAGGTTCTATGCAGCAGAGTCTGTCATGGAACAAGGTAAGATTGTGCCATTTGCTTCTTATTCCTCTGAACTCAAGTAATTCAAATCTATACAGGAGATATGGAAGAAGAAAACAATGATGATGAAGAAGCTGAGGAGGTGGAGGATTCTGTGCATGCATTCACCGGCCATGAAGGTGCATACCACTATTGCAAATCTTATGGAGGTTGGGATTGGACAGGAATAATTCTGCAGTAAAACCTACACTTTGGTCTCAGAACTTTCATGTGGGGCAAGTGACTAGTTCTAGATGCACATGAGGCTTTTTTGAAAGCATAGTGTCACCAAACTCTAGGATATTCACAGAGAATGGCATTTCTAAAGGAGCCTTGTGAAATTGGTGGAGCTGCTTTTGCAGGGCCTGTGTACTCTTTGGCTTGCAATCCTGCTGATGCGACTCTAGTGGCAACAGGAGGTGGGGATGATATTACCTTTCTCTGGCGCATTGGAGAAGGAGACTTTCACCACACACTGCAAGGTACAGTAATTGTTTCTGTATTCAGGCTCAGAAAGTAGGTAATTTGCAATGTAAGAAGGTTCTTCAGAATTGTGTTGGTCATGGTCATAATTTTCCTTCCACTTGTGGTGACTCAAGCCTGCAAGAACTCTATCACTACCTTTTTGCTGATGAGGATCAAGAGCAATAAACCTCCAGATAGAATGTGTGCATTATGGATTTCAGGGCACACAGACTCTGTTGCAGCACTGGCATTCAGCTCAGATGGACAGTTGCTGGCATCAGGTGGTCTTGATGGAATAGTCAATGTGTGGGAAAGCTCCACTGGCACCTTGCGACACAAGCTTGAAGGACCTGGTGATGCCATTGAGGTAAGCATTCAGTTCACTGATGGTGTAGCACTTAGCAATGCAGCTTAATTTTGCTGAGCAGTGTCTCTTAATATTTTTGTCCCCCTGAGACCCCTACTTGTTGAAGGTCGCCCAGGCTGAACCTCTACTGGCTTGTCTTATTCCAGGGTCCTAGCTATTCATCTCTGCTGTAGTGTGTTGAATGCAGTCATTGAAGGGTAACAGTTTGATCTTTCTAAATTGTAATGCAGCAATGGCCTGTTGTTATATGAAAGCAACTGATGGGTGCTGGTATGGGGTTGGGTAGTGGGTGAAATGGCATCCAAGGGGAAAATTAGTGCTAGCAGGATCTGAGGATTTCACAGCCTGGCTTTGGAATGCGGAAACTGGTGCTTGCATGACAGTGCTGTCTGGGCATGGGGGATCGGTTACTTGTGGAGATTTTACCCCAGATGGTACCTTCTTCTTTCCTTTAAAGAAAGAAAAAGAAGAATGATTCATGGTTTGACAACCAATTGTGATTATGTGTCACCTCACCTTCAGGACCTCTGCCTCTTTTTTGTGAGGTGGATGCTTTCAAACTGTGGACTCAGAACCCACCCAGGTGTGCACACTTGCACGGTGGCTGTGAACCCAGGTGCAGTTGCTTTTGGCTTAAGTGGTCTCTGAAAGAATGGTGAGGTCTTCAACTGAGAATATGAGGGGGAAATTCCAGGGAGAACTATTTGCACAGGAGGGGAAGATGGGAGCTTTCGAGTGTGGAATCCCAGGACAGGTGAAAGTACTCGTGTTGTGCAAGGTCAGTGGTCTACATACAGGATACTATGTCTGAATTAGTTGCCTGCCACAGATGAGTCCTAGGTTCTGCAATAGCCCTCAACAACTTGTAGGAGTCAGAAGAATCTGCCGAGTATGCAAAGCATTCAATTTTCACACTAACAGGAGCAGTGGTTGGCACTACTATAAGCTTAACTCAGGCTATAGTTCTGGAGTTCCATGCCCCAGCCATGGTTTTGATATTAACTTTGAGCTTTGAAATCACAGTAGTCTGCTGTAATTGAGATGATGAAGCCCAGAGAGCCAAGTCTTATCATTTGACTTCTACCATGTGCAAAATGTTGTGTCGGGACTATGTTTAAGAAAACATATGAAATTTTGCAGGTCACCCGTTCCACACAGAAGGCTTAACTTGCCTGAGCATAAGTAGTGATTCTACTATTGCTATCACTGGTTCAACAGACACCAATGCCTGTCTTGTCAACATTCAAACTGGGAGGGTGAAACTGTTGTCTATCTTTATCACTTCACTTTTTTGTTCCTTAGAGAACTGGAGATCCTAGCTTTGATCTTCTGGCAGTCTGTTCAATTTGCAGCTTGAAGTCATAGACTTTCCTTGTTTACATGATTGTAGTTTTGTTTTTGTGTGCAGGTTGCTGGTGCCCTCACTGAGCACACAAAGTCAGTAGAAACCACTGGGTTTGCGGATGGGTAAGGTTCTGCCATACATGCTCTCTTCCCATCCTTCAGCCCCTCTCACATAAGTTTGCTTTTTTTTCCCCCTCTGATGGCCTTTATGAATGGAATTAGCCAGCTTCTGGTTCCACAAGCTGAGCTCTTGCCCAAAGTTAGAAACTGTCTGTGCAATAATCACTGCCATGTCTTGTTTGCAGGCTCCCAATGGTAGCCACAGGTGGAATGGAGGGGAAGTTAATCATATGGGACTTGCAAACTCTCTCAGCTCGTGCAACTTGTGAGCATGAGGTGTGCTATAGAGCTCTGTTTCATCTCATCAAATGTCAATTGGAGTCCTTGGAAGTTGATGTGTACAAAATTGATCTAGAATCTTTGTTAGGACATGCTTTACAATCCCACAATACCAGGTATCATGAGAGAGTATGTCATGCTCCTTTTTCATAATACCAGAACACAATTAAGTTCTTGAAGGAGTTTCTTGCTGGTGTGATGCTCAGGATGGTGTGGTGAAACTTCTGTGGTCTCCAATGTCCCAAGTCATCTACACAGGCTGCTTGGATGGGAAAGTTAGAGCTTGGGATGGCCGCACAGGAAACTGTGAACATGTGTATCAAGGACATAAGGACAGCATCTTAGATATTGCTCTCACAAAGTATGTGTCTCCCCCATAACATTTCTTCTTGCTATGACTTGAAGTGCATTTCTCAACAATACAAACTGCTGTTAGTTTTCATTATGAGGGAAATAGCTAAGGTTAATTTGGCCTGTGGCTGGACTGGTATCAGCTTGTCAGCAGATGCCTGTAAAGTAGGTACCAGGCAATAAGAAAGAGCTCAACATGTAAAATCTGAACTGGGTAGGTGTGCAGAGGGATCCAGAGCTCCTTACTAATGCTTCTCGTGTTGCTTGCAGGGATGGGAGGTTCATTCTTTCAGGGTCTGATGACAACACTGCTCGAGCTTTTGAGGTGCTGTAAGCTGTTGTGGTATCTATCCTGTTAAAAAGCAACTTTGGAAAGATCTTACAATCCTATTACGTACAGTATTGAGTGAGATTTGGCAGACTGGTGAGCTGAAGCAATCCAAGATGCCACTGTCTTTTGTGGTTGAACCAATCCACACCGTGTTGGCACATAACAGAGACCTCATAAAGTCCGTTACACCCTCCATGACTCATTTTGTGAAGAGGCTGGTTTCTTAATTATTGGTAGGTTGTTTCTTTACTTGCCACTGTTCCCTGGCACACCAGCAATCTCCGAAATGTCTTTAGCAGACAGAGTCTATAGAGTACATCACAGCCGCACTATGACTGTTGCATTGTAGCAATTGCCGATAGTCCTCTTTGTCATCCAGCTGTCTTGGATTGTTGTGTACAAAAGTTGTGAGTAGTAATGTTAGGAGGACATATTCACAGCTTGAATCACTGAATGTGAAAATTTGCTATCTACTTTTATGTTCACAATAGATTAGCCAATATAAGTTTTTTGGGATTGTACATACAGTAAGCAAGTTTCTGTACTTCGGCCAACTATGACCGTCAACCTGCAAGAGTTATTTGCACACTCAAAACGAAGACTGCTGTGAAATCAACATATATTCTAGTAAAAAATGCTTGGAAAGTTCAGAGATGGGGTGGAAGGCTAAACACATGAAAATTCATTAATCCTTATCTGGTTGAAGTGTGCGTGATTTGCATTTTGTAAAGAAGGGGGTGCTAAGCTTTCTTGTACTACTATTCAGGATTGTTGTGGCTCTTCTGCGAAAGACCAAGCCATAGATTGTACTCAATTGTTGTCATGTTGGTTCAGGTTTTGCTAGAATCAGTTTTGCTCGAACTGATACTATCATCAAACTGTCTTTGTGCAGTTAATTTGTCTGTATACTCATAGGTATGGTTTTTTGCAACAATAGAAAGCATCAGTTCTGCAACTCGCATAATATGCAAAAAGGTGTGAAGCTCTTACAGTGTGACCATGGTGTCTAAGATCAAAGTAGTAGCATGGACTTAACCATCTTCTTCCACGAGTACAGGGTCCTCTGTCTGAGCTCAAAGTGCTTCCTGAGCTTATCGATCGCCCACAGAAAGATTAGGGACGATGCCTACCAGATTAGAGAGTCGAGAATTGTAGGCGTATCTGCAGGCCTACATGTGGCAGAGATCATGTGTCCTTTCTGTGCCTGAGCTCATCCATCAGCCATAGAAGAGATTAGGGAAGATGCAGACGAGATTGGAGACTTGCGAATTGTTGTGGGCATCTGCAGAGAGCTACATCTGGCAGAAATCAGGAACAGAAAAAAAACATGTAATAGGAGAGTACCACGTGCGAAGTAGATATTGCAGCCATGTGGAAAGAGCAAAGATTGCTCCTCCAAGCTTGTCCGCTGTGGCAACAACGGATTTGCTGCAATGCAGGCTTTTCCCTCAAGCTCGATGCAACAAAATTCGCTTCTTCTTCAGCGTCGTATTTAGTCGTTGTAGTATAAGCTTTATTAAATGTTCATGCGCACTCTCGTCGCTTTTCTAGTTTCCAGATGTCAAAAGAGACGAAACCACCAACGCGAAATCGTGTCGACATTCTGCTGTTATCCGCGGCTGCTTTGGTCGTGCTTTCTGCCGCTGTGCCCATCGTGCTTCGCATGGCTACTGGCAAGTCAACTGGAAACTCGTCCGAGCAGCCGAACGACTTCCGTTACTACCAAATCTACACTTCCGAAGCCGGCACGACCCACTTCGGGAAATGGAAGATGACGGGTTTCGATCTTCAACCATACGGCTCTAAGCCGCAGTACGTGCGCTCGGACTTCGGCGGCGAGCCAACCAAGCTTGTCTTCACGGAACTGGCCGTGGGACTAGAGCAGCCTCTGCATAGCTGCCCCGCAGTGCAATTCGTGGTCACCCTTTCTGGATCCTGGTACGTGAAGAACTCCCATCTCCTATCACTCCAATATTCTTCACGCTTTCTGGATCCTGATACGTGAAGAACTCCCATCTCTATCACTCAAGTATTCTTCACCTTTTCTGGATCCTGGTATCTGAAGAACTCCATCTTTATCCCTCATTCTTCAGACAAGAACATGCAAACTAGAGCAACAGAGAAAAGAAGCTACCTAGCTGTGAAGGCAGTGCTGAACTCTTACTCACAATGTCCAGATTGTTGTGCCTCTCGCAGCATCGACTGAAACCATCAATTTCTTTCCAGATATTGTAGCACATTTCTGTCAGGATTGCTCCTCAAAACTACCTACATTATTAAATCTAAGAAAGAACATCATCATACAAGTCTTTGGAATTCAAAGTCTCCTTGAAAATTTCTTCACACTTCTTCACTCATCGGCATCATCACCATCATCAATCATCCTTCAGTTTTCTACTTGATGTGGACAGGTATGTGAAGACTACAGATGGAACCAAGTTTGCATTCAAGCCTGGAGATGTGTTGTTCCAAGACAATACAAAGAACTCCCCAGCAAGCAAGCAGCCAGAACATTATTCAGGAGTAGTAGGGGATCAGCCCTGCCAACAGATGATTGTGCAGCTGTTACGACCACCACAAGTTAACGAACCAAATCCATTCTGAAGTTCTGCAGCACCTACCTGCAAGGACCCAGGAGTCCAGCATCACTGTCAAAAGTTTTGGCCAAAGGGTAGTCCCAGGAATCCACCATGGCTGCAAAAACTTCTGCCGCTCTTTGCAAATAGAACCTATTTTGCAATAATAAAAAAGTTTCAGTTACAATAGACCATGCCTGAATCACAGACTAGCAGTTATTAGTAAAGATATTACTTGGTGATACTCCAGGCGGCTTGCACCCCGCATGTAAGCATTGAAACTTTCCTATAAAACAAAATTGCCATTGACTTGAATTTGTAGCAGAATTTGAGTCTTGTACAACCACTTGTGGAACCATCATGGTCATCACAAATCAAGAGGAGCTTTCTTCCTGTTGATCTCAAATCATGGAATACAATTTGTAACCTGACTGCAAATGAGAAATCCAGAACAAATTGAAGATTACAGAATTGAACTCTGTGAACAATAAATTACTCTAAAAACCACACACTAGCTACTGTTGTGCTGTCTCTCAAAGCCTCAAGGGAGGTAGTCAGCTGCAGAAGACAAGTTTAGCAATGGACTGCCATTACTGGCATCTGTCTACTTGCGGTGGTTTGTGCTTGCACTTTTTGCAGTCATGCTAACCTCCCTCTGGTCTGCTGCCAGATAGTCTTTTCTTATGTCCCACAGAACTTCTGCTGCCTTTCTCATACTTGGCCGGTCTCCCTTTGTGGGTGCTGAACAAGCGAACGATAACTCTGCAATACGCTCCATGATGCCTATTGCTGCTGGTGTCTTCTCTAGCTTTGGATCCAGGGTATCCAGCACATTGCCCTCCACAAATTTATTGAATGCCTGTAAAACACTCCAAGTCTCAGTCTCTTGTGCGAATTCCTTTACTGGACAACATGGTGACTATTTTCCAAGTTTCCCAGCAGTCTGACTTTAAATGTGTTCATTCTAAAATATAAATGTGCTTCATTATGTCATATTTTATATGTTTATGACTTTGCCAACAGATGTTGACAAGCAATGGCCAATCTTGTTCTGTGCTATCATCCTTCTTGCCCTGTTTAGACCACCTTTGATGCTACCCCTGACTACACTTCTCAGAGGATCAGACAGAGATTGTGTCTCACCCATCTGACAGTGACACGCTCGTCGCTGGCTCGCTTCAGCTCTATGGGCCGCCTACCTGTGAAAATCTCTACTAGGAGAATGCCAAATGAGTAGACATCACTTTTGGTATTCAACTGATATGTGGTCAAATACTCTGGATCCAGGTAACCAGCAGTACCCTTCACTTGAGTGGAAACATGGGTGGCACCAACATCAGTTGAGGGACCCACACGGGAGAACCCAAAATCAGCCACCTTTGCACGAAATGTTTCTGTCAGAAGAATATTGGATGACTTTACATCCCTATGTATGATTGGCCTATCTGCACACAAAAATCCCACACCCTTTGATTTCTTATTCCTCAGAAGGTGACATTTGTTAGCATCACTTGGATTTCAAGTGAAGTGACCAGGTAAGGTCCACAGGGGCATTCAAATCAGTTCTCATCTCACTCTTTACAACCCAGTAACTCTCTAAGAATATGGAGTGAATTGACCTAAGGGCTAATAGTCAGTCAAACAGAAGCAAGCTTACCAGCATAGAGATGTAAGTAGGTGAGAGCATGGGCAATGTCAATAGCAATATCCAGTCGCGTGCCCATATCAAGTACACGTCCAAAAGAGCCTGCATCACCAGGGTTTGTGAGCAAGAATGGACTATATCAGCTTTCAAAACTCCCTATATTAACAAGCAGATAAACTAAACATTAAATTATCTCCTATTTTCCTGGTTTTGATCATGGAGAGAAAGTAAAAGAGAAACGAAAAAGGCAAGACTCAGAGAGGAGAAAAACAACACTGAATGAACTATGAGAATCTGGACTTTGAAAAGCTCTCCACTCAGGACTGATAAGCCCACAATTTGTTTGATATTACACAATTCCAATTTGAGTCCCCAAGCAAACTCAAAATACATGATGTAAATGTTTGACAGTCAAGAGTGGTTTACTGATTGCATTCATTAATGTGCACTATTTGCTAAATGGATGACCACTATGATCTATGTTTTCTCCCTGCCTTTTCTGGTCCAGCATGTGGAAGGAGCCTCAAGAAATCTAATGGGTATGCATCTCACTACTATTAGAAAGCAATGCAAACTGGGGCCCTGCTGTGTAAGATGTAGAGGCAAAACAAAACATTTAGATTTCAGGAAATGTGTCCATATATGTTTTATGTAGGGAGTGTACCATCAAGGTGTTCACGAAGATTCCCATTTGGCACATACTCTTCCACTAGTATACGCTCATGGTTTTCTTCCAAGTAGCCTATTAGCTTCACCAGATTCAGGTGGTCCACCTGTGACAGCATGTCCACCTCTGTCCTGAACTCAACTGACAGCCTTTGCTCAAATGCATCCTGTTGATATTTCCAAGACCATTTAGTTAACTTGGAAACTAGTGTTAGTTCCCTTGCATACCCAAGACTCCTCTACCACTTTTTTTGGTGATGAGAACACCAGAGAACACAATGATGCTCTTCCAGCAGTAAGCAATAAAGCATGCATCTCCCTGAAACCAAGACTGTAGCTCTTCAACCTACTCTCAAAATTAAGCAGAGACAATGTGGAGGTTATTGCCTGAATGATGAAAGTTCGCAGAGGAAGAGTTTTCTCAGGACACCAGTCTACATCATTTTGGGGTTTGGGGGTAAACTGCTTGGGATTTCTCTTCTTGAACCCAAAGCATATCAGTGGTTTTGGGCAGGGGAGAAAAGTGTAGTCTAGGTCATCTAACCTTGCACCCTTCAATGGCTTTGGGAAGAATTCCAGGTGTTCAGAGGTATCCACTTAGAGGAGATAGACATCATCATCCAGATAAACTACCATTGGAACCTAAAGACTTGCAAAGCACAATGGTGGAATCTGCTGATGGCTGGAGTAGATGGTTCATGGTGCAAGCATAATTACCTACCTGTCAACTTTCCATCAATATGCACTTAAGCCCTCTTTCAGCATGGATCACTTCTCAGTCTTATCTCCTTCTCTGAGAAGTGTGACCCACTGGTTCTAGTGATTCTGTCTCTGTCCAAAGACAGTTACTTGGTGTGGCATTTACAATTTCCCAACACGTATCTGTTTCTTACTCCATCCATTGTTGAAATCTTTCCTGTATTTTTTTGCCTAGGGGTAAAAACCTGAGAGTTTTATCTACTCTAGGTTGATAGACAAAAAGGTATACCTTTTTGGCTCGTTTGATTGCAACAATCCTACCATCCCGGAGCTTGCCTCGGTAAACCATACCAAACCCTCCTTGGCCAATCTTATTAGAAACAGAAAAATTGGCAGTCCCTTTGCTTAGCTCAGCCATTGTGAATATCATTGCTCCTGTGGGCCTTTGTTCTACACCACTGCTGTATGAAGAAGCTTGAAACCCCTTGGATGCTGCAGAACCTCCCTGAGAAGATGCTTCGGAATGCACTGTAACAGAAGATCAGAAGTTCAACAACAGTTTACAAAAGAGAAAGACATTCTCAATTTTCAGAGAGCTGAAAACCAAGCATATAATGTTTCTAAAATCAAGCCTCTTCTTCACCACCCGCGCTTCTATTGCTCTTAGTGTCATGTGAAGTGTGCATCCTAAAAGGCTCCCAGCTTACCTGATACATTTTTGAAGTAGCTGGTGGAAGCACTCCCCTCATCTTCTGTACCATGCATGCATGGGCATACCAATGCACATCCCATTGGTAAAGTGCGTCCAATGTGTTACATCAATCCCTGTTCCTCGTCCCTTTGCCAGATGTCAAAGATGATGCACTCTTCTCCCAGTGTGGAATATATAATTGCAAAATCATTCCAGAGGTTGAGATGTCAAGACTGCTTTCCATTCAGCTCATACCAGAATCCAAAGATGTTTCTCCTTGAGCTCACACCTGCCAACATGAAAAATGTGATGATGAATAATATTCTGTCACCTGTCTTCAGTCAAAGCCCGGCGTGTATCTGCATTCTCATGTTTGTAGGTAACCTGCACAATAACATCACAGTAACCTGCTGTCCTATAAGATACACTACAGGATTCTACAAAACCTGACGACACTGAACCTGCTCATGTCATGTAAGATACACTACAAGATGCTACAAAACTGATCACACTGAAGACAACATGAACTAGCATATCTCAAACTCAAATCAAATATTGATCTTGAGAAGAAGACAACTACAGAGAGACCACCAATAGAGATTCAGGTGAGCTCTTTTAGAAGCCAAATGTTTCGAAACACAATGTCTTCTCTCATTGTACATCACCATAGCCCAACGAGTTTGGCTTGTATTATGTAATCTAGGGGGAAAAAAAATCTAGAGCTAGGACTGCAGCATTTGAGGAGGAGAAATAGCGAGTTGCAATACGCTTCTCACAAAGCCAAGATCATCATTACGACACAAATACTAAACCCCCGACATAAACTAAAGGCGTCGGTAACGTTCTCCACGGCTGCCAAAACAAAACCAAAAAAAAAAAAAAGAACCAAAAGAAAATCCAGACTGCAAAATCTGATCATTCCTACCCGTTCTCATGACGTACGGAACCTCGAACAGTGCTAGATTCCACCAGGCCGCATACGGCTCGCCGACATTCTCGCACTCCCGAGCACAACCGC
Source organism: Sphagnum tenellum (assembly GCA_963921925.1). Lineage (NCBI taxonomy): Eukaryota > Viridiplantae > Streptophyta > Sphagnopsida > Sphagnales > Sphagnaceae > Sphagnum > Sphagnum tenellum. The sequence continues at coordinate 20,101,195 of OY998149.1, read as the reverse complement.
CGCTAACTCCGTCCCAAAAAGACGACAACAACAACAACAAAAAAACTCCTCAGAACCGCACGAAGGTGCACAGGCGCATGGAGTAGTCACTCCAGAAAACGTGACAAGGCAAGGCAACGGCTTCAGATCTATTCCGGATTCGCTTGCGCGAGCGCCACACAGCTTGCAAGTCGCGAAGGGCGGGCGCCACTGCAGCCAGCGAAGAAGACGCAAAAACGAAGGTGTAGAAGAAGAAGTATAAGACACACCCCCCGGTTTTTACTTTTTTTACTTTCACCGCACTCCGGTTTTCACCCAATGTTTACCTACACTTGCATTTCCATTTTCTTTTCTTTTTTCGAATCCTACGAAAATATAAAGTCTTTTTTTTATTTTTTTCGAAAATTTCGCAAAATGACGATTTTTTCTTTTCAGAAAATGAGAAAAAAACACGACACATTCGAGATTCTTGGCCAATTTTCGCCATTTTTAAAACTAAAATAATTACATTAGCCACATCTAGACTTAAGCACTTCCTAGATCGCCACTTGTAACAGTACCTTTTTTTAAAAAGTGCTCACTGCTATAGCAAACACCTAGTCAGTCGCCATTAAATGCTAATTAATGGTAGGTTGGCGATCATCCACAAGAAGATTTAGCCACGTTTGGCTACAGGTCAGAGAGGACAATTAGGAAAAACAAAATTAGGATTCTTGCTATCGCCAGTTTGGCGATGTACTAGAAGTTTTTGTCTAAATATGACGATGTTTTCAGTTTTTTTTTTCTCAAAATATGGCGAATTCACGACTTTTTATTTCCCAAAAAAATTCCTTTGTAGGATTTGCACTGCCTTTAATTTTTGTCACAATATTCTTGTATTGTTAAATTCTTTTTAAGATTTTTCTTTCTTTTGGGGGGCAGGGTGGGGGGGGACGGGCAGCAGGGTGAAATTTATATATTTCAGGCAATTTCTGAAGCCAATAATTGAGCTGGTATAACTAGGACAGTTGGGAGATTGCTATTTTTTTTTCATTTATTTTATTTTATTTATTTTATTTTATATGGGCTGTCAGGTAGTTGGTTAAAAGCTTTTGTGTAATGGTCAATACATTTTTATTTAATTTAATTTTTTCCCAGTGTCTCTACAAGTGCAATAAGGGATTTGTTCAGTTTGATGTTTGCCTCGATGAGGTGGTGAGATCCAAGCCCATCTCCTTGCACAACTTGCTTTGTGAGGTGGTGGGATCCGAGCCCATCTCCTTGCACAACTGGTTGGTACCATCATCATGTGAGTTCTTTCTTTGAAAAACAGAGAACCACACCTCACTCGATGTTACCATCATCATCATGTGTTGTCATCGCTCTTTGTCATAACTTGTTTGATGTTTTCTTGAGACTCAAGATGTTCATTCTTTGTTCATTACAACATGATAATTGCAATCCCAACAACAGCTATCACCTTGTAGACATTCTCTCCACGGACTGTAGTAGCATGCGCAGCATGGAACCTTTCCTACAACTTTCCCCTTTACTTCCTTTTTGCAGATTTTGGTGTATAACTTAACTGTCTCTTGCGGTCCTCATTTTGGTTCAGAGTGTGTACCTCCTCAGTTGCACAATACAAAACGCTTAAGGCACTTTGATTTCCAAGTCCCTTCATTCGGACAGGAGTTTTGGATCCTCAAGCTCACTGTAAAGCCTTCCAAGACAATTCTTTTGTCAGACCTCAAGGTTTTGGATGTTCATGCTCAATGCAAGCATTGTGCTTCTTCTGAATCGACATCTACTTTTTTTGCTTGTTACTATGTTTTCCAATTAATAGGACAAAAGAGGGACATCATCTCAAATGGATACAAAACCCACTCACAATAAGATGCTCTGACTGGGGATACTCTGCCATATGGTCGTTGCAGCCTACACCGAAGTATAGTTGGGTACCACTGCAGTAGCTATGCCCACAAGTCTCAGATGGATGAGAACCCATCATAAAGTGTCTGGAGTATTAAACACTATCAAAGAGTCAAAGGTGACAGTATGATGAAGTATCCCCTGCCTCTCTGAGTACCTCATGACAAGTACCTGCAGGAACTTCCAAACTCTGCTTTTGTTGCCACAACTTACCTGCAGATATCAAATAGTTTATTAATCTGCAGGTCAACACATAATTAGTGCCTTACAAAATAGTATCTTTCATAAGAATAGAGAAATCTCCATTCTCACGATGAAGAAGAAAACAGCAAGGCTAACACTTCCTCAGGAAGCCACAGAAAGAACCTACAAGGGGAGACAAAAAACAAAACAAAACACGAAAAACTCACACCAGTATGAACAAAAGTGCCAGTGCCTTACAAAATAGAGACATTTCAGAATTTCACCGAAAAAGTCTTTTCTCCTTTATTCCAGATTATGATATACATGCCAAATTGTGGAATTAACATGTCTCAGACATCAGAACAGACCTCAGTTCGTTTACATAATGCCTCACCTATTCCTCCTTGTTGCCCATGTGAAGCCTCTTATTTCTGCTGGCAATCCCAATTGCCATTCAGATAGTCTCTGCGAAAAAGTACTCAAGCCTGCTTTGAAGAGCTCTGGTCCTCTAGCTACTTCTAAAGCCTCCCGCAGTCCCTACAGGGACTTTTTCTCAGATCTATGACCTGGTGGGGCTTGCACAAAGGGTTTTCCTTCATTTCCAGCTATGTTTTCTTGTGCTCAAGTTCAATTGTTGCAACAAAACAGCCTAAAAGATCGCATCACAATCAACCACTTAGCCTTGTCATGACATGGGTCCTCCCATTTCCAAGGGCTCTACACTGCTGTGGCAATGATAGGGCCAGACAGATCTTATAGCACACTGTAGATACTCACAGTCTTGGAAGTATCAGCAACTACTAAGTTCTCTGAAGCTGTTGAGGTTGTGCTGAGCCAATTGACCTGCGGCAAATGGTACACCACATTATTACTGTCATACATAGATTGATTAGATATTATTCCAACAGGAAGATGGAAGATGAAGCCCACTCTTCTCAAAGAATCTGGGATCCAGTGTGAGTATTAACTTACTTTCCGCTTATGGTCAATATTCAAAAGTAATGGGCTTCTCTGCTTGCAAGACACACTAAGTGCATTAGTACTCAGTGGACTTTCTTCAAGAGCCCAATCCCACAACTTGATGAAGCCGTCATTTCCGCCCGAGACAAGAAACCGCCCCTGTTCACCAAACCTTGCAAAGGTTCTGATAGCAAGTATTAACCAGCACAAAAATGCCACCAGATTCAGAAAAAGAATGGGATATGAAACACATTCACAAATGATACAACACTTGAGCAGAATTGGTAGTTCCTATTATCATGGCATCCACCCTGAGATTTTTTAAACACAACAAACAGAATAATGTGGTCAAGGGTGATGGATGTGCCCAGTGCATAGTCAGCAACCTAGCTGTAATGGACATAACTGAACTGGTTGCCAAAAAAGCAGGAACTGAAGGGCTTCCAAATCCTTAGAACAGAAGATTTGACCACTGAGTTGTAACAGAAGACATAATGTCTCTTTTCATGGTGTACAAAAAAATATCAGGGCCAGAGTGAACCAGCACCCACAAACACACCACCATGTAAGGACAGTGCATAGACAGGATGCATTTTTTTCATTGGGTTCTTGTTCCCCAGGTAACCTTCCCATAGATGACAGTTCTAAAAAGTGTGCCAAGGGTTCTAAAATTGGGGTTCATCCAACTGGATGGCCTCAAAACACAAAAATGGGGGTGGTGTGTTGGGGTGGTGTGTTTGTGGGTGCTGGGTCACACCAGCCAAAAATATCAGCTCTACATGCTTTGCTCAGCAATTCAGCATATGTCTGAGTTTCTCTAGGAGACTGGTGATTCCCTTCACACTCACTTCATGAAGTGTCCCATGGCATACTGAAGCAGACTCCTTAACCCCCTAGGAGTCAGATTGAGGACACCAGAACCAAGGGCTAAAGGAGAGCATGCAAACATGTATAAGCAACTTGATTTTCATGCCTGAGGGTACCAAACTGCTCATGTAATATTAACCAACACTATTCTGCTCTCACTGAAGAAACAAGTTGAAACCTAATACACTAAGGTAATAATCGGTGCAAAGCTTCTTACACATGATTGACAGCGCTAGCATGTGCCCCATTCTGCAGATTCAAATGCCTTTTCCTGCCTGTCAGCTGTGTATCAGGCTCACTGTTGCTCTCAGTGCTCATTGATCCATGTGAATAATTCCCAAAACTTGCCCCTTTCCTTGGACCTGAGGTCTTGGATGCAGTCTTTGCATTGCTGTTCTCAAAGCTCAGGTCAAAAACATCAACACCTCCATCACCCCGTGCAGCTGCCATCAGCTTACCAGCCTCTCCAGGGATGTCCCCTTCTGTTACCGATAAAGAATGTACAAAGGGCGGGTTGCAAATCTGGCCTACTCCTTCATTACTGATGTTAGCAGTGGAGGCTGTTTATCACAACCAGAGCAAAGTCATGACTGCTGACTCTATGAATATCAGGGAAGAGATGCCTTGTCCACCAACAAGGTGATCCAGTGTGTCTTCACTGCTAGAGTCTTAACTACCAAGAATAAAGGCAACATCGTTGTTAGATTCCTCCCCAAATAGGTCCCTAAGTTCTGGTACTTGAATCATTGGCTGCCCCAATCACCGAGATTGGACCTACAGTGAATAATATGGTGAAACCAGGAGTGCACTTACTGCCATTAAAGCCAAGAACCTCTTGCAGGGTGACCATGAGCCTTAAAAAGTAATGGAGTATTTCAATTCTCCACAAGCACTAACCTCTATTCTCATCAATTTGGTTTCTCTGAAATTTTTCCTTTCAAAAGTCAGAATACAAGCTTGCATGCATGTCCTGATGTAATGGGATAGCAAAACCTCCTGTACAAAAAAATATTTGCAAATATGCCAAGGTAGACATCAGAGAAAAAAATCACCCACCAAGATCAACAACATGTAAAGGCCGTCCTCTGCTGAAGTCCCACTTTACTATCTTGGAATCCAATCCTCCACTAACCACTGCACATTGATACCAGTACATCACATTGAAGAAAACTAAAAAACTGACAAAACTTTGGAGGTAACCATTCTGAGCATTCCAGGAGACAAAGACACATAAAATGAGGCTGAACTATTTTGTGTGGGCAGTTAGAACAATCAGGTTTACCTTCCCAAGGCCTCCGAGGATGAAAGACTGCTGAACTGCATATCTGTTGCAACAGAGCATGTTTAATGTCAGGAAAAAGGGGCTCAACCAGCAGTAGAAAGAAATGCAGAGAAACATGCAGAAGACTGATGCCATGTCAGACCTGTTAGAAGGTGGAGACCTATTGTCCACATTAGCAGGTCAAAGGGGGCTACTATGTTGGCCCCAACATTCAAAAACAGAGTCTGAAACGCCAACAATCCCACACTCTAGAAACCAGTTGAATAAATGAACCCCATTACAGTTAAGGTCACTACTATGAGTAAATAGCTAGTATGTGGCTAGTGAGTAAGATCTAATATGTGCAACAAGGCCAAGCGCCCCGAACACTAGCCTCTTTGGCCTGATGCTGAAATGGAGACAGAGTGACAGGATGAGAAACGTGTAGAGTATGGAGATACATTTGAGTGGACCCCCTGCAAAGTTTTGAAAAGCTTGTGATTCTGCAAATTGATCACCTGCACACAGCAAAAAGGTAAAATAAGATTCAAATAAAATGTTTCACAGAGCAATTTACACAATGTGGTGAATAAACTGCAACTGAGATTCCTTTCTTGTGCAAACTTTGGTTCCTCCTTTCATTTATTTCTGAAGTTCAACAAGGTTAGATCTCCTAATGAGTAAACAGTATGTCTTTTCTGCCCTGAGACCTAAAGATCATGATAGAATAATTAAGACCTCCTTTGGTAATGTATGGGCATGCTTATATAGACCAAAGTAGCTCATATGGAAATTTGCACTGCAATGTCACAGAACAGGTTAGAGCTTTACCTTAATTTCCCCACTGTCATCTGCTGCTGCAAGGAAAGTAGCCTTGTGGTTCACAGCCACCTGCATTTTCCATGCAAGAGAAAATGATAATTGACCCCCATTGTGTCATGCAGGCTTTGACACTCAAACAAGCCTCGACATGATCAAAATGTGCAACCTAAAAACTTTTGCTTGCATCCAACCCCAAATCATTTCAAAGAACACATCTGCAGTTCTTGACCAAAAAAAAAAAACATCTCCTAGTTTCTCCACGCCTGGCATGTCAAAGTGCCAACAAATAGGGTACCTGATTGATCTCCTCACTGTTGAAGTTGTAAGTGTGGAGTGGACTGGCAGAGGGGCCCTTCACAATGCACGTGGTATGTTAACCCTCTAAATGCCTGTGGCTGTCTCCAGAATCAGGGCTCCTATGAAGTTTACCCAAAGACTCAGAAGTGTGAGATTTCCAGCACAAACACATTAATGTCTTTTGAGGAATGGGGACACAGGCTCACCCCTTTGTGTTTATACCCCCACACAAACATCTCACCAAAGACTTTCAAAAGTGGAATCTCCATGAACAAAACCTCATAGTGTGTGTAAAGATAAATATACAATTCACTCTCACTACAGACCTCACTTCAAGGATACAGAACATGACAACACTACTTGTAAAAAAACCAAGACTATAAGAGGACTTCTACATTGAATTGTTTCACAGGTGCTGCATATTCCCCGTATTTCCATTTCCAAAGTTACCACAACCTGTACAATTACAGAGATTTCAGACCATTGACAAAATCGCCAACCAAAGAAACAACAGTATGGTAGCCATTACACAAGCAGAGAAAGACTCACAACATACCAGGCGCAGATCCAAGCAGTAGACCTGTGCACCTGCTGCAGCATACAAAATCT